>PKRV01004380.1:167378-806354 GCA_003709505.1 Hyphantria cunea | reverse complement strand
ATATATATATATATTATATATATATATCATACATATATATATATCATACATATATCATATGTATATTATATAATCATATCCATATTACATATTATATATATTCATATTATATATGAATATGATCATACCATATATATATTATCGATCACATTGTTTATCATAATTATTCTAATGATTATTAACATATAATTATTATTGGATAATACAGGACTGTGTAACATTTAAGATTTATTACGCCGGTGGTACCATTGTATAAAAAGAGTACAGACGTCATGAACAATATTCCTAAGTAGCGCTGAAACTTATTGACTTGATTATTAAATGATAAGGTTATAATATATATGAGGTTGGAATCGTTACTTATAACAGTATATAGGCAATTATTAAAAAAGGGGTTCTTTAATATTACTAACAGGCACTCCAATTTTCTTTGTTTATATAGAGTATACAGAGTGCAAAAAGACTATAATAAAAAACTTGAGGGTTGCAATCAGACCATGATACTTAATAGGTTTAGCGAAAAAAAAAACTCGAAAATAATAGTTTAAAAAAACTAAAAAACACGCTTTTTATAGGAAACAAACAACAACCCATAATGTCCCACTGCTGGGCTCGGGTCTCCTCTCAGGAGAGGTTTAAGGCCATACGTCCCCACGCTGGCCAAGTGCAAGTGCAATATAAATTAATAATAGTGTAAATGAAATAAAAAATTAAAAAAAGCATTTTTAACATATTTCTGGTTTAATGACGTTTCTAAAAAGATGTTATATGCCTTTATTGTAATGAAAAAATATTAAACTATTGGTATTAATGCGTAAAATGGGATATTTATTTAATACTAACAAAATGAAAAAAATAAAATAGAACACATTGCAATATTTAGAGCAATCGTTCAAATTATCTGCTTCCCATCCTGATACAGGCCCTACATCTACGAACAAAGAATCTTTGAAGAAATCGCGCGTGACGTCGATCATTGATTTTGTTTGCAGCGGCCTGAACACGGGCTCGTAGATCTTCTAATGAAGTTACTAGCTGCCGGTAAACATCTTCCTTAAGACATCCCCAATAAAAAAAGTCTAAAGGGCTTAGATCCAGGGATCTTGAGGGCCATAGTATAGGACCCAGGCGGCCTATCCAGGGTAGGTTTCGTTCATGATTGCACGTAATGCGACACCATAGTGAGCTGTAACATAAAATAGATTATTATTTATAAATAAATAAAAATAAATAAAATAAATAATAAATATATTCAGACATTTTAACACACAACGCCATCTAGTCCCAAACTAAGCAGAGCTTGTACTATGGGTACTAGATAACTAATATTAATACTTATATACTTTTTTTTGTAAATACATACATATTACACATAGAAAACACCCAAACTCCGAAACAAATATTTGCTGATATTACAAACATTTGGTCCGACTCAGGAATCGAAACCGAGACCTCTTGCACAGCAGTCGCATTCGCTACCACTGCGCCACAGAGGCAGTCAAATGTTTAAACAATACTTACAACAAATCATAACTAATTGTCATTAAAATTGTTCATGAGTATTTTTGTTCTCCGGTACCATAAATAACATGTAAAAAGATTTTTAACTACTATCCGGATTTGTATGTCAATTAAAACTGCAAATAAGTGCGAAGAAACTGAAACGCTGAATAGTAATCAAACGCGACACGGCTAATGATCCCGTCAAATCATTGGTCATGTCAAAAGCGCGCGCTATATATATTTATATACAGCTCAGTGATTTAAAATTCACTTTTAAAAATGGTTTGACTATTTTCAAGACTATTTATATTTTGTCTATGTTATAGAGACGTAAATGATCTAATAAATTGAGAAATAAAAAGAAGATCAGGCATATTCCCTATAGATTTCTAAAATAAATAAAGTTTGGATTTCTGTTAGTCATTTCAAATTAACAGCATTTCACTAAATACGTTTGCAAGTATATAAGTTTTTTAGTAGGTTCATAGAACTACGTTGTTGTAAAATTCATAACACTTTTGTACTGATATGTGAGAGCAGCATTATAATCCTAATGCAGGCATTTTTTGCTTAAAAGGAGGGTCCAACTTCTATTGTACGACATTGTTTTTATTAACGAGAATAAACTATTTTGATTTGATTTTTGAAGTATATGCGGTAGGTACATACATCAAAAATCTAATTTTAAGTTATCTGTCTATCTGGGATTGCTGGGCTGATTTTGTCGAGACTTTCACTGGCAGATAGCTGCTGACAGAAGAAGTAACTAAGGTTACTTTTCTAGACCAGCTTTGCATCGTGGTGCCATCCGTTTTTGTTGTGGTAAAGGTAGAACAACAACCGCGTATTAAACTGCGGGACTCAGCTAAAAAAGTAAATAATGGACTTTCATAAGTAAGCACCTTATATACGTTCATATGCATTCAGTGAAAAGCTTTTAGTTTGATTGAATTAGAAGTTACAAATAGACATTTCAATATCTTTTTTTGTTTATAGAGATTAGTTACCTGTATCGGCTGTATCTTGCAATAAGCGCCTGTAAAAAAGGTAAAACATAACAAAGACCGTTGCTATTATAATTTTAAACCTCAGTGTTAAAACGGCAAATTTATACTTTATTAGAAGCACTATGAATTCCTCGTAATTCGAGTGCCCTTTGCCAATCCATTGGCTAGCGTAGTGTAATAGTGCTAAAACCTTCTTTTTAAGTAGAGACCTATGTGCCATTCTAAAGATAGACCTGTACTGTAGATAAATATCATAATTAATGATATTATCAAGAGTCAATCCAGCAGATTAAAAATTATAAGAAAGAAAAAAATACACCACACCCACATGTTTAAAACGAGAAAGTGGAGCGAAATTCAATTTCGTCTGCCGTTAGAGAACTCAATTTTGTCGAACACTGCACTTTTATTGCCTTAATTTTTCGTACGATGTTTGAATGTTCAATTGTCCAGCCTTAATTATTTAATTTATGCCAACTAAGTTAGAGTGTAGGTTTTTTTTAGGTTATTAAGTTTACTAAAATAATTTAATTTAAAATTTCTCACTCCCACAATTTTATTGATGGAAAAACCTTATACCAATCCGCCTGGAAAGCGTGGTATAGAAGGCGACCTCTTTGAAAGGGGAGGACTCTTTGTCAAGCAGTGAATATTTAAAGGCTGTTGTCAAGCAGTGAATATTTAAAGGTGTGATGTGTTTTTTTATGGAATAAGGCACAAACGAGCAGACGTATCGCTTGATGGTAAGCGATAACCGCCGGCCATGGACACCCGCAACACCAGGGGCGTCACAAATGCATTGCCGACCTTTGGAGGTGGGGAGGGGTGTGGGGTATGGACCTCCAGTAACCTCACACACTTGGTGAAACACAACGCAAATGCTGTTACACATCGGTTTTCTCGGAGGCCGTAATATAACTCCGGTTGAGCCGTCCCATTCATGACGAAGCGAATTCCCACGGTTTTTTTTTAAATATAAAGATAATTTATTTTTTTCGGACATCTAACACACAACGCCATCTAGTCCCAAACTAAGCAGAGTTTGTATTATGGGGTACTAGACAACTAATATAATTACATTACATACTTTTTTTTGTAAATACATACATAATATACATAGAAAACACCCAAACTCCGAAACAAATATTTGCAAATCATACAAACATTTGTCCCGACCCAAGATTCGAACCCGAGATCTCATGGACAGCAGTCCCGTACGCTACCACTGCGCCACCGAGGCAGTCATTAATTGCCTGAATCTCCCTGTGTGATGTGTATTGATAGATTTTTTATTATATGGAGGCCAGCAGTTAAGATTTCATCATATGATCCATTGACATGATGAAAACTTCCGCCCACGAACAAATCGAACTTTGAAGGCAAAAGCGCGTTGTCAGTTTATGGGATTTTTGTTTTCCAGGCCAAATCTCGGGTCTATCCCACTAGTCCCAGTGTTCCATGATGGTACAATTGGCACTTTCTCATCCCAGTAGTACCATAGTACAAGTCATACCGTTATTTCAGTCCCATTACCGTCTACACAATGGGACTAGTATCAAATCAAATTAAATAATATATTTGCATCGAATGTATGTAGTTACATGAATAAGGTGTTTAGAATGTGCTAGTTTCAATACATTCTGCCATTCAGGCATGCAAAAATTGTCTTATAAAATTACTCATGTTATCATTAGATCATTAATAATAAAATACAATTAGATCAGATAAATTCAAAGTCATATATAAAACGATTGATTATTCATAAATTAAATTAATGCGAATCCGATACCATTCTTAAATTTTTGAAATGTCAGATCGTTAAATAATAGAAAATAAATTACAATTTGTCATTAAGATAACACAATACGGAATAATAGTATTTGTCAAGTAATAATAGTGGTAGAAAAGACAGCATTTACATTAAACCGTGTCTTGCCAATTTGGGACTAAGAGAACTACTACTAATGTTCTCGGGCACCATTACAGAGGGCTATGGTACTGGAACGCAAAAGGGCCAATTGTTCCATCACAGGACAAGACCATGGGACTATTATGAAGCTGAAGAGATGGTGTAGTACGTTCGGTTTAACGCGGTAATCTCAGGAACTACTAATTAGAATAGAAAAAAAAGTAATTAGAAAGTATTGATCGATGAAGACTAAAGACTATAGAACATCACGCTGCGATGAATATAATATGAAGACCATCAAGGAATAATGTAGCCAAAACAGATTAAATTTATTCCTTTTGTGAGACGCAGGCTGCGTTTCGTTTATTTCTTAAGCAAAGTAGCCAAAAGATTATTCGTTTCCGAGGTTAATTTAAGAGAATAATAAAAAGTGTTCACAAACTCAATGTCAATTGTGTCGTTTAAAATCGTGTGCGTTCAACCGTCCAGTACCTCCTGCTGATATGGAATGCTCGTGAACAAGAATTTAGATATTAAGAATGATTTTGACCTTCGATCTCAAGCTATTTTAAACCGACTACAGTAAAAAGAGAAGATTCTCAACCGGTATGTTTTTATATTTGGTGCCTAGCAACACCGTATTTTAATCTTTTTTTTACTTGGATAAGTATGATTCATACTGCCCGGTAAGTATATCTTTAAGTACTTAGCTACATATTACATAGATAAAGAGATAATAAATGGGAATACTGAGAGTTAAACATACGACCTCTTTTTTATGGAATAGGGGGCAAACGAGCAGACGTATCGCCTGATGGTAAGCGATTACCGCCGCCCATGGACACCCGCAACATTGGGATCTATCCCATAAGTATCAAATGGTATAATTAACAGAAAAATTAGTGTAGTTTTAAAAAATAGTGTAACTTTGCTAGTTTTCATGTACAGTACATGGATATCCGATAGTATTTTTTTCTTAAAATGAATCCTAGCTAGTTACCGCGAGAGAGCCATTTTTCGGCACGAATGGGCCGTATCAATCGTAGTGATACCACGGCCTCACAGTGCAGAACATAGCTTGTGCTGTGTTTCACCGAGTGAGTAAGCCGGAGGCCCACAGTCCAATCCCTCTCCACATTCCCGTTCCCATCCCTCAAAGGCCGAAACTCACTGGTGACGTATCAGGCGATACTTCTACACGTTTGCCTGCTATTTCATAAAAATAACTGCATCGATTTATCGTCCTCGAAACCCTCTGTAAACTAAATTTCGTGAAAATCGTTGGAGGCGTTTCCGAGATTCAGATCATATATATACAAGGATTGCTCATGGTAAGGTTTAGATTATAGACATCCACCTTATGAATAAAATCGAAAGATCTTATGAAGTACTTAAAAATACTTAGAGTTGCACTACTTCAAGTGTTTGTACTACTAACATATACTGATATTAGTTTTGTACCTAATTAATATTATTCTATTAATCAATTTGAGTATTGGAATTAATCAATTAACTAAGCAAATCCACTAATATGACTAGGATTAAATACAATCGTGATTAAGTAAATTAATTTCGATAATTATTAATAGATAGCTATAAAGCTATAATAACCACAATCTGTATAACCCGATTAAGGGATTAACTAACGAATTATTTTATGATCGAATTAGGGCTACTCGTTGGTCTGATTTTGAGTATATTAATCATCATAATTGTAATCATTAAAGTAAATTAAATAATGGTTTTATTATATTATATTGTAACTTTGGCAAAAAATCACCTTTTATTTCATACCATTTAAAATTTATCTTTAAATCTATTTAAATATTATATGCCTGTGGCGACTTCCACGTACAGCACAAGAAAAACATACGATAGCGCCTCTACCGAGGATGCGTCGAAATACCGAGTAACGAAAACGAAACTACCAATCCTGGATCGCGCAATAGAAGTTCTCGCGCCGATTAGTATAAATAAAACACCCCAAAATCAACCTCGCCTGGTCAGAGGATCATCCTCCTTTTGTGTTGGAGAGACATGTGACTCGTTCCTCCACACGCCCAGGTTGTCTCTCTGAGGATAAATAACGTATAAATAAAGTCGCTTTTACTGTCTGATTTAATGCAGTTTCACTAGTTGATAGAGTGATTCAAGAGGAAAGTTAATAATATGCCTATAATTAGAGGAAATCCGAGAATTTCAAAGACTTCCATGCGAAACAGGGCCAGGTTGCTAGTTAAAACTAAAATAATTATTCGAATCTGACTGATTGTTACCTGCGGTATTTCCAGACCGAAACGACCTTAAACCTTTAAAAAATTAATAAATCCTACTTCAGAGGCTGACAACGCGCTTGTGACACCTAATTGCAGATATAGACATAGGCGACGGTGGCCTCTTTCCATGAAGAAGACTGTCTACTGGCTTTCTCCTCATAAAAAACCTAAGTTTTAAAGAACTATAACATTAATAGGAAACCTGAGATTTAAGGAACAGCACAACATTATCAATAAAGTCTTCACTTACCACATATACCAAATGCAATACCTACCTCACTGTATTAATAAACTTTTCTTATTTATGTGACGATGACCGATACATATTGGTTTAATCGTCAATATCCATCGGTCTATTTTAATTCCGGCCAGATAGCCCAAAATAGCCTATGTTCACCAGACGTCTATTGAAATATTGAAACCAAATAGTATGGCGAAACTGTAAAAATCCCGATGTCGCAAAAGTTTCCTGACTAAATATAAATGTATTTAAAATGCAGTGTCGGAGAGCGAACGAGTTGGTTAAAAAATTCAGAGTTTCAGACCGCCTGTCACGTTTCAATTAGTGGGTTTATAATTTGTGTTATTTTTACTCCCGACGAGAGAAAATTTTTATAAGTAATAAGTTTAACGTCGATGGCTGTATGTCTGTGTGCGTACGTGCGTGCGCTCGAGCCTGCGTGCCTGCGTCCTTGCGTGCGTGCTTGTGTGTGTGTGGCATAGGTAGCTGCTATGGATGGACCGATTTCAATTCGTTTTTTTATAGTATATTTTATATAGAAAGTATTGGCAAGGATTGCAAAGATGCATGCAAAACTACAAAATTGTTTCATTGTTACCTAAACAGACGAAAGAAAATGATTGGTTTATTTGTTACTTCAATACATGTCATTGTTATCAATTTTATGAAATAAAACTTATCTGTATTTCACATTTTTTTTTCATACTCCTCTACTCTTTTCCAGCATCATCGATGAAATGAATACTATTTCATTATATATTAGCAGGTCCAAAAGGTAAATTACTCAGGAGAAGAGCACTTCAAAGAGAAGAAAAACTATAACAAACGTTAAACCAACCCCCAAACTGTCTGGTCAATGTGCTATAGTGGGTCATAAGCTCGTTTTTATGGAGAGGCCTGTGTCCAGCAGTGGATTATTTGGCTTAAGGCTGTTGATGACGATGTAATAATATGTATGTAACTTAGCTAACTGAAAATTTTCTATAAAAAGTATTTCTTTGGTTCTATCCATCTTTGTATGTATTTACTCTTTATTATACACACGAAACACAAATCTAGCTTTTTTTTCTCGACTGCGAAAGAAGGAAGGCGATTTTTTTTTTTGGTGTATGTATGTATATTTCTTTAGCACGCCCTAGAGCCTAAACAGTTTGTCGTATTTTTATTTATTTATTTAGAGAAATAAAGATTTATGAAGCTAAAAAGTAATCTCAAAAAAGATGTTTTCAGAATACATGGAGTGTGGTATTAAAATAAAGAATTTTAAAATGTGATTACGAATATATATGTTTCATGTATGATATTAAAGCAGTCGGCTTTTATGTTATTTTAATAATTCATTACTTTTTCTTTAAGTCTTTATATTTTCTTGTACAGCAATTTTGTAGTAATTTTATTACCATTTAATTTTGAAATAACTTTTCGTGAACCGAGTGGGGACCTGGTGTCCTATAACACAGGTTTAATAGCTACTTGAAGTACCAGTGATAAGCTAATAAAGTTGTCAATTTTATATGTTGTTATGCTGTCTTATTGTATTTATATTTCGGTTTGGGTGAGTAAATAAACCATATTATTATTATATTAACTTAATATGTACTCAGACTATCCATTATGTTGGAGTTGTGTCAATATTTTATCTGGTTCAGGTCTGAACTTACATTTAAAATATTGTTGTTAATTTCCTCCCATCATACTATTTTCAAGCCTGAATTCATCAAATATTGGATTCGTTTCCATTACGAATGAAGAAACACTGTGATAACATCAATTTGGACATAACAGGATATTTCATTTCCTGTTACACAAATATGTTGCTGCGTGTCTTCCTTGTCTGGGGTACAAATAGAAATTTTATTTTTATTGACAACCTGAATTGAAAATGTCATCGATTATAATGAAGCTTATAGAATACTTTGGACATTAGTGTCCCCCGACGTACATTAGTGCATAAATTTATAAATAAATAAATAATCAGAACTAATTACTCATTTTTTTTATAAACTATCTTTTACTTGTCGGTTTGCGAACGTTTGAAGACTAAACCAAACGAAAATCGCATTTTTACCCAGTGCGAAAGAAGGAGGATTATGTTTTTCGAGTGAATGTATGTATGTGTGTGGGTATATTTCTTTGGCACGCCCTAGAGCCTAAACGGCTCGTCGTATTTTTATGTGAGTGCTGTCAAAAGATTCGTCTTAGCCGTGAGAGTAACACTGGGTATATCAAAAAAAAAAAACTACTACATGCTCGTATATTTCTAAGCAACGCCTAATAAACGACCGGTAATTGTTTTTTTGGCCTTTTCATTGAAAATCATATAAAAATTTCAAGCTTACAGCTACAAGTGTTTTCCACTTTTTAAATACTTTCAAAAATATATTAGTTGGTGATGTGCAGGGCTGAGCAGTGCCAGGCGATGGTTACCGTACTTAGAATGCTATGAATCATCACTACAAGAATTTCAAGCCTTACAGACATACCGTTACTCGTAGGATTCAATAGCTCTTGGCCTATGATAGGATAAATTAATCACGCTTATCACATAATTATTTGTCAAGCCAGTAACTAAGAAAAACTGCCGCGTTGGTGTAGCGGTTGGCGTAAGCGACTGCAGATCAAGAGATCCCGGGTCGGATTGCCGTTGTGTTTTTCTTACAAGAGATTTTCGATAGCAGCCTAGAGTTTGGAAGATGGCGGTATTTCCCGCCCGTGTCTGGGAGAGCATGTTAAGCCGTCGGTCCTGGGTGTCATGAGCATCTACGGTAATCGTTCCTGGGAAGTCAATGCCCTCAAATATACCGACAACTTTTTTTTTTTTTACGTGTGGAAACCCCCTCGGGCCTTCACCCCACCGGGGTTTGCGGCGGGGCGGTGTGTCAGAATCTAACCGACTAAAACCACACGGTGTGCCACTCTGCGCCTGAGACGGGAGAGATCCGGGAACCGCTTTCTTACGCCATCCGGACCCCTCCCAGCGCCTGCCCGCACTGAAGCGGGCTCCGTCATCTGATGGTAGAACTCTCAATTTAGGCGACGTGCGGCACACGCGTAACGTTGTGGCTGGCCGCGCCGTGGCTTTTGACGCACCGCTCGATATGGGCGACCCCAGGGGTCACGTTCGAAACCCTCCAGCATCTCCTTTCTCTTTTCGTCTTTGGCGCGGCAAATGGCCAGCTTCATAGTTTTCCGCGCCTCGCGGTACTCCTCGTAAAGCTGGCCCTCCCCGCCGTCTCCGCGGTAACGTCGCCGGCTGCGGGTGCAGGACCTCCGGGCACGAGTGCAGGCCGCACGGAGGTCCGCCAACTCCTGGGGAATATAACGACAACTAGTTCAACCATTGAATTCAGCTTGCCCTCAGGGTTGCGGAGGCCCGATGCCAGTCGCTTCTCGGAAAAACTGATATTCAGGTAAAACCACTTGAACTAGTAGCCGACCCCAAAATAATGTTAGGAATAGTAAAGGAAGGAAGATGATGATAAATAACTAAGAATACTAAGAATTACTAGACTAAAAGTTAGGTAAAATAAAATATTATAATATAAAGTACATACCTGCCTAGTAAAGTAAGTAGATAAGTACCTACTCAAAAATATTACCCGCTAAATTACTACGTTATTCTTGAATAAATACTGTGAAAATTATAGCCGAGTCACCTAATGGCCTCGTTAAAAGTAATCTCTTGTTTTATCCACCGACCCTTCCAAAAATTCATCATTTCACCATACCAAGCAAAAAATTCGAGGAAAAAGTACCTAAATGTGATAAATAATCAAGATTTTTTTTCACGTTAAGAATATCAATCAAAATGCTAAAAAGGAATGTCATTTACATAACATCACACTTGTTAAACACAGAGAGGTTAAATTGTGCTGTCAAACACAGAAATATCTTTGTTTTAGAAAACATTTAAAGTCGAATCAATCTATGACTTAGAAGCCTCTTTGAGCATTAAGCGGTTAATACAAGTGCCGTACTTATGGATATAATGGGGGTCTCATTTTATCCATAGGTACTCAGACTTCGCTGTACATCTGTCACCTTTCTTGTTGTGCTTCTAATTGTGTCTTCGTATTTAATCAGAAAAATACTTGAAACACGAAAACGAATTCAATATTAAATCATAAAATCACCAATAATCCAAGAAAGTGAGTAACAAAGTAACTTAGCGAAGAATTCGTTTACAAAAGTACTGCCTTCGAAATATCTCAGCAATAACTTCAGCTTAGGTCATTACAAGTTGTTGGAAACGGGTTTGTTATAAGTTTCGTGATTATTATTATCGTATTCCGTTTATCAGGAATCACATCTGTTGTGTAATAATCACTGGAAAAGTTTTATGCTTAAATGTAGTGCTCCTTTGAAATCCTTTCTGTCTGTCCGATTGTCAATTAGTTCCAGATTAACCGAGTCCGTCAGTGATTGAATCAGCTAATTGTACATATCTTCAAGTATGTAGAAATACAATCATTTTACGAAAACTTTCATTTCACAGTGCGGGTATTTAAATTCTTTGCTCGCTTGGTACACATATGTATGCCACGGAAAATTTAAAACTTATCGTGGAGAGTACTTTGAATTAGGAACATTTGCTTACGAACAAGCTAACAGAGGGTAGATTCCTCCATTGGTTGTACTTTGAGGACATGGATAATATATTTATTCTGAAGCCTTGCAACACTGTATTCCTACAAAATTTAGTTGGTTTACCCAATAACCCGGTATTCCCTTGGGTTTAACACTTCGGAAGTGGTTTCAAAGTCCATTTTAGTTTTAATGCTATTTGCCAATTGCAGTACTAGTGAGCCGTAACTTTAGATATTGCTTTTAGAAATTTGTTGTTATATCAAAACACTTTTATATTACAGCATACCTACTAAAAAAAAATTAATCTTTGATGAATATAATTATTTATAAACTCTTTTATTAGCTTTATCTGTAAATAGGTTGTTATTCTAAGGCATATTTATATTATTTCTTTCTTTGGAAATGAGAAGAAACCAATCGGATTGAAAAATGTTTTTTCTCTGTCACCTCCTTTTATGAGATGACTTCCACGCAGAAGATCGCGACCGCGGTAAAACTGTCGCTACCGACCATGGAGCGTACGACGGCCGGTAGCGAGAGATCTGCTCCGATGACTGCAGTGAGGGCCCGACGCTGCTGCGCCCAGGCTATCCACGCTCTGCGTCTGAGACAGTAGGGAACCGGGAACTGCTGTTATTAATACATCCAGACCCTTCCCAGTTCATAGAGATGCCTGTGTCAAACAGTGATCCATTATATGTACTCGTACTTTTAGATATTGCAAACATATTTTTTTTACATCTAACACACAACGCCATCTAGTCCCAAGCAAATCAGAGCTTGTGTTATGTTATGTATACTATACAAGTGACATAAATATGTGTATACTTTTTTTGTCAGTACTTACATATTATGCAGAGAAAACACTGAAACTCCGAAACAAATATTTGCAGATAATAGAAACATTTGGTCCGACCCGGGAATCGGAAATGTCACCTGGGCCAGTTCTATGAATGACACCTCATTCATTAAAATCAGTTTAGTATTTTAGGTACTACAGTAAATACAAATCTACATACACTGCCATAACTATTACCCTGCGTTTTATGTAATATGGGTAATCAAGCATACATATCAGCAACTGCACATCAGAGGCAACCCAAGTGCGTTTCCAGCCTTTTGTTGATGGGGAAGGGGTTGGGATATGGCATACCCTTCTTTTCTTCTTTGTCTATATATCTGTAATTTAACTTTTATGTATCAAGTGTATACTATATATGTAAGTAAAATAACCTCTAGCCTCCATAGCCGCCATCGCTTCGTTGCTTTGTCCGAGGTTGGACTGCTGATATTTACATTGCCTGGTTGATTTGTTTACTACATCAAACAGAACTGCCGATACTTCTTCTATCATTATGTTAATGATGTTTAAAATAGAATTTCTACTGTAAAACAGTTTTTGAGGAATCATAAGAAAAAAGTTTCCCTATATGTATTATGCGAAGTCATTGTTAATGGAAAGTCTGTAAAAATAATAGGTTTAAATACCAAACTGAATATGAATTTCAGCATTGGAGGTTGACGAATCAGCTGTAATGGAGTTCACAACCACATAATGTTCACCTTTTAAATATCAGTTATTCCTTTAACAACATACAGACTGACTGTACATACAATGTATCATGCATAGTAAATTATTTTGATTTACCACCTTTATTGATCTAATCCGAATAGATAAATCCCAATAAAAAGCAATTTAGATTTCATTGTTTTGGAATTTTAAAGTTTTGAATAAATTTAGTTTCATAGTTAAAATTCCAACATGCGTAACATATTTACAATACATAACACTTTCACTTGCTACAATCATGTTTTCGTTAAATAAAAAATAATAATATAAGTAGTAGGTCTCCCATTCGTTTTTTTTTTTAATTTTTTACCCTGTAGATCAAAACAAACAAAGCAGTTCTTCTTCTTTTGATGATATGGCAATCAGCCGGATCAGCTATTTCTGCCAGTGTCAAGTATTTCGAGTCTTCAATGCTAAGTTTTCGAGTCTTCAAATCTTCGTCGTGATGGAATGAATGATAAAAAATATAAAAAATGTGGATGATATGAAATGAGGACCGTCTTTCGCAAAAACAAAAAACGATCAAACAAAGCAGTTTTCCATGTAAATAATTTGTTGTCGTCAAAAATGTCAATGTCACAACTCAATAATGTTACCACATGTAATATACAAAAATAACTATTAATGAAAACGGTGTATAAAATATGCTTACATTTTGGGTGCTAGCTGCACCAATGGCATTACTGGCGATTATTTTCTTAAAAGTACAACAACAAGCGTGGGCAATACCACCAGGCGAAACTAGTCCAAAATAAAAATAACATAAATTACACTTTTTTTCAATAGCCATCTGCCAATGAAAGTCCTGTCAAAATCGGTCCACCAGATACAGAGCTTATCTGAAACTGTACTGTAGTACTGTTTGTGCTATTATGAAATTATGAAAAGCTCTTAATTTGAAATTACAAACACTTAAATTTTATTTATTTACAGCTCGTTGCTAGTTTTATACACTATAACTGTCGTAATGAAGAAAATGCCCACCTTAAATGGCCCCGAAACATCAAAAAAAGAAATAAATTCTTAAGGTTTTAGTTAGAATATTGAGACGGGATGATTCATGCTATAAACATCAGTTTTATCAATATGAAAATCAAGTTACTTCTTCAAAACAAAGTTCTGAACTTAGAGATTGACGAAATAGTATGTATTTACGTTTTCATATATTGTTCTGAAATGGTAGATAACTTGAAAATTGGGAAAACAGTACTGTTACTTAAAACTTCTTGGATAAATATAATCAACTGAACTACCAAACTCACAACATTTATAACATAGCAAACTTGACATTCAAAGTTGCCAGAAAGTAATGTATTGGATTTGTTTATATATTACAAAAGTCAAAAAAGAACACTGAAAAATCACATGATAATGTAACTTATTGAAATAATGAACGCAATGTTTCATATGTCCCATTAGGTACAATGATCTTGAATATGATATGACAGTTAAAATTGTTTATATTATTAGTTCATAACTCTCGTAGCCCCCTCTAGTGAAAATAACCTCAAACTTTGCGTTGGCGGAAGATGGCCGTCGCGTGCCGAGTGTTGCTCTGAATGTTTACGACAATTTTTAAAGTTTTTACGTAGTAAATCGCTGTAAATTACCACATATTAAGTGAGAAGTTGGATAATAAACTGTAAAAAAAATAGTTTATGTGCTTTTGTTGTGCTTAAAAATAAATTTCTGTCAAAAAGTGAGGCTTTCGTAGTGTGAGTGAAGGAACTAGTTTTGAAGCTGTGTTTTTAGGAATGTTGTGAATCCTAGTGGATTGTGTTTATATTATTGGAGTTTGGACGTGGTACAGTCGCATCTAACCCTAAAGGTGGGAATCACTTACTTTGAGTAACTTTTAAAAACTTTGGTTTGTTTACATTCGTAAGCGCTACCGCGCATGATCATTCCTTACTTTGGTTTCGTGATAAAGTTTCTTGAAAATAATATTTCTACAGGAAAAGAAAACTTTTCTTAGCTTCAAAACGATCATAGTCTAAATTGAAAATAATATAATACTTTAACGTTCTTTATGTGATCTTTATTTTGAATTCAGAACTACGTAAATTAATGTATTTATTTTTGTTCCTAGCCAGAAAGTATTCTAATAAGAACCAGACTATTTTATATTGCCAATCACAACGAGTGATCTATAATTATATTCACTACCGTTTCTTACCTACTTCTTATTTAGCCTTCATTACATGTCTACAACTTTTTTTTCGTGGTCATTGAACTAAGGCTCGAGATGCCGGCATGTAAAGCCTGCGTAGTTGCAGTTGGTATCTATTTTGAATAACTTCTGAGTATTTATGATGTGTAATAGTATTTTTAAGTTATAGAAAAAAACAGCTAAGTTATTGCTTTATAATACATCCTACGTATATTATGTATAACAGCTATTATATTTAAAAAGGCGAAAAATTTGTGCATTATGAAGGGAAACCAGAGTTTAAAATGTTTCTTGTTGTTCCTCTCCATAATTATTAGAGCCTTATAGCCAAATTTTACCACATAATATGATATTATTACCGTTATTGTACAGTATAGTTCATCTAACAGTATTCATTTAAAGATCGCAAACTATGATAATCCCGCTTAATCTGCTACATTTTTATTTAAATCCTGTATCCTATTGTGATGTAAATCATATTCATGGTGTGCAGTTATGATCATCTATCTACTTTGTTCATTACCACCATCGTCATCAACTCTTTTACTAGTACAGTGTTGGACATAATCGGTTTTAGCCTACTGTACTACGTTTTTTTTTTACTTGTGGAAACCCCCTGGGCCTTCACCCCACCGGGGTTTGCGGCGGGGCGGTGTGTCGGAATCGAACCGACTAAAACCACACGGTGTGCCACTCTGCGCCTGAGACGGGAGAGATCCGAGAACCGCATGAGGCATGAGGCGCTGGGCATGGGTTCGCCGGCGGCGGATCGGGTCCGAGTAGAGATCGTCCTCTCGGGCCTTCTCGGGCCTTCGGCGTATGGCTCTGACCGCCAATACCCTCTAAAGGCGCCAGAGGCGCGCCTTATTCTGGGCGGTCAGGGCCGACACCCACACCTGTGCGCCGTACAGCGACCAGACAACCCGTGTAGAGGTTTCTCGTTGCGACGCTGACTCCACCCAGATTGGGTAAAAGTCGCCCAAGGGCAGAGGCAGCGCCGTCCAGCTTCGGAGCAAGCTGCCGGAAGTGCTCGTGGAAGGGCCACCGACCGTCGAGGATCAGGCCCAGATACTTCATCTGGGCCCGAATCGGTACGAGGACCGAGTTGACCACTATGGAGGCGCCGGGGGGCGGCCCGCGACGAGGCCCATGAAGCAGCGGGGCCTCCGTCTTGTCCAGGGACACCCGCAAGCCTAGCGCCTCGATGCGCCCGACCACCACAGAGACTCCCCTGGTGGCCAGGCACGCCGCCTACTATACTACGCTAGCCAAACCTTGTTTTAAGGTTTGCTTCAAGTTTTTTTATCTCCTGGCAATGCTGTTGTACTGTGTAGTTTGCTTTTTTATACTATTGAGGATAAACATCGGATGTATCGCCTGATGGTAAGCGATTTCCACCGCCTATGGACATCCGCAACACCAGATGCATCACATTGCCGGGCTTTAAGAGAGGCCGCGGTATCACTAAGGTCGAGCCCACCCATTCGTGCCGATTCGTAGCCCTCCCCCGTTGCTTCGATTAGTCGGCTCTTACGACACCATTAAAATAAATAGGGTTGGTAACGATTCATATTCTTAATTCTTTACTGATACCTCATAAGACATATAATCTGTTAACGCCGGCGGCCTACCTCGGCAGGCGGGAGGAGGTCCAGGAACGCATCGGCGGCTTCTGGAGTCCCCCCTGCCGTACCCCACAATTGAGGTACATATCGGGGGTGACCCCTGGGAAGTTGTAAAAGAATTTGGTTAGAATCCGAATTCCACGTTAATTCCGTTAATATACTAGATATGAGATATAAACATAACAAAAAAACTTATACTTCGGTAAAATTACAATGGAGATAGTTCCGGACCCGCTACTTGATTATGGTTTCGGCAAAGAATTCCAATGGCTTCCCGTTGATGTCGTAATAT
Source organism: Hyphantria cunea (assembly GCA_003709505.1). Lineage (NCBI taxonomy): Eukaryota > Metazoa > Arthropoda > Insecta > Lepidoptera > Erebidae > Hyphantria > Hyphantria cunea. Next base: position 789,174 of record PKRV01004380.1, on the reverse strand, counting down.
AATTGTGGGTTTATGATGTTCAATATCGATAGAAAATTACTTTGGTTATATGATTTCTTTTCTAAGATCATGCTTATATTATCGATAACATGTATCTAAACTTGCGACCCCGCGGGTTTCGCACGGAATTCTTGAAATATCTCGGATTTCCTCTTCTAAAATATGCATTTATAACATATATAAATTTTCCTCTCTAATCACTGTATCTATCATTGAAAACTACATTAGAATCCGTTAAATAGTTTAAAAGATCTAATTGAACAAACACGGGAAGCGTTATCAGTTTTATATTATGAAAAGAATTTTTTAATTTGCTAAAATTCTTTGAGTTTAATCTATCACAGTAACCTTTCGCGGTTGGTATATTTAATCTGTTTTTTTTTTACGTGGAGAACTTTTAAATATGGTCATTCTTGTGCGTGCGTGAGGACAAACACCATGTTCTGCCAAAGTACCTGTTTAGAAACACTAAGGTCACATTCGTACTAAATTCCAAGTTTCAAGATAATAGTCTAGAATGGCGGTTCTGTCAGTCAGTTACTCAGTTTCATCGCTATGTTGCTCTAGTCTAGGCAGTGTTATGAATTAATGATAATACAAGAGCCGGTGAAGATCGACTTACACCGATCTGATAACAAAAAAAAACTCATTTTTTTAAAATTCTCTTAAGTATTGAACTCATCTATTATGGTTTGCCTGTCAAATAACTGTCATGACTATTTTCAAAGCTAAATTAATTTTCAACACAATTTTTTTATCCCTTTCACTCTATTGATAATCAACTAACTTTAGTCTCAAAAGTTAATTGTCTATACAGAGAATATATCTAAATAGGCTTGCTTTCTTATTTCTAGATATAGCTTCCTGGCAACAGGTATGAACAGGTAAATAAATATGTGTAAATACACCGAGCTAATAAATCATCGAAATTGGTAGCAAAATAAATGTTATTTAATAAGTAATCTTATGGTATAGGCTTGCCTGAGAAAAAAAAAGACTCCATAAAAATATTGAAACAAACAATAGCCATCACAGTTTTGCGAAAGGCAAGCCATCATAATTTGATTTGGTTACCAGATGGGTGTGAAGCGATCTACACAGACTCTTAGTCTATGACGCAATTGCATAATGGACCGAGCACATCCAGTAGTAATCAAAGACGCCCCAATTCCGTTCAACTGTATGTACTACCCGTGTGTTGTCGAGACATGGCACTGCAGTGTACTCTAATAAAAAAAACTTTAACCCAATCGTTTATTGATTGGCCTTAATGACCGTTGTATGGAAGGAATCAGTGAGCTACTAATTAAGAATTTATATGTAGTAGAGTGACTGGCATGACCTCTGATGTAAGAGTTAATTTAGGGAAATAACAGTTAAACTCATTTAATTTACTCATAATATATATAATTTATTTTTCTTTTTTTTTAATGGACAACTCGCGTATTAAAGACGTATCCTGTGCGCGACACAGGTATGTTTAACGTACAGAAACTTGTTAGTTTGTTGTAGACTTGTTAGTTGTTGGGTGTTCCCAGATTCAGAGTAACAATTTTTGGACCACACAAAGTGTTGTCCCATTTAGGGACCGAACCCCCCAAGGGCACTAAACCACTACCCCTCCCGTGCACTCAGTCAATAATGGTTTTTTCGCACCATAAAATCATATTCATTAGATTGAAAAAGAAGAACATTATTTATATAAAAAGCCACGCTTCGGCACGAATGGGCCATCTCGACCGATACCACGGACTCACAGAAAAATGGTGTGAAACAGCGCCTGCGCTGTGTTTCGAGTGAGTAGGACACCGGGGGCACATAATATCCCTACCCCGGACCCCAAAGGCCGGCAATGCACTTGTGACTTTGGTGTCGCGGGTGTCATGAGCGGTGGTAATCGCTAAAAGCTGTTTATGTATGTTTATATTACAACGTACATTCATGTTTTTTTAATGTGTTATGAAAATTCTGTGTTTTAACCAAATGATGTCTTCTACGAAAATATGATAACGATCAAAGGTGACCCATTTTAACAGCCAAATAATGAATAATAAAATAATAATTCATTCAATTAGTTTATATTTTCAGTAAAGTCCCGTGGGCAGAATGTACGTTATTTTATCAATGTTAAATTTTAACAGTTTTATTTGAACGCCCCATTTGCGTTCATTACACTATTTACGGTCGGAAAAGTCGCCATTTTACAAAATTATGTCAAAAAGACTGGGTATTCATTGAAATAAACAATCATGGTACATTCATATATAATTAATAGATTCATATTTCTCGTTAATAACATAAATTGATCGATGTAAAGTGCTGTCGAAATTGACGAATGTTACTGATTTAATTTTGTTGTTGTAAAATAGATCTCCAATCCTTCTGATACTTAATTAATATTTACACTATACTTGTAACCTAAAATAAATTCATAGCATGTCAGTATCTGGTATTATACGAAGTAAATTAGGTTTCATTAAATGAGCATATACACGCTGACATTATTATAAATTCGAAAGCCTATCTTCTACACTTTCACGGTTAAACACATGCACCGATTTCAATGAAATTTGGCATGTAGAAACTTCGATTTTTGAGGAAGGTCATTTCCTATTCTTTACTGCGATGACCGATATACTAATCAACACGCGAGCGGAGCGTGTATTACTAGAAATACAACAAAATCCTGTAACAGGAACCAAAATAGGTTACGTGTATAACTTTTTGACAGTTTACAGTGCTATCCCATAGCATTCTTACCTGGTAGAGTCGATCTACTTTAGTTTCGTGTGAAGCAGTATCCTAGTCTTATGGGAGCCAATGTATGTAGAGCGTTACTTGAAAGCCTTATATAGCCGAGAGATATTGAGAGCGTGGTTAGCGTCAGAATATTTTGAGCTACTAAATCTTGAGTTATTGCGTGAATACCAATGACTGGCCGTAATAGTTCTAGTTATTGTCTCGTTTATTCTACTGTAGATGATTTTATTTATTTGTATGACTTAATGTCTAGATCTATGAGGATCTGATTTTGTATCAAAATTGAATAAGATATTATGAATCCCCAAAGTATAAGTTGTAGATTTAGCAACACTTATATTACCGCTATAAACTTATCAATGCGCAGTTTTTTTGTCCGATGTTGATGATCTAAGTGCATTGTATCAAAGTAGCTAGAATCTGTTTCAATCATCATTAACAACCCATAATGTCCCACTGCTGGGCTCGGGTCTTCTCTCAGGAGAGGGTTAAGGCCATATGTCTTCTACTACTACTTAACCTGCCTTTGGGCTTCGCCGTAGTCGGATATAAACAGATAAGTGCGTGTCTAACTCACGATGAGATTGTCTGATGATGATGATGATGATGATGATGATAATGATGCAATTAGAATTTGTTTGAAATACAACTTTTCTTGATATACTATGTAACATATCATTTCCGTGTCTTAAAAATTCACTCACCTGGTTAGATAATAGTTGCAAAAACTCCATTCAACATTTAGGCCTTTGCCTTGAGTAGGTGGTAGAACAGTTTTAATGTAACAGTCTCTTCCACCATACCATGGTATGTAACGTAGGATAAGGTACGATGGGACTAACATATTACCATGTAATAAAAGTCTCTAAATTAATAAAGATTAAAAAAAAATACCATGGTAACATGGCAGTTGAACTACTTCTTAAAGCTTTTTTTCTTTTTACAAGCTTTTTTTAGTATCACCTGTCCTGATGTTTGTCTGTAATAAAATCGCGCTAGTTAAATTTGAACCACTTCCCGATTTCGGATTGAGCTGAAATTGGAAATGTCACTTTAGTTCTGATGAAAATATAATTGTACATAATCGGTATTATTATTAATCCAAAATGGACACTGTAACAAAATGGCGGCTGAAATATTTGTATAAAATGAAAGTTATTTTTTTTATCAACAAGTAGTAGAAGATTGTCTTTAAAAAAAAATCTTATTAAACTAAATCACTTGTTAATTCTTAACGATATGATTAAAACTAACATTTTGTTATACTTTTGTCGTATATACAATTATTGCAAAATAATTTATGTTTTAAAATAAAAGTGTTCCGTTACGAATTACTTTATACCTTAACCTGAACATGAATCATTAAAACAGCTAAAACTCATTCACTACATCCCAACTAATTATTTAATTGGCGCCTAATCACGATTAGTGCTGGGGCCCGTGATAGCTTTGTTCACAAAAACGATCGGATAAGCATGAAACCACATGCCGCTAATTGCCATGTAATCACTTCTAGAACTAACCAAATATTTTATTTTGTTCACGGACTTTCCTTAACGTTACAAGTATTGTAAAGAGGTAATGGAAGATTAGTGTTTCCAACAAATGTATAATGTGCGCATACGCGCCTTAGGTTTATGGCAATGCCTAGTAGAGTTGTATTATCTGTTCATAATATATAAGTACTATAGGAAATGGGGTTCACAGAGTATAAACATTGTGTTTATTTTCATATTTAGAGCGATTTTAATAGTTAATTAATAAAAATAAAACTAGGAAATACAGCAATCCGCCATGGTAAGCTGAACACCAATCGGAGCAAATTACTTCACTTATGTATGCAGAATACTTTGTTTGGCGGCGATCAACGATCATTTTACTGTTTTAAGGAGCTATAATTGACACTAGTTGACAAGTGGTGACGTCGCATCTTACACAAACAGACGCCATGACACAACCGAGAGTTGTCTCGTGAATTTTAAACTTAAAATTTAAATCGTGTTTTTTCCTTTTAAAACTTTATTTTTGGTAGAAAGAGATACTTCCGAACATCATAAAATATATTTTTTTTTAAATTAGTCATCATTCCCATTAAAGAGGCCTGTGTCCAGCAGTGGTTTGTGATAGGCTAATAATGATGATGCCAGTCTTAGATAAAACGATCGTCTTAGAAAAATGATAAAAGTTCAAAAAACTGTTTAAACTATAAATCGCTAATGGGCTATTATAAAGAATCTATTAACACCTCATTCTTGACAATCGGTTCAGTAGTTTAGAGACTACGATGGAACATACATACACAGACTGCAAAAACTACTACTAATCCTGTCTTTGGGCTTCGCCATAGTCGGATATAAAAAGATAAGCGCGTGTCTGATTCACGCTGAGAATTTCTGTAGAAACTTGCAGATAGATAATTAAATTCGTCCATCCATTAAAAAGTTTAACGTCCTTGTTTCAAGTGTCTAACAAAACTTCATCATTCTAAAACTAATCTCAGATATATCAATAAAAGTTATACTGAGTTTTCATAGCGCCAAATTAATCGCAAAAACAAACATTTTTAATGTGACGAAACAACAAGAAGTTTTGAATGACAGAATTTTTCTTTTATTGTAGTCTTAGATTTGCGTTACGCGAAATTTCATTATTCTATGTCAATCGGAAGTACTCTATATGCTCTCTAAGCTCAGTCACTGTTACATCTCAACTCCTATTTTGCCCCGTTCGCTATTTGAACAAGTCAAACCTAGTACGGGTTCTTTGCTTCAACTCACTTAATAGCATTTGATCGACGAAACCCCAGTATAAAGGTTACCATTTGGTAAAAGCCCTTTTCATTTTATTATTGTAACTAGATCATAGTGTGACCTTTTATTTTGAAAGAAAGGTCAAACCTTATAAAGATCAAGGACGTGTTGATAGACACGTGTACATTCTTCAATGGTACTCTGTATTTACTTCCTATAAGGAAGTAAGTAAGAAATACTTATCATTTGAAAAGAATATTGTTACGTGAGTTAAAAGGATTAGACATTTATTTATTTTCTTAATAGAAAACCCTACAGCTTCTTTACGGTATTTATATAAGTTTTTATCGATGATATTGGTAAGTTTGAAACTGATGAAATTGAAGTTAGATGGTATTTAAAATAGTCTTAACTGTCTAAAATCATAATTGACGATGCTTCGTATCTAAATCATTACACCAATTATAAAATTCTTTTACCAATGGAAAGCTCAGTACATTATTAACAAGTCACACTATCTACTTTTTATGGGAGGAGCTGCCGGCAATGGCTAGTGCCTAGTATACTTATGAAAAAGGAAAAACAGAGCATGTCAATGTTTTCATACAATTAAACAGGTATAAAAGGAATAAGAAAAAGTTCCTACTTGAAACTAGATCGGTATTCGATTATTCGCGATACGAATGCTTTCACAGTCATAAATGTGTATGATTTCATTTTCTACTACTTGACCGTGGTGGGCCTAGCATCTTTAGTCTTCTTTAATAGTTTTCTCGATCTTCATCTTTAGTCTTAAATGCCCTTTTTGTGTTGAAGATTATGTCACCCCAAGACAATTTTTTCTGACACATTCCTATCTTTTGCCACAATTTTAAAATAACAAGACTTAATAGGTGATGTTTCCACCCCAGTGCTGCACAATCATCTCAATAGCCGGCCTACTGGGGGGCACCATGCTACATTATTGGATTATCTGCATTCGCAATGAGTACGGTGATCACTACTCTTGTATTCTGCTTATCATTTCCATCAAGCAGAATATAGTCACTTTGGCAGCCCCATATTATTATAAATAGTGTGGTGAACAAACACACATAGTCTGTGACCCTATCTTCCTCTTCTTCCTATATAGACCCTTTCTTTTGGCTAAGCCGGGAGACTTAAATAATTGACACAATGCTTTCAAACCCTCTATTTATAAAAAGGAATTTTAAACACAGTCATGTCTGAAAACGAAACTGAAAGCTATCTACTTAGAATGGTGTTTTGGTTTCAACATCTTGTATTTGGTTCTGCTGCCTGCAGGAGAACTACGATCTCATTGATTCCAAGTCTGTATATATGCACATTTATCAATGCGTGCCAAGTATATGTATTGCTGTAAACAGGACGCACACTCATGCAATTCAGTTCCATTTCCATCAGTATTCATCGTACATTTCATAATAATTCACCATGCATGCATGCGTCCATTGATTGGTTAATTTTTATGCGAAACTGCACCGTGACAATTGTCTTTGTTGTGTAAAAATGGTAGTCAGACAAGAATGGAATATTAATTTCCCTTTTATGAATTTAACATGATCAATGGAGGTGACTTTTTATCTGTTATATTTGTATTGTTTGTTAATAAGTATGCAGTTTTCCGGAACCTAAAATCCGAGTTATTAACCTAAGGAGTGTTGTCTAAATACACTGTGTAGTCGTAAAAAGATAAAGCCAATTTCAAGACAATGTTTGAGGAAGTAGACTCATTGACTTATCATTCCCACTTTGGACGTATCATTATATTTTTCTTTCAAGCATTATACTGAAATTTCCCTATAAAAACTTAAAACGACAATAATGACGACGAGAAACATTTATTTCCATCGTTGATGGCTTTATTGCCCACTTGATTGCGCCCTTATTTCGCAACGTTTCACAAATAAAACGTGAATACCCTCAATTATAACTGAGATATATTTTAAAAACGTTAAGCATCACTTTTTCGTTTGAATTTTTTGTTTGCTTAACTTGTTTACTCACCTTAAGTGGTATTTGAATATGTTTGTATTGTTTACAATATTTTCCATAAATTGAGGATGGGACTGCTGCCATGTTTGGTTTAGCTAAAGGACTTGGCTATGCAAATGTATTTCGCCGTTTGTCCCTTCGAGTTTTGAATATGTTTAAGTTACGATGTGGAGCAGTTTGCTTTTCTTGAGCTTCAATTTCTATATTATTTTGACTTTATAAAGAAAAGATAGTACTTTCTGTTTTGTGTATTGTCATGTAAAATATATTGAGAAGATTCGAAGCACAATATTGAGAGGGCTTACCATTGGTGGTTATTAACTCATATACAGAAACGGTAAAGATTTTTATAATTGGTATTCGATCTCATATATTACATCTTTAAGATGGAAACTCAATTGTAGGTATAATATATTTTATTATATGCTACTAGCTGACGCGGCAAACTCAATACTCATTTCCATTTGCGTGAAAATTTTCTGAATTACCGATAAACTTATTATAGTAAGCCCGTATTAACTTCCCGCAGGGTCGCAGTGTAAGCGGACTAAGAACATATAACACCTCTGCTTTTCTTTTAATTTCTTCTATACAAACGTTGTCTAACAATTTGACTGACTTGGTGCAGTTGATCGATATTTCTGCGCGTACGTATATTTTTGTGATACATTTTTATTTTACAGTATAAAATATAAGCAGATAAATAGATGCACATCACGCATGTTCATCTATCTATCTACTTATAAGATAATAGATAATATGATTTACAGAATAAAAGTTTTTTTTTATATCTAAAAAGAACAGGTATTTTTTATTAATAGACTAAAAGATGAATTGATTGTATATTCATAACAATCAAAATAATAAAAAACCATAAAATTGTATCTACATAGAGACGGCATGCGTCTTGGCCGGGACTAGGGGGGTCCTAGGATTTTGAGGCGAAAGTGCTCGCCGAAGTTTATCGTCGGGTGGCTGGATTCCGGGCGGAGAGTGGCATTCGTCCTCCGCCCGAAGAGCTACGCGAGTGGCGTGAAGTCGCCCGTCGAGTCCTGAGAGGACCCTCAGGAGAGGGTTAAGGTCATACATCCCCACGCTGGTCGAGTGTGGGTTGGGGATACTTATCTTACGTAGTCTACGTAATCTTGCCGTTGGATGTTTTTAAGCCGCCAAAGGACCTCCAACTAAGCTTCACGACTGTTATCCTATGATAACAACAAAGACCGACTGCTTAACGTGACCTCCGAATCGCGGAGACGCTCACGGTATCGTGCCACCAGCGGTAAACCATCCAGGTACTGACCGCGCTGTCGTAGCTTACGAGTCTGGTTATATATAAACATACATACTTGTAAATATCAAATAATTGTCATCTATTAATCCTAGTACATCTCTTCATGGATGTATGTAATTGTATAAGTTATATCTAGTTGTATGTATAGTATGTATTAGTTTTTGTATGTATGTAGATTAGCTTTTATATATTACTTGTATTTGATATATGGCCAGTTTATTTTAATACATATTTTTCTTACAAAATGCACCACTTCTTGTCTTCTCTGCATCACCCGATGGCTGACTGGTTAATGCCTAAGGCACTCTGCCTTAGGCATTAAGTCCGCCAAGCACCTAAAGTGCCTGGTGTATTAAATAAATAAATAAATCAGTTGTTTTGATATTATATCAGATATTAAGATAATCTACAACAAATATTTGTTCCTGTTCTATTTTCAACGGGAAATTACTGAGCTTTATCCTTAAATTACTTGAAGGTTGTTCCCGAAAAACTAATTCCATGTTATCTTATGATATTGGAATATGATCGGAATGATAAAGGATTCGGGAAAGTAAAAGGACAAATGTAATCGAAAATTCGTTACTTATGTCTCTGATATATATATTTTATATAATACCATGTGAAATGATAAGGAAATTATAGATCCTTACATAATAAAGGTTAACAAGATATCTGATATATCGTCGCATATATTTGCCATTTAAGATTACTTCTTTATTTAACAAGTCCCTTTTAGTCCTGGTTCTTATGTTATACGACCAAATACCATTGTGTCATATTATGATGCGTTAAAAGCACAAGTTTGCGTAACATATCACGATGAACAAGTATATGAATTTGTCGCCTATAAACAAATAAAACAACGCCACACTCTTGCATTCTCCATAAACCATAAAGTACGCAAAATGACGGCTACCGTCGACGCCACACATCAACCTCATATTTGCACTTACAAAGTAGCTTCAAGCACCAAGTTTAAATAAAGCAGTGTAAAGACATGAACTGCATTGAGGCCGTGTTTGCGCGTTGTTTCAATGTTTGCTGCTCGACCATTTAGTGCTGTTTGCCTCGTCTGTCATTAGATATACTCTTAATGTTTTGTCAGTGTTTGAGCGTTTGTTTGGAAACTGATTTGGTAAACTGTCGTTTTGTTTGCCGTGCCTTAGCGGACCATGTGGATGAGTAAGTAATTGGATAGACTACATTTATCGTTTCAAGTTATTTAGAATGGCTATATACTTTTTAAGGTTTTATTTTATGATCAAAGTGTTCAACACAATAACTAACGCAATTTCATTACGTAAGGGTTATTATTTGTGTTTTTCCGTTGATGTGTTTTTCGTGGCACCTTTATCTTTATGTAAAAAAATATTTTAGTAATGTACATCTACATGTACATCTAATCTTCACTACCCAGAAAGCGTAGCAAATTTCTATTTTCATTAAGAGTAACATTTAACCTTACATACCAAATAAAACAAAGCCATTATCAATATGTCGTTATCAATATCACGAAAAAAACGACCAACAAAGCAAGTTTGCCATATATAAATTTTATTCAGTTTTTTTGTATAGTTTTCGTTATGCCAGCAATAGAAATATATCACCTCTGAAAATTTTTAATTTTCTAACTATCATGGCTCATGGGATACAGCCTGGTGACAGACGGACAGACAACGTCTTAAAAAATTAAGTCAACAATGTAATTGTGGATGTATTAACCGCATTTTGATCATCATTTACGCCGTATCAAGCATATGAATTTCGACAACAACCATTTATCAGTGGAACTGTCATCATAAACGATATTGTGACTCTAGTGAGCCGGACAGGCTTTATGTCAATGTAATCTGTTATTTTTACACTATAGTGAACATATATTAAATTTATTTATTTATTTTAATACCCGATATAGTATATTTTTGCTGAAATACAGTTTCGACGTATGGAAATCACACCATCCCATCTAGTCCTAAGTACCATGGGAGAGCCACGCATCGGTATCAATACCAAACCCCTCCCCATCCCCTAAGGGCCGGCAACGGGCAGCGGTAATCGCTTACCATCAAGCGATACGTATGCTCATTTACAACTTATTCCGTAAAAAAGCTAAGCAGAGCTTGTGTCTTGGATACTAGACAACTGATACATATACAAACTTGTCGTTCCGAAAATCACCAACTACTTTGGTAAACGAACAAGTAGATATGTGGTACCATTGTTATTAAATAAATTACCCTCAGAGCTAATAAAACTAGTACATTCGAAAAAGTACTTCAAAAATGAACTTCATAAATATTACCTTTCGCAATGTCCCTAACTGATGGGAAACATTCTCTTTTTCTTTTCGTTTTTATGGGTCATTGATTGCCTTGTAAATATAGTCAACTAATATTCTTGATGTAGTGATTTAAAACTATATAATGTATATTTAAGAGAACTTTTGCCGACAAACTGTCCTATAGTTTGGCAGACTTCAGACTGTAACATATGTAATTTAAGTAAAATATATTAAAAAAAAAAACATAATATAATTTTCTTTTGGTAAATATATTTCCAACATATATTTGTAGATCATACAAACATTTGGTCCGACACGGGAATGGAACCCGAGACCTCTAGCACAGCAGTCGCATACGCTACCACCGCGCTTCCGAGGCAGTCGAATGAATTAGTATCTAATATTCGATCTCCATTAACAACCTTATATTATTTTATGCCCAGAACGCCCCACTTTATAATGCTGTTCAGTACCTAAGACTCTGTGTAGTAAGATTATTCCTTTTCTTAAAAAGGAGGTAATAAATACAAAAAGAACATCACACCTAACAAACACGACCAAGTTTGAGAAAACTTTAGCTCCAACTACTTAAAAACTTTAGATATAATAATACATGCACATGAGGTACAAAGGCGGACTTAATGCCATTAGGCATTATTATATGGCATAGGCATATTACCTCATTCATTGAAAAAGGTGTAGTTGTTAAGGGCTTTTTTTTGGTAATGGGGAGGAAGATCCTCATGGATGTCCTCCGCCCATTGCGGAAGAGCGAAGGGTTTCTGTCAGACCCTTATAGACTAAAAACCACCCCGGCGTTTCCTTTGCCTATAGCCGGGGAAGCAAGAATCGCAATTTCATTCTTCCGTCACGTAAATTTTTTAGGGGATACGTTGGAAGATACAAACACACATAGACAGCAAAAAAATTGATTAGAAAAAAACAACAAACTTTTAGAACCTCAACGTTGGGTTGGAGTTGCATAAACATTATGACATAAAATGTATTTAATTATAATTAAAAGGTAATGTTTGATATATCATATGGTATATGCTCGGCGTTTCTCTAAGGGATCGCATTAGAAACGAAGTGATTCGACAAAGAACCAGGGTCATCGACGTAGCCCACAGGATTAGCAAGCTGAAGTGGCAGTGGGCTGGCCACATTTGCCGAAGAACCGATAACCGTTGGGGTAAACGAGTTCTTGAGTGGAGACCGCGTCTCGGCAAACGTAGTGTAGGACGTCCACAAGCCAGGTGGAGCGATGATTTGCGCAAGACGGCTGGCAGGAGCTGGATGCGAGAAGCCATAGATCGAACTAAGTGGCGTGAAATTGGAGAGGCCTATGTCCAGCAGTGGACTGCGATAGGCTGATGATGATGATGATGATGTTTAAGCTCAAATCGAAAATAAAAAGGCAAAGACATTATAGTGTAACTGGTGTCTGAAAGCGGGCACATTATGAAAAATACAATACGGGAGTGAATCGTGACTGGACAGGGTAATAGCCTTGAATATCTATAAGTTATTCTTCTGGCGCCTTCATGCTACTAAAACTTTGCATCCAAGAAAAATAGACGATAAAAGTGAAACGATGTGGAAATGATAGATTTAATGTTTCAAATTAGAGTTTTAGAACTGCACAATATTTTATTTTTAAATTTTTTAAGTCAATTCTGTCATTTATTTTTTATTTTGTAGGTTCCTTAATCATAGCAGAAAAAGTTTATGAAACTTTAATCCGAATACATAAAAAAATAATAATATAATTTGTATATCCTTCATTAAAACCGGTTCAGTGGTGTCACGGTGGAACATACATAGTGCCAAAACTAGTACCCTTTTTGGCTTTGCCGTGGTCTAATAAAAAAAGGATTTTACAACGAAAATATACATTTACTCATACTACACATAATCATATTTACGATTATATTAACCTAAATCTAACATTTTCAGCTTATCTTGTTCCCAGAGTAATATCAAAACGTTATATTATCCTAAAGTTGGTCTCTGAGATATATTTCCATTGAGATTTCCTCCCTTCCTTCCTCATATAGCTATTGCTAGCATTATTTTACGTATTCCATTTAGATAGCTCCACGATAGCTTCCTTAAAATTGAGTAATAACTAAGGAGACCTACACGATAGCTTCCTTAAAATTGAGTTATAATTAAGGAGACCTTTTAACCAAATTGACTAAAACAGAATTACTAACAAAACTATGAGTTTAATCGTCCCTTTTCTGGGAAAAATGTTAGTTTGCCCTAATGAATTTGAAACGTGATCTAAATAGTGATGCACAATCAACTTAAACGTGCAATGGACCTGGGGTTGGTTACAGGAAGCTGATATAACATTTAATCTCATGCCTGTGTAATTCGGTCATCGCGGTAAACAATTACCCATGTTCTTCCTTAACAATCAAAATCTATTTATGCCAAATATCATTCAGAAATCGATGCAGCGGCTTAGCCGTGACAGATAGACGTACAACGTTACTATCAAATTTATAATATCAGTATGGATGAAAACTAAGCAACACTGTAATACATATCACGGGTAAGTTGGGCTCCTTGCAACTTACAACGAGGGAAACTACTGATAGCAATAAGACTGTATAATTAGTTCAGTACTATTTTACTCATATTTCTCTTACAGTTCAGTCAGTTTTATATTTAAAAACTTTAGATAAATGTAAAGTTCTCTAATCGACGGCTAGTTGAATCCACTTTATTTTCATTTATTGAAGGGGATGTAGAGTCATTTTTAGGGAATTAGAAGTCGTATTAGCGATCAATCCGTTGTAGGCTCGTATCCCATCTGGTGTATATCATAAACGACTTATTCCACGGAGACTTAGTCCACTGAGGCTTAGTCTACTGCTGGACATAAGCCTTTCCTGCAAAAAGAGGTTTAGTGTACAATCGAACGTTATTCTAGTCTAGTTTACGAGAATACTAAAAGAATACTTACGCTTGATAGAATTAATGAGAAATGTTAAATTTATGCTTATACAGGACTAACTGTAGCAAAAGAGATCAGTTTGTATAAACATGCGCATTCGTGGTGTTATAAGCAGTGTCAACACACATCTTATTATGGTAATTGATTTGAAACTCCATACTCCGACGAACGCCCGAATACGTGCACAATAATTCGTCCATATGTTATGAGTTATTGGATATCACGTTGTTAACTCAATACTGACTTCTTATAAGACTTTTGGAATTACATACAGAAAGTTTAAATTGTGTTTAAGGAAACATAAATAACTGTTTTAAAGTATTTCTTTTTGTAACGAGCGTAGTCTGTCAATGCTAAGTTGAGTTAAAATTGACCTGGTATTGTACGGTATTCCTGTTCTTGATTCTCGGGTCCAAATGCTTATATGATCCACAAATATTTGTTTCGGAGTTTGGTTTNTGCGATAGGCTGATGATGATGATGATGATTGGTTTTGTTCGGTGTATAATATGTTTGTTTTTACAAAAAGAACTATACAGGTATTCTAGCATTCACACTAGCTTTCACAGTACAAGCTCTGCTTAGTTTAAAGTTAGATGGCGTACATGTCCGGTTTTTTTTCAATGCCCTTGTTTAATGGCGTCGTAATTCGATTTTACCTAGTTTTTTTTATCGTATCGGTTGATTTTAATCGATTACCGCCGCCCAAGGACACCCGCAACACCAGAGGTGTCGCAAGTGCGTTGCTGGGCTTTAGGGGTTGAAGGGAGGGTTTGGGGTATGGCCCTTCGGTGTCTTCACTCATTCGGTTTTCTGTGATCACGTTTATCACTCCAGTCGAGCTGGTCCATTCATGCCGAAGCGTGGCTCTCCCACGGTAGATTGGCTAGTTTGGCAACGGAAGCTTATCTCATGTTCTATATGTATCGGTATCCTAGTTTTAAGTTGAACAATTTATAACCTACAATAAATATTATCATGAAAGTTGTACTTTATGGAGGGTAGTAGATTTGTCTTTTTTTGTTCAATTACGTGAAGTTTCGACCAGGTTACGCTTGCCATGGTCATAGGCTGTCTGAAGACGTATAGGTACTTTTTATTAACTTACAATGAGCTCCGTAAGTTGTTTTTTAAAGTAGAGGTAGCTATAATCACCGCAGAAGCAGCTACAAGTTGGTGGTCGCAGTATTTTTACCATACTTTAAAAATACAGGACTGTATGTTCCACCTTAGCGCCTAAACTACTGAACCGATTATAATGAATGTGGTCTCAACAGGTCCGTAATAATGGTTTGGATGACATAGGCTATATAAATTTTATCAAAAGTTTTACGCAATCAGCTTATAGTTTATAAACTTTTCTTCATTTTCAAGACGAGGATGCTTCATACGTTATTAGTTGATAGTCACCTCAAGCTTTAATTAAGCTCCGGTGGCATCTAGTTTATTGAGTGCGGTTTGATCCTCAACTATCTGGTCGTCAGATTATCTCCAACTTTAAATCCGCTTTCTCCAATATTTTTTTGTGTTTGCTGCCAAAGTGTCTTCTCGGTCTGATGGAAGGTATAAATAGAATCCAAGAGTGATGGTCACTATTCTCAATGCGAATGCGGACAATGCAGTATGGTTACCCACACTATGACGCCATAGTGAGATGTTTTATCACGCCCCGCTTAAAGGACGCTTAAGGCGTTATGGATGCTCGTCGGGGTACTACTGCTAATGACTAGTAACTTTGAAAATAGAAACATTGCTAAATATAACTCTGTCAACCAAGCGTTTGGAAAATTTAAAAAAAATCTCGATGAGATGACCAAACTGTTGGTTATGTTATATTATATACAAGCATGATATGCTTTAATGTCTATTTAAAACGGTGGCAGATACTATAGAGATGTATGAAACATTTCATGTGAAAAATATTGTTTTTTTAAAACAAGTTTCTCTTAAAACTCGCTGAAGAGTGCGGTTATACATTCTTCTTATTTTGCCATAACATTAGATTATTAACTTGTTTAAGTTAATAAGCTTCCTTAACTTTAATTAAACATTATTCATGATGTTTTCGCTAACTTACATAATTACTCATGCCTTCTTGGGGAATACATTAGAATCTTCAAAGTCAGGCCCGGTAAACACTGCATGATTTATAGCTTCGAATTGTGTTTATATATATCTACACCTAAAATTTTGATAATCTCCTACCCCGATGTTTGAAGTAAGTGTGCAATAAATATTGTATGCAATGGGGCTACAACATGTTATTTGCTAACTCACAATCCCTTACTACTGTGCAGGGGTCGTTTCTATTCATAATACCGTCAGAAATTGCTAAAAAAATATTCATACTAAAACATACTTTACAACTTTGGTCTCTAAGCAGAAATTCCTTTTTACTATTTTTAATGTACACCGTCCTAGATTTATGTTGTTTATTACATTTTACACGCGTGAAATACACATATCAAATGAAAAATGCAATTGCAACTTTATTTTCCTAGACACACGACCCATTTATGAGTTGACATATAGCGAATAGACCGTCTGTTAAATTTCTACCGAACCCTTTGTCGTTCAGGCCGTAAATTGTGTACTTAGCTGTGTACATTTGGTGATAAATTTTTCTTTATTCTATTATTCTTTTGTGAAAAACTTGTCAGCGCTATATGCGATATTAAAACCATACGTCAACGTTGTGAACGCGACATTATTCAAATCTGCGATTTCAATCAAATGCTCTTCATACATATTGCGGTTTGTTAGTTTGCAGTTCAATTCCACAAACTAAAATAACATTTCCGAACTGAAATACCGATGTTATCCATGAAGTTATTAGAACACCGAGCCCTTTATCTAAGCCATCGGATGTACTGAGTGGCGTTCTGAGTACTTACCTAATCTGTACCGCTGCTATCTTGGGTCATAGGCCAGCAGATACCGTAAGGCTTGCTTAGAAGGCATTTGGACGATATTGGTTCGTACATCCATAAAACTAAGGTTAATATTGCATTGATGGAAATGTAAATCCACGTTAGGGTTTCTAACAAACCGCATTTTGTTGAAGAGTACATTTTAAAGAACTTTCTATACGAGTTCGACCTATTTCCGAATGTGATTGATGATTTCAACCCCTCACTTTATCGTGGTCGGTTTGGTTATTTTGAGTCTTATCTTATATCAGATACAGCTCAGATTAATGTAATTTATTTTAGGGATTACGAAATGCTGCAGCTGCGATATTCGTGATGCGGTGTTTTCGGAAGGAAATGAAATGTAGCAATGCATATTAAGACAAGAACTGGAGTATACACAAGAGATAAGTAAATTGCGACCTAGTTAGCGCAATTGCTGGAGTTTGCCTCTAAAGAGTAAAGAGCCTGGACTGAATAGCAAACTAGTAGATATATTTTCTCACACTTCTTATCTGGTCCTGGTACTTTTTTTAAAAGTCTACAAAAAAGGAGGAGGTTCTCAATTTTACTGTATTTTTTTTATGTCTATGACCTTAAAAATTTCAACCAGGTCATACGATTTTGATGATTCTTTTTTTGTTTGAAAGCTGGTGCTTCCAGTGTAGCTGGTCCCATTTTAATTTGGTCCAGTTCTTGAAGTCAGTTTTTTTGTTCAAGTTTTTGTTTATTTACTTTAAAGAAATTAAAAGTTAGAGTGTGTTAAATAGCTACTCGTTAATTGATTAATTAAGAAATATATAAATATGGACCTCCGGTATCCTCACTTACACGTAGAAACACATCGCGAGTACTGTTTCACACCGGTTTTTCTGTGAGGCCGTGGTATCACTCCGGTCCTAGATAGAAACTCGTGTCACGTATATTCCAATCAGCAATAAAACTATGGCCGCCTTTAACTTGTAGAACCTTCTCTCTAGTGGAAGTTATTTGAAAAATTAAAAAGGGCATACCAGCAAGCCGCCTCTATTGCTTAATGAAAGCTATAACTATGTTTTTTTTGTAAACAAATCTCAAAAGAAAAGTCGTTACGAGACTTATTATACTCTTCGACACTGTTTGGAATATTATTCTTAGATTAAAGCCATAATAATGATAAAAGATAAAACGATACTCTAAAAAGCATTTCTAAAGCTTCCGCCATTTCGTACAGTATTTCCTTATATTTTTTCCGGCTGTCACATCCGTTCCTATGAACAATTAGCTTGTTCCCTTGACAGCCTTTGTGCCTCCTTTGCATAATATCTACAAGAAAACGACTTAATTTCTTTAAGGGCAAATATTGTACTTTTTCTTGAACGAGAAATTAAAATCGGGACCCTCATTGCTACCGAGTTTCAACGAATACAACACTTTACAAAGTTAAAAACGTTTCGAAATTAAAAATGAATTTACTCAGAAACTCGTCTAAAAGCACAATAGACAGTGATAAAAGGCGGAAACTTTGTAACCCGACAGTTCATTATACGAACCATTAAGTTCATTTTCAGTTGGCTAAGACAAGGAGTTAATCTTCACGATAGAAGTGTGTTTTTGGTTTTTTAGACCACTATTTGACACACCCGTCTTGCATCGTTGAATAATGTCTTTGGTCCATTAAAATATCTACTTTGGACGCCCCTAAGCTTCTAAATATAACATAACTGTGTCCCTTGACAGCTAAATGTTTATTTGTGGGAATTTTTTGTCAGGGAATGACATTTTTTAGGTGTAAAGCGTTATGATGTGAGACTTAAAATGTTTGAATGGAGTCGAGTTGTGAGCTCTTGTAATAGGTTTATTTTCATGGTTTTTACATCGTGTTTACGGGATTTTGTATATCAAGATGACTTTTAGGATTTTCTCCAAAGTTCTTACAGGTCACGTCTAAGCAATATGTTGAGATTTCCAACGAATATTAGAACATTATAGTGCTTTTATTACTGAAAGTTTCTTCTAACTAAACTCAACTATAAGTTTCTTTACCCAGTGTAGCAGGCCAGAACCTCTTTTCTAAGGAGAGTCGTTTGTCTAATAGTGAACTATTTAAGGTTTCTGCTATTCCAAAATCTTTTGGTAAATATTTTTAGGCTTAAAATCTTCAAAAGAAATACAGAAATCCTTATCACTTCGTTCGTTTGCCTGACTTCTTTTAAAACATCTTTTAAAAGTGACGCGTGAAGATATTTTCAATTTAAAATTATCATGAAATACGTGATTATTTGTCTTTTTTTCAAGTTTCCTGGAACTAAAATATTTATAAAACCAGCCTCATTTTCGATGAACATTCTTAATTGAAAGTTGTGTAATAGCTTAAACTAATATGCTTAGTAATTATGAAACCTCAAAGGGTTTATTGTATAAAACAGTTCTACCACGCTGTTAATTGTATTACCATGTTTACTAATTCCCCTAGGCCTAGACAGCCTACGAACAGATTAGAGTCCTAAATTTCCTAAGACAATTTCAAATTCAAATATCAATTTACTTATCTGAAACATGTACCTACATATGACTTTTCTATTATTGCTTTATCTGTACCAATATGAAGAGTTTATTTATTTTAACGCTCTACAGCTTGTTTGTAGAACGCGCTAATCTCAGAAACTACACTTACACAATAAATATGTTATGAAACATAAAGGAACTGTCGTGAACGAATTTGTGTATATATAACAACCATGGTAGATATGTTATAATAAACACATATACACTTACATACATTGAGTATTTACTTTACTGTCACGAATGATTTGAGTAAGTAGCAATTACACACGAATGCAAGTTTGTATTCTTAAATTACACGTGCACAAGTTATTCGCGCACAGCTTCGCTTTTAAATTTAAATACTCACACGAAGCAAGTATTAATAATACATGCTATTGTTGAAATTTATAATTTGTACTGCTAAGAACATTCAAATAGTCTTTACTTACGTTATAACGCTGAAACTTTTTTGCATGAAAGTAAGTAGATTTCGTCTCCGGCCTTTTCGGTTACTGTGGCAAAGAGTAGTTTATGCCCTTTCTGAAGAAGAGAAGAAGAAGAATCAAGGTATCTTCATGCAGTGGTTTACCAATGAAAGAGTAATAGACAGACAGGGTTACTTTCGAAGTTATTATACTATTTTAATGTGAATGTATAACTATATTTTTTGATGTAAAAGTAAAACATAGTTTAGGCCCTTGATAAAGACTCCAATTGATAGTATTTTCTATTTTTTTGTGTGATGTAGGCGGCATACGAGCAGACATATCGGCCAATGGTAAGCGATTACCGCCGCTTATTGGATGTCCACACCCGCAGCAACAGAAGAAGAAGGAGTACGCTTTTTTCTTAAAGGTTTCTTATTTTATTGTAACAGGCTTAAAAACATTTTGTCAGTATTTTACAAAAACACACACTTCAAAAGTCGTATTGTTTATAATACTATTAGTTACCGTTTATTGCCCGCGGTCCACTTTTGTAGTCCACATAGGACTATATTTTTTCTCGTGGTACAGCCAGTTCCACCGTGGTCCACCTAGTTGGGCTATGTGAGTGGACCACGGGCGAAAAACGACAGTTAATTATTATTATGACCAATTTTCTTCCATTGCTGTTTTTTTTCCACTTTCCTATAATCTCACCTGCCTAACTGGTAGCTGTCTTACTCATTAGGCTTGTATGCAGGAGGATGGGTTTTAAGATGCCAATAGAATTAATGATCTTGATAGTTTTTGTTGTAGACTTATGCTAAAGTATCCTTTGTTCTCTGTTCTGATATGCACACACTTTTACGTATATAAATAACCTATGTTATTATAACCATCCATTGTAAATGATCAAAAGTGTTGCTACATTCAATCCCAAGATTTCCTAGTTTTAAAATAGATATATATATATATATATATATATTTTAGAATTTAAGTTGTATTCTGAACTGATACACAATAATTAATATAACAGCATGTTTACACATTGATATTTTTATGATAGCACAATAATAGAACAGTTTATATACATTTATAAGTTTTACGACAGAAAGATAGTTTTTTTTGTTCAGTCTACTCTCAAACGCTAACCGTTTAATTCTCTTAATGAATGGTAAAAAATAATTCACGAAATATCATTTCAATGCCTTACTAATCAACCTTAACATAAATTTTAATCAGATACCTATTTTCATGTTTGTCATATTGATTGAAAACATGAAAAAACGAAAATAACTAAACACAAATTTACCTCAAATTCGGAGAAAATTCTCCAATATGGCCACACAGTTTATTATTATATGACAGTCAAACAAAGAGTTACAAGAATCAATACACTCGAGTATTAGTCATAAGTTTTATTAGTGTTTGGAATGTCTGGTGCGGTATTTTTATCTTTACCTACATTATCTTTTATTTACTTCAGAAATTATCTCATCCTGCGATGAGTGGAGTCTTTGTTCTGTTGTTTTTACTTTAACTGCCTCCTTAATATTCTTGCATAAAGTCTTATTTTTAAATGACTTCACGAGGAGAGAGATTTATTTAACGTCAGTCGAAGATGTCTTTAACAGTTCCCTGCTTAAAATAAGAATATTCTTTAACTAACTTTATTTAATTACTATATAATTGGGTACGTATACAGGAATCAATACGAAAGGTATGTCGTATCTATGGCAGGTCATTTGATTTCCCAAATGTTTTAATGTAGATTACTAACTGATCTGTGAAAGTGTGTTTGCGCCTCGTTTTCGCAAAATTTCTATTTATACTCGTTTCTTAAGAATCGAAACTTGATGTTAAATACCTTCGTTGATAAATGTGCTGTCCAACAAAAAAATATCTGCTAAACTAGTTCAGCAGTTGACACGTAATGCCGTAACTAAGGAAAATAGGGATTGATTCTTATTCATATGTACATATATATATTTTGTTAGGATAAAGTTTGTATACATAGGAAAATTAAGAAATAAAAGAAAAAGTATTTTGTTGTCCACGGCTGTACACTGCTTGTTGGAAGCTGAGAGAGATATGTAAATATGGCGGTACGAAGTTCACCGGGTCAGCTAGTATAAAATATTTTTCTAATTTACCTATTTAGTATTTAATATACCTAAGTATATTTATTAGCAGTGTGGTTACTATAGTACAGAACAGACTCTGCCTAGTTTGAGATCAGATGGAATTAGTCCGCCATGTATAAGAAGTCTCAAATTATCATTATCATCTCTTCTTCTCTTTTTTTTAAAGTCATTTCGCATTAGGAATATACACCCTGTGTGACTTAACCAACGTACATGAAGCGGACAAAAAGAACACCCAGACTCAGACAACAATTAGTAGATCATACAAAGTGCTGTCCCATGTGGTATTTCAACCCACAACACTTGGTAGACTAGAGAGGGGCATGGCGCAATCGCTTAAACCACTAGGCCAAGCTTGCAGTCAATATAGTTTTCATATGATTATAATTAAAATTGAAAAAATGGGCGTATGAGAACGGACATATTCAGAGATTTGGTGGTCACCAAGCATATTAACTTAGGCAGAGAGTCAGTAAGTCTATTTACGGTATCTTGACCATATTAGTGTATTCGTTACCACCAGTTGATCCATAGCTTATAAATAAATAAATAATAAATATTTCGGACATCTATCACACAACGCCATCTAGTCCCAAACTAAGCAGAGCTTGTATTATGGGTACTAGACAACTGATATGAATACATAAATACTTTTTCTTTGTAAATACATACATATTATACATAGAAAACACCCAAACTGCGAAACAAATATTTGCAGATCATACAAACATTTGGTCCGACCCAGGATTCGAACCCGAGACCTCATGAACAGCAGTCGCATACGCTACTACTGCGCCACCGAGGCAGTCAAAGATGTATTATTTAAAATAAATGAGTGGCATAACATTATACGAATAACATATTGAATTTTTTACAGGTAATGGATACTGGGGTTACTTGAAAAGTAAATTGGTAACGCTTGGACTTCGTCTGCAGTAAGATACACGTATTAAGAACGAGAAAACTAGGTTTCTACACCACCCAAAGGTTGATAGGAAGAGAATGCCCTGGGTATTAAAATCGCCTATGCTCAAATGTGTATAAAATTTACAAAAAATAACCAAATAGTTGAAGTATAAACTTTTAATTTTTGGTCTCCGGGTTTCTTGGTAGATAAAATACAAAGAACTCTAAGATTGATTACTGCTCTCGTAGAAATTTTATCATCATCATCAACAAACCATAATGTCCCACTGCTGGGCTCGGGTCTCCTCTCAGGAGAGGGTTAAGGCCATACGTCCCCACGCTGGCTAAGTGCGGGTTGGGGACTGGCAAGACTACGTTGTGGCTACGTAATCTTGCCGTTGGATGTTTTTAAGCCGCCCGAAGGCCTCCAAATAAGCTTCACGACTGTTATCGTATGATATCAACCGGGACCGACTGCTTAACGTGACCTCCGAATCACGGAGACGCTTATGGTAACATGCCACCTGCGGTCACCCATCCAGGTCCTCACTGCGCCGTCGGTACTTACGTACCGACGTACGTTTCTAATCACAAAGGGAACAAAAAAGAGAGATTAATGTCAGGGTATGGTTAATTTCTTAATGCTAGTCTTTACATTAATTTCTCATTACGTATTTGATTTGGTACCTAATCTTAAACTGAAATCATACAATATAACTGAAATGTGTATGTATTATCGAACTTTTATCACAGTTCGTCTTTTTTTAACCTACTGCGAAAGAAGGAAGGTATGTGTTCCGACTGTATGTAAGTATATTTCTTTGGCACGCTCTAGAGCCTCAATTGCATGTCGTATTTTTATGTGAGTGGTGTCAATAGATTCCTCTTAGTCATGAGAGTGACACTGGTACATCAAAGTTAAAAAAAAAACAATATTTATATGTGATATTGACGTAGTCGGGTAAACACTTCCATTTGTTCCATTTGTCGAAGACAGATATATTATCTGTATTTATTGAATATGGATCTAAGATATACCTTATGCATCGTACGTACAACTTTTTTTAAAAAGCTTTCAAAGATAAAGTTTACGGAGTGTTATTTTATCAGAATTAAAAGAATAATAGTTTTTCTCTTTACGATACGAACCGCAACGCTTTCATTTTCGATAGCTTATCATTGACTCACCAATGTCCTCTAGCTGTATCTATAATATAACTTATATCTCAAAGTAACTATTATCACAGACAACACCCTTTTTAATCGTATATTATCACGCCTTAGATAAAGAAATGAACATTATTTTAAACATTTCGTAGTGTTCATCGGTATTTGACAGTCTAATGGATTTGTTGGTAAACTTGTTTGACAGCTGTCGAAGAATGTCAAGCACTTCCCTTACATCTAAAGATTTGTTTGTACGTCTGAACCAATAGCTCTGCTTATCTATATGAAGTTTTGTTTCTATTTGTCGAAGTTGATGCTTTGAAACTTTTTTGAGTGGCTTTACCATGTGAGTTGTGTGGTGTGATTTTTTTAGATAAATATTAGGATGCGTGTGTGTGTGTTTATTGTCGTGGTAGATAATAAGCAAAATATGACTTTGTTTCAAACAACAGATGTGAAAGATCGAGATACATGTTATTTTGAATGAAACAAAATTGAAAAAACTTAAACGTAAAAATATGTATATGTCACCCGGGCCTTTATTACGAATCTATTAACATCTCATTCATTAAAATCTGTTCCATAGTTTAGGCGCCACGGAGGAACAAATAAATAAATGGTGGCCTATGTAAGATTCAGACTAACTAGACCAGAAGCTCAATGATGCAGGAGCATTTCAATAGGCCGATATAGTGTGTGTTATGGAATAGGGGCAAAAGAGCAGACGTATCGCCTGATGGTAAGCGGTATGGTGGGTACCGTCGCACATGGACAACCGCAACACCCGGTACGTATCAAATGCTTTGCCGGCCTTTAGAGGATTGGGGGATTGAGGGTATGGGCCTCCTGTATCCTCACTAACACGGTGAACCACAGCAGAAACGCTGTTGCACACCGGTTTTCATTTTCATATGCATTCGTATTCAATATAATGACCACCACTTTTGAGTTATTCTCTAGCTTTCCATCAGACGGAGTAGAGTCACCTTGCCAGGCTCATATATGTATAAAAAGATAGACTGAAGGTTTCAACAAATGTCTGTTTGGATCTGGTCTATAAAATCAATATATTTAATGACCTCTTGATAAATTACCTGGCTATACAGTTTATCACGTGCCACAAATATAGCTAACGCCTACTAATTGAAACTTTGCCTGTCAATCCAATCTTCTCCACTAAATCGTAAAACTGTATACCAAGAAACTGAGGTCATAAAATTTTTACACTTGAACGTTAATACTTCCTTCTCACGCAAGTGAGACTTGATCGTTTGGTACTTAGTTACTCTGCAAGCGGCTTAGAAGTACTTGCCGCTTGTAGTAATTTATTCCTAAGAAGTAAGTGTGTGACTTAACCACTACGGTCCTCAAAATTGAGCTTAGTGTCTGTGACAGATGGCAACGAAACCGATGAAGTAAATTTGAACAAGTGGTCTTATTTTGTGTCATATTTATTTTCATTTTTGACGTACAATACAGTTTTATCACAAATGAAATTGATTTGTTTCTTTTGAAAATTATTTGTAATACACAAATGAAGTAACATACAAATATTTGTATTTTATATTATTAATTTATGTTAATAGGCTGTATTTGATGTAGGATATATTTTATTAAAGAATACATTAACTACAATGGAAATGTTTATCATAACATCTACTCACCTTATACCTACACAACTGGGAGCGAATGTCGACCTTTGTACAATAAGTGCAATAAGTTTTGATAATAAATTAATATTCCTAAGTATGATCTATAGAAATCGAACTCGATAAGATTCGAACATATAACTACTAAACTAATGCCCTACTAACTACATATCCATCGCTAGTTTATATACACTCACACTACACACATAGACAGGCACGTGCACACACACTAATACGCCAAAAGTCAATATTTTAACGCAGTAAATAATACCATAACAGTCAGGTAAATATTTCAGTAAATAATTTCAGCTTCATTTCAAATCAAACAGCTTACACCAAAACACTCTCAACATTAAACCTTAGTACTGAAATTTTAGCTTCAGGAAGCAATAACTAAATAATGAGAGATGCTGGTGCTAATTCTGTTATTGCATCAGCAAACTAAAATTTCCCTAAAATTATTCGCTTTTTATTAAACCTGTTTTTTAAATGTGTTTTATTTGTATATGGCAAAAAGGCTGTTTATGTTTGTATGTATGCATTTAAACAACGATGTTTTGTGTGATATAATATGTCAAATTACTAATTTTAGTCCATCTGACATTTAAAATGTTGATTGAAAACAAATTTTTAAAATTTTTTGTTTAGTTTCGTGGGTTTTCAAATGACAGAATTAGCACTGCTTCGTAGGAATTTTAGTCTGAAAACGTGTCCAAAAGTGATTTGCCTTTGTGCCTCTTGGCAAATAGCACCCGAAATAACCCGGGTCTCTGTGTAGGTACTCGGCGTTGATACAGAATTTCAGTGTGATTAATAAATGGTATTATAATTTTGGTTTGTTTGGTTTCCACTTCCTGCTTGCATATTTTAATGATATTAAAATTAAACACAAATTGTAAAATGTTACTCATGAGGTACATAATCATCTCATTTCTATCTGACTGTCTTTTTGGTCCAGTGGTTAGTGTTCCTGAAAGAAATCCAACCCAAGACGGGTTGGATTTCCACTCAGGACAAAAAATTGTGTCGTGAGTACGATAATTTGTTCTGTATGTGTGTGTCTGTGTGTCGGGATAAGAGGGTGTGGTGTTTCTCCTAAACCATACCGACCCCTGCTCTCGGAGGATACGGGCCATATTATTTCAGGTGCCTCCCAGATCGACAACGCGCCTATCCAGATTCTGTCCTGAGGAAATCCTAAGCTTCCAGGGAGGTTATGGCCTACTATACCGTGTTGGCTACACAGGTTGGATTTGTATTTTATGTCCAGTTTTCGTTCTCTTGCAGTGCTATTTTCTATGACTGAAATAAGATAGAAATAAATATTTTTTAGATTACTACACGAATATAGTAATACTCGAATATAGAAAACCAGTATTTATGAAGCCAACCTCCACAATATTGTGCGAATTTTGGACCGCAACGGCACAAGTGCTCATATAACAACCGGAACTGAAAGCTTAACGTGCTCCTTAGGGCGTGTAAAGATTCCTTTATGGGGTGCTTAAACTCTTACATCGATCATTCTTCGCAAAAACAATTTACCAAAGAGCTTTTCGATTCTGGATGCTACACAAGTTAAAATTTATCAGGCTTATATATAACCACTTTGGTTGTCTTCGAGAATTTCAATACCAACTCACAGATGATTTTTTGCGATTACGTTTGTTTTAGTTTGATATTTCATCAACAGTGTAGTTCAATTGCTGAGCATCGATACCACAGTATGATATATTTTGTTTCCACTAGTACATTACATTCTCAAAGAGGATGGGTATTAGACATACAGCAAATATGGAGAGTAATGAAGGAAAATTTTAGAAGAAAATTTAGTTGCATCGATCCCAAATTACAAAACTATGAAGATAATGATGATATTACAAACTTGTCTGTCGCCGTGTTCCCACATCTTGTCAGCCCTAACCATAAGTTTAAACTTAAATTTTATTGGGTAATTAATATTAACAATGTTTGTTCTAAGTTAAAGAAATATATATATTTTACTGCACGACTTATACGTCCGTAATTTCACGGGAAACGTCATCCGCGTTATCCCAATGCTATCATCCCCCCTTTCTACAAGCAAGTTCTTCATGTAAATAACAGGAAATTCCATCATACTCTACTTTCTCTTTAAATTATTTATTTATTATTCTGAATCGGGGCTCTTTGCCTCGTTATTAATTTAACTTTATACGTTTATCCACCATCTTGGGAGGTCTTTGTTTTAACGTGGTTTCCTATTGAATGTATCTTAAAATAGCCTTGGTCAGAAACAAAGTTGCTCAATATTTTTACCTCGCTGACAATTTTTGATGGTATTTTTATTGATTTTTGTTGTTGTTAAGAAGCTTAGAGGTTAAAGCAATTGCTTTATTAACGTTACCTTCTAAATTGTACTTGATATTGACTTTTACGAGAATCCGGATACTACCTATATGGAGTTAATCATCAATCACATAATTGATTTAAATGTGATTACTCGATGAATACATTACATTATAAAATTTATTGTACAAATTAACCGTGGGAGAGCCACGCTTCGGCATGAATGGGCCGACTCGACCGGAGTGATACCACGGCCTCACAGAAAACCGGTGTGAAACAGCGACGGGGCTGTTTACCGAGTGAGTGAGGATACCGGAGGCGTATTATCCAACCCTTCCCCTCTCTCCCTCCCCATCCCCCAAGGCAGGCAACGCACTTGTGACGCCTCTGGTGTTACGGGTTTCCATGGGCGGCGGTAATCGTTTACCATTAGGCGATACGTCTGCTCGTTTGCCCCCTATAACATAAAAAAAAATCATGTATTTGCTTATTAATTAAATGGTTAACATCGCGAAGTTTCGTAACGAAAAGCCTATGCAATCTTGGTGCTCCAAACACAATTTTTTTGGTGAAAAACTAACCGTTTTATGCATTTAGGGGAGAATTTAAAAAATCTTAGCGCTCGCCAACATAATAGCTATATGTGTGCCAAATTTCAGCGCAATCCGTTCAGTGGTTTAAGCTGTACCTTGATAGATCAGTCAGTAACGGTTGCCTTTTATATATATAGATTTAAGTTACCGAGTGCAGAGGGTTCAAGGATTTATTAAATGTATCTATTCTACGGAACTCTAAAAGAGGTGTAATTGGAATCTACAGAGCGTTTATAACCCCGGCTAACACTTTATTGGCAGTAACGAGTAGGTCGGTATGTTTGTAGACTATATCAAATATATACGAGGGACTGTAACAGTTAAAAAATGACAATCCCAAGGAATGCAAACACTGTTAGGGCAATATCTATCAAATCATATATTTAAATTTTTTGTATACCATATCATCTACTATTTAAACTTGGAAAAGATAAATAACTCTGTCATTCCTAATTAGTTAATCAGCCGTAACCATTTTGAGTAACATCACTTTATTTTGGGATATCACTGAAATGGACTTCGCGAGTTAGGCGGCAAAGTTTCTTTCTTAAAGGGCTACAACGAAACCCAAGGAAGGGTAATAGTTTTGCAGTATTTGTATGTGTATTCAACCGTAGCACCTAAACTACTGTACTGCTAATAGATTCGTATTAGCGGCCCGGGTGACACCAGCTTTTTAAATCTTATCAAAAGTTTTTGCGTAGTCGAATTACAGTTTTTTTAACATTTGTAAAAAGAAAGACTACTAATTAGGCAGAACCTGTACTATAGGCACCAGATTTTAGATCTATGTGTTTTTAATAATAAAATAAATAAATACACTACTTTGATCAGCCCTTAGACATTTTTAAAAAATGCACTGTAATATATAACAATTTTCTGAGTCAAAAATGAAAAGAAATGAATACAACAAATACAATTTAATCCTAAATAAACAACCTTTAGAAGAATAATTAAGATATTTACAAAGTAAATAAAAGTTGTAGATTAAGTTTAAAATTGAAACAAAGACTTTACCTCTGTTGTACCTAAATAAATTTCAAGTACAAATGAGTCCTAAATGAATAAAGAAGTACGTATAAATGTACAATAAAATGTCTAAGTGTCAGGTGGCTCGAGTCCCCGCCTCTCAAATTATAAAGAAACATGTGTTTCGAGCCTTGCAATTTCATGCCCCATGTCTTCACTTAGTTCATTATACGCTTTTGTAGATGACGGGGTTTGATATTGTTATTGTTCTCAAAAATTTCACAGATGTATTAAATTTATTTTGAGACTTAAGTTTTATATTGTTTCTGATGTTTTATAGTAAGTAAAGATGTATTGTTGAAAGATATTTCTTACATCCGGCAGAATTCAGTTCAAGAAATTGTCCAAGTAATAAAATGTAAGTTTTGAGGGCTTTCTCGTAAGAGACAGCCGATGAGCCGTTTTTATTAACGTCCTTCTGTTCTTCTAATGCTTTGCCGCGGGCTAGTTTTGCATTTATTTATAAAGTACTAGTATAGCTTCTTTACAGCATTTTTTTTATTATAAAACTAGCAGGCCCATGCAAATGCATGAATTATTAAAAAAAAACCCGACTGCATTAATATCAGTCATCTTTAATAAATTTGTTGAATATCTGAAAAAGTAAGTTTTTTTTAAATATATTTTTTTTGTGTTTACTATTTTATTTTCAATTACCCAGTGTCACTCTCACAACTAAGACGAATCTATCGACACCGCCCATATAAAATACGACAAGCTGTTTGGGATCTAGGGCGTACCAAAAGAATATACATACATACACATCTACATATTTTACATACACTTGAAAAACATATCAATCCTTCTTTCGCAGTCGGGTAAAAACTATTTTATCGCCAGAAAAATATACATTTGAATAAAAACCTAAATATCGGTTCGATAGTTTCGGAGTTCATCGTGAGCAACAACGTGATGTGAGAATAAAATATAACAGATCATAACAATGCCTCTACAAACAAGTAGATATATTTTATATAATGTAAATCTTACGTGTGACAAAATGTATACACCTCAAAATTGATTGTTGTGTGTGTAAAATAAATTCTCTTTTTAATCTTCAAGCTCTGTAATTACTCAATAACGTATTCATTACCTCTTCAAATATGTATCTGGTCATACGGATTTCCCAGCACCTGTACTTTCCCATAGGAAATCAACTCTACCGGGAATAAAACCATAATATGATGTATTTTTAATGTTTGAAGAAATTTGCATGTCAAAGCGGCGCGGTATGAATATTTTTAACATTTTGAATTATTTTTTTAAATCGTAATATACGTAGTTTCAAACTATACATACAAATGAGGAGAACTATAAGAAGTACTTAAATAAACTGATCGAAACACCAGACTATATACGACTACCGGTTATGTCTCCAGACGAACTGATGGTTGCTATAGCCGAAATGTACTAGAGTGGAGACCGCGATTAGGCAAACTTAGTATAGGGCACCCAGCTGTACGAAGATCGTTGATTTGAAGGAACGCAAAGCCAGGGCGGTTGGCACTCCTTGGGACCTTCGATCAGCAGTGGACGGCGATAAGTTGATATGAAGTACTTTGAAGCAGAGTTTTATGAAAGTCAATGCAACTAATGAGTTTTACAAACATTTTTAATAGCGGATGATGAAACTCGTAATTATTGTCTTTCGCCTACCTGTTACCTGTAGGTATTTTAATTTTATTAAATTCTTCCTTTTATAGCTCAAAAGAGAGGGGTATAAAGGTGAGTCTAAGAAGTAATATTTTTAATCAGGATTTATGCGAATTTAATTAGATTAGCACCGTCAAAGCAATGTACTAAATACCAGTAAAGGCTTCGTTTAATTAAGAAACGTTCTTTGTCCATTGAAAGTTTTGTCTTTTCTCTGCTGTTCGGAAGGTTTAATAAATCACGAAATCAAAACAAAGAAAGACTAAAGTAAAATGTTATCTATACAAACAAATAAAATTTAAATGTCTTTATGTAATTCAATTTTCAAATTACCATCGCGTTATTCAACAACGTAGCCATAGTTACTCCTTATATCATCAGCTATCAGCCAGAGAAAACCCCGTGAAAATTGGTGCAGCCGTTCCAGAGATTAGCCGGAACGAACGGACAGACATAATATATTAAAAATGTCATTTTGGTATATGTAGCATATATACATACATTTGTATTTAGTCAAAAACTAGATGTATTATTAAATTTAAAATTCCATTCGTATAAAATGTTTCTTAATTGATTAGATTTAATATGCATTATGTTATTTATTTTATTATGTTATAGGCGGCAAACGAGCAGACGTATCGCCTGATGGTAACAGATTACCACTGCCCATGGACACCCGCAACACCAGGGGCGTCACAAGTGCGTTGCCGCCCTTGGGGGATGGGAAGGGGGATTAGGAGAAGGGTTGGATTATGGGCCTCTGGTATACTCACTCACTCAGTGAAACACAGCGTAGGCGCTGTTTCACACCGGTTTTCTGTGAGGCTATGGTATCACTTCGGTCGAGCCTGCCCATGCATGCCGAAGCGTGGCGCTCCCGCGGTTAATTTGTACAATAAATTTTATAATGTAATGTATTCATCGAGTAATCACATTTAAAACAATTATGTGATTGATGATTACCTTCATATAGGTATTATCCGGATTTTAGACTAATTCGCAACTATCATGTCAAAATATTTTAGTTTATTGGTAATACTAGACAACTTTGTATTCACGTTTCTATTATCTTATTAAATATTAACTATACAAACATTTAATTCGATTCGGGCTTCGAAGCCATGACCTCAAGTTCAGCAGTATACGCTACTAGTGCGCCACCTATGTAGTTAATGTAATGTACTTGTATTTGTATATTGAATATAATTATCAGATGTTGCTTCATATTACTGATCTACATACATTACAAGAGAAGATATTGTAATTATGGATAACAGGTTAATTAATTACTAGTATACTCGACATTCTGTGTTTATTAGCACACAATAATTCATGTAATCGAATATGGAGTATAATCGATCTGAATCGTTTATTTTTCCAGACCATCGACCTATCGAACTAATCAACCGAACTGTCGACGACGAATGGAACCAAACAAAGTTCCTATAGGACAGTCACTTACTAAAAGGTGAAGCTGGGTTATTTCTTGAAGCTTTTTTTCCAAACTAGGTCGGGGTCGGTCTTTTAAGTCTATTGCGATAGAGCTTAACTTCAATTTCTGAGGTGGAGCGACTGTCATCAGACCTTCAAAAACCAGATAGGTACTAGGCGATTCGGAGTTCTGTAGAAAGATTCTTTTGGGACTTTTCCAATTAGGACTAGGTACAGAGCGGTTTCAATGTGTTAAGGATCGTTACCTATCCATAGGCGGTCCGTAGTTAATACCTGCTCGGTTACCACTTAGCCACGAGCCCAAGAGTTTTTTACAATAATTACTCGTTTTGCCTGCAACTCCGCCCGGGTGTATGTCGGTTACCTCAAATAATAGCTTATGTCCTCTAACAAGAATCAAAGCCATGCTATAAATTTCATTGTGCAGCAAATTAGCCACAGATAGAAGGGACAAACAGACAAAGATAGAGTTACTTTCAAATTTGTAATATTTGTATGGATTAAGTCATTACCTATACATTGACGTCGATACAAACCATTTTTAAGTGTCATAATATAAGCGTGATAAACCTTAAAACTGCGCCTTAAAACCCGAGATATGTAAAAACAGCGCAAAATAAATAATAGCAAAATAAGAACCGGAACTGATTCCGACGCCTCGTAATTTTATGAATAACATCCTCCGTTATTTTGCGACACCCAGGCAATATTTTTAATATTTTCTATTTGTTTTTGATTTGTTAGATTTAAGAAGGAAGACGATAGACTGATCTTGTTTCGTTATTTTTCCAAAAAAATGTGCAGTAAAATACAATTTGTATTAAATTGTATTTCTATGTATGAATTAATAAAGAGTTTTAACAGAGAGTGCAGTCATTTATTCTGCAATTGAAACACATGAACACATCTGCAACTTATACTTTTTTTGAGCAGATGACTTCGAACTTTCTTAACTGGGCTAGCATTGAGGAGAAAGACGAAGCAAATTCAAGGATCATCTTCCCTTTTAAATTTCAGACAATCTTCTCAATATGCAAAAGACAGTAGATATAATAAAATAAGTAAAGAAACGTACACAACAATAACCGTTTACCATCAGTGGACCTTAGAGATCTACTTCATTAGAATGTTAGAAAAAAAAATGTTGGTAGTTCTAAAATACGGCTGTTTGACTGTTTGCGAATCCGTTTAAAACTCTTTAAACTAACCTGCAAGTGCATCACGCGATCATGTTTGTCGACTTTAACTAAAAGATAACAATGTAATTTATTGTGAGCAGGAAAGGAAAAATAAAGTTTAACACCCTTTATTAGACCACGCAAAGATTTTAAAAGAAAGAATCTTGTAGGCGGCACTGGCCCATTAATTATGCTAATTAGTGAAAGAATTCTCGAGTTAAACAATTCTTTATAAAACAACTAATAATAAGAGCACACAGGAAGTTCACGCAAAAACGTATACCTATGTATATAATATAAATATACTACTATCCACGCTCACAACAGACAATTTGAATCCAAATACTAAGAGGTCGTTTTGACAGGCGACAAAATCGCGGCGATATTATCGTTGTGATCGATCGATCGATACTATTGACCCATGTAATTCTCTACACTTGGCGGTTCGGAATATACACTAAAGGAATCATCGCTCCCTCGTAGAGATAATTAAACGATAGAAGATTCTTTCGCTTGTGGAAAAGGCAGCTGTGACATAGTTTGGTTTATACACACATATTATTTGGAAAAAGTCCTTTACTCCAGACCTTTGGAGTCATTGTTTTTTCGTACATTTGTCCCAATAGCGTTTTGATATTTTCCCCTCAAGCACCCTATAAACCCTGATCAAATCTACACCATTTTACTAAAATATTTTTCTTTTTATAGCTATTCTCATGAAATTATTCCCCTGGTAACTATAAGAAACATTCGATGTAGACAATCCTTTTAACATTTGCATGTGTATATGATATTCTCGAGTTTTTGCAGATCAGAAATTCGGTAAGTAGAAAAACTCAAGACGAAATATTTTGAATAATTTTATGGAATCTTGAAAAGTTTATTTTTTGTTTTGGGCTTATTAACTTGACCCGAGGAGTAATGTAAATTCTGTATTATATTTGCATTTAAAATGTTGTTCTTAATACTTTCGTTCAAGTTGTTGTTATAGAATAATAAGATCGATCGGTCTAACTTATAACTTGGATGTTTTATAAATATTACCTAGCTTTTTTATCATTCGTCTTCGACGAAACCGAAAGGAAGGATAATAATTTTGGCAGCCTTTTTTATGGCATTGGGGAGAAAAGAGCAGACGAATCGCTCGATGGTAAGCGATTACCGGCCGGCCAGTTGCGGTGCCTGCCCGGCCTTTTGGGAGATGGAGAGAGAGATTGGGAGGGGTTTTGTTATGGGCCTCCGGTATCCGCACTCACTCGATTAAACATAGCGGAAGTACTGTTTCAAACCGGTTTTCTTTGGGGCCGTGGTATTACTCCAGTCGAGCCGGCCTATTCATGCCAAAACGTAGCTCTCCTACGGGTGACTATGTATGTATGTTACAATGTACCGTCTAAATCACTGAACGGATTTCAACGCCAGTGCCTTCTAGCTGTAAAGTTCGAATTAAAAACATCTGTGAAAGATTTACTTACAAAAATAAACATTATTTATCAATGAGGTTCAACATATTCGTATTAATGGAACGGCTGTCGTAACCGGGTTAGATTCTTTTAAGTTTTAAGTAAGTATAAAGTGGAAATAATATTTTAAGTGTACTGTCTCGAAAATCGTCCACTCGCATACTTCGACGCCATCTTGATTCTTATCACTCGGTTATGGTTCTTGGTATCACAATAAACAGAAGTTCTTCGTTCAGACACGAAAGTAGGTAACATTAGATGTACAGTTATGACTTCTGACCGTATCGTGGGTAGAACCGCGCTCACTATTTACTCTTATCTACAGTTTGATCGGCTACTAAGTCTAAAACAATTTAGATGACAACGAAGACTTATGACTTTTTACCCGACTGCGAAAGAAAGAGGGTTATGGTTTTCGAGTGTATGTACGAGTATGTATGTATATTTCTTTGGCACGCCTTAACGGCTTGTCGTATTGTTATGTGAGTGGTGTCAATATATTCGGCTTAGTCGTGAGAGTGACACAGGGTACATCAAAGTAAAAAAAAAACAACACTAAAGATTTTTGGAGCCAAAAAGTAATCTCATAAAAAACAAATATGTTTTCAAGGTACATCGAGTGTGGTTTCAAAATAAAGAGTTTTAACAGTGATTGCGAACATATATATAACCTTTATGTTTTATACATAATGTTGACGCAGTTGGTTTTATTTTTTTAATAATACAATACTTGTTACTTAAAACTACATTCGATTTCACAGCACTATTGTAATATCATTTAAAACATAGTTTGAATGTCTAAATGTATAATACTATCGACCCAGCCCAGCTTAGCGTAGTGTTCTAAATTCTGGGATTTTCTCCTTCCTATTACACCTAACACGTTCCTCTCGAATCACCTCCATTATTGTTAAAAACTGCATTAAAAGACCGTGGGGTAGTTTAAAAGATCTAAGCGAACATACAGCGGAAGCAGCTTCTTGTTTTACTATGTATAAGTTAAAAAAAGTATCAAAAGACCAACCCTTCGTTCCCCCCTAATTTACATAAAGAGGTTTCAAACTCTTGCATTTGTGATTTTTCATTAAACGATTTCATGAGCGAAGGTAGTTGCTTTCCATAAGTTGACCTGTCAGCTTCTTATGCCATGTTCTCGTTGCTTATCATAATAGAAGAAAAAATGCGAAAAACTATAACACATAATATCATGATAAAGTTTAAGTAGCATGTGTGATTCGCGTCACAATCGCAAATTTATTGAAACCTCATTCATTAACATCGTTTCAGTAGTTTGGCCCCTATTAAACATTCCTGTTGTCGTCGCAGTAGCCTAGTAAATGTAATGCCTTATCTTATATCTTGTTGAGACCACCCAATTACATCACAGTGCCTAGAAACATTAACTGCACGATTTAACTTTAAAATATCGTAGTAGATCGATTGACAATACATTAACTGAACACGAAACTACAAAGTATGCGTTTTATAGACAGCTACATAGTTTTACAACTCAATAAAAAGCTATTAAAAGTAACCACTTCCTTAGTAGGGTGTTTAACTGGCAGATGAAAAATAAAACTATTTTAAAGTTACACCGGGCTCCCTGGACCACCGTAGTGGGTTCTGTGATGTGTAACATAAGTTTCGTTGCTTATGTTCCCAACAACGAGCGTATCTTTAAAATCTAAAATACTCGTGTCGCGGTATTTGTTACTAAACTCGTCAGAAAGCGCTGTACATTTAATGAAATTTTGCGTGCATGTCGGGTACGTCTGAAAATCGGCCAACATTTTTCATACCCCGAATGATAAGGGTGACCCAGCTCTATGTATTTTATATTTATTTTCACAAAAGATATATACGACTAAACACTATTTGCAGGGTCATGTAATTTTTATGCAATTAAGTTCGGTATTAATTTTTCTTTAAATTTTGAATTAAAAATTATATTTCTTAGAATTTACAGTTTGTTTATTTTATGTTAAGTCTACTTTTAAGTTAAGTTACACCCAAATCTTGAACATTGAATATGGAATAAATTTGTATTTATTATTTATTTATAAATGTATGTTACGCTTTAAATAATGTTAAAACTATTCTGGCGATACTCCTTGTTCTTTAAGAAAGAAAATATACTAAGAAAATGCCATAGTTTTTATTGTTTACTAGCGAATTCTTGTAATTTATAAATAAATAATAATAAATATTTCAGACATCTAACACACAACGCCATCTAGTCCCAAACTAAGCAGAGCTTGTATTATGGATACTAGACAACAGATATGAATACATAAATACTTTTTTTGTTGTAAATACATACATACTATACATAGAAAACACCCAAACTCCGAACAAATATTTGCTGATCATACAAACACTTGGTCCGACCCAGGATTCGAACCCGAAACCTCATGGACAGCAGTCGCGTACGCAACCACTGCGCCACCGATGCAGTCTATTTTGTTTGTAATTAATACTAATTTTATAGATCCACTTAAACTCTTTTTGAAATGTAAAGTAAATTAAAGTGGCATTCATAGAGTTTTTTTTTCATATCCACTATCAAATACTCATTTGCGATTGCGGTGGCATCACAATACTTTCATACAATTAATTGTCTTCCTCTGAGAGGAGACCGAGCCGAGCAGTGGGACATTATGGGTTGTTGATGATGATGATGAATCGTCTTAAGTTCTTCTTGATTTGGTCCTCAAAGGTATGTCCTCAAATGCCACCTTATTTGTTTTAGAATTTACAAGTCAGTGAATTATATGCATACAAATATAATAATGTAATAATAAAATAACTGCCTTTTACTAAATACATAAGGATGTATGTATTCGTGTATAAAATCTTGTGGCCGAAGTTCTATCACCCTAAGTGGGTTAGGCATTGTCCCTGTGGTAAGGGATATATGTACAAATAGACGAATGGTCGTAAACTTTCCAAGTTATAAATCAAACTCCTGTGATCGACTATAAATTGAATACAACGTCAAATAAAGACTACCAAAGAATTTTATTAAATATGTATGAATGTCAAATATATTAGTATATTTTGTGTTGCAAATTGTATGTCATAAACCACTAAACTGAGCGGGCACATGTGGGTGGTAGTGTGCCGCCTGTCACCTACATTGCTGCTATCTTTGTTCCTCGATGCATCTAGTGTCTGTTCTACGTTAACCCTAGTAAATATTATTATTTATTACGCTAGACCGACATACAGACATACTTTGATTTTCGAGGAAGGACATAGGTTCATAGATAGTTTGATCTAGCTAAATTTAAAAAATGAATATAGCAGAAAAATAACACTGTTATAAAAATAACCAGATAAATAAACATCCAGGCAATAATCATGATGTTTGTATTCAATAGCTAAAACCTTCTACATTTATAATTCCGTGCATTATTGCCTAATAGTGTTTTGATATTACTCATTTAAGTTTATATCAAAGTTACCAAAATGAAATCAATTATAGGTGCGAACAAAGTGAAGATCAATGTGTTTAAAAAGTACAGTACGTAATGTAAAACGGGCAAAATTACAATATTGTATTTTAAAAGTTACAAAATGTCTTTATCATTTAAGTTAAATAAATATTTCAGACATCTTACACACAACGCCATCTAGTCCTAAGCTAAAAAGAGCTTATGGTATGGGTACTAGACAACTGATATAAATACATATATACTTTTTTTGTATATATGTACGTACGTACTTATTAAACATATAAAACACCCAAACTCGGAAACAAATATTAGCAGATCACACACATATTTCAATTTTTTTTTAGTTAAACATAAAATTATACATTCTCTTGATGGTAGTGTAGGTGTTGTATTTCAATGAGACAAGTATTAATAACACAGGACAGGATACCTGGAAGGGGATTAAATGAACGGCTTTTGTTTTTTACAGATATGTGTGCTCATATGTATAAACTAGTAGTTTCGAAAATGTTATTTAAACGGGTCAGGTTGCTAAAAACTAAGCTGTCTATTATTTTTTGTTGATTGATATATGCCTTTTTTGTGCGAAATTGAAATCCCCTCGGATACCACTAACTGGTGGTAATATCGGACTCGAACCGACTATAATTCACACACGGTCTCGGGTACTAGAACTGGATAACCAGGTGCACCCTCGAAAGGAAATCCCTAAAACCTCGGGCCCCCTTCGGTTTATAGATGACTCCCCTTCTGTGTAGGAAACCTGATGCTCCTTTTTTTATTTAGAAAACGCCGCGAGCACTTAGTAGAGCTCCCACCCCGGCATGCTTCTGCCAGGGTGACTGGTGGAGGCCACCAGTCTACACCCGTAAGGCTTGTGCTTGTGTTGGACAGAGATCGTTTTGAGGTCTCCGGCGCCCTAGTCGTTTGCGGTGCCTGACCCGTGCCCGGGCCTGGCGTATAGGGAGAGTTCTAAACCTCTCCCGGTCCCGCTGCGCCATCTCCTTCGCAAGCATAACTTACTCGCTGATCGAGACGACAGAAATCCACTCACTCTCGCTCCGCAACATGACCGCAATCATGTGACCGAGCGAGAGAACCCTCACTTCAATGGCCGTCACGAGATGACGCCTCGGCTCGCCCCACGCCGGATATTCTGCCAGCGTGTGGAAGGCCGTGTCGTGGCCGTGGCCATCGCAGTGGCGGCACTCAGGCGTTGGCTACTTGCGGATCAGACACAGGTGCTCTCCGAAGCATCCTTTCCCGGTGATCAGCTGTGTCAGTCGGTAAAAGAGGATCATGTGAGGCTTTGATATTTTAAACTTTTTAATATCTCTAAATATCTTTATAGGTATATGTTTGTTATTAATCAAATGATATGAAATTATCAAACATACTTACGAATCTTGTCTGTCTATCAATAATGATCTGTTTCTGCATTTGCTGTTATTTAGCAGCCGTCGTTTAGTGTAGGTTATTACGTAGTTTTTATTTAAATAAACACATTTCCCCACACGACAATCGTGTAAAATTAAATTGTACCGCTTGTAACTTTGAGACTCTTATAATGAAAGTAAAACATTTACGAGATATTTAAATTACACTACAAACAAAGTTAACAGTTTATTTTTTTGTATCGGGCACAGTTTTTAGTGTTATTTATGATATGTATATATAATTCTCGTGTCACGTTGTTGCTCACGATGAACTCCGAAACTATCTAACCGATGTGGATGTTTTTTTAAATGGGTGTTTTGCTGACCAGTTGGAGCTGATCGTGGCTGAAAAGAGTTA
Source organism: Hyphantria cunea (assembly GCA_003709505.1). Taxonomy (NCBI): domain Eukaryota; kingdom Metazoa; phylum Arthropoda; class Insecta; order Lepidoptera; family Erebidae; genus Hyphantria; species Hyphantria cunea. The sequence continues at coordinate 748,434 of PKRV01004380.1, read as the reverse complement.
CGTTTGTTAGCTAGTAAACCTATAAAAATAACTGCGCCAAATCGGTTTCAAGGTAGTAGAGCTACGCTACTTTCAGCACGGTTGGGCCGGCTTGACCGGGGTGGAACTAACCTCACACGGAAGATCAACAAAAAATGACAGCATATGTGCTGTCGTGTTTCGTTGGTGAGTGCGAGACCGGAGGCCCAATGATGCAGAAGCATCACTAGGCCGCCATGGTCATTGGTCACCATACTGCATTGTTGCATTGCCTACATTCGCAAGGAGTATGGTGATCAGCACTCTTGGATTCTGCTTATGCTTTCCATCAAGCAAAGTAAGGCCATTTTTGCAGGACCACACATAAAGAAAAATCCCAAAAGCAATTGGAAAGAAAGGTAAAAAATATAAATCAATAAATATTTATTTGTGTCTTATGTGATACAATAACGTACTATCAATAATACAGACATTCGTGTATTAAAAAGACTGTTCCCTGCGATAGAAGCAACGGACCAAAGGTAATTTGAAAGTTAACTTAACGATTACGTCATATGAAGACCAGTTTCAGCTAACATAATGGAAATATGATTTTGCTGAACTTGCTCCATCAAAGTTAATATGATAATCTTACCCCACACATCGTTTGAGAACCACTCCTGAATTAATGTGCTTTTACCTACGTAGGAACTAAAATTCTAAAACTATAACTATAAACCTTTTTATCTGTTGTGAAGTCTGTACAGGGTGTTTTGATATTATAAAGATCTTTTTAAAAAATCTGTGTTAACACAGAGTTAGCGGCTGGTGATCTAGTTTAATTGTTGAGTCTGAACGCATGGGTGTGATTCCTATAACTGTCAAGTAAACAAACAGATAAACAAACGTTGGATATATAATATTAATAAGAAAAAAAATAGGATTTTTTAACTGTAATTAAATTAATATAATAATGATGACTGCCTCGGTGGCGCAGCGGTAGCGTATGCGACTGCTGTTCTTGAGGTCTCGGGTTCGATTCCCGGGTCGGGTCAAATGTTTGTATGATCTACAAATGTTTGTTTCGGCGTTTGGGAGTTTTCTATGTATGATATGTATGTATTTACAAAAAAAAATATATCAGTTGTTTAGTACCCATAATACAAGCTCTGCTTAGTTTGGGACTAGATGGCGTTGCGTAATATTTGTTTATTTATTTAATACTTTGGACATCTAAAGCACAACGCCTTCAATTGCCAAACTAAGCAGAGCAGAGAGATGGGTAGTAGGCAACTGATAGAAATACACAGGTAATAAACATGTACTTTGTTGTTATTATGTACATATTTTATATAGAAAACACCAAATTTCAATTTAAATATTTGCAAATCATACAAATACATAAATATTTGGTTCGACCGGAATTCAAATCTTAGACCTCAAGCACAGCAATCTCATAAGTTTCTACTGCGCCATCAGTTCCAAGTTATGTATGCTCTCGATTGTCGGCATTTGATGGAACTTGTTCAAATACATTCTAGAATTAAACTCATTTGTACTTACTAAAAGGTTACTGAATCTTTTACAATGCCATGGGGCGAAATCGGCCAGGATTAAAGTTAATTAAAATAGTCTAATAAATATAAGTGAGTTTAATTCTAGAATGTAGTTCCAAATTCACAAAAAAATTGAGTTCTAAAAACCCAAGATTAATTAAAAAACTGACGAATCTTAACATTTCAATAGCACACATATTTGCAGTATGTACCAACTAATATTATTTTTAGTCCAAACGAGAAACAGTTTTCAAAACCCAAGAGATTATCGAACTAAAACTAATTCATACCACGTTCGTTTTAGCAGGTTGGACTCATTAGTTACATAACTTTTTCACGTCCATTTGTTACCTCATCTCCCTTGAGGTAAGGAAACCACCTCCTTTTCCTGTCATGAGGGATATTTTAAGAGTAAGGTGAACGAACATTTGCAGTAATATAATTTTTTTGGTCAATTTTAGTTTTATATTCACGGCTTTTTTGTTGTCACAACATCTGTATTGAACGAAGCAATTAAACTAAATCAAATCCAAATAAAACTCTTATCATCACAAAAGCTCTTTAAGTACCTAAACCTTAAAATAAATAATTGTAAGGTTACCGTCCGAAGTATCTAAAAACTAATGATTCCTTACCGCCAACCTTTACCAAATCTAAATTAAGTATTCTTAAACGAATCAATTTGCCAGTACTGTAGCTATTCGCGTGAGCTTAGAACATAACCAAATTTATAACGTGTCGTGCGCCATAAAATAATTGAATTGTAGCGCAATAAAATTATTTAATTATACGTCAAACACATTTTGTGCGGTTAATGGCCGCGCCGCGTCTCTTAACGCAATTAGACTGTTTTGCATAATCACGAAATATGCGTTCGTGGAGATGTTACATAGAAATTTCAGATGAAAGAGAATTTCAGAGCTTTGAATACGTTTTGTCTTTATGTTATGTTTTATGTGGTGACGGTTTGTGTATATAACTTTCAACAGTTCTAATGTAAGCGTAGCTTATCAAATGTGTTATCATCATTTAAGTGAAAGTCGTCCTGTTTAGATATGACTTTCTTCAAGGTTCTCTACAATAACCTGTCCTGTGCTGCCCACATCCAACGTTTTCTGCTACTTTCCCCAGGCCGTCAGACCACTTTATAAGGGACCTTTCCAGGCTCTAGTGGATGTCTTCGCCAATCCTGTATTTTTTAGCCCCATCGACGGCCTTGTCGGCGAGCAATGTGCCCGGCCCGCTGCCAGTTAAGGTTGGCAATTTGGGCAATTTCGGTGACGTTGGTACGTCTATGGATTCCTTCATACAAATGATGAATGCGTTTTGAGTTTACCTTACCTTATTTTAGCTATGCCACGTTGGTTAGCATCGACATCTCCTATTGATCAGTAAAAGTGCTATCCATTTCTATGTATTGCTGTGCGTGTCTATTTTCTTTTTATATTCAAGTGGCAGTTTTCTCCTGAGCTGCAGTCGCTTATGGGCGTTGGTATTCACTTTCCATCACGTAATCCGTCTGTTCCTTTGCTCCCACTGTCATAAAAATCTAATTGATATAGTTTCCCTTTTACGCATAGCCTTCTCCCGTGTTGCGGAGTTGAAAAAAAAATAATCAAAAAGGTTACATATAAGGAACAAAGAAAGGTTGGTAGGTAGGTATTAGACATGTACAGAAAAGCACTCTTTTTACTTTGTGCCCATATTGTATGGGCCCAAAGTAAAAAGAAACCGAATATTCGATCCTGCGAATAGCTGACAATAAGATTCAAAATGCACTTAGTAAGTACTTTTTTTTTTCCCGATATCGATATACATTAGAAATTCGATATTGTTTTCATACATTAAATTTAATTGTATTTAAATAAATCATTTGAAACGAAATATTATCTCCTTTGAAAGTAAGTTTTAAACTACACTCATTTGCTAACTGCATTTGTTCTTCTGACAGTTAGTTTGACACGAAAGGGTTGCTGTCACCGGCCTACCAATCAGACTAATTCAAATCAGTGTTTAACTCCGACAGTCGTGAATTACGAGTCCCGCAAATTCTTTTGTCACTCGAAAATACAGATAAGCAAGATGTATGTGTGTAGTTTGTTCGTTTGTTTTGAAAGTATAGAGCCAGAATAATTGATTTAATAATTGTCTAATAGTCATACGCGCAATGCGAATTGATCACGAAGTAGGTGCCTTAGTAAAATAAAAATATAATACATCTTCTTCTCTCTAGCCTTCATTATACCCAAGATTATTTCAGATCGGTTACTAGTTCAGCCGGTTTTAGCAGTTTTTTCACCGAGGTACTAGCATCTCTAACGTCGTCTTACTAAACTGAATAGCTAAATAGAATTAGAAATACGGCTTAAATAATAACTTATAATTGTTGATACTCTTATCGTGAACATTAAACGAAGATCAAACCTAGGCCGGCAGCGCACTTGTGACGCCTCTGGTATTGCAAATGTCCATGGGCGGCGGTAATCGCTTACCATCAGGCGATACGTCTGCTCGTTTGCCCGCAATTCCATAAAAAAAACTCTGTTTACTATTAAAATATACATGTAGAAAAAAGCTGCCGCTTTAGTGTATATGTAGTATGTACAGAATATATAAAGAGCCTACACGTAGCAGAAAGGGTAGTCATTTGTCCCCGGATCATAAGTTCGAAAGCCGGAAATAATTCAGACGCGAGGCAAAAGCTATCCAGTTAAATATCAGCTCAGACTTAAATTTCCTTTGATTTTTGTTATTGTCTGGAATAAAAATCTTTAAGCTTGAACGTTTGAATTGAAGACTTTTGTTTTTAAAAAGATAATATAGGAAATTGAGACCTAAACAATCTTAAAGTTTGCTCTGCTCTGCTTGATTGCAAAACACTTACTACCTTTTAATAAATGTTTTTATATTTTTTTATTTAAAAATCCAAACAATATATAATAAAGAGAATTTTAATAAAATTAGGGGGTTGATTTATATTGGTATGCTCTTTTAGGTAAAATAAATTTACCATTTCAATGTACACGCGATTTCCATTATCCTAATTTATGTTATTTCTACTTGTATAATTGTATTATATGTTTCTAGAGCTAACTTTCGCCGAATTTTCAGATTATACGAGTTTATACAAGGTCTAAATAAATAGTCTGTAACCCAGGGCGGCGAGGACCTTCCACAGCTGGAACGCCTTTTTTAAACAAATAGAGTGACTGCCAAATTAACTCTACTTTCCATGATAAAAGCATGCGCAGAATCTAAGAATGGTAGGTCACCACACTCATTGCTAATGCGGACAATGCTGCATGGTAACCTACACTTTGGCGGCATAGTGGGATGCCTTTTCATGCCCCCGCTTAAAGAAGCCGGGATCATAGCTTTAAGGAAACATGGGTATTAGTAGTTAATTTTAAAATTTTGACTGATTGATAAGAAAGAAGAGCGGACCCTTACGAAATTATGTTCAAAAAATGAAAAAGTATTACCTATATGAGTGAAACAGCTATAAGAACACAATAATTTTATAGTGTTCTTACAGTTATTTCACTTATCTAGGTTCAAAAACTTCCAATTAACATATACATAGTGTTAATCAGGAACAAATGTAAAAGTGTTTTAATCTTAATCAAGTAAACCACTCGGCAACATTACTCAAACATTGTTCAAATCATGTTTATCTTTTAAGCTTGTTCCAACAAACAGTTTGGCGGTTAAATTATGCATTCCATTGGTGATTAACTGCCGCATGAATAAAAGGACTAATGATAACATATTTGGGGTTAGCTCCTTCCTGCCGACGTAACATATCACTTAGTTTTCATTGTGCTAACAAATTGTCCATTGCAGTATATCTCGACTAATCTCAGCTGTACGTGTACTTCCTTTTGTCTTAGCGGTTTACGATACAGATTGGTAAGCCACAAGTTCGTTAATTCGATTCCCAGTTACGACCTATTGTCGATAAGTAAGATCATTTGTTCTGTATTTGGATGTATTTTATCTTTAATATGTATATGTTTTGAAATATATAAGAATACTCAAAAATGGCAGCAGCAGTCTGGTTTTTTTTTTTTTATTTCGGGTTTCGACCTAGAAAAAGATGGTTAAGGCTCTAAAGACAGGAACCTCTTCGTTGTATCGTCTCAAGAAGGAATGCGTTCTGCATCGGACCCTTGATACAACCTTCTAATGGAAGCCTGTTAAGGTGATGTTTGAGACTCTTGACTTGCAATCCGTGAGCAGATTATGACTAACGGAACAATGATCACCGAACCGACATTCCACATATCGACAATCTCGTAGGATAAATCAAAATATTTTATTTGGTTTTCTTTTAAGCCTTTGACGAGATTCTCGAAAACTAAAGGTTTTTATATCTAGGTAGATGATTTTGATGTCTTTTATATATAAGTTTAAGAAAATGCACTGAGTTGTGTCAATTTTATACCACTCTAACATCTTCAAAAGCAATGTTTGTGGAACCAGTCATAAGCCTATATTATAAAAATACTTTTATGTAAGAGAACCAAAGACATCTTACAAATACCCTTAAGCAACTAGGTAAATTGTAGTGGCACCAAGCTGGGCACGTACTGTCAACTTGTCACAGCATAAGTGACTCCGGCGGGCTCCAATTATGTGAACTAGTCATGTCCACAGTGTTGAAGGGTTTACTAGAACATCGCACGTATGATTAAGTTAGCTTTGGGAGCAATTTGAGCCGGGTTTGAGGTCAAGATGGCTTCAGAAGGTGGTTCGGTGCGGAAGTTTGGGATTTAAGTTTTGGTATTCGAGGGCTGGAGCATGCGAATGTATATGTACTTTAAACATGTCCTATCGATTTTATTATAATAAACATACTTGCATGACATTCATGAAAGGTTGCCGTGCCTGACCGTATGTGGTTATGGGGGGTTATTGGAAATTGAATCGTAGTCTAATTATATTAGAGTCCTTATTAAATCAATTAAACGGTTGTTACATATGTTTTGGACCTTCAGATGTAATTCGTTTATTAATATTTGTCTAATCAATTTCGAAACCTACCAGTAATTTATTTCTCACCAAGTAGTAAATACAAAAGATTATTATTTCGGCTAATAGGAATGCCCACACACCCTCCACTGTTACTCATGTGTACCAGTATCAACAGCAGTGACCCACGAGTACACCGAGTTATGACACTCGGGAAGTCCCAGGAAAAATTAAATTGTCTTGGAACCCGCAACGAAATTAATCAGAAGAAAACTGTAGGAGTTCTTCCGGCTAGTCGGAAAACACAACAAATTTACCGGCGCTATTTCTATGAATATCGCATATTTTCATTTTCGCTTGTACCGTGTTTCCTGTTCGCAGGCACTTCTCGCAGCCAAATCAACGATTCATTCCCGAAGTGAATTAATTTACACCATTTTGAATTCGGATCACGGTTCGCTTCATAGTCTGCATACGATAAGTGTTACTTCATTAAATAGATCAACGAATTATTCAGTCGAAATTCAAACATATAAATACACGCATTTGTGCATGTATTAGTTATTGTTTTGGCATTTTGATTTTGGAAACGATAAATTAATTGCATGTTTAATTACGTATATTCGTTTAGGACGTTATATGTTCAAATACATTACGTTTCTGTATTGATTTGATAATTTTGAACTCTGAATCATATTTTGATGATGATGATGTACTCCGAGCCAACTTCGGCCAGTTTGAACCAACCAACTACGCAGGGGCAAAAATTATAATTAAATATTTTGGACATTTAACACACAGCGCCATCTAGTCCCAAACTAAGCAGAGATTGTATTATGGGTACTAGACAGCTGACATAAATACTTTTTTTTATAAACACATACATATTATACATAGAAAACACCCAAACTTCGAAACAAATATTTGCAGATCATATAAACATTTGGTCCGACCCGGGAATGGAACCCGAGACCTCAAGCAGAGCAATCGCTTACGCTACCGCTGCACCATCGAGGCTGTGTAATAGTAAGTACCGAATGCTAATTAATGTGCAAGCAATGTAAGAACATAAGTTTTAGTTAATATGCTAAAATATATAATTCAAAAGCACAGCTCTCAAGTATAAACGTCATGTAAGTAACCTTGTGATAACGTCGTGTGGCTTGTCAGCATAGACGAAGGTGAGCAGATATGTCAGAAGTCTTGATATATTTTGTACACCGAGAGTAATAGTTATGTATCTTACAAAAAATATTTTTTTTTTAAATAATGAAAGCTGTATATTGCAACTTAAACATACTTCTTAATTCCAATTATACACGCGTATACACACACGTAGAGATATATGTACCTATGTTCATTTTATTCTTTACTAGCTTTTGTGCGCGGCGCCGCCCGCGTGTTTTTCGGATATCGCAGCAAAGAGTAGCACATGCTCTTCCTCAAGAATCAAAGTATCTCCATGCCAAATTTAATTGAAATCGGTGCAGCGGTTTGGTCGTGAAAGCAGGACAGACAGACAGAGTTACTTTCGCATATATAAGTATGGATTTCTTTTGTTCCAATTGAAGTTTACGATTACTTTTGTTGCTCGAACACTCGGCTTGAATAATATTTTTAGCCTTAATTAATTGAGTTGTAGAAATAGATTTAAAATCCATTCCGAGTTTGTTGGCATAACTTGACCATATTCCCCTAAATATATAAGCTGGTAAAATATTGTCTTTTACTTCGTGAAATACACAATACATATATATGCTATAATAATACTTTTGCGTAGAAACGGAAGGTACAAAAATATTATTTTACTGAAATTATAGAAAATATAAATACGAGACTTTGAAAAGTTAATTTACAAGGAACAGTAGTTCATTGTTTCTTAATAACAATTGTTTTACACAAATTAAATTCTGTAGTACTAAGAATAATATTAAGTTTATCAAATCTTAGCAAAACGATAATAACTATACTTGTGAAATTTCTTTTCTTTGTGATTTCTAACGTCTATATCAAGTAGATATGTTGTGTATAAGTTGTAAACGCATAGATAATAAATAAATATTTCGGATGTCTTACACACCGCTGCATATATTCCCAAGCTAATAAGAGCTTGTGTTATGGGCACTAGAAAAATGATATAAATAAACATATACTTTTTTTTGTAAATACTTAGATAAACACACCGAAAATCTGAAACAAATATTTGCAGATAATACAAACATTTGGTCCGAACCGGGAATCGACCACTGCGCCAATCAAGAGGCAGACATATGTAGAACAAAAAGTTTGCTTTTACGGATACATCGGACATAGTTTACCGCTTTAGTTACATACAATAAAGCTTCTAATTAAGCAATCATTGTGTCCGTTTAGAAAAGTAAACTTCGTGAGCTGTGGGTAGGATTGGCGTGTGACGCGCCCGGGGGCAGTCACGCTCGATCGCGTGTTACGCCGAAGCTAACTGTGGTCAAGCTTGAGATGTGCATGTGAAATTTAAGACTGGTTTTGAGAAACTAAGCTATATAATTTTCCTAGTCAGTACCTTAAATTATTGTATACTTTTTCTATACAATAATTTCTGTCTTTTCAAGCCTTTTCATTTTTTCCTTCCCTTTCTTTGTACTTTAACACTTGTTTTAAATATTTTTTTAACAGAAGCTGGATAGGGCAGAGGACTTAGGACGCTTAAAGTACATCTCGATTGATCTACGATCAGGTTCTGAATCTGAAAATTAAATTCAATAACTGCAAGATTTTAGGTCTACTAAAATTAAATTTTGTGAATACTACATTCCATTTTCTTTTTATATTTTCATCATCATCATCATCATCATCAGCCTATCGCAGTCCACTGCTGGACATAGGCCTCTCCAATTTCACGCCACTTAGTTCGATCTATGGCTTCTCGCATCCAGCTCCTGCCAGCCGTCCCGCGCAAATTATCGCTCCACCTGGCTTGTGGACGTCCTACACTACGTTTGCCGAGACGCGGTCTCCACTCAAAAACTCGTTTACCCCAACGGTTATCGGTTCTTCGGCAAATGTGGCCAGCCCACTGCCACTTCAGCTTGTTAATCCTGTGGGCTACGTCGATGACCCTGGTTCTTTGTCGGATCACCTCGTTTCTAATGCGATCCCTTAGAGAAACGCCGAGCATATACCTCTCCATTGCACGTAATGTAAATTTATTACGAGAGATATTGTTAAATCTAACAAATTAATGCACTACAATATGATAAAAGCCTGAGTATAAGTTACACCTTTTTAAGTCACTTTTGAAACGTTGTTTTAACGACTATTGTTGCGCGGTTCCAAAATATCGTTACTATTGAGAAAAACCGGTATGAAATTCCATAAGTTACACTTCTAAACAATAGAGGTTTAAAGTAATATATTTCATGTGTGTTATAAATCCATCATTCAACAATAAAGTAAAATAGCAAATAAAAAAGAAGATCATGGAACCATGGAAGAGAGAAAGGGTCAAATAAAAGAAATCTGTACATTCACTAACATTTCCGCTGTTGATACATATGTACAAACATCTTAAATGTTATTCTTACAAAATAGTTATTACTACAAGTCGGTACTTTTACTCTTAGTCACTAAGACTCAAAATTAGCTCAGTTCTCTAATAACTGTTGCAGCGTTCATTAGTCTTTCAATTGTATCACTTAAGTCTAGGTCCCAATAAAAGTTGCTTCCCATAAACAATGTGACGAGTTACTTACTCCTCCTATATTTAGTGTCAGACTAAGTACTTTTGATAAAGCAACACAGGCTGACGGGCCATAGACCATAGCCATGGTATAAATATATATTTCGGACATCTAATACACAACGTCATTCAGTCCCAAACTCAGCAGAGCTTGTAGTATGGGTACAAAACTGTCCGGATGGCGTAAGAAAGCGGTTCCCGGATCTCTCCCGTCTCAGGCGCAGAGTGGCACACCGTGTGGTTTTAGTCGGTTTGATTCCGACACACCGCACCGCCGCAAACCCCGGTGGGGTGAAGGCCCGAGGGGGTTTCCACACGTAACAAAAAAAAATGGGTACAAAACTGTACATAGTGTCTTTTCCCGATACCAAACAATATTTTTTTGGGGAGGGACGGAGAAGTAGGGGACTTGGACTTAGACTTACATACAACACAATCTCCTATCACTACGTAAAACATTCACCATTATACATACATATAAAAACGTTTTCATAACATTGTAATGCGTAGGCCCATTTGGCTTATAGAGGGGAACGCCTGCGCATGATTACCCCCAGCCATGTTGTTCTATGACTTTAGTTAGCAAATACTACCTTTATTTTCTTATTTTTTTCTATAGAATAGGGGGCAAATGAGCAGACGTATCGCTTAGTGGTAAGTGATTACTGACTTTTTTTTTCCTTTTTTTGTAGACAACTTCCCGCATTAGGAATATAAATTCCTGTGTCGCGGGGATCTTTACAAACATACATGAAACGGACACAAAGTACACCCAGACTTAGAACAACAATTTATGGATCACACAAAGTGTTGTCCCATGTAGGATTTGAACCCACAACACTTGGCGCAGTAGAAAGCGGTGTGGCGACCACTGAAACCACTAGGCCAACTGTGTAGTCAGAGTGAACTAGACAGAGTGTGTACTATGTCAACCAGACTCCTGATAAACATACTTAAATATTCTAAATACGAATACATAAGCAGTTATATGTAAATTATACCTAAACCCAGAACAAATTATCGTGCTCTTTACACAATTATTTGTAATGGGAGGTAATCGAATCTAAAGAGGGTCACTGAGCTCGCTAATGATTCTGTTTAGTCACTTTTTCGGATCGGACCAAGTGGCGTGCAATTAGAGAGGCCTATGTCCAGAAGTGTACTGCGATAGGCTGAAAATGATAATGAAGTTCGCTGGATCAGTTAGTTATAGATAATCACATCCAGACATAGAACAAATGATGATGCTCATCACACTAAGATTTACCGTTTTTGGGAATCGAACGACATCGTACCCACATTATTATTCTTTTAAGCTAGGTATGTGTGCTTTGAAAGTGCACTCATAAAATTCCCTGCGGTATCGTCCTTTTTTAGTTTTCTTTTTGTTATATAAAATAAATTTGGTCTAGACAGCTTAATGTCAAAACAACGGTCCATCGTCCATCGATCCTCCCTAATGCATTAAGAAATCTATCTAGAAATCAAGCGAACGAAATGTGAATGTAAGTTTGTTTGTTACGCTTTCACGCGGAAACTTCTGAACCGATCATCATGAAACTTTGTACGCATATTCTTGGAAATATTAGAAGGAACTTAGGACAACTTTTATTAAATGCGAGCGAAGCCGCGGGCGAATGCTACTAATAAATATTCTGGACATCTAACACACAACGCCATCTAGTCCCAAATTAAGCTGAGCTTGTATTGTTGGTACTAGACAACTGATATAAATACATATATACTTTTTTGTAAATAGATTTAAATTAAATATAGAAAAAAATATTTGCAGATCATAAAAACATTTGGTCCGATCGGGGAATTGAAGGCTATGTCCAGCAGTGGACTGCGATAGGCTGATGATGATGATGATGATGAAGATGATGGGGAATTGAATATGAGATCTCAAGCACAGCGGGTGACCGGCATACATATCTATATAATATATATGTCTAATATATTAAAAAAAATATCCACTATTATTTTTGTCTCTTCTCTTCTCCGGGTGCCTCTTCAATCCTGAAGGTTGGCCGTCAGCTTCCTATACTCCCTCTAGTCATTGGTCAGGCGGAACAGTCTCTCAACGAAGGTGATACCGGTCCAATATCGGATATTACATAGCCCTGAGTTTTTCCTTCGTCCAGCGCGTCTCTTCCCTTATCGTCTCTTCTAATTTTTGTACCGAATTTAATATCTACTTCGTATTATAGTAAATGTAAAATTCTAAAACAATTGAAAGAGGGCCAAGTTTTGTGATAACAAAACAGCGCATGACTGTAAAAGGATATAAATACATAATAAATGTTAACCTCATCCCTGTTTGTTCATCATAAATGCATACCGAGTTGAGAATTAAACAATAGCTCCTTTATGTATAAAAGCAATTAGTTATTGATAACTCTTTGAGTTGTGTAACGAACCGGTGTGCGTTTAATTGGCAGTTCGGTAATTGATGCCTTCATGTTTCATTTTAATAATAAATGATATCACATACGTGATTCGTCGCCGTTTTTCTATAAATTTTTCAAAAAAATAATAATAAAGCTAGTCGAAATATTTTAAATCTATATTCACACAGATCTGTCCCCTCCCTAGCTAAGGTGACATTATACAAACGTTAACGTTCGTACAAAAGTAATAAATTTATGAAATGACGTCATCTCAATGCTTAAATCACGCAGTCAAAACAAAATTGAACCAATAAAACAAGAGAATAGAAGCTTTAGTAACTGTAAAAGAGAATCGAAGCTAAACAATTGTATGAGATGCTCATAGCCCAGTTGCACTCGGTGTTTAGAAACAATCACCGAGGGTAAGCAACGACGGCGCGGTCAGTACCTGGATGGGTGACCGCTAGAGGCATGTTACCATGAGCGTCTCCGTGATTCAGAGGTCACGTTAAGCAGTCGGTCCCGGTTGTTATCATAGGATAACAATCGTGAAACTTAGTTGGAGGCCTTTAGGCGGTTTGAAAACATCCAACGGTAAGATTACGTAGCCACAACGCTGTCTTGCCAGTCCCCAACCCGCACTTGGCCATCGTGAGGACGTATGGCCTTAACCCTCTCCTGAGAGGAGACCCGAGCCCAGCAGTGGGACATTAAGGGTTGTTGATGATTGATTGATGAATTGTATCTAGACTAAGGAGGTAGGTTTTATCATAGGAGTGAAGACTCCTATTACCCTTAAATTCTTCAAGAAGCAGTTCCGTATTTATATGAAGACCTAGATTTTCGATAAACTACACAAAGTTTATAAGCCAATTTCCTTTGTCAACTTAGACAACATTACTGTGAGCGACCGTTACGGTCGCTATTAAAGTACGCTCAAATTTGAACTTGGTCTGCAGACAACGATGGACAGGCAATCATTAAATAACCGTTGTTCTATAAGCTGTGTAATATACCCACGATAAAACACGGTCCGATGGTTTGAACAAAGAGCTCAGATGTATGATGGTGATATGAATTATAATTATGTGATTTCCTTCGCTTTTGTTGGTAATTGTGGCTTTTTAGCCATATTTATAGAGAGTTTTGTAAGCTGCATTATTGTGCTTGTTTTGATTTGTATGAATTAAAACTTAAAAGTAAGCTGTCTTTTAGATTTCAGATTGCTGACTGTCTATATTAACACACACATGCTGACAATATTTATATGAAATATATATTAACAATATTTCTACGTATTTGTATAGTCATCCACACCAGGTGTTATTATTACTTTATAATATATGTATATATATTTCTTTTCCCTATCAACTTTTTATACACCAGGCACTTTCCTATACTTTACACGTCTTTCTTTCCATCCCGAGCTTGCCTGTAAGAGATTGCTTGCGGGTGATGAGGCCGCCAATTGTACCTCTTAGCTTTAAGTCTTTTGTAAGTTGTCTGGTGTACAATAAAGCGATTTTTATTATTAATATTTGAAGAAATGCGATGCGATAGCCTCACACATCTCAAACACAGCCGTCGGAACCCAAACTAAGCGGTCTGTTCTATTGTAACCAGACTGAAAATTAATATATTTGTATATTATTAAATACATACATCTTATAGATAAAATATACCCATTTTTTGCGTGGAACTCCCCTGGGATATCACCGATTGGTGATTATGTCGGACTCGAACCGACTAAAAATCACACACCGTCTCGGGTACTAGAAGCCGGGAATCAGGTGCATCCTCAAAATCCCTGGAACCCCTACGTACCTCGGGCCACCTACGATTCGTAGATGGCACCCTCTTATGTAGATACCTTGCTGCTTCTTTTCTATTTAGAAAAGGGTGCGTGTACGTTATAGGGCTCGCGCTGCCACCCCGGCTTGCTTCTGCTAGGGTGATAGGTGGCCTCACCTGTCACCCTCAGGCTTGCACTTAGACACAATTAATGATAGTGTTTATGATGCAAATATTTGTACTGGATGGTATTCGAACCCATGACCTCTGGCTAAGCAGTCAGAATCACTAACTAGTAAAGCAACAGACCCGTCGAATAGAACAATTTAGGAAAGCTTAAGAAATTATCTGATGACTCGTGTCAGGATGGCACACTTGTTACATAATCTGGCTATTATAAGAAGGTCCAGACTTTGAAAATAGACTTTTAAAACCCTTAACTTTCCTTTTAAATTGCAGGCAGAACAGAGTCACTGTGGCAGGGTCATACATAAAAATATTAATAAGTACACAAATATAACGTATTTGCCTCTTTTCAAACATTGAAATTAAATAAAAAACATTCTAACTTCACTTCTAATAGGAACTGCTGCAAATTTAATTAATATTGACCTAGTAGAACTGTAAATAGAGCTTGAACTACGTTTTACTAGAGTCTTTATTAATCATAGAGTTCAAGCAAAATGGTTTTAGAATTTCGATACCGACCGGGCGGTAAATTACCTAAAGTCTACAGCTATTCATACTACGAAATGAGTTTCCTAACACTGTATCGCCTCGGGAATTTATCAACAGTATAATTCGCTTCACTAATATTCTACTATACAGTCGCTTCTGAAGCAAGTGCAATATACTTAAAATATACAATTATGTTTTTGTTTTAGCATTTAACTAGCAACCCGCCTGGGTATTGCACGGATTGCCGAACAAATAATTTACTTTGAGAAGTTGTGCGTCTTAAATTATATCGACGTCTTCGTCAAATATCGTTATGTTTAAGCCATTGTACTCAAAAATGTTACAAATTAAATACGTTTTCCTCAAGCATCACTGTATCTATTGTTAAAAACTGCATAAAAATCCGTGCAGTAACTTTTGAGTTTATGGCAAACAGACAGACAGACGCTGTTTCACAATATGTAGTGATATAGTTGTTTTTTATGGTCAATGCTTTGTTTCTAGTCTTGGAATGATGTTGATTCGTAAAAAAGTCGGTTTTCAATCATTATTTGAGAAAAAATTAAAATCATATTGGTTTTACTATGTGTATTCTTTTATAATCTTAAAATGAGAATTGAAATATATTTATTAGTAAATATATTTTGAGTTAAACGAAAACTATATTGTTAACTGTGAAGAGCACGAATACGATTTTGAGATATAGTGGTTGTTATATTCCATACTAAGCTATTCATAATTATCCTGTTCATTTTGTATACAAACTAATTAATTAGTAGTTAAAACATTGCGGAAAATCTAATTTCATGTTGCCAATACAATATAACAAACAATACAAACACATTAGTATTCAAAACGATAATGATGATGCAAATAAAAACAAAATAAGTATATCTAATAAGTATATCGACTTCATCGACTATAATTACGTCTCATCCTGTTTATTCCGTAAACAGACTAATGAATCCTGAAACCTGAAAGGGTAACCTGAATAATGTATTCAAGCAAATCTTTTTAGCATTCCGTGAAAGCAATACATGAACGACCGTATTTTCGGTATCGCTTTTGGAAATATCCGTCAATAGAGTCACAGTGAAAATTCAATAGACACTTTTAAAAAGGGTTTGGAGTAATCGTAAAGAAAGGTTTCTGATATATGTAGAGTGGTGAAGGACGATACTCATCCTATTAAGGGTCCCTGAATATTGAACGTAAACAGAATGATTCGGGAAAAGTCTAAACTTGAATTTGTGTAGGAATGGATGTCATGTCCCTCCAACACAAAGGGAGGATCCTCCGACCAGGCGAGGTGATGATGCCTGGAGGGGTGCTGCCCGACGATTAGTGCTGGAAGGTTGTGTATATTAATCAGTGCGAGAACTTCTATTGCGCGATGCAGGATTGGTAGGTTATTCATGTAGTACATTACTCCGTAGATCAGTGTATCTGCGTTATATGGTGCTGTCATATGTTTCTGTGTTGTATGTGGTGCTCCCCACAAATTTAACTTGCTTTATATACTGACTCTACACTATAGTTTCCATCTCATAGATACCGGTATAAGACTGTCTTCGAACGATAAGGCCGTCATTTGTATCTTTTCATCATCTGCCTATCGCAGTCCACAGCTGAACAAGGGCCTCCCCAATTGTATGCGATCCTCGGCTTCTCGCATCCAGATCCTGCATGCAATCTTGCGCTTTAGGATATCCTATTTTTTAGTTATCGTTGTAGTTAACGTCGTATTTAATGAAAAAATATTATTATTGATAGCTATTGCTTGCGATATTATTTTTTTGTCCATTGCTGAGTCTATTAAGAAATCATTTCCTAGTTTATACTTAAAGAGCGACATATCAGACATTGTATTTATATGTAGGTCAGTCAGAGCTGGGTTTGTGGTTTTCGTGACGGATAAGAGACGCAATCACCCCCACCCCTATCTCATCTTGTCGCAGTTGGACATGGTAGACATGGGGATTAAACGGAAAATGGACGGATTATACGAAATTTCCCTTTTGTGTGTCATTGAAACCGTATACAAGTGAATTGTCAAGCAGGAGACTTAAAAGGATATGGTTGCTTTATGTTTTCTGTGTGATTATTTGAGTACTGGATGTCAGGAGAAACATATTTTAAAATAAGAACAGAATTGCATTAGATCAATAATACTTGAAAACCTTGGATTGGCAGCCATGAGTGCAAGAGTTACTAAATTATTTAGGTTCTTCATAGGTGATTTTTAGTCAGTTTTTACACTCAAAAATTTAGATGAGATTTACAATACCTAATAAATTTCTTTAAAGTCCTTCAATTATAACATTTATCCGCAAAATCTAAATCACAAAAAGAGTGTCTTATCTTACTGATTTTCATTCTTAAAAAACAGACAAGACTTATTGTTTAACCCATTAAGATAAAGATAATTAAAGCGCCATGCCAATCAAAATTGTTTCTGTAGTTTTTTCTTGACTATTCGACCGCCAAATTTTTTCGAGTGGCTTGTTTTTTTATATAGATAATTAAGTACTCATGACTTTTTACTTCTCATTAAAACGCAAGACGTTTCATGGCATTTATTAAATCTGTGTTTGATTAAAGAACACCAACATCTTTATCACTAGAAGACAAGTTTAAAGTAACTAAAACAACTAACTAACTAAAACGTAGTCTAGCTACGTAATAGCTTTTGATAAAATGTATATAGCCTATGTTAATTAAGTGATTATTAAGTATTTATTATCAACACATTCAATAATATCAGTTCAGTCGTATAGGCGTCCAATATTGAAACATTTTTGCCGTAGAACCGATAACCGTTGGGGTGAACGGGTTCTTGAGTGGAGACCGTGTTTCGGCAAACGTAGTGTAGGACGTCAACAGGCCAGGTGTGCAATTGGAGAGACCTATGTCAAGTAGTAGATTGCGAAAGGCTGATGATGATGATGATGATTGAAACATATATATACTGCTTAAACTATTACCCTTCCCCCTTTTGACTTCGGCGTAGTCGAGTACATATAAAATTTTCAGAGTTTATTTTGGGACAATGGATTTTGTGTAATTAACGAATTAATTGACGTCATTGACCTATGTAGCTATGTATAGCCATTTACCTAGTAGAAAGTACCTAGACACCTGCAGACTTGTTATAGGACCGTTGCTATGATTTTGTCTATGCATCTATCTGTTAATAGGACACTAAAACTTTAGCCCAAACTGCAGCGAAAACATGTTACTAGAACATAAAATCTTTAACGTTCATCCCACGCAGTTAGATCTTAATTTCAGATTATGGGGATCATTTCGCATTGCAAACTCTGCTAATGTGATGTTAAGAATAGAGATGGGCAAATTGCACATCTTATGGGGAATCCCATGGTCATAAATTCGTTTTATTTGTCTAACTAAATTGTGAAAGGAATCTTTGTTCATATCTTTCAACAAATCTTTTTGTAAAATGTAGATTTTAAAAATTTGACTTATAAAACTATGAGGTATCAAAATTCAAGATACTGGTTTGCTCCGATGCAGAGTTAGTTAAAAAAAAACTTGAATAATAACATTGTCTTTTTTACACGACTTTAAGAATATAATTGACTGGAAGAAAGCAAATATATTATAAAAAAATTAAGTTTTGAAAACTAAAACCCGACCACGTTAAAAATTTGATAAAATGTATGTAGCCTATGTCACTGGGCCGTTCACGAATCTATAGATACACTAATTAAAATCCGTTTATTAGTTAAGCGGGACTGTGGAACATACATACATAACAATAAAGTATAACCCTTCCTTTTGGCTTCGTTGCAATCGGATGAAAATAAGAATAGAATAGTATTATTTTTCCATTTACGATTGAAACCTCCAGTCTTTATTCCAGAAATATTGTTAGCTGATCCCGCAATACGATTCTTATTATCTTAAAGTTAAGCGCGTATCAGAAGGCATTGCCAATCAAACGACTTATGTTCGTGCAACGTACTTTGAATTTAGTTTAGGCTAGAATTTTAGTCTCCAATAAGCATATAAACATATTGATAGATGGCACCGTAAAATAGTTTGAATGTCAATTTTATGGAGCGTCTAATGGGCGATCGAAGATTAAGATTTTTTGCTGACAAACGTTTTACCTACTATCTTTTGTTCGTGTCTCCGCCCGCGTGTATGTTCGTTACCGCGGTAAAAGGTAGCATATGTCGTTTTTCAAGAATCTTAAGTATTTCCATGACAAATTTAACGTAACAAACAGAGCTACTTTAGAATTTATAACATTACGGTAGTATTATTCACGAGTGTTGTATGTACCTTTACGAAATCAACTGCGGGCGAAACTAGTTAAAAAAAAGTAGCTTAAGTTACCATTATATCTTCAGATATCTGCCAGTGAAAGTCCAGTCAAAATTAGTCCTGATATTTCACAGATTAGCTCCAACGAACAGAAAGACAAGCAGGCAAAAAAATATAACAATGATTTTTTAATGTAAGTACCAAATATATACACGTGCAATTAGTGAAAGTTGTTAATTTGATATTACAAATAGACACTTCAGTTTTATTTATATTATATACTAGCTGACGCGGTAACCGTTGTTTTAACATGTTTATAAAAAAAAATACGAAAAAATAAAATAAAAATTTAGGGGTGGGTTACCCTCATCATTAAGGACCTGTCTAGGCAACCCGATATGCCCACAAAATTTCATAAAATCGTAGCCGCCGTTTCGGAGGCTTTTGGTAACAGACACCGCGTTACGAGAATTTTATATAGTAGAATTAGTTAAGTAGAAAGTAGTTAGTTTGAATTAAAGAGGGTACAAAAAATAAGTTGATAATAGTGTTAAAGTTACGCATAATCGTATACCACTCGATACGGGTGTTACGGATTTTATCACAACTTATTTAAGGTTTTACACGACCGCATTTTGGAACGGTAAAGTGTTTATGGCTGCTTTGGGACTGTAACGTTGTACTCGTAAATGTCACACAAAACTTGGTAAGCCAGGTCGGTTGCTATTATTTTATTGAGTGATATTTGTTTCGAAGCCTTTTTCGTTCAGACTTTTTTGTGTAGTGGGTAGGTAGATAAAATTCAGGTTTTGATTGAACATGTCGTTTGTTTTTGAGGAACTCGGATATCATCAGCGTAATGGAAACCATAATAATTGGTATGTATAGGTGACAGTCCTGTTAATTCGTCGCCACGCCAAGCTATTTTTAAAGTTTTTTTTGTGTATGGTCGTGCTAAAATGCTGTCCATCAGGCAGAGTTTACTCAAAAGTGTAAACAGAATCCAAAAGTAGTGGTCACCATAATCATTGCTCGTGCAGACAATACAACAATGCAGCATGGTGACCCACACTATGGCAGCAGTGATGCTTCTGTATCATTGGGTCTCCGGTTTCACACACCAATGAAACACAACAGTACGAATGCTGCCATTTTACGTTGATCTTCTGTGCGACTGCAGTACTGGTCGAGCTGGTTCGTGCTGAAATCAACGTGGCCCTAGTACCTGTAAAACGTTCATGGGTAAATGACTTTCTTTTTCATTTTAGAATATAAAACTAATATATATTGAACTACAATAGGTATAGGTACATAAGAAACAAAAAGTGTAAGGGCAAATAAGAGTATTATCAAGTATTGTACTGTATTGATTTTAATTCGGATCTTCTTCAAAGCTTTTATTGCTTGTCGTAGTTTTGTAAGAAATACTAGAACGCTCAAGTGACAAGTTTAAATCAACGTGGCAAGTTTAAGTTCCCCTAAGCGGAATCCTTGTCACGTAAGCTCAGGCGGTTGCAAACCAAGGGCACACAAAGTTTCCTAAATTTTAACCATATTTTTTGCTTCCTTTCGTTGCAGTAAAACATACGACTTAAACGTTATAGTGCAGACAACTTAAAAACAACTTAATATGTGTTGGCATTGTCTTGTCGTAAAACGAGTACAATAAAACTTTGGAAAAGCATTACCATATTATGTGTAAAAGTAATAAAATCTACGTTATCAACAATACTATGGATAATTTTAACTGTGTTCGGAGTCGTAAAAGGATATGATATGTGAATCATTTAAAGGGAAAAAAAAGTTTAATATTTCTTTTATATTATTTTGGGGTTCGCAGACGCATTCAACCCGAAATATATGAATATGTGAAATTGCATTGGACTGCTGGAGACTTTTGTTTCAAGGACATTAAGGCGTTGTTATCTTTAATCAGGTAATGGGTGGTCTTCAGATACTTAATACATCTAAGTAGGAGTCTATTTAGTCTTGTTTTAACTTGTGTTGCAGCCTGGTCCTTGAACCTGTGTAGCAAGAAAACCACACAGGCCTAATGCTTAAGCTCGTTGGATATTTACAAAAGCTGGTAAAACCCAATTTTTTGATTTTAAGGGAGATGACTGTATCAAAAGTTGGCAACACACCGCTGACTGGATTTGACTGCTAATTTCTCCTCCTATCTCATGAAAAAGATAATATTATTTTTAATGGTTGTCCATTTTTTTAACTAACTAGGTCTCATGAGCCCGAAAATACCAAAATAACAATGTATGTATGTATATTGTTAGATTCATTTATACAGCAAATAGTATTTATATATTTATTTATGCAAAATAACTTATTATACTATTGTACATTTTGTGATTAAAATTAAAATACCGAATTTAATTTACAGTCTCTTAACGCAAATTGCGAAAGAAACTAGTTTGAATGTTTGAGTGCCTAAATGGGGCAATTCTGTTTGTGCGATTCACAAATAGTGGGACTAAGTTTTGTTGTTGGTGAAAGTTTCTTCAGTGTTTACAAAATCTTACACTAAACGTTTGGGGTGAGAGGCGTGACCTTGTTTTATATTACAGCTATGCACACAAAACGTAGATGTGTTTTAAATTAACGTATAAAATAAATATAATTGAAAAAATCTGCTTGAGGTATCGGTCTCAATTCCCGGATCGAATCGAATGTTTGAATGATCTGCAAATATTTGTTTCGGAGTTTGGGTGTTTTCTATGTATGTATTTCTAAAAAAGGTTTATAAGTATATCAGTCAATTTAGCTTTCATACTACAAGCTCTCACATTATTTGTATTTCTGGACATACCAGGGTTTTGATCAACATAAGTAAAATACAGCACTTTATTATTTTTTGCATAAATGTCAAAATGACTTACGACTTCATCTGAAGAGCTGTGAATTTTTTACTTAAAAATAATAACAGTTCTCATCAATATCAATTAGGGATATCTTTTGAATCTCTGAGGAAACAAAATAATATGAATTAATGCACTAATTATTTTTAATTGTAGTGTAACCATCAAGTAGAATTTTCATAGATTTGTTGATTTGAATAGAACTCTGAGCATACATAATGTATGTTTTTATGCTTAAATTTGAATAGAACTCTGAGCATAGATAATGTATGTTTTTATGCTTAAATATTGAACTCACTGCTTCGGTGGCACAGTGGTAGCGTATTATATTAACATATTTCTATATATATACTATTCAAATATGTCAATATTTGCAAAAAAAGTATCTATGTAATTAAGCATATCAGTTATCTAGTACCTATAATACAAGCTCTGCTTAATTTGGGACTATAATGGCTTTGTGTGTAAAAAAGAAAGAGTGTCATGTAACAAAATTCAGTTAAATGTAATGATAAGTTATTTTTACATTCATTAAAAATGTTTTAGACATAATCCATAAACCACTAAAACAGTTTGTCTGCTACAAACTGTGTAGGTATAGACAACTTTTAGGTGGTGCAGACATTTGATGATTATGAATGTGTAGGTGAGTTTAAAAGAAATCTTTTTGTTTACATTAGAATTTTGTATGTAATTCATAATGATTATTGTAAACTTGTGATCGCTCAGCGGTAGAAATTGGACCATATGCATACATGCATTATTTTTTATATTTTTTTTCTTTCTGCATTTCTCCTCCGTACAAACTTTAACTATGCCAATACATTGCCGTTCGCATAACTTTCGTATAATAGGGGACCAAAGATTCACATATTAATATATAGATACTTGTCTTCAATATCTACAGTAAAATATGCAACTTTTATCCGTACATACACATGCATTCATCTCACATCATTCTTCATTCATCGCGAATGTGGCCTAGTTTTAGACTTTAGTAATTATTATAAATAATTTGAGTCGCCATGTTTTTGTCCATACAATATCATTATATTTATGGTAATCCAAATCTTAGTCATCATACAAAAGCGAATAAATTTTAAGCTTACTTGAAATCTGATTTATGGTTCCGTATTAATGTTAATTAATATTCAACTAATTAATTATATAAAACGATTAATGTTTAATTGATTGTGGGTTGTAGGTAATAATTCGTGTGCTCTGTGATTTTGTCTCTCTACGCCGCCCCTCAACATCCGCTGGGCGTTGATACGGCTAGAGAAAAGATTTAAGGGGCTGTATGATCGGTATTATTTTTAATATAGGGGCAGATGAGTGGACAGGTGACCCGATGGCATGTGGTTACCGACACCTATAGACAACCTTCATATCGAGAGACGAAAGTAAGCTGCCGTCCTATATGTCATCTATTAGAATACACACACATAGGGCGGCAGGCAAGAGGAGTTGTAGACAAATTAAATTCGTATGTCAGAATTTCTAGTTGATCAATCGGGAGAAAGATTCCAAACTGACTAACTTAAAATGAATGAAAAAAATGCCTCTGGCATCAAGTCTGGCTCATGTAATATATTTGTAGGAAGTTTTAAGAGGTGATTAAATTCAATTTTTTATGTTCGTTTGAAAAGGAAAACCACCTATGTGTTTTTCGTAAGATAAACGATAAATCCAAATTAATTTTGCAATGTAAAAGCGCTCCTATTCATTACTAGGTATTTCTTATTTCTAACTGAACGGTTAGCCTAGTGGTTTAGGTGGTCGCCACGCCGCTTTCTACTACGCCAAGTGTTGTAGGTTCATTTCTTAGGTAAAGATGGATAGAACCTCCCTTATGTAAAGAACAAAAGAATAATTTACTTTGACATACACAGGACAACACATAGTTTTAAATAGACTCAAGGTAACAGAAAAGAAGTAATTATAATAGCTTTATATATAGGTATTGCTAACAACATCATAAATCTGAGCGGTATATAGGTTTTGCGTTGATGAATCGGTCACTTGATTGGGGCAAGTAATTTTATAAAAATATTTCTACGTAAAAAAGTAATCCTTCATATTTAGTGTGATTGTTGTGTTACTCATATCCGCTGAACTCCAAAATAATAAAATTCGTAGAATTGAGCATATCCATCATTGTCATTCATAAGCGCAATCATTGTTTTTGCCATCCGACCATTACAAAACTTGCTAAAATTATCCTTATGTCCTTAACTTAAGAGCTATATTTTGAAATAAGATTAAGTAGATTTTACCTCCATTACACAAATAGGGAGCGAATTGTGGGAAAACTAGACGAGGTGTCCGAATAATAACTCCGTTGTATACAAATTACTCATTCCTCATGACGGGCACCGTGAAAAATGCGTAACTATGTTTTGGACCGCGTTACGCAACAAAGAACCGAATATTCGTATGTCTAAGAAGCGATTAACATAAAAGTTATTTAAAAATAATGTTACTGAAACAAAACAATAAATGACACAAACAACTCAGATACCGAAGTAATTGTCAAAATCATTCCAATTTACCACTAATCGAACCTAAAACAATCATCAGTGATTTAAGGCAAGTTACAAGTGATGTGTCAGTACAAAAACTTTAAAATTAAAGCCAGGCAAGCCTACGTCCCGCGTTTTAATGGTTATGAGTTTAAAGACCAACAAATTTGTAACTAGGAAATATATTTATATTCAAATTTATATACGCAATTTTGTTCATCTTCTAACATGATCTTTTGCATGTTTTTTTGAAAGACATACTTAATTTTAGAGTTCTGAACTAGTTTCCTTTATATGAAAATATGATGCAATTACTTTTCGTGAATTTGTTATCTGTAAAACATTTTATCATTATCACCAGTAAACCAGCTGAACTTAGCCTGTTTTTCAATTATATTGATTCAAATCGAAATCGTCGTATAACTTGATATTGCTTAGCTTAGCATCTTCATCATTTAACAAGCTTTTTATATTTAAGCTTTAAAGAAATATATATACAAAAAGATATATATATATATATATATATATATATATATATATATATATATATATAACAACTTGATACGTATATATGGACACGTTGCTGTCAAAAAGGGTTCTTGACAGACAGACAAGAGGACAACAATGTGAACCCTTATTTGAAGAAATAAGGGTTTCTTTTTTCGCTTTCTGGGACAGAACTATACAAAAGATATCACACATGTTTTCCATGCATAAAGTTCGCGGACATCATGCCAAGAAATAAATTAAATGGCTTTTTCAAAGTAATCCACTAACCCAAAGGACTCCAACAATAATAAAATAATTTTATTATTGTACTCTTATTTTTTATAATTAGAAGATAGATAAATTTTATTTGTAATTTTAAACAATGTACTAAAAATGTAATGGACATATAAAACTAGCTCCTGTAATACAGGTGTAGTACTTAGCGCGGGAGACAGGGACTTCAAATAATTGTAATTTATATTTTGTGTCAAAAAATATTATTGTTATTATATATATGCACAATTTTATTATTAAATATATGATCAATATACAATATATATACATAATCATTCCTTGTTTGTTTATTTTTTATGTGTCGCAGAATAAAATGATTATAATAATAATAAATAGAACATAAAAATGATCAAAACTTAGTGTTAGTTGGCCAGGTTAGGTTACAAAGATGGAGAAAGTCTATAACAGGAAAAATAAATAAATAAAAAAGAAAAACATGAGAAGACTATTTGTGTTTATGTCAAAATAATTGTGAGAATTTTATGAGAAATCAATAAATATGTTCACCTAATGTACTGTTGTGGACTTTTTAAAATTGAGGTTCTTAAGGGGCTAGTGGTTGATGATATGGTTCTGAACTTAAACTTACTAACGTCAGCAGCCACATTATTCTACTAATTTTGATAAGTTTTTGCAAAAATACTTTTAAATCATTCGTGTAACAGATGAATATTGAGTATTGTCTCTATATTTACGACGTAGGTGTCGTTAAGTTGACTAGAGTAGCAAACTACACAGTACAACAACATAACAAAACAAAAAAAAACTTAAAACAAACCCTTAACCAAATAACAGTAACAAAAATCCCAATGATGCAGAAGCATCACTAGGCCGCCATGGTGTGGGTCACCATGTCGCATTGTCTGTATTCAATGAGTATGGTGACTATCACTCTTGGATCCAGCTTATGCTTTGCATCAGACAGAGTGGAATCCTTCTGGCAGGGCCATACGTGAAAAGAAAATCAGGTATAAACAAAACGAAAAAAGTTAAAAACAAGTAAATAGGTGAAGCTCGTCTTAGTTTGTTATAAAAGCTCGCCTGATCAGAGCGATTTTGTTGGCTAAATCTAGTTTCTTAGGAGAGGCCTATGTCAGTTGTGAATTATTATACCCTGTTTAGGGCTAGTGTTGATGATTTTTAACCCCCTACGCGAATAAAGAGGTGTTATAAGTTTGACGTCGGTATCTGTCTGTAGCATTGTAGCTCTCCAACGGATGGACCGATATACGGTTTTTTTTCATTTGAAAGGCAGTTTCCTAGCTGTGGTTCTAAGCTATGTTTAGTTAATATCGGTCCATTAGTGTAAGAGTACCAGCTTTTTTCCAAAAGACATAAGCATTTTTGGCGTATAATTACTCGTTTAAGTGCTTGTGTAGAGGTTTTTTTCTAATTTTTCATTTTAGTTTGTTCTATTCTTTCTTTTGATATATTATCCTTGCAGTATTTTTTTTTAGACCTGGTGAAATCCTCATGGATGTCCTCCGCCCTGGGGAGATGGCGAAGGGGTCTGTCAGACTTTTACTGACTAAAACCCTCCGGAGTTCCGTCTCTCACCTAGGCCAGGGATCCAGGAACTTAAAAGGCATCCACAATCCCTGACTGGTGTCGTTCGTTTGAATCGTTGCAGGCTTGAGTCAGACCTTTCAATATTCGCAACGAGGGTTTTAAAAAAACCTTCTGGCTATATTACACATAAACCGTCCATTTATAATGTATTCGAATTTCGAGCATGACGCTAATAGCTCGGTACTCGGCACCGAAACTAATTCAATGCCTGATGATGCCATTAGTACGGGAGTTAGTAGTTTTTTAAATAGGGTTTTTGTTTATTTAAGCCTTTTGAGACGGAAGCAATCTACAACACACGATTATTAGCCATTAAAAAAAAATATATTCGATTATATTCTTCGCTATAATAATGATTAGACATTATGAATAAAGTTGTCGGACTGTCTGTTCTAAGGATAAAAACTATAATAATATATTTTTAAATAAGGAGTGTTGGTTAATTTTAATAGCCTAATGTAAGGATCTGTGTCTTGCTGAGTCTTTGTGTGGCTAAATTTAATAAGACTAATGTTGTTGCACTAATGTAAATTTTCTCTAAGTTCATCGCATTTTTCGTGTAATTTCTATCATTTCCGTTTGTGTTCTAATTAAGTAATTTCTCGTGAGTTCATAGAAAACATTTCTTGAATTTTTAAACGTTGTTGATTTACCTCAACTATCGCGTGTTTTTTAAATTGCTAAATTTCAAAACAAATAGCTTTATTATAAGTGGCTACAAAAATACCTGGTAACTGATTACCTGCTGGTAGTAAAAAACTTTTTTACTTTGAAATCTTTAAAATTCTTAATTGTTTGGTATATTTTTATTAATATTCTTCTTCTTAATAAAATATCATACTATTTCAATCAATCGTAATACAAAAATATATTTTAATTGACTTGTAAAATCATGACATAATTTAAATTAAATACTACCAGTTTTGCTAGATCAGTTATGTTAAAAAAAATGTAAATGTAAAAATGTGTAAACTTTTGCAAACACAAACTGGACGATACAAAAATTGGGTTATGGGCTTCCAGTATCCTCACTCACTCGGTGAAACACAGCGGAGGTGCTGTTTCACATCGCCATCACTCTGGCCGAACTGGCCTATTTATGCCGAAGTCTGGCTCTCCCACTGCCTCAATGTTGCTATCCCTTTGACACTCTTCCCTTTTTTTATGAAATCGCGGGGAAACGAGCTGGCGTATCGCCTGATGGTAAGCGAATACCGTCGCCCATGGACATATGCAACACCAGAGGCGTCACAAGTGCGTTGCCGGCCTTTGAGGGGTGAAACGAGGATGGGGATGGAGAGGGGTTGGGGTATGACCCTTCGGTATCCTAACTCACTCGGTGAAACACAGTGCAAGCGCTGTTTCACACCGATTTTCTGTAAGGCGTGGTATCATTTCGATCGAGCCGGCCCATTTATGCCGAAGCGTGGCTCTCCCGCGGAAAAAATCATTGGGAGTTGGTTATGGTTGGTAACCTCACTCACATACATGATGTTGACAATTTAAAACACTGAGTGTCATCACCCGTATTCAACCCATGGGTGTCGGAAGACTGGCTAATGGAGCGAACTGCGTAGGACGACATTACTGCAAAGAGTAGGAAAACTTGAAACAAGCTCAATATTAACCCGTCTAGCCAGCTAAGAAGAGGTTTATTCTCTTTTTTTTTTTTTTTTTTAAAAAAATACCACTCCCGCTTTAGGAATATACATTCCTGTGTCGCGGGGATCTTTTACAAACATACATGAAACGGACACAAAATACACCCAGACTTAGAACAACAATTTATGGATCACACAAAGTGTTGTCCCATGTAGGATTTGAACCCACAACACTTGGCATAGTAGGAAGCGGTGTGGCGACCACTCCAACCACTAGGCCAACCGTGTAGTCAATTCAGCAGTGAACTGTTAAAAACGGCCGACGACTATGATGATGATGATGGTGATGGTGATGATAATGATGATAAACTTCATTATCTTGGTAAAAAGTATCGTAGAATTTCTTAACTACGGTTTTTATTTATACTTGATGCACATTTTGCGCAAAGACGGACTTAATGCCATGGAGCATTCTCTGCCACTCAACCTTAAGGTGATGTAAAAATATCATGTGGTAGATGCATAATGGAATATAGTGTAATTTGACATATATATGATACGATGGTATTGGATTGAACTAACATACACAAATTACTATTGGATTTTGTAGATATAGAAGTCAATACACATATTTCATGCATACATAAAACTTATATATAATAAAATATATAGTTATTAGCTTGGAGTACCATCGTTGTCATTGTTCTACAAATTCATTCGTGAGTAGATCGCGTACTTTCATTCTAATGGACATCCTGATTTTTGTGATGGCGTCGTACCTGATGGTCTGCGTTGCAGCTCTCCCATGTTAAATGCTTTTTACCATATTTTGTTGAAAATCGAACCAGCCGTTTTATCTAAAGTAATCTGTATAATAAGAGACGGTTATCATAATCTATATATAATGAGTTCACATGTCTTAGCTTGTAATTGCTACGGGGTTGAGTTTTTCGTCCATATTTTATGGTACAGTGATTGTGTGGTAAAAGTTAAAAGATTACACCGATTACCATTAATTAAGTAAATAATTTTTCATGATTACTTTTCATAATAGCTATGTATGTTTTTAAGTAATCATCATAACCTTATTTGAGGTTGATGCAATAAGTTTTGTTGGTTCTTTTTTCTTGATCACTCGACTATCCTCTTTCATGCACTCCTTAGTTTAACTGCGAAATTATTTTAATTTTTTAGGTTTTGTTGTTTCCTACAATATTTCTTTAAATATTAAATAAACCCAGCTATTAAATAATTTGATATCGGCTGAATTTCGCGTAGATAAAAATTTCTATTTATATTTCAATTTGTTATTACATATAATGATCCAAATCAATTTTATTTCTTCAGGAAGATTTATGTTTTTTTTATAACAAAATAAAAATGTTTTCTCTGTTCTTGTTTTCTATAAACAACTGAAATAAACTTTACCGTTAAAGTTATTTGGAGACTTATCACACCCCTGTTTTTCTGTGTAATTTACTATAATATGTTGTTTGTACCCGCTACCTCTAATGAATTAGCCCATACTGTCATTGCTCATCCTGTGCCGTTAGGAGGCGTGCCATAGTGCCGGTTTTGATTAGATTTCTACAAATTAGTTTCTTTAAATTGTGTTTTTGTTATTAAATCCCCCTTTTTTTGTTCACCTTACGCGGTTTTTATTCGCCCAGTTTCATTTTTGTATCATGAAATCTATAATTACAGGTGTTCATTTTGATATGTTGCCTCTTCAACTATTAATGTTTATTGCATCCATAAATGTTGTAATTAATTACTTTTGTGTATTTTTTTTAATGGAATAGAGGGCCAAAGAGCAGACGCTTCGCCTGATGGTAAGCGATTATCGCCGTTCATGGACACCCGCAACGCTAGAGGCCTTACATGTTGCCGGCCTTTGGGCGATGGGGAGTGGTGGGGGAGGAGGGGTTGGGGTATGTGTCTCCGGTGTCCTTACTCGGTGAAACATAGCGCAAACGCTGTTTCATTTCGGTTTTCAGTCAAGCTGTTATATCACTCCAGGTGAGTCGGCCCATTCATGCCGAAGCGTGGCTCTCTCACTGTTCTGGTGTATCACATCGACAGCTTTTAACTATCCACTGCTGGACATAGGCCTCTCCTAAGCAAGGAGAATAGGCAAATATAAAGAATATCGTATAAGTGAAACATATATTTTAAATTATGCCACCATCATGTCATCCTTGAACTGGTAGAAGGGTCCGAATTAAACGTCAGCATTTACCGTAATATAATTTAAAACAAGTAACAATTATAAAAAAGAAAATAATAATAAAAACAATATCTGCCAGCCATATTTATTAAATGCATTTTTTTATTTTGTTTCTTTTTTAAAATAATGTATGTACGAATCTGTTGACACCACTCACATAAAAATACGACACGCCGTTTAGGCTCTAGAGATGCATTCACTTGAAAACCATAACCCCCTTCTTTCGTAGTCGGATAAAAATATGAATTATGTTCTAGGTGCTATAACAATTTAGGGTCACTTACATTCTACATAGCAATGTTTCGATTGCCCTTCAATACATACCTACAATCACATTTATTGCCAGAAAAACAGACTTACATTTTCAGAATAATTATTGTGGATAAATTACACCCAAACAAAAAACAGAAGATTTCATTAATTGATCTTTGAAGTTTTTAAGGGGTCGTGGAAAATATATAAGTAATGGAATTTCCCAACAAATATATGGTATTCGATACATGCGAACTTACGGTGAGCTGAGTTCAAGGTTAGTTCTTATTAAATGAATGTGAAAATATCAAGTTTATTCTTACTTTATGTAATTAAAGTTGAAAATTCGATAAAGACGTAGGAAATAATGTAGGAAAGCCACGCTTCGGCATTAATGGGCCGACTCGACTGGAGTGATACCTCGGCCTCATAGAAAACAAGTGTAAAACAGCGCTTGCGCCATGTTTCACCTAGTGAGTGAGGAAACTGGAGGTCCACACTCCAACTCCTTCCCCAATCCTCTTCCTCATCCCTCAAAAGCTGGCAACGTACTTATGACGTCTCTGGTGTTGCGTGTGTCCATGAGCAGCGGTAATCGCTTACCATCAGGCTAAGGACAAACGTTTTCATAAAATTTATATTTTTCCTTTTTATTTCAGGTACGTCCAAAAAGATCATACGACGCAACTTTCAATCCTTTGAGAAAAAAGCAGGCTCTCACTTCGAAGACCATCAGCGCACTCCACTGTTGCAGTTATCTGTGATTGAAGATAGTAACTTACTAGTAACTAACAAACAAACAACAACCCATAATGTCCCACTGCTGGACTCGGGTCTCCTCTCAGGAGAGGGTTAAGGCCATACGTCCCCACGCTGGCCAAGTGCGGGTTGGGGACTGGCAAGAATACGTTGTGGCTACGTAAATCTTGCCGTTGAATGTTTTTAAGCCGCCCGAAGGCCTCCAACTAAGCTTCACGACTGTTATCGTATGATAACAACCGGGACCGACTGCTTAACGTGACCTCCGAATCACGGAGACGCTCATGGTAACATGCCACCAGCGGTCACCCATCCAGGTACTGACCGCGCCATCGTTGCTTACCCTCGATGATTGTTTCTAATCACCGAGTGCAACTGGGCTATGAGCGCCACTTACTAGTAAGTGAACTGATAACCCGTTTGTCTCCTATAAAAAAATCCCTAAAATTTCACAGATATCCAAACGACACCCGGGTACGATTTTACAAGCAAACGGTAACTTTTTTATGGGACTAATCCCGTCCTTACGCCCACCACTTATTTTCCTCGATGGCGCAGTGGTAGCTTATGCGACTGTTGTGCGTGAGCTCTCGGGTTCCATTCCTGAGTCGGGCTAAATATTTGTATGATCTGAAAATATTTGTTTCGGAGTTTGGGTGTTTTTTATGTATAATATGTATGTATTTACAAAAAAAGTCCATATGTATTAATATCAGTTATCTAGTACCCATAGTACAAGCTCTGCTTAGTTTTGGACTAGATGGCGTTGTGTGTTAAAATGTCCGAAAATATTTATTTATTATTTATACCACTGTAACTCCTGTACACTAGGATCCAGGATCAACAGCAGTGACCCAACGAACACACCTACAGATACGTCACTCGGGAAGCGTCTGTAAAAATTAAACTGTCTTGGAAAGAAATCGGTACTTGTTAGATGTACCATCATAATCTGTTTTCAATATACACGTATATTTTTAAAGTCAGCAAATGACTATTAAGGATAGAAATAAAGTTAATAAGGGTTCTTTAGACAAATCCTTTTCGTCCTTACATTGATTGCTCCAGAATGTTCTTCGTAGATATTATGAAAAAAGTTTTGTGAGCGTAAGTTATAAGGGATGAGAATAGTTATGCAATAAGTCATATGAATCTTTGCGAAGTATGGTGTCCAATTGATGGATGGAAAGGAAACTTAACTGAGAAACTCGACAAAACTATACTCAAGTTTACAAATAAGCTAGTATTCATTGAACGATTGTTCTGTTATACTAATGTCTGATAACTCCGCTTAGCTTTAAGTGGATCGAGTGTTTATTTTTCTAAAATGGTTGACTGTTTTTTTACTTCCAGGCTCAGAAAGGTTATTAAACTTTCGAAATAAATTGAAAATATCCAAGGGCTTGAAATTTTGTTGAGTGCTTAAGTCAGAATTCTGTAGAAGATTAATGAAAACTTGACAAAATGAAAAGAGTTAATATTACATTCACTGTAAATTTGTGAAATAAAACTTAAATCATTTAAGAATAAATAAAAAAATAATAATTTTGGAGTGATTCTTTTTTATTCATAATTTAATAATAAATATTTCAGACATCTGAAACACAACGCCATCTAGCCTCAACCTAAGCAGAGTTTATGCTGTGAAAGCTAGAATGACTGATAGAATACTTATATCCTTTTTTTTTTGTTTTGTATATACAAACATATTATTTAGGTACACAGAAAACACCCAAACTCCGAAACAAATATTTGCAGTCCACACAAACATTTGGTCCGACTCGAGAATCGAAGACGAGACCTCAAGCACAGCAGTCGCATACGCTCCTACTGCCACCAAGGCAGTCAAATTCAGTCAATTTGAATTCAGCCAGGGCTTATACCATACTAATATATTATAAAGAGGTAGTTCGTGAGATTATAAGGGTTAATCTCTGACTGAACTGATTTTGAAATTTCTTTTTTAAATAGAAAGTCACATTATTTGTGAGTGTCATGGGTCTTATATTAACCCGGAAAACGATAACCACGATATCAAAGTATTGCAAAGCTAGTCTGAAATATTTCAAAACGAACACGGGTCGTCGTACAAATTTAGTGAAAACAAAATCAAATTAAGAAAACGCAGTCAATCGAAAATATAATACCGCATTCGCTTATGTTTTGCACCAAAATGACACCCTTTTCTCAATAGAGTGGGCGTGGTTGTGGTCAAGGGGTCATTTTATTGGCTTGTAGGGTACAATCCGAACAAATGGTATTAACAGAATTTACCCTATCGGTTTGTTGGACCTGTTGAGTTGTACAGAACTTTGACCAACATTGCGGCTCGGTTTGGAACTTGCCTACAAGTTTATTAACATTCTCGATCGAGAATTGAGACTTGAAGATGTCTTGTCATTGACATACATTTCGTAAGATTTGAATTATTTTTGCAGCTAGCTTTGCCACACTTTGCTGTGCCATTGACGAATAACGAGGAACAAAATTTACCCTATACGTAAATAAAAACAATCTTTAAAGCGGTTTATAAATTGTACATAAATTTGAGCTTAATCTGTGCAGGATTTTTTGACTTCTTGAAGCGTACACAAACCAACAGATATATAGATAGAACTTGAACTTGATATCTTGAATATCCTCACTTATTTCACATACGAATGTCTGAATCCGAACTACGCAGAGCTTGTGGTACAACAGCCAAACTACTGATAAACATGGTTGTGTATTTCAAAAAACCAAATATATTATAGACTGGCTGTTGCCCGCTGCTTCACCCGTGTATATATCGTGTAAGTTTTATTAAAATCCGTTCAGTAGTTTTAACGTGAAAGAGTAACGAACATCCATTCACACTTACAAACTTTCGCGTTTATATTATTATAGTAGGATAAATTTTATTCAGACGCAAACGTCACAATAATAATTTTCTTTTGTAAAATATGATCACAAAGCTTAAAACGCAATAAACAATATAAATGAGTTTTATTTTATTCGTAACTACTAAAATGCGTTCAAAATAGTGTAAGTTTTTATAAATGTCATAAGATGAAACGAAAATACGATATTTATTTGAGGTGACCTACCTTGAACAATAAAAACCATTTTCTGTCGTGACCCGAATTCTAAGAAAATGGCGGGAGATATTTTTGACAGCGATTTAAAGAGGCCAATTGAATACGCGTGATATCCGAACGCAATGAGGTCACGTAGAAAAGGTTTTATTGAAAATAAATGTTTTATTTAATGGCACATTCCTTACATGTATTATAACTAAAAATATGTTATCGGTTTCCGAAGTTTGGCCATAGTTGATTTCTAATCAACCAATATCTGAGGTTAAGAAAGAACCATATGAAGGAAGAGGTGAACGAAACTAACTTGTCAACACGGGATAAGTCTATGATTAAAAAAATCAGCCATGATAAGTGGCGACCGAAACCAAAACTATAAATAAACAATTTGATCTCATCTGAAATGAACTTATTTGCTCTTTAAATGAATTGGGCGATAAATAGAAGAAAAAAAAGCTATCTCACGCAAAGAGATCGTTGACGTCGTCATGATTTTTGTAATCGAAAAGTGCTCAACTTGCCTAAAGAAGTTTCCCTTTCTTCCTTAACAACACCTTCCAAACCAAAGTCAATTAAATATAAATACTTAAAGTTAAAAAAACATAACATTGTTTCTAGTATAGTTGGGTAAAAGATTAACCTTACTTATTACATTTTATTTTCTTTTTAGACAACCAGCATAATTGAAACAAGACGTAGTTCTGGTACGGGTTGGCCTATGTTTTTAACACCCAATGCAAAAAGAGGGGTTTTATAAATTTGAAGTCGATGTCTCTCTCTCTCTTTCTGTGTGTGTTTCTGTCTGTGGCATCGTAGCTCTCAAATGGATGAATCGATTTTGATGCGATTTTTTTTCATTGGAAAGCCAGTTTCCTTGCGGTGGTTCTTAGCTATGTTTAGTCAATATCGGTCCTGCAATGTAAGAGTATCAACTCTTATTCAAAATCATGTAAGGCATTTTTGGCTCATGATTATTCGATTACGTGCTTGCGTAGGAGGTTTTGTAAATTTTTATTTTAAGCTTTTCTTAAAATTTAACTTTTAAATTTAAATGTAGATAAGGTAGATAGTCCAGCGTTATCTACTTAAAATCATCGAATGCATCGATGCGTAACTATTCATAATATGTGGTATCCATACCTACATGTAAAGATATTCGCCTAATTAGATACCTCATAAGTGCCTATGCAGCATCCGTTCTGTTCTAAATGCCAGTGATGCCAACCTTTAAGATGGTATCTCAGAGAAAGGGTCACACAATGATACTTTAAGTAGAATGCTCTTAAGAATATAATAAAATTCGTAAAAAGAATATTAAAACTTGACTTCTTTAAGAATAGAAGACTTACAATCCATAATTCCATACTAATACTGTAAATTCGTAACTCTGCCTGTTTGTCTGTCTTAAATACTTTTACACCTAAACTGCTGCATGGATTTCACTATTTCTTGAGGAAGCATATAGGCTACTTTTCGCTCCGATAACCGACACACACACAGGTGTAGCCGTGGACAAATGCTAGTTAAAATATTTAAGAATTTTAGACTGATGTTCAATAAGTGGTTTTACCAAGTCCTTTAGTTATTTATTCAATTTATAAATGAAATCTATGTTTCTTAAAGTATTTTAACTCTGCATATAAGTTGTGAAGGGTACAAAAAATCATTATCGTCTTTATTTACTTCAGAATACACGGACCGATGCCCCAGTTTCATGTAGTATCGTGATGACTATATATAGGCATAGTTCCTTAAATATTGCTCATAAAAATCCCAACCCCACTGATTTATCGTCATTAGTCTATCCTAGCCTACTGCTGGACATGTTCATCTCCAATTGCACGCCACTTGGTTCGTTCCTCGGATTCTTCCTTACTGATAAATAGTATTCTATATATAGTTGTATAGTATTCTCAAATACCTCACATATCCTTGAACCCAAAGTGCACAGCTTGTGATATGTTAAATTAACTTCGAATACATACTCATTGTAGATTAATTTGCGCAGCCAAGAAACAGTGGAGTAGTACAAGTAGGTTAAAGTCGTATAACGTTAAAAACTCTGTTGAAATGTTTGTGCTATGAGTGGGTCCATCGTGGGGCATTAGGTTATCAGTATATGTACATAATAAACAATTAGCTATATGCGATCAAAAAAACAAACTAAATTGAATTTTGATAAAAATTTAGTATCAACGACATTCATTCCTAATTTTCCAAAGAACTCGCGAATGCTAAATCAATCTGATTTATATTCGTGACTTTAATTACAACGAAATCAGTTGACATATGAAGAGAGCTAAGTTAACAAACCTAAGTAAGTAATAAAACTTTGTGTGTGACTTTAAAAATATATGTCTCAAGATTGTTCGACGTTATCCTACTGTCGATGGACCCATAATTTGAAGAAAGTGGCTGGCAGCGAATGAATGTAGACTGCCGGAATAGTTGGCACTCCTTGGGGGAGACCTTCGTTGTGTAGTGAACGCCAATATATTAATGTGATTCTACTGTCTGTATATTTCCTTAATAAAAAAGGTG
The DNA here is from genome assembly GCA_003709505.1 of Hyphantria cunea. Classification (NCBI taxonomy): domain Eukaryota; kingdom Metazoa; phylum Arthropoda; class Insecta; order Lepidoptera; family Erebidae; genus Hyphantria; species Hyphantria cunea. The sequence goes on along the minus strand of PKRV01004380.1, from coordinate 710,884 downwards.
CCTTACCTCAACTTTAAACACCTTATCTTTAATATGTATCTGCTGTGTATTGAAGTCAGTCAATTATATACACCACTGGCAAGTAAGTAACAAGGGAAGGTACTGCTTTCTCAGTAAAACAGAACAAGAATGATAACAGTTATCTTTCTAGCAGAATCATCATCAGCCTATCGCAGTCCACTGCTGGACGTAGGCCTCTCCAATTTCACGCCACTTAGTTCGATCTATGGCTTCTCGCATCCAGCTCCTGCCAGCCGTCTTGCGCAAATCATCGCTCCACCTGGCTTGTGGACGTCCTACACTACGTTTGCCGAGACGCGGTCTCCACTCAAGAACTCGTTTACCCCAACGGTTATCGGTTCTTCGGCAAATGTGGCCAGCCCACTGCCACTTCAGCTTGCTAATCCTGTGGGCTACGTCGATGACCCTGGTTCTTTGTCGGATCACCTCGTTTCTAATGCGATCCCTTAGAGAAACGCCGAGCATATACCTCTCCATTGCACGCTGAGCGACTTTAAACTTATGGACCAGTCGAACCGTAAGTGTCCACGTTTCGGCTCCGTAAGTCATTACGGGTAGGACGCACGCATTGAAGACTTTCGTCTTTAGGCACTGTGGGATCGATGATGAGAAGACCCGACGAAGTTTCCCAAACGCTGCCCAACCCAGCTGGATTCTTCTGTTCACCTCGTCCTCAAAGCTGTTTCTACCTAACTGCAAAGCCTGCCCGAGGTATACATATTTTTGAACAACTTCGAGAACGGCACCGTGTACCGCAACCGGTTCCGGTAGTACATGTTCATTGAACATGACCTTGGTCTTGTCGAAGTTCATCCGTAGGCCGATGCGCACAGACGAGTCAGCCAGGTCGTTCAGCATCTGTTGTAGGTCCTGCAACGTCTCTGCCATGATGACGATGTCATCTGCAAATCGCAAGTGAGAGATGTATTCGCCATTGATGTTGATACCGCGCCTTTTCCAGTGCAGCGTCTTAAACAGGTCCTCCATTGCATTAGTGAATAATTTCGGGGATATAACGTCCCCTTGCCTCACTCCTCGATGCAATGGTATGGGTCTTGTATGCTGATCCTGTACTTGGACGGACATAGTAGCGGCTTTGTACGACGTACCTCCAATCTACTTGGCAACAGAATACATCTTGTTAATATACCTCGATCATCATTTATACTAAGAAGTAAGTTTTTCCAGATGTTCAATTTCTAAATCGGTTGGGCCGGAGTGAGTGTTACCCATGACTCTGGGCTTTGACGACATTGTAGTCTCTCTCACTCGGTAAATAAGTAATAAGAGTATTGACTAACAACTGTTTTATGTTAAGCCTTGGTTTCCACTCCGATTGATTAACAAAATAATGAATGCGGTAACAAAGGAACCTCAGAATCAAGAATTCTCATGATTTTAGAATCAATAATGGGCGAAAACAATCTTTCGTATTTGGATTGCTTGTCAATTGAATTAAATAAGAATGATAAATTGCCAACTTTCAATTGTTTTCTATAAAAGCAGAGTAAAATCCAACTGTGACGAAGAAAGTAAAACAATTAAAATATTTTATAAGTCCAACAATTCAATCTTAAAGGGAACTTTCAAAGTAATTCTATGTACAATTTCTGTTACGATGAAAATTTAATTTTAGTGCCTCGAAGGTTGTAAAGATTAGGTACTGTGTTAAAATAATCGAAGTAGAACATTATTAGGTTTTACTTTAACAAATTGAATTTGTCAATGTTACGTCTACAATTATTGCCTGATTCGATTATGTAAAAAACGTCTAGCTCGGTGAGTATTCTATTAAGTAGCCATATTTTATTATTTCATTCGATATTAAGGTGATTGTCTTTCTGTGGGTTAGACTTGTTGATGCTAATGGAGTTGTTAAGAGGTATTCATTTTCTCTGAGATCCTTTAATTTTTATCAGAAGTTTAAAAAAAATGCTTATAGGTATGTACACTAAATGTTACTGTTTTAAGTTTCTGCATGCACATCTTTTACATATCACATTTATTATAACGGTAAGTATGTTTCTAACGTCACGCGAAAACTACTTAACCGATCATCATTAAACTTTGTATACATATTCTTGGAGGTATTAGAAGTAAAATATGATCCTTTTATTAAATGCGGTCGAAAGCTAGTATCATCATCATCAGCAGCGTATCGCAATCCACTGATTACCGTTGAGGTAAACGAGTTCTTGAGTGCAGACCACGTCTCGACACAAGTAGTGTGGGACGTCCACAGGCCAGGTGGAATGATGATCTGCTCAAGACGCCTGACAGATGTATGCGAGAAGCCGAGAATCGAACCAAGTCTCGTGAAATTGGAGAGGCCTATGAAAGCTGATATAGATATATAACATCTGAATCTCGGAATCGATATATATATATATATTTAGGTAATCTGTAGGTAACACTACATACACACATACCTATATAGACGGTAACCCACTATTACAGTATTCAATTTAACTTACACCTATATTCCCAGCCGAGCTTCGATAGCGTGAAGCAAGGTGCTAAGCTATTAACATTGTTTATTTGTGTGCTCAAACAGCACTCTAGGCTCCAGCTCTAACGCATCTTTGCATGAGTATATTACCTATATGTATATATTACATATACGTAAACGTATATACAGCTCCATAAACACCTCAATACGTAAGAGTAATCCCTCTGCGATAAATGGATGTTATTCCCGTGTGGGAAGATAAGGTTTAAAGGAAACAGACTAGAGATGTTTGCAAACGGCTAAGGAGAAATTCTTATGAATATACTTATAAAATAGTTATTTATTTCATGCCTTAATTATTATTTTATTTTAGATACAACTAATGTACACACATTCATTTATAAATAATATAGATGCAAAGTTAGAAGTTAAGATACATAAATAATCGTAAATATTTCAGCAATTTGACACACAACGCCATCTAGTCCCAACCTAATTAGAACTTGTATTATGGGTACCAGACAGCTGATATAAATACATACATACTCTTTTTTTTGATAATACATACATATTACACTTAAAGAACACCCAAACTCTGATACAAATATTTGCAGATCATACTAACATTTGGTCCAACCCGGGAATCGAACCAGAGATCGTACAGCAGTCGCATACGCTACCACTGCGCCACCGCGGCAGTTAGTAATTATTGCCTCATATTGGCATACAAGAGCATGTTCAATATTCATAGCCTTTATGGCAAACGTCTAGAAACAATCTCCCTTGGATATCATAGAGTACTGATAATTCTGTTCTTTTTGAGGTTGATAAAGTTGTGGATGAGGTTCTTAGGTAAGTACGCATGCCACGTTCTACTGAAGTTCATGGGCCGAGGATAAAAACCGAAAAAATAATCTAACACTTTACCGACAGAGCGACAAAGTATTTGACTTATTTTACACCAAACAAAATTGCTATATACATGAAACGACCTTAAAGGAAGAACCTTGAAGGTAGGTTCTTCTCGTAGGCATGGACGGCGGTAATCGCTTACCATTAGGCGATACGTCTGTACTTTTACCCCTTGTGCCATGTAAAAAAAAACCAAAGAAACCTAAAATATCTGTAATAACTTGATAAAAATCAAACGAAAACAAGACATTTTAACAAATAATGCCTGGGTTGATATATCCCTACCTATACAAGAAAAGTAGATTTTCCCCATGTCACATACAGATATCTATATCGAAATAAATAAAATTTAAGTGTCTGTTCACTAAATGTATGTGAAAGTATATACAGTACTTACATCAGAAAAGCAAATTTAATTTTTTTTGACAGTCTTTTAGTCTGTCTGTTTGATTGTTCCGGCTAATCTCTGGAACAGCTAGACCAATTTTGACGGGACTTTCACTAGCAAATAGCTGACGGTATAAGGTGTAACTTAGGCTAGAGAGGCTAACTTTTTTTAGACTAACTTCGCCCTGCGGCGTTACCTAGGTTGGTTGTTGTACCGCTGGTAACTCCGCGGCGCTCAGCTAGTCCAATATAATAGTCAAGAATCGCCATAATCGATGTGCATCAACAAGTAAGTCTTTCTTCTCCCAAACGAGTCGCTTCCATGAAATTTAGTACCATTATTAAAAGCGATCTTAAAAGCTCGGTTAGTGTCCAACGGGCACAAGTTCGTGACGCCATAAACGTTTCACGTGGTTCAAGTTTTACACGTATTTTCACGTAAATAACGTTTCTGAGCGGAGAGCAAAACAATCGTGTCATTGAGAACGTGGATGTTGCAGTGGTCTGAAGGAATCCTCCACTTTGTACCTTTGAATACACTTCTTATGGCTGTTATATTGTAAGAAGACCCAGGAGAATCTAGCTGTCCTGGAAATAGAAATGAAATCAGTCAAAAGGTAATGGAAGAGTTAGAAATAAAGTAAATAACTTTCCAACTTTATATATTATACTTCTAGGTACAACGATGGTCAACTGCTTTGGCTGGAAATGACTGCAAATAGAGTCGAATGATTTAAGCGATTGTCCCGCCACTTTCTACTTCACTAGGTGTTATTTCAAATCCCACATGGAACAACAATGTATTATCCAAAATTGTTGTTAGGAGTCTTGGTTGCCGCGCTACAAGATTTATTCCTTAAAAAAAAAGAAGAAAGTTACAATAGAATCCCTAAATGTTAGAAACAGCATATCACCGAAGCTACTTATACTTGTTCATTAATGTATAAGATTATACTTGGTATCCATTTGTCGTTATTACATAATTTATGCACGCATGTTCAAAGAAATGATGTTGTATTATCAAACAAAGGCCACTTATAATCCGAGATTAGGTGTGAGTAAACAGAATGTGGGCCCAAATTGACTTTATTGTGTTGTACAAGACCATCCGCGGGATTATCCGACGACTTATCTAAAGAGGAAATTTTCGGTGTAATGTTGTCACCGAGAAATTTTAGACCTGCTTTTTGAGGTGTTTTTTTTAATAGTATTCTTGTTTATGTAACTTGTAAGTATGTATAACATTGAGAGTACTTTTAGATTTGTAATGATTTTAGACGTAACCATAACTTTATTTTCAAAAAAACTAACAATCTATTACAATACTGAAGAGAATTTTATGCATGAGATATATATGTTTCACACTTTGAAGCTATATTTATTGCTTGATCTCGTAAATAACTCACAACAGTTCGTATACAGTTCACAATAATTTTAATTCAACCAAAGGTTGCTTGCAGAAATTCGCTCTGAGCAATAAGGTCGAGCAATGTACGTTTTAAATTTTCGTATACTTTCTAAACAAATAAATGAAAACCCATTCAAAAAATCATAGAAGAACAATAGCTTATTATTATTTTTAAATAAAATGAGTAATGTAGGCCATAATATGAACAAACTTGCGAGAAACGTCTACAATTCTAAATCCATTTTGCTTCCCTTGTCTTGTAAATAAACAGGCAGCGAGTTCTCATGATGACACGGCGAGTTCGTGTCAAAATCGTGAGAGTTCGGCTAAATTCGTACGCTTTCGGGATTTGCGCTTGACGGGAAGGTTTGGAAATAAGAGATGCGAAAAGAAATGGGGTTATTGTTTTTTTATATGTCCTCATTTAAGCGGTTCTTGTACATTATGTTGAATGAAATAACACAGTTTTATGAAAATGATTCGAGCGTTGCTTTTGGTAGCAATTAAACACAATACCAAACATTCTACTAACTAGAGAGTAATTAACGCGTTTTCTAGAACAGATTAAGGCACTCTGATTTATCTTACATTTTTAAGATAAACCATTTAAACTTCTCCAGGCGATGTACAAATGTAAAGATTCACAACTAAACTCGCCAGTTTTTATTAACGAGTATTGGTATTTTCACGCTGAGGTCAAAAACCGTTCAGAGCATCTAGAATCTAAATTGTGTCACCAATGAAAACTACTTTATTAACGTTATTAAAAACAGTTGAGTTAGAAGAATACCGCCTATTGCATGTATCAGCTACAGAAAATAATAACATAACAGCTGGTTATGTTAACTGCCGTTTCTATTTAAGTCATCAAGTCAAATGCAGGAATAACTGAATTATTTTGACACCGCTACACAAACAAAGCTGAAACAAATCAACTGTGTTCTATAATATGGCGAGAAACACAATGATAGGGGGTGCTTCGTAAAAATAACATAAAAATAAATGATTTCTTATATTCAATACAGTTTTACCTTACGTCCCAAGGATTTTATGGTAAAAAATAACAGAACTTGATACTTCGATTTGTATTCCCCTTACCGCTGGGGGTTTCCGCTGTTTTTTTTACTCTACACCCTCTACTCGTACTTCTTACACGGAGGCATAAGATATAGGAGTAGGCGGACATAAAAACTCCTTTTTTATAGAATGTGGGGCAAACGGGTAGTCGTATCGACTGATGGTAAGAGATTACCGCCGCCCATGGACAACCGCAACACCAGGGTCGCCACAAGTGCGTTGCCGGTCTTTGGAGATGGAGGGAGGGGAGAAAGGGTGGAGGGGTTGGTGTATGGGCCTCCTGTGAGGCCGTGGTATCATTCAGGTCGAGAAGGCCCATTCGTGCCCAAAAGTGGCTCAACCACGGTTTATTCAAATTAACAGTTTTTCACCAAAGGCATGAAAAGCATTAATAATATGAAACTGTATATGGTATTTGTAAAAAAAAAAAATTATTTGTTTTCCGGATATTCTAGAACGGCTAGACCGGTTTTGCTTTAAATAAGGCACTAGCCTAAGGGTTATCATTTTTTGACACTGCAATATGTTATCGTTTCTCCTAAAACTTGTTAACATAACTGCTCTTTTTATGTTTAACCTGAAGACGCGTTCTAAAAGAAAACATTCTTCCTCACTCTGCTGAGGGAAATTGATTTGAATAAACCACAGTATTACCTTGTACACACCCATATTGGTATTAAAATTAAATAATAATTAAAAAATATTTCGGACATTTAACACACAACGCCATCTAGTCCCAAGCTAAGCAGAGCTTGTGTTATGGTTACTAAACAACTGATATAAATACATTTATATTAATATTTATTTGTAAATACATACTTATTATACATAGAAAACACCAAAAATCCGAAACAATATTTGCAGATCATACAAACATTTGGTCCGACCCGAGCATACGCTACCTCTACGCTAGTGAGGCAGTCAATTGAAAGGTAACTCCGTCTATTACGCTTTAACGGCTAAACCATTACTTCGATTTAATGAAATTTGGCATTGAGATACATTGTTTTTTGAGAAAGGACATAGACTATCTACATACTCTTTACCATGACAACTGACATTAATGCGGGCGGAATAGTTAGCACTAGCTAGTTACATATATATATCCACTTCGCATGTTAAATATACAGCGTAAAAACTTACAAGAAAAATCGTCTATCACTTGTGCCACTTTACAGAGCAGTCCGGTCAATGTTTATGGAGGAAAAACGGGTCTGAACAACGGCCATCCGGACTGTAAATAAGCCAAGTACTGAGGATCTCAATTGCATTTCCATGTATCTAAACACAACTAAAGAATACACCCCTAAGAGCGTCTATGAACGTGATTTGCTTGTTTAATACATTTATTTATTTCTTGTCTCGAATCTTGGCAAGAGAACAAACAGATTACATCTGCTGAACAAATGAAAATGTAGGCTCTAAAAATTTTACGGCATTAAGGTGTGCGGATTTATTTGTCACTGTTTTATTATTCTGATGAAAAAGAGGTGTCTTTGATAAGTATTCCACACATTTTATTTATTTTTATTTTTCCTTTATGTATTTATTTGTCAAAATGACTTTACTCTGTCTGATAGAAAGCATAAGGTCACCATACTCGTAGCGAATGCAAAAATGCGTACTATGACAGTCTTGAGATGCGTATGCATCATTGGGCTTCACCTGACTCACCAATGAAACACGACAGTGAAAGACGACAGCGAAACACAATGCTGTCATTTTACGTCGATCTTTAGTGCAAGGATAATACCGTCCCCGTCGAACCGGACCGTTCCTGCAGCGTGGCTCTGCTACCTCTGAAATGTATTTTGTATATTAAGTCAGTATTACTGGGATAGAAAACTTTATCCGAAGTTTAGAATTAAATCAGCTTGTACCTACATCACCGCCGGCTTGCATGTCGTTTATAGCGATGAAGAGTAACCAATCCTTTCGCCAGAATTAAAGTATCTTCGTCATGAAAGAGTAACCGACAGACAGAAATTTTTGAATTTATAACATAAGTATAGACAATAACTTTACATATCTCACTCACGGCTATCTGATCTTGGACTAGGCAGAACCTGTACTATGGAACAAACTGCTGGTCAAGATATATTCACTATAGACTAGCTTTTGCGCTCGGCGCCCGCGTGTTTGTCGGTTATCGCAGCAAAGAGTAGTCTATGTCCTTCTTCAAGCATCCATGTATCTTCATGCCACTATTTAAAACGTGGGAGAGTCACGCTTCGACATGCATACGCCGGCTCGACCGGGGTGTTACCACCACACGGCCAACACGGCCTCACCGAAAACTTATGTGAAATAGCGCTTGCGCTGTGTTTCACCGGGTGAGTGAGGATACCGGAGGCCCATTCCCCAACCCCTCTCCCTATTCACTAAAGGCCGGCAACGCACTTTCGACGCCTCGGGTGTTGCGTGTGCGATCACCATCAGGCGATACGTCTGCTGGTTTGCTTCCTGTTTCATAAAGAAAATATAATTTGTGAAGTTAAATCATTTTATAACATCATATGGAAGACATTTGTACACTGAGCAAGTTAAAATAATATAACGCAATCAGTAAACAAGATGTAAAGTCGTTGACCTGCAGAAGTTTTGTATGTATTTTTGGCAACAGATAAAGTCTGCCAAATTATTCGTACCAGAAATCGTCTGATGGCCAAATCCACCGTTTTTTTATATCTTATTGCATAACTTGACCTTTTTTGTACCTACATACTTTTTTTCTTTGAGAGCTCAAAATACCTTCTCGAGCCTGTAGTGTTATAGACGATTTTACATACTTTTAGATACTAATTTATGAACCGCTGGCTGCATCGTGTGCCGCCAGAGAGAGCGAGAGTGATAGATTGACTTGTGCGATAGAGGTTGGGACGGCGGCCTGATTGTTGGAATTAGAAGGGAAAATATTTTCCCTGGGGATAGAACCAGGTAAGGCGTAGCGTTGATTCAGGAAGGATCCAAAATTATATGGACAGGGTCCTTCTAGAGTAGGGAAATCATCTCTTGAGGACAGTACTCTTAACCCTTGGCTCCTATATACCCCAGGAACAGAAAATCCGAAGAGATTTTCTACCCCGTCAGGAAAAATTAGAAAGTCTGAGCCAATTATTATTATTATTATTTTTATTTATTTGTTTTTATTGTATTTACATAGTAAGAAATGGTACAACAAGAACAGTCACAAAGTATGTATAACAATTGGCGGAGAATTATGTTTTTATAAGTAATAAAAAAAAACAATTGCTTAATATTGCTTAACATTTACAAACACAATTGCTTACCAAGCAGGTAAGCAATTGTGTTTGTAAATGTATCCCATTAGTAGTAAGTCATATATATTAAATCCTCATAACACATAAAGTTCTATCAGCCTCGGGGAATATGTGGCTCAAATAATTGTCCTATTCCCAATACTCCGTTTAGGCGCAGCAGGGTGGCCACTTACGGCATCAGTACAGTCATCCATAATCAATAGTGGGCAATTTATAGTCAGCCGTACGCATTCTGGAAACCCTTTCTTATTTTGCATTAAATACGATTCTTTGCCAGTTCTGGTTCTAGCTTTTTACTTTTTATACTAAGATACCTACAATTCACTGCCATTACACATAATTTCACTGGAATGTGTATAAGAACATGTCTTATTTTCTTAGCAGGCTTTGTAGAATTACAGGACAGACTTTAATATTTCAAAAAAAAATTGGCAGTCATGCTAATAGCGAAAAAAAAACCACCCAGAAATGTATGAATTTTTATTTTAGTTTTAAAATGAATAGGTTAGTCAAAGCGACAACATTGACGCAGCGTTGGTATATTTGTTGATAACCGGCCTATTAGATTATGAGAGTGATTAAACAGAAACTGCATTTCCATAACTATTACAGCAAGTTAATAACTATTACAGTTAACAAAACTTCTTCCTATAAACGGCGCATAAGAAAAGACGTCGAAATATTAAAAGGAGAAATAAAATCGTTGCCTTGTTTGCAAAATGAGGTATCACATTCACATTTGACCCTGGGAGAGCCACGCTTCGGCATGCATGGGCCGGCTCGACCGGAGTGATACCACGGCCTCACAGAAAACCGGTGTGAAACAGCGCCTGCGCTGTGTTTCACCGAGTGAATGAGGATACTGGAGGCCCATACTCCATCCTTTCCCCACATCCCCCTCCCCATCCCCCAAGGCCGGCAACGCACAACGTAATGTGGTATTACTGGTGTCCATGGACGGCGGTAATCGCTTACCATCAGGCGATACGTCTGTTCGTTTGCCGCAAATCCATAAAAAAAATTTTCTTACACCTCTTTTAGCACAATCTAAGATCTGGCATTTTTTAAACTGACGCGTCTAATTCTAATTCAGAGAGCGTTCGGCCACGTTAAGGTAATGTTAGAGGTTTGTGCCGGTGTCAAGATCTTACGATATGTGGGTAGACGAACATTTGGAAAAATTCTACTTAAATTATTTGTCGCAATTTTAGATAAAGGAAGAAAAGAGAGGTGAATATTAAATTCTGTTGTTGAAGTAAGTGCTTTACATTCAATGCTTTTGTATAAAACAGTGGTGAAAACAACTTACGAATTATTTCAAAACATTAAAAACTCAACTGCGTCAATTTCTGCCGTCTTTATTAAATTAATAGAAAAACTGGTATAGCGGGTGTAATTTTTTTTAAATACTGATGCTTCCCTGTCGCCCTCACGATTAAGATGAATCTATTAACATCACTCACGTACAAGTATGACAAGCCATTTAGGCTCTAGGGCGTGCCAAAAAATATATTTTACATATACACGAAAAACATAACCCTCCCTTCGCAGTCGGATAAAAAACCGTTGGTACAATTCCGTGACATTTCCAAAAAATAATTTGAGTAGGAATGTGCCATTCATTGTATAGCTAGGTCTGAATTGAGTTTGTACTGTATTGTCTAGACGCCAGATTAATAGTTATTCTTTTACACTGTTTCTTTTATTAATATGTTTCACGAAGTAACGTACTACTTTTTGCTTTGGATTCAACCCCGTTATGCATATATCTTTTTTGCATCTATAGTGGCTGATTTATATATGACTAGCTTTTACCCGCGGCTCAGGATATTGTGTACGTCAGTTATCACGCTAAATAATGGCCTGAGTGTTGGTTTGATTTTTAAGCAACGTTACTGCAAAGTTGTATCTAAATCGATTTCGATAGTTTTTGCGTGAATCACATTCCATAAGGTGAGGCTGTAGCCGAACCGGTGGCATGTCCTTCCATTCCCAAATGAGGATCCTCCGGCTGGTCGGGGCACGGTGATCAGGCGTGATGCGGCCCAACGTTTGGATATAATCAGTTAGTCCGAAGTTCGTTGCCATAGTATATTCAATGATGGCGCTGTATGTGGAAATCGCTACAATACTTCCCGTTTTTATCGATCCCATAAAAAAAATATGTAAAATCAATTGATAAATGTTGGACCGGCCTGTATTGATAATATATATAAAACTAGTTTTTGAGCGCGGCTCTGCTAGCGTGTTTATCGGTTATCACAGCAAAGAGTAGCCTATGTCTTTTCTCAAGAATCAAAGTATCTCCATACCAAATTTCATTGAAATGGGTGCAGCTGTTTGGCCATGATAGCAGAACAGTCAAACAGAGTTACTCTCGCATTTATAATATAAGTATGGACAGAAAAGCTAATTCAACAAACTGGAACTGTAAAAAGTCTATAGAAAACATATTTTATTCCCTCGAATTCTTTAGTATTATCTAGAATTCTAGGGACTTCATAACTCATTACTCTTAATATGGCTTTAGGCTTTGTGTTAAGCGTAGGTATGGGTCGTATCTTTTTCCAAGTCGTATTATGTTACTTAATTATAAGGTTTAGTATATAATTAACTATCTAATTTTGTGCTCACATAAAAAAGGATTTTACATTTTATGTACTTAAATTTGTATTTCTACAGTGTTGTAATTTAAAGATAGCTTATATCCTTCTCTCTATTCTTGACATCGTGTATATAATATCTCATGAAGGATACGTTAGTGTATAAAGATACTATATTAGGTAATTATAAAATACATATGTACTAATATTAATATCGATACATTTATACTCTGAACCTCATAGTTTCATCTTAAAAGAAAAGCCCCTTAAAGAAATAGTTTAATGGTTTTGATACATTTTTAATTATCTTCAGTTTGATGTTACATAGCTAACCTCGACAAAAGAGCTCAACTAAAAAAATTGCAATTCGTACCAGCAGTACGTGATCTAATTGACAAATGACCAAACGTTTCTACCTTTTGGTATAGCCACAAAGGTCTTACTGTAGATACTTAACGTGCCTTTATGTATTTATATACTGAAGACCTCGGCGAGCCGCAGTCTCCAAACGTAGTGTCGGACGTCCGCAGGCCAGGTAGAGTGGCGTCTTGCGCAAGATAGCTGGCAGGAGCTGGATGCGAGAAGCCCAAAATTGATCAGTGATAAGAAAGGCTTATGTCCAGCAGTAAACTACAATGCCAAAGGTGATGATAACATGTATTAATAGCTACATATTATATACTCAAAGGCAGCCGCCATTTTCTTGATTTACAAATGTCCACCTTTATGTAAGACTAACTGGCGACCGCGTAATTCAGTTTCGATTGATGTTACAAAGACTCTTCCAACTTGTCCCAGTAAAGACCTAACTAGTTTTCTATAACATTCAAGTGAAAAATGAATAGAAAAGTTTTGGTCGTAACCTACATTTTACTCAGCGGTGAAATCTTCTTTTGATGAGAGCTTACCGTTTTTTATTTTAGTTTTATTTTATCTTAGCCTTTACTCGTAGTTTCGCATACTTATTCTTTTCCAGATGAACTTCAGGTGATGTAGAAATGTAATGCGCATTAATAAAATTATAACTTTGACTTGAGTTGATGTCAACTTCTCCATTAATATGTATTTTAGCACGATGTTCAACATACAATAGGTACTAGAGGTATTTTGTTTTCAAGTGCACGGGCTGGCTGGATCAAGATTGTACTACCCTCTCACTGAAGACCAACCTGAAATGTCAGAATTTGTGGTTGTCGTGTTTCGTTGGTGAGTGTGAGACCAGAGGCCCAATGATGCAGAAGCATCTTAATAAGCCGCCATAGTGTTGCATTGTTACATTGTCTGCATTTGTAATGAGTATGGAGACCACTACACTTGTATTCTGGTCATTCTTTCCATAAAGCACAGTAGGGTCACTTTGACAGGAACATACTCACAAGCCTTAATCACTTACGAATAAATGTGTGATACATACAATCATTTGTTAAGTGTTCGGGTGTAGTTTATCTGTAAGCATATATATGGTCTATCTATGTTTGTTTTTTCGCTACCTGCTTATCATAATACTGGTTTTGCCTAAGTTCTCTCTCAACACCAGAGGCGTCACAAGTACGTTGCTGGCCTTTGGAAGATGGCAAGGCGGTTTTCTATGAGGCCGTGGCATTACTCCGGTCGAGCTGCCCATTTGTGCCGAAGCATGGCTTTCCCACGGAACAACGAACGGAAACAACATGTTTTTTTTTCCGATACACGTATATGTTTGTAAAGTCCCCCGCGACATACGATGTATATTCTTAATGCGGAAGTTGTCTTTTTATATTAAAAAACTCACTTATGTGTCAGATGCAGTTTACGTGTTTTTGTCACATCATTACTAAAACTTTCATTATCTTCTGAAATAGACACCTGAAACAGACATACAGCTGTCTTAAATGTCTCGAACTCAATTTATTTCCTACTCTACTAGAATTGAATTTACCTCAGGCCATTATTTAGTCTGGTTACCTTCCGATAGATATTAATGAACACTAACAAGGTTAAGGTTGCCACAGACTGGGTAACTGGGTTTTCATTACGCTAATAGTCTGTATCGAATCTACCTTTATGAAGGTGTGCCGATCAGTTTTGTTGTCAGTATTAAGTTTATAGCTTCTTAGAATATATCATAGTATAAATAATAATGTAAAAACTTGTTATCAGTGTTAAAATGTACGGCAATGGTAAAATGAATTTGCCGTTTTACTATAAGGCTGTACACTTATTAAAGGGTAATAGTAATGATTTCACACGGGCTAGGAACGGCTCTGTTTCAGCATATGCGAACCGGCTCGATCAGAAGTATAACACGACCCCACAGAAAAACAATCATTCTTTGCTCTTCAAGGAATGAAAAATCTCTCCTCTCCTATATTTCGAAAGATGGACATTCAAAATTTGAGAATGCACTAACATATGTCACAGGAGCCCTTGAGCGGCGATAGTCACTTGCCTTCGAATGAGTTTGTTTGTACCCCAAGTCAATAAAAAAAAGTAAATAATAAAAGTCCCTATTTCACTTAGTCACAATAAAAATATTTGGTGTCGACGTATCGAGTGAATCTAGATTTGTGACCATTTGGAGGGTAAGGCCAAATTAGTCTCGAAGAAGCTTGGCGTGGTCAATAGATCGAGACGGTATTTCTCTTTAGTCCACCGCTTTCAACTTTTTTAGGAGCAAGTTCGGCCTAATATGGAATACTGTTCTCATCTTCAGGTAGGGGCACCCCAATACCAGCTCCACCCTGTGGACCGCATTCAACAGAGCGACTCGAATCGTCGATTGCCAAGAGGTTTGAATTCGGCTGGATTCTCTGGCGATACGTGACAAGATATGTGGCTTCGCTGTGCATCTTCTACCGCATTTACTATGGGGAGTGCTACGAGGAGCTGTTCGAACTGATCTCTGCCGTATTCCTGCCGCCATCGACCTACTGGAAACTTTCAGCCTCGTACAACAATACTGCGTTGTGAACTGTCCCGGCCCAATAGGACCATCAATCTTTCATGAAAAGTACATACTCCTTCTTAAAAGGCCAGCAACGCACTTGTGATTCCCCTGGTGTTGAGCGTGTCCATGGGCGATGGTAATCAGATGATACGTCTGCTCTTTTGCTCCCTATTCCATAAAAAAACATAACAAAAGTACATTAGAACATAGAGTTTAACTAAACGTTATTATCTGCCTCGTTGGCGCAATGGCAAAGTAGACGACTGTTGTACATGAGGTCTCGGATTCTATTCCCGGGTCGGACCAAATGTTTGTATCATCTGCAAATGTTTGTTGGTTAGTGTCAGACCAGAGACCCAATAATGCAGAAGTATCCATATAAACCGCCATAGTTTGGGTCACAATGAGTATTCTTGAATTACACTTGAATTCTGCTCATGAAACTTCATTAAACTAAGTTGATACTTTTTCAGGCTTATATATATATAAAAAAGCAATAGATAGATAGAAAACTCTTTCTTTGCACACTATAATATCACAGTTAGAAGAGAGAACAAATGTGAGACGGAGTGTACAAAGGGCGGCCTTATTGCCTAAAGCAATCTCTTCCAGGCAATCTTACATAAGCAAAAATTTTACTTACATAAAACCTTACATAAGCAAAAATTTTACATAATTCGTTTTTGTATTTTTTAAACGTATTTTTTTAATGTAACTAACTGAAACACACAGTAAGAAATAAAAAAATACCGGCAAATATATAATAACACAATCTTTGATCTCAATTCATGCAAAACTTATCCACTTTTTAAAGTACACGAACGGAATTAACATTTTTTCTAAGTAAATGGATAAGAAGTTCATATAATTAACTTTATTAAATTTTCACATATGAATTGTGATAATAGTTGTGTCTGTTTTGATAATTAGTAAATATTGTTGCTATTTCAATTTTAACATCGAACAAACTTACACTTTAAACTATATGAAACTGTCTATAGTCTACAATTACTTTAAAAAGTAAAGGCTCTTCTGCCTTGTTCTTTAAAATCACAAATAATAAATCTACATCATACCTTAAATAAACGTCAGTCTTAGGTCTTGAAATAAATCGATGTGTATTAAGTGCATAAGGTCCTGTATAAACTCAAGTCAATCTGTATGTACCCGTTTGCTATATAACAGCCAAATCCATTTAGCCGTAGAACGTGATCGAGTTGTGAATGTCGGACACTTCGGTTCGCGAGTTAATGTCCCTCCGTGCGTATCTTATTTTCACCTTTATAAGCTATTCAGTTACAGAAAGAACAATTATTTAAGTGCACTGTAAGAAATTGCACATCAATCTTTAAGAAATGTAGAAACATCTTAATACGCCGCCATAACGTGGGTCACCAAACTGCATTGTCTGCATTCTGCTACTCTGCTTATGTTCTCCATCAGGCAGTATTGCCTCTTTGACAGGCTAAGACATAAAAAAAATATGTAGACTTTGACTATTGTTACTTTGGTAGTTCCACCAAATATACAAATTATTTCACTTGTGTGTGACAGTGTGTGAACTACTACTGTCTCCCCGAAACATTTTAATCCAGGCTAAGGTTGCTTTGATTAAAATGCTATACCTATATTTATATTATAAAGAGGAAATATTTGATTGTTTATTTGTTTGCATTGAATAACACTTACACTCAACTAAATATGTTCATGGACTTCCAAAACTGTTTTTGAATATTAGTTAGTCTTAAAATATTTACGCGTTTATTGATCACAGGAGTAGTCAATAGTGCCTACACGGTTTCCTTGATTAAACTAACTACATTAAATGTCAACTGTCTTAATTTACAAACTAAATTTAAAAATAACCCACGCAAGCACTTAATCGAGTAATTAAAAGAAAAAAAATGCCGTAAATCATTTTGGAAAAAAGCTGATATTCTTAAATTGCTTGACCGATATTACCAAAACATAGCTAAGAAGCACTGCAAGGAAAGTGGCTTTAAAATGAAAAAATCGCATCGAAATCGGTGCATCCGTTTGAGCGCTATGATGCTACAGTTAGACACACACACTGACAGACAGAAATTCACGTCAAATTTATGACACCCTTGTTTTTGCGTCGAGGATTAAAAAGATTCACACGATAAAAATAATTCACTAGGCCGGCATAGTATCACCATGTATCACCATGCAGCATTGTCCGCATTCGTAATGAGTACGGTGATAACCACTCTTGGATTCTTTTCAAACTTTCTATCAAGCCAACACATTGGAAGGAATTATATATAAAAACCTTAAGTTATTTTAAATATCAGTTTGTGAATCAGTGTGTTTTTTGTGTATCTGTGTGTATCTTTTGGCAATTAAATTTTAGTTCGTAGGGACCATCCTCATAGAACAAATTGTGACACAGCTAATTTCTAAGTACTGTCTAACTACAGTTGTGTCCCAGTTTTTGTAAAAGCCCTGCTATACATCAATGTCCCTGGAATTCAATCAAACTGTCGTTGGCAAGTTGTTTGAAGGTTTCAAACTGATATTAAACTGTCAGTATTACAACATTTTTATCGCATTTATTACTTGATGGATTTTTTGTTACATGGTTTTTGTACAACCTTTCACAAGGTGTTAGCGTTCCTTGGTATATGATAACAGACATATAGGTACGCGGGAATTAACGTGATTTAACAGATACTTAATATACTTTTAAATTGCTTGAGGTTTCGACAAGGTGTCTCAGATCTTAGTTATAAACTGACGCTGACGCTTGTTACCATGGCAAGAACCATAATGTGTGTATGTTCTATATGTAAAGGGAGAATCCTCCGATCAGTTGAGGTGATCATGTCTGGTGGGTCAACGCTCAACGGTTGAGGTTGGGATGTTGTATATATGCTAATCGGTGCGAGAACTTCTATTGGGCGATTCAGGATTGGTAGTTACTTCGTTACTCCGTTGTGCGACGTATCTTCAGTAGATGGATATTTCTGTTTCCATTGTATGTATTAGTTGCATATCTTGATGAAGATTGATTAAAAATGTTTGAAATTTTGAAGTAAAATATAACAAAAAGTCAAAATATCGGTGAGGGAGTTGCTCCAATTGAATTACTAGCAGAGTACATATTTGTTTACAGAAATATTATAAAGTATTGTAAATATAAATAAATATTTTTAGGACGAGATCTCGTTTCAGAGTAACAATAAAATAAATAAGTTTCATCCTAACTCAGCATCTTCCAGATTTCTAGTATTTTAATTATGGTTACATTTCCGTAGTAGGCGTTACTACTATAGTTGAAAAAGTTAACTTGTAAAATCGTATTTTACAGTAATTTACGAAATAATAATTCATTCCCTCTTTAGTCAATTGAGCCTTTGAAAACTACTGAGATTTCATTAAAACAGTCTTACAGAGACAAATTACAATCTGAATGAAGCTTAAATATCAAACTTATATTTTGAAACACTCCCAAGATTTATTCATACATGTACACTTTAAAACTTCATACGTATCGTGTTCAAGTTAAACAGAAGAACTTAACTTTGTATGTAGAAACACGTTCAAACTTAGCGTATGTAGTTAGAACTCGACTTAAACTTGTACACGATGCTTCTTTTTTGACCTACCAACTACCCGGGGAAATTCTGCAGGAGTTCTACAGTCAAGTTGATAGCAAATGGCGTTATGTTTTTGCATGCAGACGTGGTCGTGGCCAGGGTTTTTATAACTGTTAGTATTACAATTATTATTATTATTTTATGTAATCTTTCGCGATTATACGTTTTAGAAGTTAAATGTAAATGTTTCATAAAGAAATGCAAGGAATAATTGAAACATTAATTAGTAATAGAAACGCCATATGTGTTGTATAGTGCAGAATTATAGTCTCAAGTATTGCCGCTATTTTTTAAGTTTTCGAGAAAAAAAATAGCGCTGCGTGTTAGATGTCCGACAATATTTAATATTATTTATTTCAAATAACGGTTTTATCATATTCCATAAAAAATACATATACAAAATCGGTTTACATTAGGAACTTGAAACAAAAATGTATGTATCTATATATGTACATAATATTTTTACTACAGAATATAAAAATATGCATTTAAACATAAAATGTACAAATTAATGATTATAAAATAATAGCAAAAGTAAAAATAACAATAAAATTATAAATACTCTCTTGGACCTAGATAGCAGGGGCAACTAATTTCTAATAATCCTTTTTAAAAGTGTTTTAATATTATTTTATATTTTAATGCTTATTGGTCACAGATATTGCATATATTATAACAGATGTGTACTACATTTATACATCTGTTGTATTGTATACTAAGCGCTTCTATAGCAAATAAGCGTGAAGAGATTTTTTTATGTGTGTATTAACCCTATCGCAGCTTGTTCTATGGTACTTTTGACCCTATTATAATTGTATTCATCAAATGTCTATCTGTCAGTTGGAAAATATTCTCTATTTATGTGTAATACGAGTTATATTTTCGTACACTACTTGTTAAAAAAGTATGATCAATGAAATAAGACATCTGGTTTATGAGGAATGCATGCTATTTATGAACTGTTAAGGGTGATAATTTATGTTTGTAATAAAATTCATTCACCCGATTGATTATAAGTTATCACGGTCGAAGAAATTCGTGGGTTACTGTTAATTGGTAGTTTATTACATCGTTTCTAGTGATTACATTCAAGAGAATATCTTGATTTGAAAGTTTATTACCGTGTCCTCTGAACTAAATTGTTAACGCTAGCTCAGGGAGCTCGTATGAACGACGGCCAATCACATTTCGATTTTTTCATTGAATCGAGGAGGCTAACGTGGAGACGTGTCACCTGATTGTAAGCGACTTCCGCCAACAATGGACATCTGCAACAATAGTCACAAGTACAATGTCACCTATAACATAAAATATTTAAATCGCAAAAATATCAAATTTACTCCACGAGAAATCAAGTTTTTTAAATACAGATACATAAATGTACTTAATGCCTTTTATGTCAACTATGCAACTCAGTCTTCATGAAGAATCACTTTTGTTTCTTCTAAATCTCTTACAGAAGCTAGTAATTTCAAACATTCCATTCATCTTTACACTCTTATAATTTGTGTAGCAAGATTTGCGTCTCACTATAAGATTACTTGTGTTTGTATTCAAAACGTAAAGCCACTCTATTATATAAGTCAGCAGTTAGATATCCAATGCATTAATAATACTGAAATCCAAAAAGTCATTAAAAATAACACTTCAAAGTTATAATAGCTCGAAGTCAACCGCGGGCCTATTCGACCCACGAAGTTTAAATTAAAGTTGTCACCCTACACGGCGCTGCGGAGGGTTTCCTTTTATTCCTCGAAAAAATCGAACGCGGAAGTGATTGGAGGTTCCGTAAGATAGCTTTTAATTCAAGATTTCATGTTTTCACAAATTTGTTTGTTGTTTAAAAACAAAAGATTAATTCATCATTTAATATCTTAACAACTGACCACCCCCTATTCTTATTCGCCGTTATTATTCAAACATAATATTTGTCAATTGTACGTTTGGACTCTAAACTAACTGTATTTTGAATGCTGCTCTATCTTAAAACCTAAAGACTCTAGATAATATATTTAAACATTTATATATTTCTAGCTGACCCACTCTTATCTCTCTTCTTCTTCTTTCTTATATCTTAAACACACCAGCAAAACACACATTTAAAAAACAAAAAATCGGTTAGGTAGTTTCGGAGTTAATCGTGAGTAACAACGTGACCCAAGAAGTCTATATATTAGATATCAAGAAAGCGGTTTAGATGGAAATTAATATCTTTGTTCCAAAGATTTTTTAAACAAAAACACCACGTTATTTCAGCATTATAACATTGCTACGTCTACAAACAGAGCCTTTTTCTAACAAACTTTTATTCTGCACTCAAAACAAAAGCCATTTTATTTTAAAACATCATACTGAACCCAAAGTTTTTCACGAGTCCTGAACGTCTAACGTTGTGATGCATACGAAATGAGGGCTTGTCCCGCGGTAATTCGTTTTTAAAAGACGCTGATGGGATCCCAAAAAAATAAGATTTTAATTGTAGGGAAGTCCTTTGATTGATGTCATTCGAACTTCGAGGAGGAAGAAAAAATGTCTTAATATAGTTAATAAATAAGGTAGATACTAGGTTTCTTTAGTATATCTCGAGTTTTTGTGATTTAAACATCATTCCACGATAATTAGCCTAGCTAAAAATAACTGTTGTGTAATAATTTGTTCTGAAGATGCTATTTTATACCGTATAGTATTATGGTGTGCGACTTAGAAGTAACTAGTGTTATCTAACGCTATTTCGCCGGTCTGTGCTAACGATAGCTAACTAGTGATACTTAGGGAGTAGCTAGGGATCTTTTTGTCGTGCTTGTTTAACTATCAGCAAGACTGTAATCAGTACAACTATATTAAGATGTGTATTTTATGTTCTACTAATTCAGGCCGACAGTTGTTGTACCTTATTTTATTTATTTATATATCTTTATTGTATACATGCAAAATTACAAAGTTAAAAACAGAGGATGAGTCACAAATATGCAAATGATACAATAGGCGGTCTTATCGCTCACGGCGATCTCTTCCAGACAACCATAAAATGGATTTTCGGTACACAAAAACTTCGGGTAGCTCATATACGAGTACAAGTAACACACCTAATCCTCTACATGAATGGTTAAAAATATCATTTAAACAATCATGCACCGAAATAGCACCCTTATCTCTTTTTACCTAAAAAGACAACTCCCCTGAGACATATGAAACGGACGCAAAGAACACTCAGACTAAAAACAACAATATGTTGATCACACAAAGGGTTGTCACATGTGGGATTTGAACCCACGGCACTCAGTGAAGTAGGAAACGGTGTGGCGATAGCTTTAACCACTAGACCAAACGTGCAGTCATAATTACAACGACAACAGCAGGTGACGCCGCTGAGCGAAGCTAGTCTAAAATAAAAGTAGTCTAAGTTACTCCTTATGTCATTAGCTATCTGCTTGTGAAACTACCGTCAAAGCAAGTCCAGCCGTTACAGATATTAGCCGGAACAAACAGCAAAAAGTAAAAAAAATGTTGATGCATGTACCGTAGATACTTTCATGTAAATTTCATGTAAAAAACATATGTATGTATAGATATTTCTATAATAATAATAATAAATATGTTCAGACATTTTAACACACAACGCCATCTAGTCCCGAACTAAGCATAGCTTGTACTATGGGTACTAGAATACTTATATTTTTTTTATTAAATACATAAATATTATACATAGAAAACACCCAAACTCCGAAACAAATATTTGCAGATCATACAAACATTTGGTCCGACTCAGGAATCAAACCCGAGACCTCTTGCACAGCAGTCGCATTCGCTACCACTACGCCACAGATGAAACATGAGGACAATCTGTTCGGCGGCGTCCGTAGAGTCTTAGAACGCAAATTTTGAACATGTTAAAATTTGAATTTATTTGACTCTAGTAAATTCTACTAGTTATAAACTAGTAGACTTCTCAAAATTCGACAATATTTTGACACAGATTCTCATAAATTCTCAACTAATTTTCGTCATTACTTCATTCGTTACAACATCATATACACTGCAATTGTAATTGTACAGTACAAATCAAATCGAAATCAAACTAGAATCTCTTTGGCCTAATTAGCCCCGAAACCGTCGACATGCGTAGATCGATCGATTTATGTTGCCAATATAATCAGAACCTTCTAACTAATGGAAATCTTCGCGTTCCAATCCTGACTCGCGTGTCAAAATCGAATGGTGGTGTTTATAATTTGATTAATATTTGAAGTGAAGGTAATTTGGCACAAATTGTCACGTGTCAAATGGAGAGGTTAGCTTCTGTAACTGTTCGTCACGTCGTCTTAAGATGTTTGTGAACACCTATAAAATAATTTAAATACAAGAACTGATAAGATAAATATAAATGCTAGCTGTATTCTGTCAAGTTTTTCATACTTTTCATGCATACTTTGGTTGCAAAAAGCCAATAAAAAGCATATTTAAAACGTATCGGGTCAAATTTTTACTCAAAAGATTTGAGATTTTGACGCGTCAAAAAACCGTTTCAACAGTTTGATATTGCACATCTAATAGTATGGCAACAATCTGGTTACGAAAGCTAAGATTCTGGTTAATTTTGGAGTAGAAGGCTATTTCAAACGTTATTATTGTTACCGATCGATTTTTGACTGCCTCTGTGGCGCAGCGGTAACGCAAGTGACTGCTGTGCTTGTAGTCTCCGATTCGATTCCGGTTTATACTAAATGTTTGTATGATTTGTAAACGGATGGAGTTTGGGCGTTTTTTATGTATAATATGTATATATTGCCAAAAAAAGTATATTAGTCTGTATGTGTATGAATAAATATATATATTTCAGTGTGTATATGTATTTGTGAAGGTATAGGTATGTTTGTGTAATATGAATAGTGTATAAGATTTGTATATGGATCGCTACTATTTTTTTTGTTTTTTTTTTGTGTTTTATGTGTTGCATGTATGTAAGTTACACGAAGTTTTAAAATTTTTGATACACCCAAACAAGACATCGCCGAGAGAGCGATAAGACCGCCAATTGTTTTACATACTGTGTGATTGTTCCTGTTTTATCATTTCTTACTATTTATATACAATAAAGACAAATAAAACATAAATAAGTAAAATATTTATATCAGTTATCTAGTACCCATAATACAAGTTCTGCTTAGTTTAGGACTAAATGGCGTTGTGTTTTAGATATCCTAATTATTTATTTACCCTCTGAACACAATATTAAAGCAAATCCTATACGTTTTACTGTTAATCTCAAAAGATTAACATTGCAACGGTATCAAATTAATTACGCTGGAATTATTTTCTGATAGACAGAGATTATTTTGCCACCTGGGGTCTATAATATTAAGATTACACGCTAAATAATATTAAGATTACAATCTATACAATGACATAACAATAATAGGTCGGTTCAGTAAGGCGTTAATCTAACTGGAGATATTATCAGCTTTAATAGTTATTAGTTAAATTAAAATAAATGTTAATTAAGGGGTGTCGTAATAGGAATTTAAATCATGGGGGTTCAATTGCTTCGTCATTTTCATTGAGATTAATCAAAATGGAGAGTGCCAAAGTTGTTTCAAGTGTACGTGAAGGAAAAAAACCGGCCTGGTGCGATTTGGACTCGCGCACCGAGGGTTCCGCACAGACTTTTAGTTAAATAACAAACTTAAATTTGCCGTCGGAAACTGCTATCTTCTTGCAGCGAGATGGGCTGTGTACTAACTGTAAATAACCTTATAATCGCAATCGTTTTTTGTAACGCAACTACAAAATCAAAAATCGTTGATTATTTCATATTAATTTCAACTTGATGCCTCCTGACCTCCTTGAAACCCTAAAAATTAATGTTATAATTCGTATACTTTTTAAACAATAATTTCCATTAAAGCTGAACAATTATTAGTAGGACATTGCATTATGTGCGAGCTCATCCTATATTGGACGCATTTGCACGCCATCAAGTTATTTTTTTTTTAATTGTAACAAATATTATTTAATTATTTTTCTTTCGTAAATATCTTTTAAATTTCTTAAAAATTTTTTTCGTAACTATGAACGCCTCGTGAAATACCAACTTTTAAGGTAACCTTTTCATTTTATTCTATAGACACCTTGTTCTGAAAAAAAGAATTATCCGACTTGGTGTAGCCGGTCGGAAATTTTGCGAAATTAGTCCCCGAAATGTATGTGACATTTCGGGGACTCATTTTTATTTATATATTAGAAATAATAAATATAGATCTATAGTAGATAAATAGATAATTGCATGAGTGGCAGCGTAGTTGTTGAAACGTTAACCTCGCCGTTTTCTACTGCGCTGAGAGTGGTGGGTTCGATCGTCACATGCGACAGCACATAGAGTGTTCCACGAATAGTTGATCGTTTCATGGTTGTGTGTAAAATGTGGATCAGGAGTTATTTCTAGCGCAGATGTTATCTTTATTAGATTTTTTAAGCGATGATTTGTCAAGTTATTATGTACATTTTTACAACATTGAGACTGAAATTTTACGAATGTCAGTCTTTACATAAATAAATAAAAATAAAAAAAAGGCCTATATTTCCTTATCCTTAATTTCCATTACAAATTTCGATATTTGTTTGTTACTATAAACTGAGTAATTAATGTTTTGCCTATTGTCTAATCGTTAGTAAGAATTAGTTTTCGCTGTTGAATATGAATCCCTCCTCGGGTGAAGGTCTCCTCCAGTCTTATCCAGTTATCTCTGTCCTTGTTGATAGTTTGCCAGTCTCTTCCTATTAATTCGGTTATATCGTCAGCCCATTGTCTTTTTGGTCTTCCTACGCTTCTTTTGCCGATTGGCCCTTTTCACTTGATAGTATCGATTGTCCACCCGCTGTCTGTGTATCTCGATACACGACTTAGCTTAGAATTTTAAAGCTAGCGTGATTTGTTATCTTTATTTTCTGTCTCATTACTTAACTCCTGACTTTTTCTATTTTTCTTATGTTTAGGATATTTCTTTCCATGGCTCTTTGTGTTGTTATGATCATTTGTTTTGCTTTTGTAGTGTGTTTGGCAGCTATACAGAAGACAAGGCAGTATACAGGTATATTGTTTCCTTAAGGTTTATAAAGTAGTCTCATTTTAGAATTTCTTTGAGTATGTCTCTTTATAATCATACAAAATAAACTAATTCCAAAGTACACTTAGTAATAAATTCCCATTATACAAGTCTAAACATGTTCGCAAATGTTGTCGTTGAACTAATTAAGCTATTACAATTATCTGAAGTCTAGAATGTGTTGTAACTAAATTACGCTTGATAGTTCAGTGGGATTAAGTTGGGTGGTTTGGATATTTGAAAATATTTTATTGTTATGAGTATTTTCAAAAAAGAAAATGGTAAAAACAATTAGCTTAAATTCGCTAATACTCCGTGACTGGATTCCTGAAAAGATTGACACGTTTGGGATGTGGTGTTGACCGCTCATCGAATGTTCAAATACACGTCAAATTCAATCTAAGATCTTGAGACGTATATGGAATCTAAAATCATTGAACCGGTTGGTAGAAGTAAGAAAAGTCGATAGCCAATCTAAAGGTCGACCACCGTTAAGATGGTTAAAAAAATTAAAAATCTAATTATTGTTTTTTAAATTTACTTATTCAAATTAATCAAATCTCTAACAGGAATAAGAAAGAGTCTAAGAATAAAGGCTATGGGGAAGTGCGTATGGGCTATGGGAAAGTGGGCATGTGCCGGGAAGACTCCGCGACGTGGATGCGCATATCTTTTATGTAATCACTAATTTTATAATAAATTTTATTATTCAGCATAGACTTGACGTTTTTTTTAAATTATTTAAAGGTAAACTAGTAATATTATCTATCTAAGTTCCTAGAAGAGATTTAATGTTTATTTTAGTTAATTTAAGTATTAATGTCATGATAATAAATGCTTAAAATAAATCTACCAAGTGCTCATTTCCTACAAAAAAAAAACAATTAAATGAAAAATATCGAACATTTTAGTCGCAAAAAATTAACGTCCGCCTTACATTATAACATACGGGCTTACATACGTATAGTACGAGAAACTTGTGACCCAGTCCTCTCAGATCGGCCGATATCGGCCAAACAAAGTTGGGGACTTGACCATCGGTAGAGCGTCAGCTGCGTGCATATTGAAATCCCTTTTTGCTACAGTAAGCATATTCAACGACGAGCCCTGTTTATGAAAGGAAGCTATTTTAAGTTTGTCACAACTCAAACTATATGCGGTTAGCAGCAAGACTTTAGAATGTCTAACTTTGAAAATACTTGTTTGTATGTGTAAAGGAAATAGCGTATTTATATATATTACTGGCTTTGCCTGCTGATTTCAGGCCGAACTTCAATATAACAGCTCATCCCTATTTATTTATCATAGGGGTGGAATTTCCGAAATTTCTTTCGTACTGCTTCATAAACATCATTTGCCGAAATATTAAGTTTGTAGCTATAGCCATCTGGGTTCTGCATCGAATAATCAGTTATGACAAGTATTATTAACTATACTAATGGTTACTTAGTTGTTGAGATTCAACCATAATTAATTTATTATTTTTAACCTGCCCTCCTCCTTCATATAAAATTTGAGCCGAATTTCATCCCCTCTGTTACATACATTTACGCATCACGTATTAATATAAAGATACATATATATATATATATATATATATAGTTATAATATATAGCAGCACATTGGTTTTATAATTTTTGCTTTTTATTTCTGTCTCTTTTATTTGTTTTCTTGTTTTATCGTCTTTTACATTTTCTGTCAATCACGACGACTGGCAAAGCGTGAGTACAGCGTGACTGATGTTACGAGTATTGATGTTTCTTGAAGGAACATTCTTCTAATTTTTTTTATGGAACAGTGTGCAAACGAGCATACGTATCGCCTGACGGTAAGCGACACCAGCAACACCAGAGGCGTTACAAATGCGTTGAGCCTTTGGGGGATGAAAGTGGGGCTGGGGTATTGGACTCCGGTATCCTCACTCACTCGGTGAAACACGGTGCAGGCGCTGTTTCACACCGGTGTTCTGTAAGGCTATCACTCCGGTCGAGCCGGCCCATGCATGCCGAAGCGTGGCTTTCCCACGGTAATTTGTACAGAACTTTAACTTTTCGGAAGCGGATTTCCGTAATTCAATAAAAAATGTCTTTGTAGCTTTCCTTACAAATAAAAAACCGTCATCATAATCACAGTCCTCTTCTAGATATATGCTTATTCAATTGCACTCACTTAGATTGATCCTCGACTTCTCAAATCCAGCTCCAGCTCCTTTTTGTCATTCTACTTGGTCTGTGGGTGCCGTACATTTCGTTTCGCAAGAGCAGAGACCGCGGTTTTTGCTCAACAATATTTTACTACATCATTACAATGAAAGCTTTTTCAATGTTTTTAGTAAATTTTAGAATGTACGTATTGTGTATGCACAAAATGCTTCAACATTTTCTATTAACGAAGTAGCAGTTGCTTTATTTCAATTTACTAAAAATAATAATCATTATTTTCGCCACAAGGGGCGGAATTTTACTTACAAAGTATAAGATAGGGTGATATGCTATTTCGCTGCCCCTATCCGCTTCATCATCTTGTTTCTGATCCCCACAAACTGATATCATGTTATTTCTATTAATGACTTATTTCCCTTGTAGTGTTCACCCCTTGTTGATCCTTTATCGCGTTGATGTGATCGCATTTGTCCCCTTCTGAAATTATTTGAGGTATTTTTTATTGAGTGTTGATCGCTCGATAAGAAACGGACGGGCGATTGGCAGTTTGTTTTATTAATGTATTGTCAGGAACGTTATCGGATTAGTGATTGTTTTGTTCAATTCGACAGTGAGATAAGATTTATTACATGTATATATTTGTAGACATAATTTATATGTTGTATTCGTTTTATTTTCCTTTTTTAAATGTTATTTTACTAGCTTTTTATGGGTTAGACCACCTTCAATGGATACCTTCATCTCTTTAAATCTAAGGAAACACAAGTAAGCTATTGATTCATCTGAGAAATAGGGGAATGAATGTTTAACTTTGCTCAACGGCCGTGGTACGTGATACGGCCTATTAACCCGGTCGGGCCGTAAGCAAGGCTCTCTCACAGCGAAATATCAAAATATTGTTATATAAAAAATAACATAACTTAATTGAAGTAACTTTTACTTTCAGGCAAAGTAATACATACGTTGATAACTAATTAATATAGAACGATAAATGAATGGAATAATAATGTTTACGTAAGACGCCACTTAAGCACAAACCACTTAGTTCTAACTTGTTTCAGCCTACAACCATTTATCTCGCCTTCATAACGCCCTTAAAAGTACTTTACACCTTATTCTATTATGATCCAACACACTTAATAGCCTTATAAAATTTACACGATCACCAACCAATTATTATACTATAAAATTAAATATAACCTATCTTTCCTTTAATACGACCGCATTTTTATTAAATTCATTTGTCATTCTTATATATCCAATTAAATGTTAAAGCCCGTTCCGCCCACAATTCGTGAAAGAAAATAAATTCAATTTAAACTTATTACATTAATTACTTCCTACGAAATAAACTCCCAATCAAATTAACATACATGTAGGTGTGAATGCGCTTACAATACTGGGAGCGTGATCATTTAGTGACTAACAGCTTTCTGATTGGTCGGAGCTGTTCTTTTTTGATGTTGCCGCCTCTCTAAAAGGAATGTCTCAGTGTTCATAACGGAAGTCTTTAAGTGTTTTTTTTTTTCAGCCGCCGGAAGATTCTGTAAAGTGTACGGAACAAAGTTTTAGCGCCAATGAGTTAAGTTTCCTGTGCATTATTTTCAAACGAGTTAATGGGTCTTAATTTAAATATTTGTAGAAGTTTGTTTAGTCAGTCATTATTAAGATTTTCAGGTCAATGATTCAATTAAGAGCAATAAATTAATTTGCTGACTTTTTTTAAATGTGGGTATGTAGATATTAATATTAATAAACCTATCAAGACACTACTATTTAGTTAAACACTGCTGTACGTGCTGCATTTTTGGCTAGTGGTTTAAGCGGTAGCCTAGGCGTTTTCAACTGCGCCAAGTGTTGTGGGTTCAAATCCGATATGGGACAAAACTTTGCGTGATCCACAATCTGTTATTCCAAGTCTGGTTGTTCTTTGTGTCTGTTTCTTCTGTGTTTGTAAAGTCCTCCGCGACACAGGATATATATTTCTAATGCAGGAGTTGTGTTTCAAAAAAAAACAAAAACCAAATGGTTTTCAAAACGACGAGTTTATGTCTGATGAGTAATAATTTCCGGGTCAAAACTTGCATTAAAACTATCCATCAAAGAGATTTGGAATAAAAGTAAATAATATTAAATAAATAAATAAATATTTCGGACATTTATCTTTAGACAACGATTTTTTCTATAGAAATAAATTTTAAATATCTAACAAGTAACGTTTTATTATTTAAAAAAAATCAGAGTACGTACAATGTTTTTGAATTTGATGTACCCAGTGTCACTCTCACGACTAAGACGAATCTATTGACAACACTCACATAAAAATACGACAAGCAGTTTAAACTCTATATAACGCGTGCTAAAGAATTTATACACAAATACATACATACACTTGAAAAAAAGCATTTTGTATTTTAACGTGCTTTTCTGAAGGATTCCTTAGTTTTATGAGTTAAGCGACTATAAAACAAAAATACGTCTATAAAATCATATAATAAATAATACGCATGGACCGCCATGAAGAGGGAGACCCTTCTAAAAGTGATTATTACCCGACTGTGAAATTAGGAGGGTTATGCTTTTGTAGTGTATGCATGTATATATATTTCTTTGGCAAGCCCTAGAGCCTAAATGGCTTATCGTATTTTTATGTGAGTGGTGTCAATAGATTCGTCTTGGTCGTGATAGTGAAACTGGGTACATCAAAACAAAAAAAAAATAGTTAAAAAACTTTTCCTATTACTTATTTCTTTCTTCTCAATTCTTCAATGAATATAATAAATATAATGGATATTGATGCAGTCGGGGTTTATATTTTAAATAATTCGTTACTTGTTTTTAGAATCATTATTAAATAAGAAAGTACCTGGGTGACTGTAATTTTATCCGTATTTTTTTGGTAAATTTCCTATGAATGAATCAATGAATCTAGCTAAATCGATCGGCATGGACCCCGAAACCCCCTACAAACTAAATTTCATAAAAATCATTGCAGCAGTTTCCGAGATTCAGAACAAAGATGTATGTATTGCCCATTTTCAAAGAAATGCTTAAAGAACATTACCTATCATCGTAAGTTCTGATTTGCCTAAAATGTTTTTTTTATTGTTATTATTCATTCATTTATATCGAAAGTGTAGATATAGTATATATTGCTGTATTTATTTGACTGTATTAATGGTTAATACTAAATCTTTTATTGTTATTATTTATCTCAATTGAATGATTTCCTTTATTTATTTATTTTTTCACACCAAATTACCCATGAATTCGAATTTCTACAGTCAATTAGTCCATCTAAAGATTGCCTGGAAGAAATTGCTTTTTAGCGATAAGGCCGCCATTTGTACATGGTCGTTAATATGTTATGCTGAATGTAAACTGTTTTAACTGGTGTACAATAAAGTTTATTCTATTCTATTCTATTCTATTCTATTCTATTCTATTCTATTCTATTCTATTCTATTCTATTCTATTCTATTCTATTCTATTCTATTCTATTCTATATACAACAGATCGTTTAAAGGTATCTATTAGATATTCCAATCTTGTCTCAAGCAAAATCATGCTACAGAAGTAGTAATGATGAAATTTTTGTAATAGGGTGTTCTAACATATTCAGACAACGCCATCTAGTTCCGAACTAAACAGAACTTGTACTACGGTTACTAGACAAGTGACTTAGAGGCATAAATGTTTTTTTTTTTGTAAATACACATATTATACACAGAATACACTCAGGTTCCGAACAAAATATTTACAGATCATACAAACATTTGGGAATCGAACCAGAGACCTCAAGCTCAGCAGTCGCATACGCTACTACTGCGCCCCCGAGGCATGTATTAATTTTTACAATACCCGATTATAATAAATAGGTCAAACGAAACACGAATACGAACCTTATTTAGGCTGCATAAATATTGATCAATATAGCAATCCAAAACGGCTTAAATCAAGTCGTAATAGAGTATAAGTGCAGTACTTGGCATCGTGTGCCAGTTAAAAAGCTTGGCTGGCTTCAAACCCGGGACATAAAGTCTTAATTGCCACGTGAAAATGTGTGCGAGTATCGGAAAATATTTTATGACTGTGCTTTACACTGTATGACATATTAAACAAGTAGTATTTTTTTAATATTCTTGTCTCAGTCTTACCTTTTTTTATCCGACTTCGTAAGAAGGAGGGTTATGTTTGTTTCTTTGGCCGCCTTAGAGCATAAACAGCTTGTCGTTTTTTTATATGAGCAGTGTTAATATATTCGTCTTACTGTGAGAGTAATACTGGGTACATAATTAAAAAAAAAATTGAATTTAATGTAGAATTATACAAACATTAGGTTCGACCCGGGTAATCGAATCCGAGACCTCAAGCACAGCAGTTGCATACGCTACCCAGGCATTACATGAAAATATTTCTTTTTTTTTACATTTTATTGTCTATAAAGATGGCCAATTTAATAAAAGAAATTTAGCACAAAAATAAACAATACCAAAAAGAAACCTGTACTCCCAAAAGTATTTTATTTTAGAAAAAAGTTTTTTTTTAAATATCAATTTAGCATTTGAATGCTTTATACTTATCAGGTTTCTTATTCAGTTCTTTGTCATTTCAATAATTTAGCATTGAAACCTTTATATTCTATACCATTGAGACATGCTTTAAGTTTCAAACGAAACATGCAATTTCTATTATAAACCAAGTTATTATAAGTGATGGATCTATTGTGAGAAATAAAATATCACTGGAATTATATTTGGTATAGAAAATAATTTTAAAAGAGAACTAAACCAAGAACAACATATTAAAATGTATTGATATCTGTAGGTATAGACAACTGTAAAGAAAACAGATGGCTTTTATAAACGATCGAAGTAATAAGTAAAGTTGGTGAGTAAGGTACAGTAATTCATAAAAATATTTAATACAAATAAATAAATATTTCCGACATCTAACACACAACGCCACCTAGTCCCAAACTAAGCCAAGCTTGTATTATTAGATAGCTAATATAAATATATAAAATGTATTTACTTTTTTTTGAAAATATTTACAGTGATTGCTGTGCTTGAAATCTCGGGTTCGATTCCCGGGTCAGACCAAATGTTTGTATGATATACAAGTATTTATTTCCGAGTTTGAGTGTTTTCTATGTTTCAATATGTATTTACTAAACAAAGGAGTTTTAATGTTTTTATGTCACTTGTTTAGCACCCTTTTTTTAAAACGTGTGAAAACTCCCTCGGACCTACACCCCATGGGGGTTTGAGGCGGGGCGGTGTGTCGGAATCGAACAGACTAAAATCACACGGTGTGCCACTCTGCGCAGGCGACGGGAGGGATCCACGGGACTACTTGTTTAGTACCCACAGTACAAGTTCTGTTTAGTTTGATACTAAATGGGATGAAGAAAATAAGTGGTACATAATGAAATCGCTTGTTTAAAGTTACTTCGTCAATATCGATGTCTTGTCCCATGTATAACAGAGGTCAATCTACATTATAAGTACTGTAAGTAACAACTTTACATTAAATAATTTCTTCTGCTACCTTTCTTAGAAAACTTTTGAAGGTCAGAGGTGGATAGACTTATGACATCATTACTCAATGAATTATCTGTTCCAATTATTGTAATGGTTATACAATGGCGTGGCCTCTAGTGTATCGGGTTGCAACCCGAGGCGAAACG
The DNA here is from genome assembly GCA_003709505.1 of Hyphantria cunea. Classification (NCBI taxonomy): domain Eukaryota; kingdom Metazoa; phylum Arthropoda; class Insecta; order Lepidoptera; family Erebidae; genus Hyphantria; species Hyphantria cunea. The sequence continues at coordinate 677,246 of PKRV01004380.1, read as the reverse complement.
TACCTATAAGCCGATGACTGCGGCTTTCGTAATCGTTTATAGTCGATATGCTCATGTTAACATTTTTTTATTCACGTAATATATTCTGTGATGGTATCTTTGCACTTGAAATAGGCATGACGACTAATTTTGAAAAACTGTTTTATGCTGTTTAGAAATATCTCCTATTTTCAAAAATAGTTATATTTCTAAAAAATAGAGTTTTTGTAGGAAAAAATGCGATTTAAATTTTAAGTTTATAATTCACGCATTAACGCTCAGTGGTGTCATGGCGTCTGTTTGTGGCATCAGGTCTCAGACGCGAACTTTAAAACGGCCCCGCTTTCAGCTTAGCAAGTATCCATTCCTTGCTAAGTTTATGTAAGACTACCGATTCTTTCTTTACGCTGGGAATGCTTTTCGCACCATACCCTTTGTCGGGAACACGAAGGGCGAGTTGGGACTCCCGGTGAACCGCTCTACCCACTTAACCACCGCGCCGGCTTCTAGAGTCCTCTCTGCCGTACCTCATGACTGAGGTACATACCAGGGTGACCAGTCACCCCCGTGGTAGTTCGATGACTCCTCTCACCGCTCTACACAGTAAGAGACGGAAAACTGACCCACCTTAGATGACACCTCCGGCCGCAGTGGGTTTCACCGGTCCCAGGTCGTCTAAAGCGGTCATATCTTCCCAAGAAAGAGAGAGAAATAAAGATTATTTTTATTATTATTATTAAAGATGTTCGAGCGGGATCGGCCCTTTACCGATCCCGCTCTTCGGACTCCTTCTGGAGCATAGCGTCCTCACAGAAGGAAACCGCGGTTTCCTACCCCTCACTACTCGCCAGCATTGCCTGAATCAATGCTGCCGGTGAAAGGTTTCGTCCGATCTGTCCGACCAGGACTCGACGCTCGGACTGCCACGCAGGGCAGTCCTCCAGCGTGTGCTGGGTGGAGTCCCGGTCCGATCCGCAGTGGTGGCATTGTGATGTACCCTAACGTCCGACTACCGATCCTAAAAAAAAACATCTTTACTTAAATCTGTGGTGATTGGGATCTTGGACCACAATATTAATATGGACGTGTCATTTTGCCATTTTTTTTTAATCAAGCCTTTTAATAGGTTTAAATCACAGCACTTGACAAAATGGGTACCTTGCCGAAAATCCACTACTTTTTATCATAAAAAAAAGAAAAGCTTTCTGATTTAGTCTATAACTTAAAATAATATTCAGGTCTACAAAATTCCTAAGTCTGGCCAGGTACGCTACATTTACAACATTTGCATTGCAAAATTGTTTTGTATGAAGACATTCCTAACACAGACAGAATTTTGGCAAAACTCTCGCAAGTGATATTCATAACCCTGTAAAGCGCGCAAACTGCCCCGGTAAATGTGCCAAACGGTTTAATCTACCTTCAAGCTGTAACGGGTTGAACCGCCAACCGTGACAGTTACGACCTATGTCGTTTTAAACTGGTAAAACTACACGCCTTTGTGATTTTATTGTTTTAATCTAGTATTTCAAACAGTTATTATGGGTGAAACATTTGATATACGTGTGTGTATGTGGACATGTTTAATACGTTTTGAAATAATTATTTAGATAAAACTAGCTGTACCCCTCGATATTACTCGCGGAAGCTGTTGCACCTTTAATCTTTTCTTATTGTACAAGAGCAGGTGAGGATCAACATACACCCATCTGATAACCTGATCCAACTAATTTTTTAAATATTAATAATGAATGAACTCATCTATGATGACTTGCCTATCGAAAAACTAAATTTAGTCCCCAATTTGAATTTTCTATATAGAGAATAAGGCTAAGTAGGCTTGCTCACTTATTTCTATATCTACAGTGTGTAGTCAAGATTCAGCTAATTTAATGAAAAACGTTGTCAAGATACAACCTTGTATTAAATGCTTTAGCACACTTTTTCCACTCAATCATTATTTACAATCTTTACTAACTTACTATACTTGTTACTTTGCTGAAAAGGAAGATACTAATTTCTGTCTCAAGGACTCGTGGGCCCTTTTCTTAAAAATCCCAAGCTCCGCCCTTGGAGCCATATCGGAACCACTTGACATTATACTGTCTTATAGAACCCGAAACCTTACGAGAACTATTCTGATGAATCATTTATACAGTAATAATAATACCAATAATATCTCTAATTATTATTAGAGACTGACTTATACTAATTACCTAACAATAGCTTCCTGGCAACAGGTATATCAATATGTGTCAATACACCGAGCTAATAATTAATCGAAATTGATAGCAAAATAAAGGTTATTTAATAAGTAATCTAATGTAATAGACAAGCCTGAGAGAAAAAAAAACAATAAAAATTATAAAAAAAAGAAATTAAAAATGTTATTTTGATGTAAGTACCGTATATATTACTATAGCATTTACTGAAAAGCTGTAAGTTAATTTGTAATTACAAACAGACACTTAAATTTTATTTATTTATGATGTTCTCCTAGCCCATTATGGCCACGGCGGCCAGTCTCAACCACGCAGGAGATATTATAGTGCACAAGTGTGTGCATAAACACAGGTGCACTCTCTGTTCCCTCACTCTCATAATCCGATGGGACGGTTAGCCGATACGATCGGGGTGAGGTCAGGCGCAGGACCGACAGCTTTACGTGATCTCCCAGGCTCGAGGTTTCAGACCCCAACTCCAAACTAAAATTACGGGTGGGTCACCCTTATCTTTTAGGGGTATGAAAAATAGGTGCTGGCCGATTTTCAGACCTACCCGATATACCACATAATTTTTAAATACCGGTACATCCGTCACATATGAGTTCGATAACAGACACCGCGACACGACAATTTTATAAAATACTTGTTTATGCCCGCGGCTCCGGCCGCGTATATGTCGGTTATCGGTATACTGTAAAGTGTCATCCAAATCCGTTCAGTAGTTTTTAAGTGAAAGAGTAACAAACATCCATCCATACAAACTTTCGCGTTTATAATATTAATAGGTCATATTGTAAGATATGAAAATTATATTTCCATTTTCTTTTTTGAAAATTACAACTCCCTTAAAAATATATCTTGTCGCGGGAGACTTTTCAAACATACATACAATTTGTGGCTCACACAAAGTGTTATTCCATGTGGGATTTAAACCCATAACACTTAGCGCAGTAGAAAGCGGCGTGGCGACCGCTTAAACCTATGCTATCTACGCATCGGTTGCATGTAGCAAACCAGAGGAAAATTTGATTTAAAATTAAAACATATGTTTTGCTTAAATAATTGCTCTTCGTAGTCCATTACTACAATATTCGCATGGCTTATTATATACGTAGGTTAGGTATGACTTCTATCACATACTGTATACTGTGTACGGATCAAAACATCTTAGAGTCAGATTTCCAAGGAGAGCCATTGAGGTCGTCCTGATACGACACAACGAGACTCGTTGTACGGCCCTTGTGTCTGTGACACATGATATGAGCCACTTCAAAAAGTCGGCCTCAACAAAACATCTTGAAAGGTACTTCAAAACTTTATGTTTTCTGAGATGTAATCAAATTAAAACTTGAAATTGACTAAAATTTCAGAAAAACGATTGTCACAATAGTCACCAAGTTTTCTTCGCAAATAAAGGAACATTATTATACGTTACATAACTTTTGTCAGCGTATATATATATAAAGAAGTAACTCAAACGAGGCGCAATTAAGGCTACAGAAAAAAGGGGGCAACACGAAAACAAAATTAAAACCAAGTAAACGGTGAAATACCTGATTCATAAGCAAGGGCGGCTTGTGTTAAATGTAAATTAAAAGGGAGATCGTATTAGAAAACAATTATAACAAGTTTTATCAAACAAGTTTTACATGGGGAATTTATGAGCCGGAATTGATTTTTTCAGCTACTAGTAAAAATAATTTTAAATTGGTACAAAGTTTGACATTTACGCACCAACAAACTTTTGCCCAATAAATAAATAAATAAATAAATATGTTCAGACATTTTAACACACAACGCCATCTAGTCCCAAACTAAGCAGAGCTTGTACTATGGGTACTAGACAACTGATATTAATACTTATATACTTTTTTTTTGTAAATACATACATATTATACATAGTAAACACCCAAACTCCGAAACAAACATTTGCAGATCATACAAACATTTGGTCCGACTCAGGAATCGAACCCGAGACCTCTTGCACAGCAGTCGCATTCGCTACCACTACGCCACAGAGGCAGTCAAAAGACCGAAAGTTTTGAATATTACTATAACTTTAAAATAATAACCTTTAAACTTGTTCATTAGAGTTAATGTTTATAACTAATATTACTTAATACTAAGCCCCCTGCCATAGAATAACGCACCATTACACAATGGTCGTTAGAACCCCAAATTTATGCCTTCATTTTTAATGGTCAGTGTTTCGCTCCACTGGCTTTTTATTATTTAGATATCATGGAAGTATAATCTAATAGTTGAGTATTTTAGAAGATTCCACAGTTTTGTAGATTTAACGGCAATAATCACGACAATGGCGCTAATTAGGTTATTCTAAAACTCTCTAAACGAGGTTAAAAATCACTAAAAATTAGTGTCGTTCAGTCACAAACCATCTAAATGTCAAAGATTGACTAAAATTTGTCACACTTAAAATAGACGTTTCCTAAATAAATACATACAAAAATAGCATTTTGAATATCGTTTTACTAAAATAAGAGAAAAGTATAAGTTTTAGAGAAATGTTAGTTTAGTTTTAAAATTAACATTACTGAAACTATCCACTGTCGTCGGTCTGTATGTGTACATTTTTTTATTTTTGAAAGATTCTCACTAAATATCTTTTAGTTACAACGGCCATTGGGTCTGCGACAGTTCTGACCAGCCACTGCCTGTAACTTTAATGGTTTGTCATAATTTGTATTATTTTTAACTAGCTGACCCGATGAACTTTGCACTGCCATATTTATTTTCGTGAATGTTTTCTAAATTACCGAAAAGCTCTTGTAGTAAGCCCGTGTCAACTTCCCACAGAGCCGCAGTGTATAGGACTAAACGGACTTGGAAAGATAACACCTCCGGTTTTTATTTGATTTTCCTTTATACAAACCTTTTCCTGATAATAAGAAATACTTCGAAAAAGATTTATCCAATTTTGTGCAGGCGGTCGAAAGTTATGCGCGTACGTACAAACATTTTAGGGATTCATTTTTATTTGTTTAAATATTAAGATGTCATAAATCTTTTTTTTTTTTTTTTTCTTTAAAAAAGACAACTCCCGCATTAGGAATATACATTCCTGTGTCGCGGGGATCTTTACAAACATACATGAAACGGACACAAAGTACACCCAGACTTAGAACAACAATTTATGGATCTCACAAAGTGTTGTCCCATGTAGGATTTGAACCCACAACACTTGGCGTAGCAGGAAGCGGTGTGGCGACCACTGAAACCACTAGACCAACCGTGTAGTCAAACCGTGTAGTCTTTAACACTGTGATGCCAATTGTACTAATGTAAATATAGTTCTGCTATATTCTTACACCTCGGCACTAAGTCTCGCTTAGTGTAATTAAGATTAATATACAGTCTACAGTCATCTCTCTAAAATTCAATTTGAATATTAATCGCTCCTGAAATAACATTGAAGAACCACACTTAATTAATACCTAATTTAATCAACAGTATGGTAGGAGTTGGCTTCATTTACGTAACGTCACCGAAGATTTATTAAATATTGTAGTATTATGGATTAAATTTATTATTCCTTCTGGTCTTTTTTTCAAATTAGGGTGGGGTCGCATTTAAACATTTTCAAGATGCGGCTGAATTCCGATTTCTTGAAGCAGCTGCCATTGAACTCCTCGAACAAACAAAGTTAAGCACCACCATTAGGCAATTAACTGCCTCGGTGGCGCAGCGGTAGCGTATGCGACTGCTGTTCTTGAGGTCTCCGATTCGATTCCCGGGTCGGATCAAATTTTTGTATGATCTGCAAATATTTGTTTTGGAGTTTAGGTGTTTTCTATGTATGATATGTATGTATTTACAAAAAAAAAGTATATTTGTATTTATATCAGTTGTCTAGTACCCATAATACAAGCTATGCTTAGTTTGGGACTAGATGGCGTTGTGTGTTAGATGTCCGGAATATTTATATTTATTTATTTTAATTCTGTAATAAGACTATGGTTGTCTGGAAGAGATGCAGTGCGCGATATGACCGCCAATTGTTGTAGTAATCCTTTTGTCACTCATTTTATTTAGTATGTTGTAATATGTACGCAATGAAAATAAATAAATAAAACCTACCTACTACCCGTAAATATTACCAAAGATGTTGACAGCTTGTGTCTTGTGTTCCGAGGCACGAATGGGTCTGAATATGGTAAAATTACTAGTATCACTTAACTCTGCAATGTGTTAACCTACACGGCTACTATTGAGCTACGAACCCTTCTATATATGTCTATCTATCTATCACAGCCCTTTTCTATCCAGTTTTGGACATAGGCCTCTTCCATACTCTTCCACCAAGCTATCTATATATGTATAAATGTTAAAATAACTGTTCCTAATAAATGGCGATATCCCAATACTGATTGTGTTTTATTTGCATATATGTACTGCTCGTTTCAAAACACAGAAGAAATTACGCATTGTCATTCACTCGTATTAGTTCTTATAACGTTCCATACAAAACAAAGGATTAAAATTGCCTTATTTTTTAGTTTTTTGACTTAATTAACATATTGCACGAGCACATAAGTATTTAATCTCAGTTACTATTTGATATCAGCAACGTATTTCTTTAAAAATTGGTCTTGAATTATAGATTGACAAATCGTTAGCAGTCGTTTAAGCGCTCGCCACGCCACTTTCTACTGCGGGAGAACAATTTGTGTGATCCACCAATTGTTATTCTGAGTCTAAGTGTTCTTTGTGTCCGTTTCATGTATGTTTGTCAAGTCCACCACAACACATGGTTTTCTATTGTCCTACTGCGGGAGAACATTTTGTGTGATCCACTAATTGTTATTCTGAGTCTAGGTGTTCTTTGTGTCCGTTTCATGTATGTTTGTCAAGTCCACCACAACACACGGTGTTCTATGTTCTATGTATACTGCGGGCGATAGTTTTAAAAAAAATGCGAGGCACGATAGAAGTGAAAACTAAGTTACTTGTGAATTGTATCCTCCAGGAAGCGTGCGATGACGATGACGCAAATTTTACGCTTTTTGTTTACCCAAAACGTGCTTAACGCGCTAAAGTTTTCACTTTAAAAAAATTGTTATAATTAAACTGCTCGTTTCTTTGTGGTGTGGTGTGGTGGTTCGCGCAGCTTTAAAATAATAAATTATCACTAAATAATTGAAAGCACAAAAAAGTCCTGTAACTTAATCCAATATAAATCTTGCCAAATAAATGACCAAATTATATTACCAATGTTATTGTATGAAAAAGCGACATGAACTTATTAAACCGATGAAAAATAAAGTTTGCTTTTTTTACCGTAAAGACACAAACAAAAACTTTATGGATCATTGAATTTGTTCGTAGAATTTATGCCAAATGAAATATTACATTTCTGGAAGGGTATTTTCATTAATGAATGCTGGGGTGGGCATTGTTTCATAATAAGTTAAAATGTGTGGTCCCACTGAGAGCGGTAAGCGATATTTTATGGTTTTAAACCTGTGTTTTTAAGCTATTACAAGGGATTCGGCCAGATAGTATCATCATCAACCCATAATGTCCCACTACTGGGCTCCGGTCTCCTCTCACGAGAGGGTTAAGGCCACACTTCCTCACGCTGGCCAAGTGCGGGTTGGGAACTGGCAAGACAACGTTGTGACTACATAATCTTGCCATTGGTTGTTTTTAAGCCTCTCAAAGGCCTCCAACTAAGTTTCACGATTGCTATTTTATGAAAACAACCGGGATCGACTGCTTAACGTTACCTTCGAATCACGGAGACGATCACAGTAACATGCCACCAGGGGTCACCTATCCAGGTACAAACCGCGTCATCGTGGCTTAACCTCGGTGATTATTTCTAATCACCGAGTGTAACTGGGCTATGAGAACCTTTCCAGCCCTTTAAACTGATTCTGGTTTAAACTGATTGAAACCAAGTATTGGTTTCTCCTTTAATTTTTAAGGCATTGTCACAAACTCGTTCCCGGTCTAGATCCCATGCATTTCGATAACTTCTTTAGACTAATATAATAATAATTACGGACGTAGGCATTTTATTGAGAAAATGTATCCTATACTAACGTAATAAAAGGTTTCCGTTACGTTGTTTTTACTTTCATTTTTAACGTACTGCGTTTATACTTAATAAAATCATAACTCTCTGTTGTTAGTTAAACTATTCGCTTGGCAAACAACAAACAATCGCAGGCCAATTTTGGGCTTCACATTTTTTATAAAAGAAAGCATATGCGAACTTTTGTAGTTTATAACATACATACTTGGAGTTTTATTTGACATAGCAATAGCCTGTCATAATTAGTTCAAAATAAAAATTGTTAGAAAACTTTTAATCTAAACTAACAGAGTCGATGAATTACAGAAAGGGTAAATTAATAAATTTAATATATAATATACTATCTTTTGCTCACGATTCCGCCTGTTATCGTATTAATTCGTATCCTTTATCCTTTCTTAAGAATTAAACTATCTCCAATGCAAATTTCATTACATAGCGTAAGAAAGATGTCCATGTTTAAACGAAATAGTCGTATGCCTTTTCATAATGTTGATAAATCAGTGCATATGTTTATCGCTAAAACTGCGACCCCATCTTCTTTTTCGGTGTTTAATGCTGTAAAGAGTACATTAAAACAAAGCTACAGCCACGCTGAGGATTTTACTTACCACCGAATACATTACTTGTTATTTTTGTTATAAAAACTTTTTAGATTACGTTTATTTCTCTTATTTTCATATTCTAACGAATATGAAAAGGATTTGATGTTTGAAAAAGAAATGGTGGCAAAAATTCAACTAGAATGACTTTGAACCTTATTGAGGTGATTTTCTTTGCTGTTTTTTTATGGTGCATCTAATTTTGCCGCGTGTACGTCTGTTGTCGCGGTTAATAACCGCCTTTTTTTACGTGTGGATACCCCCTCGGACCTTCACCCCACCGGGGTTTGCGGCGGGGCGGTATGTCGGAATCGAACCGACTAAATCCACACGAGTGGCACACCACTCTGCGCCTGAGACGGGAGAGATCCGGGAACCGCTTTCTTATGCCATCCAGACCCGGTTAATAATCGCCTAGGTCATGCCTAAAGAATCATAGATCTCTATTGTAAGTTTCATACACATCGGTTCAGCGGTTTGGACGTGAAAACGTAACAGACAGGTAGAGTTGCTTTCAACTTTATAATGTTAGTATGAATAGAGAAATAGGCAACAAACGAGCAGACGGGTCACCTGATAGTAAGTACTTGTGGGTAGCTACATCTCTAAAGTAAGTGTGTTGCAGCCTCTTGAAGTTCTGGTGGTCGGGAGGCTAAGTGGAGGTCACTTAATCAACAAAGAAGTAAGCATTAGTAATATCCTAGTGAAGGGTCACAAGAAGTCGTTGAATGCGGGCAGCACAAGACCGTCTGTTATGAAGAACCTTAGGGAGGTCTAAGTCCAGCGGAGGACACCGTTTGGCTAAGATTATGATGATGACATATTTTATGTGCGTGTGTATGTGACTAAACTCCTCCTAAACTGCTAAACCGACTTTAGTTAAATTTTTTTATGATTATTAAGTAAGGTTTCGAGAAGGGTTTAGATTCACAATTCGATAAAAAGAATATGATAAAGAATCTTATTGTGTAGCTAATCGATTCGATTCGCGTCCTTACTATCTGTGTGTGTGTGATAAATTTTAACGCAAATATCAGTTACATTTGCTTTTCGTTAATATTATTTTATTTGTTAGGATAGAACTATTTTCCACCGAACAGTAATATTAATATAACTATTTTCAACTACTAGTTTATAGTTAAAACTTGCAGGACTAAGTTCATTCGAAATTCTGAGACAAAATACATTTGTCATAAAAGATCTGAAAGCGAGGCGTCGAAACCGGGTGTGATCTGCGTGTGGGGCTATGCAGTAGGCTATTTTAATAAATATTTTTTATATAGTAAGTCGATTTGACTTCTATAGCTATTTATTAAAAAAAACCTGAAAAAAACGCTTCATAGAATAGCTTGTTATTGTCATATTAAAGAGTCCACGTTGTATTAATTTTGTGCAACAGATACAAAATATGTGTGTTGTTTTTCTTTTGTTTATGCATTATATCATACTTTGGTACTCACATGTCTTATAGTAAAACTGTTTGGTAAAGGCGTGAAACTATTTTATTTATTTATTTAAATAAATACATAATTTGAAAGTGAGCATACTCATACGGTACGGTAATAGCAGTAGAAGAATAGAAAGCCTTAGCTTTGCATTCGTATTATAGGATTGTATCTAACTTTCTGACTGAACGTCTGCTGAGAATTACTTGACATTAAAAAGACCGTTACCGCTTTTATTATTCAATTATTTCTGGAAATGTTAATTTTTATAAAATAAGTCTCTTGTCTCGTGGCCACAAGGAAAACATAATGTAATGACTCGTCGGCGCCGTTTATAGGCCAAGTTCTCCCTACGATAACAAATCGGTAAGAATTTGTCCCACTTACTTCAGTTTTTATACTCCCCTTAAAACTTTTCAATAGCCTGAATCGTCATTCCGGCTACATTATCTTTTTACTAAACATAAAAAAAGTTGTGGAACTTTTAAATTCATCAAATATTATATTTCAGCAAAAAATCACGATCAGCTCTCATGAGTATCAATAGAAATGAAAACAAAAGTTGCAATCTCAAGTGTACACTTTGTGATGTTCTTCTAGCCGATTACAGCCATGGCGGCCAGTCTCAACGGAGACCAGCCAATTACGCACGAGATATTATAGTGCAGAAATGTTTACGCAAACACAGCTGCACTCTCTGTTCGCTCACTCTGATAATCCGATGGGACGGTTAACTACATGATCGGAGAGAAATCAGGCGCTGTACGTGCTCGCCATAGCAGACCTCACACCCAATTACCAAACTCCGAACTGTCTCTAAATATTTCTATAAACAGAAAAACTCAATAACACTTTTGCCTGGAATTCGAACTTAAGACCTCTTGATCGGCAGTCGCACACATCGTCCTCTAGACCAACGAGGGGGTACAGTACAGTTAAGTACACTTCACACTAAGTAGGCGTTGATCATAATTATTGTCGAATCCGATAAAATCAATTAAATAGCTTAGATAGCCTTTCTTAACGTTTAACCCACAAACAACTAAAAATTTATATAACAATTATAAATTCTTCAATTTTGTGGTATTATATCATTATTAAAATACGTGACTAGGCATTTTTATTACCAATATTTCAATCTCGCCGAAAAATTCTTAGCGGAACGGTTGCGTGTCGGTTACCATTTAACAGGTTCACATAAATAACGTACGTTTACTTCAGAGGTCGGGGTCGGACTGAGTGTGATTTGTTTGTTTTGACTACAGCGCCATCTAGCGTGATCTACAGGCTTTTAGCAACATTAGCGGGCCGAATGACGAACGGTGATCGGTGTCGAAGTAAATCGTGGTCGAGGAATGAGTTAATTAAATTAAAAAAGCTTACAGCTTATTTATGGACTATTAGTGGAGTTTAATTAATGGTGGGCCTTTTAAGATTTTAGTGATAAAGTATAAGTATTGATTTATTTATAGTAGCGGACTTTCGAAGTGATTTAGTGTTTTACTGTTTTTTTCTAATTCATTCTGTTTAAATTTTATGTAAAATAAGTTTTTTTTATAGAATAATAGGCAAACGTACAGACGTATCGTCTGATGGTAAGCGATTACCACCGCCCATGGCTGGCCTTTGTGGGGTGGGGAGGGAGGTTGGAGAGGGGTTAGGGTATGGGCCTCCGATGTCCCCACTCACTCGTTGAAATACAGCGCAAGCGATGACTCACACCGTTATGCCACTCATTTATGCTAAAGCGTGGTTCTCCCACGATAACTTCTACGAGTTTGTGTGTATTGAGTAGTTTATTAGTGCAGTTGTTAGATAGCATTAGTCAAAATGAATACAAAGCATTACGTATACGACGTAACACTATAATGTAGTGGTAGTGCATAGGTAAAATGATTTATCATACCATTAAATAAATACGTAAGACATTCTTATTTTAATAAAGTGTATTTTTACTTACTACACATAGATTTAAAGATGAAGTGTCACTATCCCTATATATCTCGTCGTAAGGCAGGAACCTACGAAGGGGGAGAGCCACGCTTCGGCACGAATGCGCCGGCTCGACCGGAGTGATACCACGGCCTAACAGAAAACCGATGTGAAACAGCGCTTGCGCTGTGTTTCACCGAGTGAGTCCGTCCCATCAGATTATGAGAGTGAGGGCACAGAAAGTGTACCTGCACCTGTTTGCGCATACAGTTGTGCACTACAATATCACATGCATAGTTGGCTGGTGCCCGTTGGGACTCGCCATCGTGGCCGAAATAATCATGATGACAGTAACCAAGAATCACTAAAATTATGTATTTATTTGACGGAAAGGGGTTCTTAGAGTGTAAAAAGCGTATTTATTCTCAAATTAAGAGCGACATTAATATATTAAAAAAATACAACTACAAGATACAGTAATCCGTCATGTTAAGTTGAACATCAATCGGAGCGAGTTACGTCACTTATGTATAAAGTTCACTTTGGATCAATTCCATTCGGATGTCATCGACGATCACATTACTGTTTTTAAGAGCTGTAATTGACACCGGTTGACGAATAGTGACGTCGCGTGTTACACAAACACACGCCATGACACTACCCAGCGTTTTCTCATGAATTTTAAACTTAAATCGCAATTATTCCTACTAAAATTTTATTTTTTGTAGAAGTCTAACTGTTTTTGACAGTAGTAAACTTCTGAACATCATAAAATAGTTTTTCAAAATTATTCATCATGCCCATTGGCTAGGAGATTATCAACATCACTTAAATTATCGTTGATTTTTTCTTTTTGTTTTTCTTAGTAAACAAGAATCTCAGTAAAGCGATAAGGTCCTATAATTTTTAGAAGTTTGATTATTAAAGTGAAACTATCCTCATATTAGATGAATTAATTAACTGTCACATTTGTATGTTGTAATTCTTTGTTTTTTCTATCTGTTAAGTGTGTACAATAAAGATAAATAAATAAATAAAATAAATAAGCTTTCATTGCTACGATAAAGCTACATAAATTAATGACTAGGTATTTTTTCGAATTTTCTAGTACTTGCTTTAATTTATTAAATAAAATAGACTTTTCTTATGTCAGGTCGAAAATTTGTGTTCGCTTTCTAGCTTTTGGGAAACTAACTAAGCGGCGGTTGTGTAATGACTAAGGAGTCGGGCTTATGATCAAGCGTTTGCTGGTTTGGATTTAGTACTTTACCAACATAAATCCAGTTCTAAGACAAGCTTAAGGAAAGGATAACAAGATAGTTATGTATGACCGTTATTAGTATTTTAACGTAATCTCTGCGATGACAGTCTTCGTCTAAACCACTGAACCGATTTTAATGAATGAGATATCAATAGCTTCGCAATAATTGCTTGGTAACATGGGCTATATAAATTTCATAAATGGTTTTGCGTAGTCGGGTGATAGTTACTTTAAGTTTTTGTTATTCGAAGAAAAATTATGCAGAAATAAATTTAATTAATAGTTTTGCTTAGTTGGGTGATAGTTACTTCATTTTTTTCTTATTAGAAGAAAAATTATGTAGAATTTAATGCATTGGATAACAACATACTCAATTTCCGTAGTATTATTCTTTCTCGATATAGAAAATCTTGACTTCTTTTAAGTTAAGATTTACTGTATCGAGAATGTCTTTGGAGATAGAAGTAGAGGGCTGTGATTAGTATATTTTAAGGTTTCTAAAACAGTTTGGATGATTAGGTAGTATTAGATGTTCTTAAGACTAATTGAGACAGAGAGAGAGAGAGAGAGAGATGTGTAGGAACACAATTATTGTGCTACAGATTTCAATGCACTAATTAGGTACGTAGTCAGGTCAACGTAGGCCTAGTACATTTCAATCCCGCTAACGTCTCGTCGCCGTTATGAGCGCTGTCTAACCTCCCTTTGTGTTCAGTTGTACTTGAGGTTTCATTATGTATTAATAATGAAGCTCTGTAAGTTTCTAATTAGCTAATAAGCACTATAGTTTGTTTCGTATTAACGGTTTGGGTTTCGTGTATAATAAAATTTGTACCCCACATATTCTTGAGACTCAATGAGAAACCTAATAAAATAAAATCATTGTGGGTTTCTGAGAATTCGAATACAAAGATTCATACTAGAAAATGCGGTCAAAAAGTTCATTTTTACACTGGTGTGTTGAACTGTTTAGTTATTTTGTTAATTTATTCAATATCTTTATGCGCAAATGTACAAGTCACCTTGAACGAGTCTCGACTGATATGTTTAGCACACAGCTTTGTCTTTCTCGGGGGCTACCTCCCTGGACAATCATACTCAAATTTGACGGAACTCCTATTGGTTTTAATTCATTGGACTCCTTCCTACAAACCCAAAAATTGTATGTCTCGGTATTTCGGGTGTATTTGTGTCGGTTCTAATGGCTGCCACGCTGTATCTAAATATATACTTCTATACTACTAGGTACCCCTAGGAGAGCCAGGCTGATTTATGCACAATCGGGTACACTCAACCGAGGTGGTACTACCTACGCTTAGACGATCAACGTTAAATGACAGCGTTCGTGATAGTGTTTCGTTGGTGAGTGCGAGACAAGAGGCCTAATTATGCAGAAGCATCACTAGGCGGCCTTGTAGTTGGTAACCATGCTGCATTTTCTCATTCGCAATATGTATGCTGACCACCATTGGATTCTACTTAAGTTTTCTATCAGGCAGAGTAGAGTAACTTTGGCATAAATAAATACATTAAAAAGAATTTGTATAAAGATCTTTAAGCTTTCGTCGAGTAACTTCAGGCCGTTCTAAATTATTCCAAGCAGGTTTTAGGTTTCCCTTCTTCATCGTCATAATCGATAGCCTTAAATACTCCACTAATAGTTACATATGTTTTTCCTTTGAAATGATGTTTTGGCCCATTTTACCACCTTAATCAGACGATGTAGTATTTTATATTTCAAGGTTCCCATTTCTTTGCAATGCTATATTACCACACGATATAATCATGATCTCAAACAGTGAATAAGTAAGATTCGCGTACACTTATAAGTTGTCGAGAATAAATTACCAAAGCATTTAACGGAACAAATACATCGTCTACATGAACATACTAATATGAATTTATATCACTAGTCCCGTTTCCCTGCGATAAATAATAAGCAGGATGATATCCATCTTCCCGTGGGAGTGTCGGATGCTGTAACGACTCAAGGCTGCGTAGATGAAGGTCGTAACATAAATAATAGGCCTAATAATATGATAGCGAAGAAAAATGATATAGCTAATTCATATGCAATAGACCCTTGGCGAAACCAACACCTTTATCCCGTGATATATAACTATTAGTTTGGAAATTAACTTTATCAATAGGTTTTATATTAGCTTTGAATTGCCTGAATATACAACCAGTTTGTACCGACTTAAATATATAGTTTAAATGTAATTATAGTGTACATTGATACTTGAGTTATAATATAAAATAAAAACCAAAGGGGTCTAATGAGTGACAGACACCTTTTCCTTAAATTTCTATACAATCTAGTTGTATTGTTTCCTCTTTCTATTAATTCTAAATATGTATATTTTAATTAAACAAATAAAACTGAAGTGTCTGTTTGTAATTTCCAATTTACAGCTTTTCGGTAAATGCAAATGAAATTATACGGTACTGTCATCGAAAAAATAATCTTTAAGATTGTTGTCTGTCTTTTAGTTTCTCTATTTGTTCTGACTAATCGCTGATAGGAATAGACCGATTAGGACGATTACATATGACTCTAGACTTCCAGGTAACTATGGATGGCAATATATATCAGTAGTTGATATTCATCAGTAGTTAAAGATAATAGAGCCATGCTGATTCCATCACGAACGGGCCGGCTCGACCGGGCCGGTACTTCGCTCTCACAAATAACCAACCTAAAATGCATTTATGCTGCGTTTAGTTGGTGACCGGAGGCCCAACGATACAGTAGCATCAATAAATAAACATTTTCGGACATTTTAACTCACAACGCTATCTAGTCCCAAACTAAGCAATAGGCCAATAGTGTGGGTCACCATGCTGCATTGTTACTTTGTCGCCATTATCAACGAGTATGGTGACCATTACTCTTGCGCACTGCTCATGCTTTCCATCAGGTAGAGTAGAATCATTTTGGCAGGCTCCTATAAAACAAAAAAACCGTCAGCGACTATGTTCAAACAAAACCTTATCTTTCTATGATAAGTTTTAGCAGTAGTAATAGTTATCGCTAGTAATAATAATATGTGTTTTTCTCTTTTCAGGTAACATTGAGAACCCAAAGAAATTCCAGCCAGGTCAGACAGAGTTTTTAATGAGGTCTCAGGATTAGGGGCCACCGGATAATTTCCCGGGCAACTTTAATGAGACATTCGAGTGCCAAGTGCCAGATCGGGTAGGGAAAGAAAATTTTGTTATTAACTTTACTCAAGTTTTTTTATGGACTGTTTTTAAAGTGTTCTTTTCGTGTATAATTATGTTGGGAGTGATTTGGGTTATATCATAATTTTGTTTTTGATGTACAAGCTATCTTACGTCCTTGACTGTTTCTCTGTAACTTTTCTTAGTAAGAGGTTTCTTGTTATACGCACTGATATTTTATTTGTAAAAGCCCGAATTGTAATATATACATTTTTACTATAAATGGGAACAGTAAAAAGTCGCATTAGAAGTAGAGTTATGTTTTTCGTGTTTGTACGTATGTTTGGCACTATCTATGGTCTAAACGGATTGTGGCAGGTAGGTATCGCTATGTTAATTTCAATTATCAGTTAAAAGACCCAATGTGACAATGAGAGATAAGATGAGAGAAGATCTGACAAAATACCTTTGTATATAACCTGTTAATATATGTAGTTGCTTTTTATATTGAAGTGTTACGTATTAACCCTGTGTCGTCAGGTTCACTAATTCAAAATGAACCCTTGTATCTTTTACATTGCGTTTAAATTTTACCATTAATGAACCAAAACCTACACCATTAAGGATCAAATTAACTAATCAAACTAAGTAAATATTACCGTTATCTACTAGTATGTGTGTAATGTGTACTATATTGATCTGACTGATGTAACGGACAACACCATTAGTACAGGATGTTGACATTCAATTTCGGAGGCTCCCAGGCCTATTATACCTTCAAGATAATAGTAAGAAAACAGACCGTACGTGTGTATGTTTAACTTATTACTGAATATTGTTTGATCCTGAAATTTCAGACAATATTTCACGGAGAAGGTTGTAAAAGCAATTTTCCCTGTGCTTACCTGCAAGTCACACTATCAATTGGTCTAAAGCAGTCACTTGCTTCATATATACCTTCATATATATATATGAGCGTATCACCTCCAGTCCATTACATCAACATTTTTTAAAGCATCTTAAATTATATTTTTTTTTATAAAATTTAACTTATAGTAGTTCATTACATCACAATGATTGCATTTTAATCTTCGGAAATGCTTTAGTTTAGGTGACGTTAACATTGCAAAGCTGTTGTAAATATAAAAAAACCCTTTGAAACTGATTACATAATATCTGTATTGTATTTAGTGGGAAAATAAATCTCCCTCTAAGCAGAAATTCTTGGAAGAATTCTAAATTATTAGTTAATTGCATTCGAACCGACATTAAAATAATTCTATACCACATATATTCTATACCTAAAGTCTAGAATCATAGAGCTCGCTTCATGTTACACAAAGGGCGTGAGTGGGTCTCCCGACAAATCGGTCAGCCTACTGAACCTAAGCGTTGGCCGCTCGGCAGCCAAGAGGAGTCGAGAAATGCATCAACCTCACGACTGAGGTACATCCCGGGGTAACCATATTCACCCATGGGGCAGGTCGCTGTCGTGTCTCTCACAGCTCTACGCAGTCAGAGTCGGAACACCGACCCGCCTAAGACGGCCGCACTCTGGTCTCGGGTCGTTTGCACAATGACCACATCTCCCTTGGATGTGGCTATAACGACCCTTAACTGATTATCGGAGAGCTAGCGGTCTCTACCACACTCCCTTCGTCGCCTTTTCGCTATGCAGACTCCTAGAGCATAACATTCTCACAGAAGGATACCGCTGCCCCACATTCCTCACTACTATTCGAGCAATAGGACATCAATGAAAAAAATAACAAAAAAGGGGAAAATCCATTCCCTTTCAGAGACGCTGACAAAGTTGCACGGGTTACACATACAATCACATAAAACAATATAACTTTCTTTTTCTTGGTTACCTAATCGTAATTCAATACAAGAAGATAGAAAAAGACAGAAACATTTGTAGGATCTAAATAAATAGGGAAATGGTACATGTCAAAGGATTTCTCTTCCTCAATAAGCCGATGATAGCATGTGGCATCTAACTTGTTGCTTATGTTTTAGTTTTATTCTCATTTTTACGCTTGTCAGGAATTTTCCTTTTCAATTTAGATGTTTTATTCTGTGAACGTTATATTTAAAATCTTTTTTTAGGATAGTTAATTTTGTACAATTAGTAATAGTAGCTTTCGCGACATTTATGCATAGTTTTTGTTGTATAGCGGGACTTATTCGCGATAATAGAACTAAAATGGTTACGATACCTTCTTCTTCCCGAGGTTTCGAACAGATAATACCGCTCGTGGTCACAGGTACATTGGTATATAACCTAAGATGATTATATAACAAACTACCTGTGAGATTTCTATACAAGGAAAACTATTAATTCATTAATTTTATTTCGTCATTATTTTATATTATATAGTTCTTTATAAGAAAATAAAAAAAAAAAAAAAAACAACAACCCATAATGGCCCACTGCTGGGCTCGGGTCTCCTCTCAGGAGAGGGTTAAGGCCATATAAGAAAATAGGTGAACATAAAGACGCCGGGGTTCCAGGAGTTACTTACGAGGGTGTACCTGGTTCTCTGACTTCTAGTATTCGAGACGGTATGCGGTTTTTAGTCGGTTAGAGTCCAAACTAGCTACCAGTTGATAGCATCCGAGGGGATTTCCACACAATAAAAAACGGGAAAACCGAAAAAAAATTCGTAAACATTTGTTTTGTTTGTCTTAAAAAAAGGATTTTTTTCTCTGGGAATATATTCTATACAAATAAATTTATAGTAGTACAGGACACTTCTAAGGACAAATTTAGGATTTTTTAATTTTTTTTTTCTTTTTGTGCTTCAAAAATACCACTCTTGCATTAGGAATACCTGTATAATATGTCACAGGGGACTTAACAGATATTGAAAAAACACTCGCAAGAAACATCAAAAATATGAACAAGAATTTGTGGATTACAGAAGAAAGTGTTGTCCCGTTTGGGGATCGAAATCTCAACAGTCACATACAATTTTATACCCTGTCGATGACATATGTACATATCATTACCAATAGGTGTAATAATAAATATATAGACGCTTAAATTATCCAAACATGTAAGTTACTACGCTGTTCACTAAAATTGCCACATTCCTTTGACGGTAGTCGAATAAAGTTGGTATTATATGCTTCTTATTTTAAATTTATTCGCCAACACAATTTATATCCTTAAATTTTTCCATTCCCACCCCTAAAACATTTGTTAATTTTAACCAAGTGCAACGCTAATTTGAATGTGATCGTATTATCTTTATGTCAAGGGGGGTTTATGGCGATATTTCACGAGGGATGCTCGGAGATTTTAATTAACGGATATAACTCGAAAAGTTTACGCGGCCATGTTGTTTTCCCCGTATTTTTTTGTATTCCTCTGAAATAGGGTATGTAAATAAGGTAGTCAACAATGCTTCAAAGTTTGTTTAAATAAATAATACTAACTAATATCTTTGGAATGGTATTCTGCTTTTGGATTTTTTGGTTTTAAATAATTACGCTTGTTTTTATATGACTAATATATTTTCTCTTTGCACCAATAATAACTAGTTTAGTTTATTTATTTAAACATCAGAATTGCGTGTGTTTTTTCCTAAACACGACTGGAGTTTACATGGCGCACTAATTCCTACCGTGGGAGAGCGCTTTGGCATGAATGGGCCGGCTCGACCGGAGTGATACCAGGGCCTCACAGAAAACGGTTTGAAACAGTGCTTGCATTGTATTTCACCGAGTGAGTGAAGATATCGGAGGCTCCCGCTCCTTATCCCCCAAAGGCCGGCAACGCACTTGTGTCGCCTCTGGTGTTGCGGGTGTCCATGGGCGGCGGTAATCGCTTACCATCCAGCGATTCGTATGCTTGTTAGTTCCCTATTACTTAAAAAATCCTTTGCTTTTGTACGTTGCGCACGTATACTATGTCTAACGAAACGCGTTGTATTACGAGGTTCCATGAAATTTTCTCCGCTATCGTTATTTTCGTCGTCGTGAAAAAACTATCTCCAACATTAAGCTTTCTTGCGCTATTTGTTTGAAAGTTTGTTAGACATCATAATTAATAACAAAGCGCTGTAGCGTAACAGCTGATTTTTAGTTAACGCTCTATTTATCTGATCAGTATTAGTATATATATATTAGCTAGTAGTATGTGATATTTATTTTCGTGATAGGAAAATTTTAAGATATAATGTAGTCATTTCCCATGAATGCCATAAAAATTCGAACGAAAGTCGTTCTCAGTTCACCCGTCCAGGAAACTTCAAATTCACCGTGTTTATATTAACAAGAAAACGAAGTGGTTCCTAAGGGTGGCTATTATCAGCCCCGGGTACTTAACGGGAATAGCCATTCCCTTCCCCTAAGATGTCAAATAACTTATAGCGATAATGAAATACTTCGTATTATTGGTAATGCAATACATAACAGAGGTGGTATTGAATAGATAGATTAAAGATTTTTAGAAGATATTTTAAGTATGAGCCCAAACATTAAAGCTCTGTTTCCATCCTACTTATATGAATAATGAGAAAGATCCTTACACTTCTCGATATGCTTTTATTGCCGTAAGCAGCAAAAGCAATAGGTTAGGAATAATTAATTTGTTCAAGTTAGTTTTCTGATAGTGTCTCAATTTTATTGTTCCCTACCCAAAGGGACCTAAGACTCCGCGGTCAGTCTGCCTGACCGTCTGCCACCAGGCTGTATCTCATGAACCGTGATAGTTAGACATTTTAAATTTTCATAGCTTTTGTATGTACTTCTGTTGCCGCTATAACAACAAATAATAACAAGTAATGAATTATTAAAAATTAAACATGACTGCGTCAATATCATATAAAAATCAAATAAGTTAAAATAACATAACCCTTTTTCTTTCGCAGTCGGGTAAAAACAGAATAAAATTAATATATAAAAGAGATTCCTGTACAACAAACGTGATTTTTTTGGCGTTTTTTCTCGATATTAATAATGGTAACAGGTACGGAATATAAAATGGTACGGAATCCTTCCTGCGAGACTGCGACTCGCACTTATACGATTTATATTTTTTAAATTTGACTCATATTTTACAAGCAGTTATAATTTTATGAGTTTACTAAACAAAAGGTGTTGTTCAGTTAACTTTTTTAATATCCTGTGTTTGGTTGACAACAATTTCGGGTAAATTTTTGGTGGGCAATGGTGTGAAATATTTTTCAATTTAGCTTTGTGTTTAGATAAATACTCCGTCAGTTTATTTTCAGAAATAAAAATGTAGATGTAAGGTATTACAAAATGAGATTGATGCAGAACCTTGATGCTGCAGCATTATTATGGAGCAATTTCGATTCTTGCTCCTCTATGAGTTGGTAAGCACAGAAACACCTGTGTGGTTTTTGATAGTAAAAAACGGACATATCCTTAAAATGGGCGAATCACATTAAAGAGAATCAAGAAAAGAAAAAAGAAATAAGACAATGTGAAAAGCACCAGGTACCGAGAAACATGCATGCTACGATTGGTGAATGTGGATGAATCAAAAAAGATTTGTCAGGAACATAGTAACTGGAGATCAATTGTCTCCTCCTACCCCTCTAGGGCACATTCCCTAGAGGGGTAGAAGGAGACCACGTCACGTATTTGTATTGGGTATTATATTGGGTATTGGGTGGATGCGTTTTGATTGACTACTCGGTTGGCCTAGTGGTTTCAGTGGTCGACACACCGCTTCCTACTGCGCCAAGTGTTGTGGGTTCAAATCCTACATGGAGCAACACTTTGTGTGATCCATAAATTGTTGTTCTAAGTCTGGGTGTACTTTGTGTCCGTTTCATGTATGTTTGTTAAGATCCTTGTGACACAGGAATGCATATTCCTAATGCGGGAGTTGTCTTTTAAAATGAAAGAATGAAAGACTTAGATTTATAAAAAATAGAGTCAAGATAATCAACTGACATTGTACACAGTAACCGTAAAATCTCTTCATAAGTTATTTGTACCATCTATGTTATAATAAGTATGCGGGTATTTTCACACCCCACCTCCCACATAACAAATGACTCGCTCGAAAATTCCGCCTTTGTGAGGCAACAATTAAAAACCAGCATAATAAATAGGCTACACACATAACATGACACGCGTAATCAAAACGTAACACCTCGAATAATTAATTATAACATATTCATGAATGTGGGAACTAATTATGCCAAAATGGAGATCTGAAGTAAATTAATATCGATGTAAGATTAGTACAGATGGGGTGACGTACATCGATCCCTTGAGTGTTATACGTGGTTAGAATTAAACAATGGCAGGTTAAAATGTTAAACAGTTATGGGAGTGGGAATTGAATTCTGAATTCATTTGTCCAAGGGACCATGTAAAGCATGTGGGTTATCATGAAAAGGGTTAAGAGCTTGTAAGTTAGAAATGTATATATTGGGTTCATTTGGGAAATGTCAAGGACTTCTATACTATTCTTATCTATACTATAGTTGTTTCTTTTGTGAAGGAAAGCCATTGCTGTATACACTTCCTTGATCTAGCTAGAAATTTGAATTAAGAGTAACCGGCCTACTTGGTAAAGTAGACCAAAACCTCCTTTCTAAAGAAATGCCTATGCCCAGCAGATAGCTTAAAAGTTGTTTAAAATAATAATTTAAAAGCAGCAAATTTCTTGTGAAATTAAAACAAACTGAAGTGAATAAAAGGCACTCAGTTGCTTTGAAATCAAGGAACCGTTTTTATTTACTTTGCTTTTCTCTCAAAAGCGCTTCTAAATTTGTGAAAATGGGTTTAAAAATTAGGAATTTATTATATCTTATAAAATAATTATTAAATAGCAATTAAACTGTAGAATTATTTACATAAACAGAGTTACAACTTGTTCTTCCTAAAAACAAAGTATTAGTTAATCTATTAAACAAAACCGTTTGAAACACTTTCACTTCGCTTCGTGAGCCAAGCTTTATCGTCTTAACACGATTATACCAGAAGAGGCACTTTATATTTTCGTATTAGTATTGGACCTCTTTTGAGAAAAGTATTATTTTGATTGATTTACTTAGTTAACGATCTTTGACTGGATTTCAAATTATAGAGATAGCTGTTGTTATTAGATTACATTGAAAGCTGACTAAATGGTAACCGAGTAGGAAGACTTCTGCGAGCCTATGGACCATTCCTTAACCTTATTAAGACTCATTCGTGCTTTGAAGAGCACTATAAGTTTTCGTTTCCGATTGTCACATATAATGGCTAATTGAAAGCCGAAAGTTCGACAGCATGCAGCAGCATGTGAAGGCATTCGCTCCACGTAAAAAAATCGAGGTTTAACCGTGTCATAGTAAACTTGAAGGAGACCTCAATTTAGTTTTGGTTTGAGACTTAAAAACCAAATTAAGAACTTGAGATATCGAAACAAGACAAGCTAAGTAATTACAATGCTACAAGCATTGTAATTACTTGCCTTGTCTTACTGGAATTACTCAGCAATCACAAGTGAATGATGGTTTACGTTATCAAATGTGTTAGCTTATAATGTCATGATTTTTGTGGTATTTTCTATATTCTATAAAAACATCTCTAGTTAATATAATTAATCACATACAATTGATCATCATGAATTTGGTAAAAATTTGCACACGTATTGTTTCTAGTGTGTATGTCTACTTGGGACTTTTATCTAAAAAAAGGTATCGTATTTAACTGATTCTTGAATACTAAAATAGCTTAAAAGCGATATAGCCAAGTCTGGCAAAAGGTAGTGAAATATTTTAGACCAAGTGAAAATCAGTTATTCTAAGAATATTCTATGGAATAAGAATACGAATTGTTACTATTCCTATTCATCCCATCCATGTGGGTGACGTAAGAGTTAACTAAGGGTTAAACTACATAGGACAATATCACTAAAGGTGGAAGAAATACTTGAAGAAAATCATTTACCAACCCATAAGGCCAGTGTGGTATATAGTAGGCCAAAATTTAGCGTTTCTAAAGTGAGCTCTAAGTCTAGCAGTGGTCTGTTAAATGCTGTTTATGACGTATTGTCGTCCTGTCAATGCATTTTATGTACACCAACTTCGTAATTCGATCCATTACAAGAAGATCCACTTCTCGGTTTCGATTCCGTGAGTTACCCTCATATTGCGACGACTTTATTTGATTTACAGAATTCTGTTTTTAGTATTTAGAATACGACTTGAAATCCTGTCCTATGTTATAAGGTCAAAGTTGTATAAACATATTATATATGTATAAATAGATTTATATAGCAAACATGTATAAATATCTATAAATATATAATGTATATACAAATTAGCAGCAAGACCTGAGAGCTACTTGGCCCTACACAGCAGCCTCTAATTGACACGAGCGGTGCTAAACTAACCTAACATGTACAAATTTGCATAAACACCAGCCATAATGTTTGGTGATGGAATGTTACTTGCTATCTGATGTTTGGATAATGAATCTCGTTGGTAGACGAGAGCCTTGTAACCGACGCTGGCAATTACTGTCCAAGTTAATTATATTTATTGGCGTCTATTTTGCACAGGAGGCTTGAGCTCACTGAATTTTACGGACTAGCTTTTGTTAACTAGCCTTTCAGCGATTAACTCACTTATGATGGAACAATCTTTTTATGGAATAAGGGGAAATGTGCTGACGTATCAAGTGAGCGTAAACGATTATCGCCTCACATGGACACCTGCAACGCCAGAGACGTTTGTAGTATGGGGCTCCACGTCACATTCACGTCGCAAACGTTGTTTCACACCGGTTTCTGTGAGGCCGTGGTATCAGTCGGGTCGAGCCGGTCGAGGATTTGTTATCTTTGTTTTAATCGGTATAATTTATTATCAGCTCCGTAAGTCTCTCTCAACTCAGTAAAGTGATTCGTGGGGGTTTTCTCGTGATAACAAGGAGTACAAATAACTTAATTATGTTTAATATTTTCTTTCCATAAAACGCCGAATATATTTCATTTTTAGAAGAAAATATATATTTAAGTACTATAGGTAGTGGAGCCATGCTGATCGCAGCATGAGCCGGGTCGACCGTAGCGGTACTACTTTTTCATAGAATATCAACCTAAAATGACAGCATTCGTGGTGTCATGTTTCGTTATTAACTGCAAGACCGGAGGCCCAATGATGCAGAAGCATCTCAATAGGTTGCCAGTGTAGGTCACCATGTGTTGTCTGCATTCGTAATGAGTATGGTGACCATCACTCTTGGATTCTCCTTATGCATACCAACAGGCACAGTAGAGACACTTTGGCCGGCGCATACGTAAAAAATGGTTTTAAACGTTTACGTCCCCTCAAAATTAATAATTAAAACAAAAGTGTAAGCTTTTGAATGTACAATTGTACTAAAATTGTATCTCCAGGACATAACAACACACAAATGTTTCTGATCATTATAATTTTAATATCGTGTGCTTGTTAGTTAGTGTGGTACAAACGACAGACGGTGTTATTCCATATCTGTAGTCACCAAATAATTGTTTCAATAGCATATCAATAGTAATCAATGGGTTTATTTTGTTGGGGTGTGTGGGGGCGGACCACAATCTTTCGCCCCCAGCCAACCTCACCTGCACGCGGTGCACCCTGCTAGATAACAAACGAGGCTCTGGCGACTGACNAACCGTTGGGGTAAACGAGTTCTTGAGTGGAGACCGCGTCTCGGCAAACGTAATGTAGGACGTCCACAAGCCAGGTGGAGCGATGATTTGCGCAAGACGGCTGGCAGGAGCTGGATGCGAGAAGCCATAGATCGAACTAAGTGGCGTGAAATTGGAGAGGCCTATGTCCAGCAGTGGACTGCGATAGGCTGATGATTGATTGATTGATTATTTTGTTGGTGTAGTCTTTCTTGACAGAAAAGTCTTGCTTAAAGTAGCAAGCAGTAGTGCGAAACGTAGCTACCTTGAATATTAATGATACTGTTAAGTGCACTGTTTAATATATATAAATAAAAATGAATCACAAAAATAACATACTACATACTGCGAATACGCGTAAAACTTCCGATCGACTGCACCAAATTGAATAATTCTTTTATAAATGTGTTTTTTATTGTCAGGGCAAAGTTTAACAAGAAAAACCGGAGGTGTTATATGTTCTTAGTCCGCTTAAGTTAACACGGGCTTACTAAAATAAAACAAAACAAACAAACAAACAACAACCCATAATGTCCCACTGCTGGGCTCGGGTCTCCTCTCAGGAGAGGGTTAAGGCCATACGTCCCCACGCTGGCCAAGTGCGGGTTGGGGACTGGCAAGATACGTTGTGGCTACGTAAATCTTGCCGTTGGATGTTTTTAAGCCGCCCGAAGGCCTCCAACTAAGCTTCACGACTGTTATCGAATGATAAGAACCGGGACCGACTGCTTAACGTGACCTCCGAATCACGGAGACGCTCATGGTAACATGCCACCAGCGGTCACCCATCCAGGTACTGACTGCGCCATCGTTGCTTACCCTCGATGATTGTTTCTAATCACCGAGTGCAACTGGGCTATGAGCGCCTCTCTAAACTAAACTAAAATAAGTTTTTCAGTAATTCATAAAATTTTAATGAAAATGATTACGGCGGTACGATTTTGGTCGGGTGAGCTAGTATTGAATAATTAAGAAGTATTTGAATGCTAAAAACACATTCACACACAATATAATAAATAATATAATTGAAAATTCCTTGAATTAACCTGGCATTAGTCTTCTGTCTTGGTTCACCAATACTTATTGAATTGAGGTCCGACACTCGTAACAGCGCTGGCTAAAAGCCTTCGTATGTACAAGTCAGTTCCATGAGAGGCTAGAATAATTACTCGCGTGTGTAGGCATCCTCCATAGCACGCTGGCCAGGCGGGTTGGTATAGCGTTACTGAAAAATTTTCCTTCTCTGTTTTATCTTATTTGGAAAACATACAGTATTTTATGATTAATTAAGCTCTAATTAAATTTCTAGTAATCATTTACACGTTTTCACATTTAGATGTTAAGTGCTGGATGTATAAGGAAAAAAAAGATTATAATTATGCAACATTAGACAGCGAAAGAAAAAAAGATATAACAAGTCAAAAAAACAATCGGAGAACCGACTCAAACCAGCGCTTAGAAAACTTACGCTTAAAAACAGTTGGACTTATATTAAATAAGTCCAATTCAGGCAAGTCACATAACTCGTTAATACAGTCAACGGATCTTATGTAAAAAGATTTATGATTGATTTCTGTAGTTTGTTATACATGGTGATGGGAATTCTAACAGACCTAGTAGGAACTTTTAGGTATAACTTATCTAGTAGGTAAAGAGAATCTATTTTGACTATGCAATTTTGACTAGTGACGTAGGCAATTTTCTTTCTATCATGAAGTGGTAATAAATCTATGTAGTGCTGTTGTCCGTAATTTGCTCTCTTAGTCGGCTCTAGCGACATCTACAGTATGTATGTGTCGCTCAATTTCTTATAGGCCACTGTAACTTTAAGAGATTACACTCATTTCAAACACGGGCTATAGCGGCTAAACATAACACACTCACTAACACACACACACACACACACACGCACGCACACACGCACACTCGCATCCAAACACACGAAAACACTCTCAACCTCAGATGAATGAACACAGTTACCACATCTAATTCAACAGACATCTAGATTGGAATTGATTTGTTTGTTCTGATTATATTTTATATTCTATTTCAACTTAATTATATACCTAAATAGATGTTTAAATATCCTATAAACTAAAATCGCTATCCTTCTCAAAGTGATGCTATGGAGCTAATTTCTATTGTTGCGTCACTATTTTCTTTGTCAGTCTTTTGAGCGTCTTTGATCGTCGTTCGTTTAGAACAACAGAATTCGCACCAATGAATAATGTAAAATCTGGTCTTGTTTACCGCGACATAAGCCCCGAACTTAGAGCGGAAACCATCAATAACTTCAAACCTGTAATTTGTTTCTGTAGTAATTGAATAAATAAATTGAATTGAAAATTTCAGTAAGTCTACTCACCATTGTGTCAATGCTCAATACCTGAATATAGCTGTGAACAGTCGGCTTATCATATCCTCTGTGAAAGTAGATTTTGGTATAATGAACGTAACATAATGCCAAATAGCTTACATATAACATTTTGGGCGGTATACAATGGGGATCTTGTGTCAACTGCGGTGAATTTCCGTGCGTTTAGACGTTTCTGTTACACATACTATAGAAATGGAATATAGCTCACTTAAGACCCATAATTTTTTATCCGTGGTGCTTCCCGGCTTGAAAAAAGTGTTTGCCTATTTTGACTATATTTTGTCTCCCGCTTTGCTAAGGAGGGAAGTGGACTTATTGTGTTTCCAACTCCTCCAATTTTATTCTAATTAGTTTCGTTGCTACTAACTAAACTGTCTTGGAACCCTCAAGACAGTTTAGTGTCGTAACTCGGTGCGTTCGTGGGTCACTGTTGTTGATCCTGGTGTACAGGAGTTACAGTGGTGGGCGTGTGGGCGGGATTAGTCCCAATCTATGGGATGAATAGAAGTGGTGACACTCCATATCTTTAATCCATCGTCAAATGTAGATCCACAAAGTTTGTATATTACGAATATAGTGTTATAATTTTCACTCTATTACCAGATGTTGTACGTGGGTCCGCCCACGTGTAGGACGATTGTCGCGGCAAAGAGTAGCCTATGTCCTTCCTTAAGAATTAAAGTATCTCCATGCTGAATTTCATTGTAATCGGTGCGGCGTCTTAGTGACGAAGCGTAATAGACAGCCAGAGTTACTTTCGAATTCATAATATTTGTATGGACTACCAAGTTCCGGTTTGTCCTTTTTTTGTTTTTATGTATGGAACTATCATAATAACTCTGTCTGATGGAAAGCATCAGCAGAATCCAAGAGTGGTGGTCACCATACTCATTGCAAATGCAAACAATGCAATAATGCAGCATGGTGGCCCAAATAATGGCGGTCTAGGGATGCTTCTGCATCATTGGGCCTCCGGTCCCGCACTTATCAAGGAAACACGACAGCACGCATGCTGGCATGTTATTTTCTTTCCTGATTTGGCGTTGATTTTCTGTAGGGTAGTACCGCCCCGGTCGAGCCGGCCGTTCTAGCTGAAATCAGCGTGGCTATACAACTTAAAAAAATATAGCTACTTTCGAAATAATCGTTTAAAGGAAATTTCTGATGAATAAATTCAATAGTATTACGACAATATTTGTTATAAGTTTTTGCTCGGTACAATTTTGAAAAAGTCACTAAAACATTTGAAAGTTACAGAAAATTATTTTTTACCCTACTGCGAATAAGGAGCAGGTTCTCAATTCGACTGCATTTTAATTTTTTATGTTGGTGGTGTTGTTCTAATTTAGTTCAGTTCTTGAAGTGGTTTTTTTTTGTTAGAATTTTATGTATCAAAATACTAGTAATACATTAATACAGCTTTTGTCAGCGACTCCGCCCTTCCTCAAAAATCATGGTATCTCCACATCAAATTTCATTAAAGTCGGTTCCCAGTCGGTGCACTATTTTTAATTTTACAAAATGAAGCATTCAAATTTTATTGAATACTCGTAATCTTGTTTGTTTAATAAGAAGTTAAAAAGGAAATCTTACGTATGATTAATTAATCAATTTAATCTTCATGAAACAATCTCTTAGAATCGAATAAAATCGCAAAAACGTAAACAAAAATAAATCTTAATAAAAATTAATTTATCCCCATTACGTTCTGCTCAATCAACCTTTCAACTGCTATTGGGGTCACCATTAAGCACTAACAAATAATAACCCCGTTAATTAACATATCAACACTGAAATTTTAATTTAACATACGACACTGGTCAGTGGTCAGATACAGCCGCGATTTTCGGATAATTAACCCTTGCTTGCTGGTTGAACGAACGATGATATATTTAAAAACGTGTCGAATGCAGCTGATTGATTAATTCCGTGCATCCGTTGTTTGGCTTAATTTATTATCACGATGAAAAGTGTGTTAAAGAATTGGCATTTGATGTTAAAATATTTCAAAATCAAGTGATGGAATGGCTGTTATCAGTTGAATAATTGTGATTGAAAATGTGTGGTTTTATTCTTGGTTTGCGTTATAGGTGTTATTTGTTGTTTATTTATAACATTGTATGATTCCACAATAAACGTGGGGTAACAGATACTTATACTATATTCACAGTTATGAAACACATTAACAATGTTTTTTGTTGTTGAATATATATATTTGGAACTTTTGACGGCACTGTTGGCCTAGTGCTTGAAGCGGTTGGGTCCGGATGGCGTGAGAAAGCGGTTCCCGGATCTCTCCCGTGTTAGGCGCAGAGTGGCACACCGTGGTGGTTTAGTGGGTAGTCTGGCGAGTCAGTCAGGAGTCCCACACGAAGCGAACCCCCTGTCCCCGCGGGGGGGAGCGAAGTGCGTAAAGGTATTCCACCACGTAAAAAAAAAGAGGTTGGAGCGGTCGCCGTGCTATTTTCTACTACGCCAATTGCTGTGACTTTAAATCCCACACGGGACAACACTTTGTGTGAACTTAAAATTGTTCTGTCTGTGTATTATTTGTGTTCGTTTTATTATTTATAATTATAATTATAATTCCCAGTGACACAGGAATGTATATTCCTAATGCAGGAATTGTCTTCTTAAAAGAAAAAAACAAACTAAAGAAATTGGAGTTTCCTTTTGCAATTATACAATTCTACTAAAATTGTTGTACATTTATACCATCTGCTTTTAAACAATATTTCAATTTGTAATCGAATTACGACTCCGAATGTCATTATCGTTATACTGTTTTGGAAATAGTATGACATGTATATTTAGTTCAGAAGCGCAAATACGTTTCCGTATTATATAGCCAGTGCATTAACCAAATTTGTGAGCAGTATCTTGCTAAGTGGCCTATTTATCCGAAAATTTGTTTAAAAGCTTGCCGTACAGCCATGGATCGACGGAGAAAGGGTTGTCGCATTAAAATCGGACATGTAAATCTTAATCAAAACCAATGATTTTTTGATATCATTCTCAGTTTTATAATCGATTGGAGAAATTTAATTTGTAATTACATAACTTTTTATTTTGTAGAATATACGTTTACATTATAAGGAATCATAAATTTATTATTTTTTATTTTCAAAAAGCCGGGAGTTGTTTTTTTTAAATTAGGAGCATAAGAAAAATAAATCCATTCATGTCGCAGGGGACTTCATAAACATATATGAAACGGACACAAAGAACACCCAGATTCAGAACAACAATTTGTAGATAATACAAAGTGTTGTCCAGTGTAGTATTTGAACCCACTAACAACAATTTGCTGATCACACAAAGTGTTGTCCAGTGTAGGATTTGAACCCACCAACAACAATTTGTGGATCACACAAAGTGTTGTCCAGTGTAGGATTTGAACCC
Organism: Hyphantria cunea; assembly: GCA_003709505.1. Taxonomy (NCBI): domain Eukaryota; kingdom Metazoa; phylum Arthropoda; class Insecta; order Lepidoptera; family Erebidae; genus Hyphantria; species Hyphantria cunea. The sequence continues at coordinate 645,151 of PKRV01004380.1, read as the reverse complement.
ACCAACAACAATTTGTGGATCACACAAAGTGTTGTCCAGTGTAGGATTTGAACCCACCAACAACAATTTATGGATCACACAAAGTGTTGCCCCATGTAGGATTTGATCCCACCTCACTTGGCGCAGTAGAGAGCTGCGTGGCGACCGCCTAAACCTCTAAGCCAACCGTGCTGTCATAAATATATTTGAATTTTGTGTCGATCGAAACAGGCTACCGAGGCCGTGGTCACATAGTGCTGATGTTACTTATTAATTAATGCTGAGAAACTGCCACCACCCGACAGTATACAAAGTTCGTTTTTCACCATGAAACGTTACGTATTCTCTTTGTACTGCACACGGCAATAATTAAACACGTTTTAGCAGTGCTTACGCGGTGCAAAGGTATAAACGTAAAAACTCAAACGGAAGCGGTATTATATGTTTTGCTTAGTCTCTTAAATGTTACGTTAATATAATCGCATTATAATAAGGTTAGAATTATTTATTTCTCAAAGATTACAAATCACTTCACATAAGAAATAAACATAATAATTATACAATTATAAAAGTTTACAATTATAAAATATATTGTAGGTAGACGACAAAAATTACACATTTAGGGACTATTCACACGAATTAGATTTCATTAATTTATTTAGTAGAACAATTTTACTTTTTAATGTCTTTCAAGATGTAACATTTTAAATATTTTTTATATAAACTTAAAGATTCTGAGTCCTTAATTTTCTTAGGTAATGAATTATAAATTTGTGCTCCTTTGTATTTAATATCTTTTTTCCGTAATTTGTTCTGGGTAATCGGTAAAACGAGGTGATGGGCTCTTCTTGTAGTACGATTTTGTGTTTCCGATTTTTTGAGAATGATAACTGTGTATGTACGTCACCAGACAGGCAGACAGAATTTTGCGAATTAAAACACACATCAAAAATTGGTAAATTTGTGTAATGTTAAATAATTTTATATCTTGGTATATTTTTTGTGTCGGCGTTAAATAATTAAAATGGAAAAGAACTTTAACAATTTTAGCCAGTTTTCACGTCAGTAAGATAATTGCAAAAGCTTTTCAAATGCCAACCCTATCTAGATCTCTTTGTATGCCCTCCATCGGACGAATGAGAGTCTCTCGCACTCTCAGTGCGGATATTCAAGATTATCCTGATTCAATAGTTGCAGTTGTTAAATTGGATCCGGTTTTGTTTCATTTATTGTGGAAATTATTGCGGATTACTGAAACATGTTTGAGGAATCATATCGTATAAAGTGTTTATATTGGTTTAAAATACCACAGCAGAAATCCCACCTATGTAACTGTATTATTTTAATTTTTATCAAATTCTTTTACGTCATTTATGAAGTTCAACGTTAACAGGCGCATAAAGTCTAAAACGTTCTTGCTTTTTTTTGTGCTCGCCAGTACTCTCGACCGCACCACAGCCTGTTTCACGCCCGCACGCTTTCAATTTGCATTAAGGGTTTATCAGTTTTAATGTGAATACTAAAATTTGTACGCCATCACCGCTCGACCGTGCCGACCGCCGAACATTTACAGAGTTGTAATTTTAAATTGTTAGAATGCCTTTAAAGGAGGTATATCGCTATATACTTTTTATATTACATATTTTTTTAAGAAATGAACCGTGACTGAGCCACGATTCGGCATGCATGGGCCGGCTTGACCGGAGTGATACCAAGACCTCACAGAAAACCGATGTGTTTCGTCGACTGATATCGGAGGCCCATTTCACAACCCCTCCCATCATCCACATTTCCATCCCCTAAAGGCCGGCAAAGCACTTGTGACGCCTCTGGTGTTGCGGGTGTCCATGGGCGGCAGTAATTGCTTACCATTAGGTGATACGGCTTACGGATACATTTAAAAAAAACTGGCAACATTACCAGTATTTTAAAATCTGTCCCTGTCCTTTACAATTAGTAACATTTTTGTTTAAATTTCGGATGTGTGAATTGAATTGGTAGCATAAACTATAATAATCTATATATTGTATGTGGTCCGTTATAATACAGACACACTGAAGTAATAAAAGTAATATATTGTATAACCTTGTTGGATTTATTAAGAAAGTGTATTTTGATCCTAGAACTTTGTTTTTATAGTAGAAAATATATGTTGGCTATGTTCGAATATGAAAAAAAAAGAATTAAAACTAAATGTAAAGGCATTATGTTTTGTCATCTTTTTACAATTTTGAATTTCTTCCATTGCCTTTTGCTTCAAATAGTTTGCTAATATTTCTTTTAAATATTCTTTTCAGCCCCCCCCCCCCATCATCTCGGAAAGAGTAATTTTATCCGCTAAAGGATGAAGTAAATAGAATTTAGAACATCGTGTGCACTACGTTTGTGAATTCAGTACACCATTAAGCCTATTTACTTCTACCTGCATGGTGTCGAATTTATCATACAACCTTTTAGAATTTGTTAAGATCTGACTCGGAACCTTCTTGATGTACTTTTTTTTATTTGCTTTGCCCGCGCCATCCTCTTTTCACGTCATATTTAAAAGTATTATACTCGACTTAAGTAACTGTAGCGACACGTTCCATTAAAATTATCTTAATTATACCTAAGTATTATTTGAAATAATATAAAGTTTATCCTGTAATACTCAACTATCATAATGTAGCACCTAATAAATATGGATACCTAAACTGAAATGAAGGTATCTAGTGATTTTAAATGCTTTTTTTGCGTTTAGACATTTCCTCGATGAGGTGGGATGAATTTTAGAATCCTTCGCTTACTCGGTTATCAAAATTGAATACCCGGTTAAAACGCAACTTTGCACTCTTGTATAACAATTAACTATTTCCTCAAAGTTATACTTTCCGTCAATTGTTCTTGCATGTTTGTATACACTGTCCATATTACTAAGCCGAGACATTGTGTAATGTATTTCAAACTACCATTAAACATATTCCACAACACAAAACAATAACATTTCAAACTGCGTATTATTAAACGACGTGTAAAACAGTTAACACCCCTAACAACCCGAAACACTAAAACACTCATATCTTCAAAACAGCGGAATAAGCGAAACTTATTTATGAAACAGAAATTATATTGCGGTACAATTGCATTATTGTGTGAGCGCACTAGTGGCGCCCACCGAGGGACCATTTTAATTGCACTTTTTGCACGTTTCATAATTACCCTATATTACCCACCACCCACCTGAGGGAGGGGAGTGTATGACGATGTTAATGTAAGGCCCGGTACATAGCACAATAAAAGTAACACCGTTTTGTGTTTATATGAAACACGGTAGCGTTGGAGGGTCGAGTACTTTTGACTTCGTGAGAATTTTGTGGGTGATTGTATTTGTGTTTCGGATTTATGTGTTTTTAAACTTTAATGCGCGTAAAGCATGAAATGGAATTGAATTTATAATAATGGTGAATTTTGTTTGAACTAATAGTAGAACCATCTGTTGATTACCGGTAACCGTTACCTATATTGTGCTATTGGCCTTAAAATACTTCTACATCCTGTAACGACTTTAACAGTGTGAAAGCTAATTCGGCTCGAATAAATAAATTCAAACATTTGAGACCCCACAGCCATTTTATATATGTGTTTTAGGGTTCCGTACCTCTAAAGGAAAAAAACGGAACTCTTATAGAATTAGTTGTCGGCCTGACTGTCTGTCACAATCCTTTTTCTCAGGAATGCGTCAAAGTGTCAGGTTGAAATTTATAGCTAATACTCAGGTCTTCTATCCCTCGGAGCCTACTTTCTCTTGGAACTGTTAAAAAATCAAACTTCTAAGTCAACACAATTAAAAGATACAGTCGCTTATGCTGCAAATTTTACAAGGCATCAAAACTTACAGGTTACTTCCCGGGTACTCAGAATCTTGAAATTTGGTACGAAGCAACGCCTTATAGCACAGATAAAGGAAAAATGCGAAAATACAGGTTTGTACGGAGCCCTCGGTAAGCGAGACCGGCTCGACTGGCTTTTTCTTTCTGCTGTGTACTATATATGAAGCAAGTTCACATAAAGAATTTATCATTATATGAAGCGACGTAGTGCATAGTGCTATGGGTTGTTGTGTACAGAGAAATAAATAAAAGATTCTGAAGAGCTTTTAACAACTGGATAAGTCCATAGCCTACGGTGATCGTTAAATTCCCTCACTGATCATATACAATAATGTAGAGTTTTATTTAATAAATAGAGAAACGTAAAATATTGTTTTCTTTTATTAATATAATAACCAAAATAAAATGTAAAACCCTTTATGTAAAAACAAAAACATGCTCAAGGTTGCCAATTACCGATCATGCCTTGTACAACATAAGCCAATTTCATTTTGTTATTTAAAAAAAAATGTTTTTCTGATATTTGCGTATAATAAATATCACGAAACTGTTCAACTATATTTTGTAACAAAACTCTACTGAATAATATCGGCATTTACATGATTTAACCGCCGAGCTGATTTTAATGAAATTTGATTTTATTGATATCAAATAAATGCTATTTTTACACGAAAACCGACATACATCATAGTCAAAAGCTAGTTTTCCATAATTAAAAATTTTACTTTCTGCAAGTGTGGGTCTGCAAACATCATTATCATCAGCCTGTCTCGCTCTCATCAACCACACGCCAGCACGAATGCTAACATTTAAGCTTGGTCTTCTGGAGCCGGCACGTTTGCCCTAAAATCAGCCTGTCTCTACCACCATGAATAAAGCTATTAAAGTAGTATTTTTATCAGTCATTTTGAAATTTGATAAAAAAATAAAAAAACGCCGAAAAGAGAACAATTACACATTTAACTTTGATGCTAAAATTAACACAATATTTCAGTAGCATTTTTATCAGTACTTTTAAAATGTGTTTAAAAATTTAAAAAAACTCCGAATGGAGAGCAATTACAAATTTAATTTTGATGTTAAAATTAACAGAATATTTTTCTTTTCATAACAAAATACGCTTCTAGACAATAGTGTGGGCTAACCTTAAACATTTAAAGGTACCAAGGCTTATGAAATTTGGTTACATTTTCGTTTGTACTCAAAGGAATAATCTAATAGGATTTAGGATAAAGGGTATTTTTATATGGCAAAACAAACGTTGAATATGATATCTGTTTATGGTTGCATTTACTTTGTTGCCATTTTTAAATATAAGTCGTCTGGGTTCTTGAGCTGGGTTTGCAGAAAAGTATGTATTTTAAACCTAAATTCCTTTTTTAAACCAATAGATCAATCATTGCTGAGTGTCACTATCAAGTTCTCAGCCAAAGTTTTTCCTCTTCTATGCTATTAATGTTTATCATTTTTACGGGAATTGACGCACCCATGCTAGATATTTACTTTTTTAATAGAATATTGGCAAACTAGCAGGCGTATCGCCACCGCCCATGGACATTCGCAACGCCAGAGGCGTCACAAGTGCGTTGCCGGCCTTGGGGGATGGGAAGGGGTATGAGAGGAAGGGTTGGATTATGGGCCTCCGGTATCCTCACTCACTCGGTGCAATACAGCGCAGGCGCTGTTGTTTCACACCGGTTTTCTGTGAGCCTGTGATATCATTCTGGCCAAGCCGGCCCATGCATGCCGAAGCGTGACTCTCCCACTGTAAAAGTCCTTTATCGCCTTTATCGAGGAGAATTTTCTGAACACCTTTTCTAACTGGTCTTCCCTTCTCCCCTCCTCTACAGGATAACACGTGCTGGCCGTGGAAGTTATCGTTAAAGAGTTGTGAACCTACACTCTCGACCGTCGACGTTTCGGTTCATTTCTTCTTCGGGACTCACTACCAGCGCATGTGTTTCACTCCCACTATGACCCCGAGTCCTTTAAGTGGGACGGGAAAAAGCCTCTCACTAAGCCACCTTCCAGCCCAGTGTGGGTTCCCATATGGTCTTGTCCACGTTCGCATTGAAGATGGTGACCACTACTCTTGGATTCTGCTTATGCTTTTCATCAGGCAGAGTAGAGTTAGAGTAATTTGGCAGCTAGAACTTAAGAAAAAAATATTATTATATTTTTATCACCTTTCACGTTACGTTTACATTGACTGCCTCAGTGGCGCAATGGTAGCATATGTGACTGCTGTGCTTGAAATTTCGGGTTAGATTCCCCGGTCGGACCAAATGTTTGTATGAACTGCAAATATTTGTTTTAGGGTTTGGGTGTTTTCTATGTATTATAAAATGTATATACTGATATATACATATATCAGTTGTCTAGTATTCATAGTACAAGGCTAGTACTAGTTTAGTTTGGGCCTAAATGACGCTATGTGTTACATGTCCAAAATTTTTATTATTACTATTTCTAGTAGAACAAAATCTAATGCCACCAAAGTATACTTGCATGGCATGTTCTTTATAATATTGTCATTACCGTGACTTTGTTCTACGTGCACTGTATAAGAACATAATTGATGTACCTCTATGACGTCATTACGGCATTAATCTGTTGACACATTACATAAGCGAGCGGGTCTATACCGGCTCACGCATGTTTTGATAGATTTGATAAGTAAAGAATTCGGTATTTTTTTGTAAAATCATAGAATACAAATTCCAGGAGATTGAAGTCGGCTACGGTATACCTGAATCTACAGCGTTTTTCTATTCAACACATTTAAACAGAGTGCATGTTGCATGCATACAACATCACTGCAAAGAGAAAGAATACCGTGGAAGAGCCACGCTTCGGCATCAATAGGCTAGCTCGACAGGAGTGATACCACGGCCTCACAAAAAACCGGTGTGTAACAGCGCTTGCGCTGTGTTTCACCCGGTGAGTGAAGATACCGGAGGCCCATACCCCAATCAACTCCCTCCATCCCCCTCGTTATCCCTAAAGGCCAGCAATGCAGTTTTGACGCCTCTGGTGTTGCGTGTGTCCATTGGCAATGTTAATCACTTACCATCAGGCGATATGTCTGTATGTTTGCATAAAAAAAAATAGAAATATATAAAATAAAAGTCAGATCAAAGCAAAAAATCTTACGCTAATTAAGAACATCCTATTAAAAGTTAGTTAAAAATATTTGTACTCGTTGTACCAATTAACATAGTAATAACTATATTGGATCATCAAAGTAATAATAAGGGTAAAATAGTACACGACCACCAACGTCGAAAACTGTGCCATGTAAAAGAACTTTAATTAATACATTGCGTTTATAGGTATTGCTTTCTGTAAAGATTATTACATCCACACTATCTATAATATTTTTGAAGTGAAAACTTCTTTAGGCGCGTTGAGCACTTTTTAGGTGAACAAAAATAAATTTTTGGTACGGGGAAATTTTCTGAGTTCGCGTCATCGAGTCACCGTCACCGACATACTGACGTCACAAAACTACGTCTGCTCGTTTGTTCCATATACCAAATAAAAACTTGATGGTAACCCTTTGCCGACCTGTTTGGCTAGCGTGGTATAGCATTAAACTGTTAAAAGTTGTTGATGTATGTAATACTGTCTGTACCATGCGAAGCTTCGTTGTGGTACTTTGTGGTTCCACTGATGAGACGTGAAGAACAAAACTAAAGCAAAATATAAACAAATATGGACTAAAATAAGTTTTGAAGCAAGTTGAATATTGCCTCAAAATTAGTGCTAAATCGGTACATATTTTTTTGAAGTTTTTGAAGGGTACACAAATCACGCTTATGCCAATAGGAGCCGTGCTTGATTGAAAAGAAGCGCCACCTAGTATAGATATAAAGCTGTGATCGCTAAAATCCTTATTTTCAGAAGTAATAATACAAACTGTAAATCCCGTTCTTTCTTATCACTTGGGCCTCTATTACCGATCCCCACGCGCTGTCGATAAATAATCCGCTGTGCGCCCATTACACACGCCCGTGGTACATGTTCGATAATTTATACCGCCTCTAGAAGCTGTTACCTTAACATGGTGCACGAGACTGAGCTGATATTGAGGAGAATATCGCTTGTATTATTTATTGGCTTTTCTCTTAGAATAACCGTTGAAATTACACTAATGTTGTTAAGGAAAAGATATATGAGTGTGGGTGTTTGTATTTTTGTTAATTTATTACACTCGAACTGCTGTACCAATTTTGATGAAATTTATATGGATAGGTATGGTATCTATGTTTTAGCTACTGTCCTAGGTTTACACATAGCGCTGAAACTGTAATAATATTCCCGTGAGACAAGCAAGAAATTAAGATACAGTACACGGAGTGTTTCGCATTTATTTTATTAACTTGCTTAGTTCGCTTTCAGTTATAATAAATAAATAATAAATAAATAAATATGTTCAGACATTTTAACACACAACGCCATCTAGTCCCAAACTAAGCAGAGCTTGTGCGATGGGTACTAGATAACTGATATTAATACTTATATACTTTTTTTTGTAAATACATACACACATTATATACACATATTACATGCACATATTATACATTGAAAACACCCAAACTCCGAAAAAAATATTTGCAGATCATACAAACATTTGGTCCGACTCAGGAATCGATCCCGAGACCTCTTGCACAGCATACGCATTCGCTACCACTGCGCTAAAAACAAGTGTTTAATTTAAGAAAAATAATAATTGCATTGCCATTAGAACTAAAGCCGTATTTAAAATTTCAGCTCCATCGGAAATATCGTAGTAGTTCAAATTTAACTTGCAAGATTTCATTACAGACAAACATCGGTACAGGTAAAACTACTTAAAAGCTTGTAATAACTATAACTTTTAAATAATGGAGTCGATATATTTCAGAAGTCCAGTATTCCCATTGTTTCAAATTTCCCCTAGTTTCCACAAGTGTACCAAAATAACCATTGCATGATATAAGTCTATTACAAAGAATAAAAAAGAAAGTACCACTACCCTTCATTTGTTAATTAAAATGATTAGAAGATAATATTAACTACATTGACGAACTATATACTACGAACAATATATACATATTAGTACGACAAAATATTTTATCCATACTTCATATCACAAATTCGAAAGTAAGTGTATGACTTATCATATCATTAACCCTTTCACAGATTAACCTCTGCACCGATTTCAATGAAATTAGCCATAGTGATAATTTGATTCTTGAAAAAAGACATAGACCACTCTTTACCGCGGTACTCCACATCCACGTGGGCAGAGTCACGGGTATTTTTTTTATATTTGTGAAAATCCCGGGTCCCTAACGTAGTAGTAGATAAATATCCAGCTCACCGCCACATTTTAGTTAATAAATACCCTATGTCCCGAAAAAAAAATTGCCGTAATCGTATGTAATAATGTACGTAAAATTTTAATCTAAACGTCGGCCATTTCCAGTTCATCTAGATAAAAACGGCCCTTGAAAATGACTGAGCAGTTTTAACACAACCATTAACCAAATTAGGGTCTCGGTGTACGTTCGATAAAACTTCTCAAACTCATTACTTCGCCTGTGTACATTTTATGTGCTATTTTTCATCTAGACAATGTTTTCTGGAGAGTTTTATTAAGTTGATTTAAAGTTTTTGAGTTAAGCTCTTTAATCAGGACCGTTGGTGTTAGAAAAAGTTTTAGCTAGCAAAATAATGTAGTACTTTTTCTTTTTGTAGAAAAGTTGCAGGTTGCTTCATTTGATTAGGTTTAATAAGTTCGAAGTTAATGTTTTAGTAAGTTCTACTACTGATTAAAAATGTAATTGACAATGGGAATTCTTTCATACTTGCAACACTTTTTTTATGAAATTCGGGGCAAACGAGCAGACGCTGTGATTACCGCCGTCCATGGACATCCGCAACACCAAAGGCATCATAAGCGCGTTGCAGGCCTTTGTTAGATGAGGTGGGGGATGGAGGAGGGGTTGGAGTATGCCCACCGGTATGCTCACGCACTTAATCAAACACCGGTTTTCTGTGAGGCCATAGCGTGGCTGTCCCACGGCTTATCTTTACGTAAAAACGTCTTTTAAAGTCCTGCCAATTGTCTGGAGTTTAAAATAAGTTAAATCCTTGAGTTTCTTTCAATGGTTCTTCTCAGGGCGTCTTCTTTTTAAGTCTGAATTTCTGCTAATTCCTTTTTATTCATTACAAAATTATATCAGCTAATTGAAAAGTGTATCGATTGATTTTTGAATATTATCTCTAAATGGATAAACTATCCACATAAAAGTTTGTACTGAACCCTAAGTGTAAGAGTGAGAGATCATACTTAGACAGTTACTTTTTAAATTTAGAAATATGTGCATGTAATACACAACATTGTAGTCACATTGAATTCTTACTTTTCTAAAGCAATATCAAAACAAAAATTGTAACAATTTATCAAGATTCCATAGTCAAGTTAGCCATTGGTCTCTCATTATTCTAACCAACAAAATTAGTATTCCTGCTTACCTACAAAAGATACATACGTAATCATATCTAATTGCATCTGTGCATCGACATACATATGTAAATCCTACTTGGTAATGCCGAACGCAAACGCAAGGTAACTGATATGAACTCCACATAATTCCTATTAACATTGATGTCCGATGAGGAGCTTGACTTCGTGGAAATCGTCATAGACTAAGTGTAAAAATAAAACGGACATGGTTTTCTACCTAATTTTATTTCGTAACCAACCAGCGGTGCTAAACTTAATTTATTGCGAATATGGTAAATGAGTTTCATTGTTTTTATAGTGTGAGTCTAGAATGCGTACATTCAAATTGAAATTCGTCTGTTATCCGTTATTGTAATTGTATCATTAACGTAACAGTAATCTAAATTAAAAGTACTTTTAATTACTCATTATAATATCAGCTCTCTACCAGTGAAAGTCCGCTCAAAATCGATACAGCCGTTCCAGAGATTAGTGTCTAAAAACAGATGTCTGTCTATTTCTGTTCTGCAATTACAAAGATTTTGTCGATGTTAGTATTGTATATACTTTTATATGCGTTTAGTGAAAAGCTGTTAATTTAAAATTACTGATAATTTTTTACATGGTGCACTGCCACGGGAACACGTCAGTTGGAGGCTCCGAGGAGGCTATCTGTAATAATAAAAATATTGCCTGATCCCAAATTAGACGAAGCCTGCACTATGTGTATATTACAGTAAAACTGCTTATAAAAACTATTAGATTACCGATTTTCTACGAGATTACAGATTAACCAAATCAAAACAAAAAAAATAAATGATCGTACTCGTATGACCAGCAACTTGTGCGCTTTTGAACTCGCGCCAATTAATCAACTACTTCTGGCTCACGTCACTAACCACTATATCTACAACAGGTCTATGGCGATATCGATATAAGGTTTTTTTGAAGGTCCATGTCCTAAGTTGACATGGACCTTTAAATCTTTGATAGTTATGGGATTTATTAAAATCAACGAGAAGACCAAACTAAAATGACAGCATTCCTGCTGTCAGGTTTCCTTGGTGAGTGACCCAATGATGCAAAAGAAGCACAAAAGACCGCCATAGTGTGTGTCACCATTCTGAATTGTCTACATTCGAATAATGACTACTACTCTTGGATTCTACTCGTGCTTTCCATCAGGCAGGGTAGAGTAACATGGCAGGCATATAAAAAAAAAATTGTAACATTCGGTAAGCTTAACAATAAAGTATGTCTTATCTGTGACAATTGCATAATCTTTGCTGCATTAATCTTTCTGGGCTGGCTCATTTGAATTTGAAACGACATCGCATCCTTGTGGGGTCGTTAATGCCGTATTAACTTATGTGGGCGTTCGTGGTAAATGTAAGCCATTGATAACTTATAAGTACTCATACTTTAAATGTATGTTTTTGTGTTCAAGTTTGCTACTAAGCTACTGCTCGACTTGGTTTTTTGAAATGAAAACTTCTTAAGGAGCGTTGAACGCTTTCTATGAGCTATATATATTGTAAACAAAAATCGTGAAACTGGGGTCATCATAACTGCACGCTTATAGCCCGACGGTACAATTCATAATTTACTTAGTTTTCACTTCTATCGGCAGTCCCCAAAGACTGTCCCGCATTTTTTTTTTCAGAAAACCACTGTTTCTGTGTACCCATCAAACTGTAGTTCTGAGCTATGTAGTTTGAAAGTACATAGTATTAACTAAGACGGTACGTTAGCGTTATAATTATGTTCTCCTATCTACTTCTACGCTATATATAGCGATTTACTTTCCATCCAGGACAATACGTTCATTTATACTGTATCTGACTGTAGTTTACGTATTTAGAGGTATAAAAATGTGTTTATTGGCAGTCTTGGTTATTATTATACCTAGTTTAGTATCAGACTGCCGTACGTGAGTATCATAATTTTATTATTGTTATGTAAAAAGTCAGGATTAACATAGTTCATAGGTCCATGCACTGTTTTCTTGAATTCTCACACGTGCCCAGCGACGCAATAGATCGCTGTGTCGGCATAGACAAAGGCACCGCCATACTATTAAATAAAACCCCTTTGATAAACACCTCTTTCCGCTATCGGTAACTACAACCTAAGCGAACGGATACTATCTCTAGATATAACTATGTTAAGGTAATTAAGATGGGAATAAAAATATACTATTGTTGTATATTGAGAATGTGTTTTTGAGAATGGAATTTTAAGAACGATGGCAGCATGTTTACCCACACTATCATGACAGCGTATTGATATGTTTTTTCACGCCCCACTTAAAGGATCCAGGATCATAGATTATGTAGAACGAGATTTATGAATTTGTAACACATATTAATAAATAAATAGATTAATATTTTTTTACTATAATTACTTATTCCAAATTTCACACACCTCCATCTCCTCCTATTCGCGAATCTTTAAAAAAAATGCTTATAAAACATTTTTTCTTCCCGAGTTATTGTATAAATTATACTCATAAACCTATTTGTTATTTCCTTAAGAACATTTTTACCTCTCATGCATTATACATTCCCCTGTCCTCATAAACAAGGGGCTTATCCTCCATAATGCAATTTATATTACCGTTACAAGAAATCTATAGAACAATCAGATGTAATCTCTGGCCGGCTTCGGGAATGCGGTCTCGGTACACGAGCCAATAACATTTTGATGTAATTTTGTTTTTCGTAAGATTAAAAACAATTTGGTAGATATTGCAGCCAGATTTAGCCTTTGATCGGTAGATGGTAGCTATTTGTTATGCAATTACACATTTTTCATAGTTGATTGGTTGACCCTTTTAAGTTTTCTTCAAGATGTCTATCAGATAGAAAATCAAACATACCGGTTTTTTATAAGACTTTTGAAAAAGACTGGTTCAACTTCACCAAATAATGTGCTAATTCTTTGAGAGCGTACTCCTTCTTAAAAGGCCGGCAACGCACTTGTGACGCCTCTGGTGTTGCGGGTGTCCATGGGCGGCGCTAATCGCTTACCATCAAGCGACACGTCTGCTCGTTTGCCTCCTATACCACGAAAAAGGCCTCGTTACGTAATAGCTGTTTTAGATAACCTCCCTCCAGTTTTAACTAGACTTTGGTTATTGAAAGCGCCCATATAAATACAATTCTTGATGTACAATTTTTATTCTGTATAACGAGAAAGCCATTTTTGATATATTTAGGTGCTATAAACCAATGACGAATCGGAAAATTTATATATATTAGAAGTATATATTTAGTAGAAATGAGTCTAGAACACACTTAAAAAAAATTACATGCACAACGTAAGCATCGGACAGGAAATAACATTCTATTGTTCCCGACCAGTTGCCGGATCCCGCTACCCAAGATAATCGTGGTTGAACGCCGCGAGGGCCAACGGAACCAAAACGTGAGCCCTCCTATCTTACCACCTAGAGGCTAAGTCGTTTTGTTTCTACTGCTGATATACGATACTAAAAACTTTTAATTCTTGAAATGATTGAATTTAAATACGATTAGGTAATATACATCAAAAGGCACGGAGTACATTATATAATGACCGTTTTAAATAAACTATCTTTATTGAAAACTGATGGATAGGTTTAAAGTGAAAAGTTCTTTAGCCGAGCTGAGCACTTTTTGGTAGGAGAAAATATTACGGGTTCGCGTCACCGACCTGCTAATGTTTGAAGTTGATAATCTTAATTAAAATATTAATAAATTTCCAATATTACACATTAATTTTACAAATAACATTGTAAGTTATATGTTTTCACTTCTATCGGCAGTCCTTATGCCTGCCAATTTGTCACATTTTTTTCAATATGTTTGATATTTCAATACTTTTATTTATTGATATGTTGTCAAGAAAGGTCAAAATCTCTTTTTTAAGATCAACTCAGACCGTTTACTAATCTATCTCTAGTTAAAACTGGAGTAAGTTTATAGAAACGGTCATAAAACAGCTTACTTTTGACTCCAGCTGATTTCATAAATGTAAATTACCTAGATGACCGGTTTTTTTTATTCGAATCCTAGCTAGATCGATTTATCGTCCCCCAAAACCCTAAATTTTATAAGAATCATTGAATCGTAAATAATGTCGTTTATAGGTATACGATTGATTACATCCTCTAAGTAAAAGTATAAAATTTAATACTTTTAAAATATATGGCTTAAAATGACATATATTTAGTTTGTATAGTTTTTTTTTGGAAGTATATTTTATATATAGCTTTTGGTTTGGTGGGCCCAGTAATATATCGTCCTTCATCAAAAATCAAAGCATCCTCGTGGCGGATTTTATCAAAATTGGATGAGCGGTTTAGTGTTGAAAGTAGGAGAGACATACATCATATTTAGGTATTATACTATTAAGGATAAAATCTATAATTATTCTAAAACACTATTCATGAGGCCTGGGCTTGTATCTCGTTGACAACAATTCCAATTATTTTAGACCCGTCATATTTATACTCACTCTCATGAAATCCAACTACCGAGAGAGCCACGTTTTGGCACGAATGGGCCAGCTCGACCGGAGTGATACTACGGCCTCACACAAAACTGGTGTGAAACAGCATCTGTGCTGAGTTTCACCGAGGGACTGATACCGGAGGCATATATACCAACCTGAGTGGGAAATTGCGAGGGGGGTGAGGTGGGGACCCATCCACCTCCCAATCCCCCAAAGGCCGGCAACGCACTTGTGACGCTTCTGGTGTTGTTGTGTCCATTGTCGGGGGTAATCGCTTACCATCAGACGAAACGTCTGTTCGTATGCCCCCTAACCAATAAAAAAAACAATAGACTGTCACATTAAAAGGTAAGAGTTTGTTGTAATCAAATGGAAGTTTATCTAAAGTACAGACGAAGGCTGCGCGGGCGCCCGTGTCACTGACACCGACGTTATTACACGTAAGACATGTTGATAAGTAACAGCGGGAGCGAGAGCGAGTATGTATAAAAAATTAGCTGCTTTAACCTATTAGTATTCACTTTTATATTGCTTAAATTACTAAGAAATGATACTAAAGCCCATTTAAAAAATTGGCAATCACATCTGACATTAGTAGAACGTATATTATTTTCAACTAAAATTAAAAATATTTGTAAAAAAGTTATATAACTAGCAAATAATTAACTCATCATCATACTCGGCTGTTATTGGTCTAAGCGTGATGTTAACTAACTATCTTATTTCAGCCAGTTGAAAAAACAAGCATTTAAGAAGGCACGAATGTCGGTAACAAATTTTTGAAATTTATCGTGAGCAACAACGTGATATGGGACTTGTATATAATAGATATTAAAAATGTATGTATGCTGACTCCACAAAAAATAGTACTATCCAGATTATACATCCTGGCTGGTTTTACTTATTCATATATTACAGAATTAATTATTTCATTTTTATGCGAAGTCACTGTAAATGTACTCCACATTCCAATTTCACAATAACCGCAAAATACATGTTAAAATAAATACCGTAAATGTTTTACACATCACAAATGCATATTTATTATTCATAATTGTGATCATTATTAATTAAAACCTTCGAAATTGTATCAACTCTTTTGTTCATATTGATTTCGAAATGGCGCTTCAATTATTAATGTAAATGACTGATAATTAATTTACATATTTAAACATGCAAATAGCACGTAGTTAGTTAGCTTTAGTTGTGGTATATGAGAGATAGACACCTGCAGTTCAGGAATCACGACGGCTTTACCGACTATTGAATTATTTCACTAAAATCAGGCTAATTACCCTGCACCTGATTTTAGTGTTACTGAAGTCCAATTGGGCTCCAATAACCTCATTTAATCCGCCAAACGAAAGAAAAACCTCTTTTGTTGTGAGGTTTGATGTGTGGCCCATCTTCATATTGGTTTTTTATAAGGCCGTGGTACTCGGTAAGCTGATTCATTTACACCTAAGCACAGATCTGTATGAGGTGCCGTCATCACTTACCATTAAAACGAATACTCGTTTGCCCTACAGGCCATTAAAATAAAATGAGAAACTGTTAGTGGAGAGAATATTTATTAGTTTTTTATAGTACAAGATGTTTTGTAATCGCTGTTGATCATGATCGCTAATGTAAACGCTCCCTAATCGCCGGCAGACGTCTCGGAACAAGTTTGTCCAGACCGGTTTTATACTTTAGTTATTTGTGTGTTATGATTTATACTAGTACTATTGTTCAATACTACTTCAAGTATTTATGTAATCATACATTTTTGGGGTTCCGTACCTCAAAAGGAAAATAGGACACCCTTATAGGGTTTCTTTGTTGTTCGACTGTCAAGGCACTTTTTCTCAGGAACTTGTAGAGGTATCAACCTGATAGTCACATTAAATGCTCAGGTTTACTTTCTCTTGGAACTGTGAATAAATAAATGTTTTAAGCCAATGCAATCAAAAGATACACATACAATGCATTCTAAATAACTGCCTCGGTGGCGCAGTGGCAGCGTACACGAGTGCTGTCCATGAGGTCTCGGGTTCGAGTTTCGCACTTTGGGTGTTTTCTACCTATAATATGAATGTATTTACAAAAAAAAATGTTCTTATGTATTTCTAGTACCCATAATACAAGCTCTGCTTGGTTTGGGACTAGATGGCTATGTGGGTTAGATATCTGAAATATTTATCATTATTTAAATAGTATAACCGTGGGAGAGCCGCCACACTTCACCATGAATGGGCCGGTTCAACTGGAGTGATACGACGGCCTCACAGAAAACCCGTGTGAAACAGTGCTTGCGCTGTGCTTTACCGAGTGAATATACCGGATACCAGAGGCCCATACCACAAACTTGATACACTTTATATATTATGCGGCGGCTTAAAATAAACTTTTAATACTTATTAAAGACAATAAATAAAATAAAAAACACGTGGTATTAATGAAAATTAACAATTATTATTAAATTAAATTAAAATACTAGGAAATAAACATACTCTTACGAGGATATTTTTTAAATTTCTCAAACCCTTTCTTTACATTTATGGCCGCCGCAGTTGGCTATTGGTACTCAATATAAATTCGCGAATTAAGAAAATTTTACTCCAACGGTTTTCTTTTAATTTTCTGTATAAACCTTATCCTGACAATAACAAACATTACAAAAATAATTATCCAATTTGGAGGAGTTAATCGGAAGTTATGATCGAACATACTATTCACCGATTTATTATCATTTATATTGATAAAATAATTAAAATAAACGATAAAAGTCTTATTTTTATTAAAAAAAACCTTTTTCATTATAAAAGTTATTTGAAATTAGAATTGTTATTGTTTTCATAGTTCTTTGACTTGACAGGGCCAGTATCGTAGAAATACAATTTCATAAGAACCATATATATATATTAGCAACTACAGTCTCGAAAAGGCCACATAAACAACCAAACCGTCCGTGTTGTCACATATTCAAATGTGTTCATTAAAATTTCGACGAAATTGTCACCCACCACCCATCCCCATAATTAAACCCACCGTTGACAGTGGTCGCCACACCCACGTGGGCTGAGAGCCGGGAGCCAACAATCACTCATTATCATAAATCATACACAAATATCTAGAGAATTGCTGGCTCAAAACTGGTTCTGACATGAATGGGAAAGACGATTTTATTGTATCTCGGTGTATATTTATATGTGGATTAGTTTTTTTTAATGTATGAGCCTGCTAAAGTGACTCTGCTCCGCCTTATGAAAAGCACGAGCAGAATCCAAGAGTAGTGGTCACCATACTCATTGTGAATGCAGACAACGCAACTGTGCATCATAGTGACCTATAGAAATTCTTCTGCAACAGTTCAGTTCTTAGGAGGCATGTTGAATGAAAGTCTTCATAAAGCAAAGTAAGTAAAAGACGTTATGAAAGTGCATAGAACATGCAATAGCAGTATGGTTTTTGGATCAGCAAACAGAATCACTAACCACTAGCTAAACCAATGGGCCAGTTGATATAAAAAGCCAATGATATATTTTCCGGACACATTTGAAATATCGAAATGCTATCTAAAAACCTGTTAATTTATAAATGAATCTATCTGCAATTCAAAAAGTGTTACAAATAAAAACAATATCAACTGAACATATCTCAATTATATGATTGTCTGTATGATTGTTTACTAATTATACATTTCTACTTTGCTATGTTTATATGTTGCTAACTGACTTATTTCGCAAAAGATTTTTATCTATGGTCAATGTATATTTCGGTTACTAAAGAGTTAGACGTACAAAACACATAGTGAGAGACGTTACACTACCGCACCCGGATGATCGAGCTTTGCTCGGTATTTCCTTTGGTAAATTTTCTAAAATGGAATCTAGGATTCCTAGATCGATTTATCCGATATACCTGCATACTAATACAGTTTAAAATCGAACTCACTTGTACTTAATCATATATAAGAATTAAATTTACATCTGCTGGTTAATATAGTTTGATTTTAGGATGTATTGCAATATATTCAATCATAATTATATATCAAGTGTTGAATGAATGCATTTATACTCTAGATTTATCAATCTAGAGTATAAATTACCCTGAATACTATTCATGAAAATCGTTGGAGCCGTTTCAGAAACTCAGATCATATACATGTATACATATACATATAAGAATTACTCGATTAAAGGATCAAATCGATCGAATCGGAAGAAAAGAATAATAGATTAGAAAAACTAGTATTTGATTCTTAATATCTTTAAAACATTAATATAGGAGATACATTCATCAGGAAATTTCATTCCTGTGTTGTTTTAGTAAAACAAAAGTATAAAACGCTAGGTTTTAATCAAAACTGAATATTAATAGGTTTAAATTTCCACGACAACCAAATAGATACAAATTATCCGATACAAAAGTCTATTTATTTCGTCCAAAAAACAACACTATCAGTATCTTCAGACTATTTTAAATGCGATTATCCTTTGTAAAGCGATTAAAATATGCAAAATAAGTTTTTACAATGTTATTTCTTTTCCTCGAAGGAGTTTAAGACAATTCTGCTTTGAGCATCGTTTGTCTCGATTGTTTTATAAACAGCAAACAGTCGCTAATAGTTTCGTGGAATATTATTTGCTAAACCATTGTACTTATTTCAATTTATAGTTATTCGCTATAGTACAATTGAAATTTCTTAGCGAATTCTATTAAATAATCAAAGGAATATTCAAGTATAAAAGTAACGACATTTATTTATTTTATAATTAAAATAACTTAAGCGAATGACCCAAACTAGTTAGGCTCTGTCCCATGCAATGTTAGATTATGTCCACAGACAAAGGTACTGTAGAATGGCTGTCAGGAACACTGACAACTGGACCTAGGGGCGTCATTAAACTAACATATAACTTTCTTAATATTAGTGGGTTTATGATAAGACTCTTTTCTCTACCCTTTTCTTTCTTAAGCTGTAGATATTGTAAAGTTTGAATTAGTAGTTTAGCGGTAGCCACGCCGCTTCCTACTTCGCTGAGTATGGTTGGGTTGTGTTGGGTTTAAACCTACATGGGACAACACTTTGTGTGATACAAAAGTATTTATTCTAAGTTTGGGTGTTCTTTGTGTCCGTTGCATGTAAGTTTCTAAAATCCCCCTAGACGCAGGATATTTGTTCCTAGTTCGGGAGTTGCCTTTATATAAAAAAAATTATGGCGGCAAGTTGTTCACCCCATTGCACTTATTCCTGTAAACATATATAGGTTGCCAAAGCTTCGTCGTACCATTAATCAGTTTGTCCTTAAATAGGTTAGACAATCGATAAACAAGAAATATTTTAAAAATTCAACTACGTGGTAATTGTGTAATATTATATAACACTTCTTTTTACCCGAGGCTTCACTCGTGCAGACTTCTGCTAATATTAGTAGGTTATGATAAGACTATTATAGATAATAAAATAACTTCTTAGCTATTTTCATCCTCTATTTTACCGCTTTAGGGCTGGTATATCCAAAATTCTTTCTGTCTTAGTACTCACGTTAAATAAAAAACCCGCGTAAAAATTTCATTTCAAATTCTAGTTTCAACGGTGTGGGCTGTGCGTTGATCTCCGGATATTTTAGTCACTCCGTCGCCTCCCTCTTTTGTAAATATGTCACCCGGGCCTTTATTAAGAATCTATCGACACTTTTTTGTTTGGTAGCTATGTCGGACTCGTACCGACTAAAAACAGCACACCATCTCGGAAGAGTCTCCGAGTACTAGAAGCCGGGGAACCGGGTGCACCCTGGAGAGGAATTTTCTTGCAGCACTACTTATCTCGGGCCACCTACGGTTTGTAGATCACCTTCTCCTGTCTAGGAACCCTGATACTCTTATTCAGAAAAGGGCGCAAGCACTTCATACAGCTCAAACCACCACCCCGGCCTGTTTCTGCTAGGGTGAATCTATTTACACCTGGGATCATGTCACTTTATTCGTTGAAATCAGTTCGGTAGTTTAGGCAATACGGTGGCACATTCAAATATACGTAGACTGCCAAAACCCTCGTAGCTGGCTTTGCCGTGGTCGGGTAACCAATATACATAGCATTTACTTAACTATCACCTATCGCAATTTCGGTTCTACATTATACCTTAACAAGTTGAGCACACAAAACGGTTCTCGTTTTGTATATTCGCTACAAAAAGAGCAAACAAATCCATATCACACCCTTAATTTCGACGCACCCCTTAAGGGAAAGTTGCCCCCGAATTCCCTATTGACCCGTTGTCACAAACATCTTAATTTAATTGAAAATCCCCATTCCATAATTGACTTTTCCCCTTTCAATCATTTCACTTGAGTCCACGTCTCACGCTTATGGTTACTGTCGTGGATCATGTTACAGAATGGATATGTCATCTAGGAGGTTTTTTTTAATGAATTACGTGTTGACGAAATATTTTGTGTATTATAGTGTAATTAATACGATGATATTTTTGATTATTGTCGACATATTTAAAGGAATAAAATAAATTTTTAATAAGTTTTTTTGGCACTTAAATGTGTTTTTTTGTTATTTTTTTAGGAAACACATCGTTGTATATAGTCAGTCATCGTTATATAAACCTAAACTTTATATAGACCTGAATATTTAGTTGGGTATATGTTTATACATTTTTATGAATAATGCTAGATTAAACCACTTGTATTACTCCTGAACTGACGCAATGGGGACTTATTTTCAAGTATCACCTCACACTGACGCGGCAGAAGTTATTTATGTATACATACCTGTTTTAAAATTGCAGTCACTCCTTCATTTAAAAAAAAACTTGTGAATTGTGACGTCATGCTTTCATTACTCTTGGTTTCTAAAGAAGTAGTAATAACCAATTTAAATTTGTATTCTAATATATAATACTAATATATATATATATCTATGAACATACACGCCGATGACGCCAGTTCCAAAACCTGGAACTCACTACCAGCGCACGTGTCTCCTTCCCACTATGATCCCGGGTTCCTTACGAGGGCGTGAAAAAGCATCTCTCCAGGCCGCCATAGTGTGGGTCACCATGCTGTTTTGTCCTTATTTGCATTGAGTATGATGACCACCACTCTTTGATTTTGCTCGTGCTTTCCATCAGGCAGAGCAGAGTCACTTTGGCAGCTAACACACAAAAAAAAAAAATGCATGTTTTTGTTTTTTTGCTCACCTAAAAAGTGCTCAAAGCGCCTAATGAAGTTTTCATTTATAAAAAATCTATGTAGATTATACAACACTTAAACAAATATTTTTATACCACGTCTATGAATGAACATTTTACGTAAGCACTGTAAGGAATCGGTAGCAGATGATCTGTGAACTACTTCCGCATCGAGGAAGCTGTAATTTGTCTCAATTCACCTCTCACCTCACTCGTGCTATTGAGTAATATCCTCGGAATTATAGTTGGCTTGTTATGGGCTCATTCATCAATGCATGAATGAATATGCACTAATAGCTTAGCGAATAGTAATACTCTCGGTTTGAATATACAATTGATTTCTGTTTTAAACTATTGAAAATGGCAATATTGTAAAACAAAAATAGTATATTAAAGCAGAACCTACGTTAAAATGTTGATAAAATTTATTTACTCGGACTATTATTTCGAATGATTGACACATAATTCATTAAACTTGGTTCAGCAGTTAAGACGATACGGTGGAATATAGGACTATACATAAACTGCCGAAAATATTATACTTTTCATTTAACCATTCCAAAAAGATCGATGTAGTTTGGTTTATGTATGTCAGGGCGCTCATAGCCCAGTTGCACTCGGTGACTAGAAACAATCATCGAGGGTAAGCAACGATGGCTCGGTCAGTACCTGGATGGGTGACCGCTGGTGGCATGTTACCATGAGCGTCTCTGTGATTCGGAGGTCACGTTAAGCAGTCGGTCCCGGTTGTTATCATACGATAACAGTCGTGTAGCTTAGTTGGAGGCGTTCGGGCGGCTTAAAAACATCCAACGGCAAGATTTACGTAGCCACAACGTACTCTTGCCAGTCCCCAACCCGCACTTGGCCAGCGTGGGGACGTATGGCCTTAACCCTCTCCTGAGAGGAGACCCGAGCCCAGCAGTGGGACATTATGGGTTGTTGTTTTTGTTTTTGTTTGTTTATGTATGTCATGGTTAGCTCCCGCTTAGTTCTATTGTATTTATCTATCTGTGTGGTGACGGATTAAGAATGAAATGAGTAGGAGGAGGAATGGAGGAATGGATTTTCACCACCCTATTTATCCCGTGAGTGTCATAAGAGGCGACTAAGGGATAATAATAATAATTTTGAATATACACATAACGCCATCTAGTCCCAAGCTAAGCAGAGCTAGTGTTATGGGTTCTAGACAACTGATATAAATACGTATACACTTTTTTGTTGTAAATACATCCAAATTGTGCTTAGAAAACACCTCCAGATCATAGAATCAGATCATTGTTTATATGATCTGTGAAAACACCCAAACTCGAAACAATATTTGCAAATCATACAAACATTTGACCAGACCCGGGAATCGAACCCGAGACGTCAAGCACAGCAGTCGCATGAATCGCAATGAATGATAATAATGATGATATTTTTTTCAGTAGATTCTGAACATTTATTTGGTACTAGCTACAAGTTCCTTTACTTCGTCTCACATTTACAAATATACTAAAACATTACGTCAAAACATTTTAACTTACCCTCCCAGTAAATGCGTATTGAGATAGGGTAGCGAAGTGTTAACACCGTCCCCCGGGACTCGAACCCGTTACAACGTTAATGACCTAGTCTCTGAATGCAGTACAATTTGGATTAGGTGCTGCAACGTAAGTGATTTCTATGAGATGTGATGTTAATGGATTTAGGAATGCAATCTAAAGCTGGCACTTGAGGTTTAAAGTAACCTCGATTTAAACTAAATAAATTATTTAGGAGTATGCTTGTGTATTTAAGATATGTTTAGTATGCGTTTATTTATATAACGGAGGCGTTCATAGCCCAGTTGCACTCGATGATTAGAAACTTTCACCGAGGTTAAGCAATGACGGCGCAGTCGGTATCTGGATGGGTTACCGCTAGTGGCATGTTACCATGAACGTCTCCGTGATTTCCGGGTCAAGTTAAGAAGTCGGTCCCGGTGGTTAACTTAGGAT
The DNA here is from genome assembly GCA_003709505.1 of Hyphantria cunea. Taxonomy (NCBI): domain Eukaryota; kingdom Metazoa; phylum Arthropoda; class Insecta; order Lepidoptera; family Erebidae; genus Hyphantria; species Hyphantria cunea. Next base: position 621,144 of record PKRV01004380.1, on the reverse strand, counting down.
AACAGTTTTGAAACTTAGTTGCGGGACCTAGGGGCGACTTAAAAAATCCAACGGCTAGTTTATGTAGTCACAACGTAGTCTTGCCAGTCCCCAACCCGCTCTCGGCCAGTGTAGGGACATATGGCCTACCTTTGCTGAGAGGAGTTCCGAACAGTGGAATATTATGGGTTATTGATGAAGAATATATAACTGGGCAAAATTCAATGGTTCACTTCAAATAGGTTTATACTCGATTGTTTTTTACATAAGTATATTACACACGAAGATATTGATGTAAAGTGAATATGTATTTAAGTAGGTATTAAAACGATTTGTAGTGTATATAATATAATCAGTAATTCTAGCTTTTGCATGCGGTACTGCCCTTATGTATGTCGGTTATTGCGGCAAAGAATAGCTTTTGTCCTTCTACCAAATTATCTTCATGCCAAATTTCATTGAAATCGCTCCAGTAATTTAGCTGTGAATGCGCAACAGACAGACAGAGTTACTTTCGAATTTATAATATTAGTATTGTGTGCATAATAAAACTATACTAGATATTTGTATACAAATATAGCCTATAATAGTTCACTACTGATCATATGATTCACCTTAGAAAAGTTAACATAATATTTATATCAAAGCAATATCAAAATTATTTCGCGATACTCAAAAGAAGTATGTCAGAATTTAACATAACATTGATGTAATTCCTCTATGACAATATTTCATTCCATTATGTTACGTACTGAATATTTTATAAGCAATGTACATTAAAATACATTACAAATTCACATCGTCAAGTCAGGTGCGAAATATCAAAAACGAACTACATCCCTTGGGATCGTAATATCGTTCAGAGGGATTAGAGCCGGGGATTGAAACGGGATGGCTGACGTAAATACATGTTTTTATCTCTCAAATACTTTGAATTTATGAATGTAAAAATGATTTTGTGTTTGTTATTTTTATTTTAAAACATGTTCTATCGAGTTGGAAAATTAATAAGCAATTGAAAACAAGAAAACGTTTATAAATCTATAACCCGACTACGTAAATACTTCTGATATTTGCGTAGCCTGTCATCTTGCCCATTATTGCAAATCTTTTGACACCTCATTCATTAAAATCGGTTCAGTAATTAAACTAACTGTATATAGCTAACTATTACTTTAGTCTATACCACTGTATTATCTTTGCTATATAGGAATATTCAATAAAATAATTCAATTAGGTATACCGGATATATTTCGCGTGATCTTAAATAATCGTACATTGCGTATGGGTCAAGCGGACTGACTGGTGAGCTCGAATCGCGGCTTGTTATATTAGCTGACCATGCATTTACTGTATTGAATCACCGCCACCTACAAGTACTATAGGTATATATACTGTCAAAATTATTACACTTTTGACAATACCATAGTCGGTTAAAGATGTAAATTTCAAGAAGTTTGATTTTACTATTTACACAAAATAATAACCATAGGTATTTAGTTGATACCTTAACTATCTTCTCTCTCTTTAGGCATCGAGTGTTTCCCACTTCATATGAGCGTAATAACTCCTGTTTGAACTGCTTAGATCCTAACTGTTATGCCAACTGACTACCTACTATTGAGCTTTTCGCTTCTGATAAATTTAATCATATACACAATGTCTTATGCTAAACATCGTTTTGTATAAAAATAGCTATGAACTCATTCTACTTTATATATCTATATTATTGTGTGCCAAAATATAAAATACTGTCTTCTCTGTATTTCTACTCCTATAAAGGCCATTTTGAGTTATTCACATCAACAGTAGAGGGTTAAGGCCATACATCCCCACCCTGACCGAGTGCGAGTTGGGGACTGGCTGGTTATTTTCAAGCCGCCTAAAGAGCCTCCAACTAAGCTTTGATATAAGCTTTGATATCCTATGATAATAACCGGGACTGACTACTTAACGTGACCTCCGAATCACGAAGACGCTCAAGACGCGTCGGTAAACAACAAGTACCATCGGTGATTGTTTCTAATTACCGAGTGCAACTGGGCTATGAACCCCTTTAAGTTATTCAGTCAGTTCAATTTAGTCTACCACAATTAAGAGAACAGGAACGGCTGCTTCTGTTTTCTTCGCTATCAATAAGCAAAGTAAAAATAGCGTTTTTTTATTTTTGTTACAGGTATGATGAGCAGTTCTGTCTCTCCATCTGTTCGCTGCTTACAAACGATCCTATCTACGTTTGGATGTATTCTTTAAACCGGACAACCTGTTACTTCAACTCAACTCCGATAAGGTATTATCGGGCAAAGTAACAAGTCATAGTGTATTTCTGCGTTCCCGGTAACCGGAAATATTTGTTTTTTCATTTGAATGCCGACAATCGAGAATATAAGTTGCAACAAATAAAAGTAATATTATAGATAAAATTCACGGTGTTGCGATTTTTACTGAGTAATATAAAATGAATTGCTAATATCTACAAATTTTAAATAACAATAGGTCTATCAATCTATTTATCTATATATTTTAAATAAAAATGAATCTCTGAAATTTATGTACTCTCATAACTTCCGATCTGTTTGTTATTGTCAGGGCAAGAGAAAACCTCAAGTTTTTTTTAGTCTACGACTGTATTACCTGTAAGCTGTAGAGGGCACAAATGTCAAAAACAAGATCATCAGATTTAAAAAAATTGAGGTGCAAAAATTGTCGTGTTAGCTAGCTTCAATAAAAAATATCCGCCAAAATGTACGTACGAGCATAACTTCTGATCGTCTGTACCAAACTGGATAATTATTTTTTATGTGTGCGTGCGTTATTATTAGGACAAGGTTTGTATAGAATAATATTGAAAAATAAGCGGATAACTTAATTACTAAAACAAGTTTTTCAAATATGTAGAACAACAATATTTACGAAAGAAAAATATGGCCGTACGAAGTTCGCCGGGTCAGCAAGTACATCCTAATGTACAACTGTAACCTTAGATACAGTTTCTATGGGACAAGACCTTTCGAACTTGTAGTTTAGTGTGGATCTAAGCAATCTATCTATATTAGGCCTGTCGCAAACCTCTAGCAGTACACAATGTTCTGTTGATGAGCACTCGAGGGACAGTTTTGAACACAAGTAACGCATTATTAAGTTAAATTATGAGGAATTATGTTGGGAGTGCTACCAATTATGAACTGCTTATGGGTTACTTATGATGTAAATGAATATTGATGAGATGAAGTTTGACTTTTGGTGACCTTTTAATTGTTGCCTAAATGGTCAAAATTTCTCGGCTCTACGGTAAATAATTATCGGTTTCTGTCTGTAGTGTGTACTGTCTAGATATAATGTTCATATTTTTTAGGATTGGGTGGTAAACGAGCGAACGTATCACCTGATGGTAAGGGAAACCCGCAATTCCAGAGGCGTCAAAAGTGCGTTGCTGGTCTTTGGGGGAAGGGGAATGGGGGAGGGGTTATGGTATGGGTGCCCGGTATCCTCACTTACTCGGTGAAATACAGCGCAGGCGCTGTTTCACACCGGTTTCTTGTGAGACCGAGATTTCACTCCTGTCTTTCGACAGGAGTGAAACATCCGGCATCTTCATCGCGGCGGGGCGGTGTGTCGGAATCGAACCGACTAATACCATACGGTGTGCCACTCTGCGCCTGAGACGGGGGGTATCCGGGAACCGCTTTCTTACGACATCCAGTTGTAACTAGAGGCCTATGTCAAGCAATGGACTGTTAAACTTGTTGATGATTATAGTATTACAGCAAAGAATATAACACTTTTAAGTTTTTGGAACAACCGCCCATCTCCCCAGATAGTAGTTGTTCATTCTTGGACGGAACAAGCGCTACTCATTATGGCGTGAAGCTAGTTTTTGCTGTTCTGTTTGCTGAACCACCGTGTAACGAAGGAGGTTTAATTTTTTCACTTACTTGGTGTGGGTAGTTATTTATTCAAAGGCTTACTCGCGAATTTACTCTTAAATCTTAAGTAGTTATATTAAAATCCTTATCTATACGAAAGTAAAATTGAATTGTCTGTTAGTAATTTGCCAATTAACACATTTTAAAAGTGTATACGTCACTTATATCAAGAAATCTTGTTTAAAATTGTTGTCCGTCTATAAAGCTTGTTCCTATTAATCTCTCTATAAATCTGAAACGGCTTGACAGAATTTGACGGGCCTTTGCTGGCAAATAGCTGATGATATAAGGGATTACTCAGGCTACTTGATTCTAGATAAGCTTAGCCCTGTAGCGTCGCCCGCGTTTGTTCCTGTAAAGATGCAACAACCATGGGTATACTGGCATACCTCAGCTTGTCTATAATATGAATGTATTTAGGAATTAAAAGTTTGTTTATAACGACAAAAGGCTAGCACTTTATTAAGTAAATGAAATCAAAAAGCAGTCTAGATGTAGGCGTTTCTGCTTACCCCCCTGGGAATATAAATGGGAGTGTATAGGATACTTGGGACTGATGTAACTTTATTTGTTTCCATTGAAGACCGCCCCGACTTCACACGGATAAACATTGATATTTACCCAAAAATTTAAATATTATAAATTGTAACACGCTCTTAGCAAACTTTCCTCTGTAGAGACTATGTTACTCGGGGATAATTTAGCTTTCTAATGGTGAAATAATTTTTGAAATCGTTTCTGTTATTTCGGAGCCTATTCAATGCGAACAAACAAACAATCAATCCTTCCTCTTTATAATATTAGTATAGATAAACGGATTGAAGTGAAATAAGCACTAAATGTTAAATGCACAAAGGTACGATAAAATCCTAAAAAACATTGTTTCCCCCCCCCCTCACCTTAAAATAGGTTTTCTTATATATCTTCCATGTATAGACAGGGACCAGTTATGACTTTATTTTATGTATTATTTTCAATAATATACTACTACAAACGAATACTTTGTAAAGTAAACTTCACAATGCAAATATGAGGGATCCCCATGAACTATTTGTGTTCAAAATTTCTTGACAGTTGGTTGCGCAATACAGACATTAAAACGTAATAAACGAACTAATTACGTATCAAGTACATTAACTGTCGAGTATCTGAATGTTTATTGCAGAATCCTGCACCGTCTGACGTTCCTATCCATCAGTATTAGCTGGCTACGTCGACCGATACAGGATTATTGGCGGTGACAGTGATCTCCAGGCCGTGTGTTGACCGCACGATTTATGTTCGTGGTATTGTGAAATATAGATACGTATTTTACTTTGTAGATTGTTTGAAGTACTTAGTTGTGACTAGAATAAACTCACAGAATAGTAAGTTATTGATGAGCAGACGTGGCTAATGGTAGTTCTCGTTGTTGAGTGAGACTGCACGGATGGTCTAGTACTTTAAGTTGTCGCCACGTTATTTTCTACTGAACTAAGTGTTGTAGCTGCAAATTCAAGGATCAAATTTGTTTGTTGTTGTCTTTTTTTAATAAATACTGACCGAAAAATACTCATTTTAAAATATCTATTCGTTTAATTCTATTGTAAAAGTTTTATGTCGGCACATTAAAGATATTAAAGAAAAAGCATCAGGCGATACATCTGCTCGTTTGACCGCTACTCAACAAAAAATAAATTTTTCGAGATACAATAATTAGAAGAGTTACGTTACCTTCTGTTTCAAGACCTTTCAAACGGGTTACACCACTCGTGGTCAGGCATAGACCTAAATTCTAATACCTGTAACAAGACTATTAACTGTATTATTTCACAATTAAAGCCTTTTATTATAATCCTTTGCTTTACATTTCAACGACAAATGATCGTACAATGAATTAGCCCATGTTTATAGTGAAATATTACCATAAAACCCGTACGTTGCTCGTTTACAGGTTGTAATCCGGTTTACTATCAGTACGTAAATTGTAATTGTAACAATGTGGTATATAAAATGTAGTATATACAATGGATATACTACATGTAGTATATCCATTGTATATACTACATGTGGTTTATTGTTAGACAGGCATTAATTTAACAACTAATCTGTTTCTTTATTTTCATCTCATACATCATCGTTGGGATTGTCCAGCGAGTTGATTCCTGAAGATTTTGCCATATTTTTGTTGTAGAAATCGCATTGTAATTTCTGGATATAAATTTGTTTAGAATCTGAATCTGTCTACATCTACATGAAATGATTTGTATACAATTCAAAAACTCAAACAAAAATCTACAAATTGGGCTTAAATTTGACGCGATATGTAGCCCGTTTCAAAGATTATTTTTATCTATTTTTCGTATCAATTCTATTCCTTATCCAGTGCAACAACAGTATACTACAGAGTGGTGTTTCAAGATACGTATACATCTCATTTAAGACTACAAGTTTTCATTTTAAAATATCATTCTCACTAATTTGATTGCACAGCTCCATCCCCTTGCAAAATAAACGTGCAATATTCTTAAGTTTCTCATTCGTCTCGAAAAATTTACAGTTAAACGAGTATTTTGCGAACTGGCATGATTTAAATTTCAAAGTGTCTGATATTAAAGAAATGGCCCAACGAAGAGTCCGCATAGCCCTCCCTATTGGCCCGACTTTCATAAAACTTATGCAAACAGCGCGTAGAAATAATAAAGTAGCTATAGTCGTTAGACAACTTAGATTTATAGAGTTGGATATGAAGGGCGATTATGGCGCGTATACTGGCGTATCTGGGACTTTCATTTTGTGACTTTTTTATCATAGGGGATATGATTGCGCTGTGGAAATGATATTGAAAAAATGTTTTTCATACCTTAATATGACTTTTCGTTGATATGATCGTCATACAGACATTACTATTCACAAAAACATAGCCCATGTGATTAGTTGTATGTAAGTATTTACCTGTATTTCGTTTGGTTACCTTAGTACAGGCTCTGCCTAGTTTAGGACAAGATGGCTCTGTATAAAATTTTTGCAAGTTAAAACATTTTTACTCGACTGTGAAAGAAGGAGTGGAGGAATGTTTTACGTGTGTATGTATGTGTGTAAATTTCTTTGGCACACCCTGGAGCCTAACCGGCTTGTCGTATTTTATGTGAGTGGTATCATTAAATTCGTCTTAGTCCCAAGAGTGACACTGGGTACATCAAAAAGAAAAAAAATGAACGCTGTTAATAATTCATTACTTGTTTGATAATATGGTTTCGGCTTTTCCCAACTGGACTAGTCCTGAGAAGAAAGGACGTAACAAACCCTGGGATCGTCATCTCTTTTAAAGTCTTAAATAATCTTCTCGAAATGAACATTCTATCAGTAAATAAATACTGTAGTTAGTTGAAGGCTACACGGTTGGCCTAGTGGGTTCAGTGGTCGCCACACCGCATCCTACTGCGCCAAGTGTGTTGTGGGTTCAAATCCTACATGGGACAACACTTTGTGTGATCCATAAATTGTTGTTCTAAGTCTGGGTGTACTTTGTGTCCGTTTCATGTATGTTTGTAAAGATCCCCGTGACACAGGAATGTATATTCTTAATGCGGGAGTTGTCTTTTTAAAAAAAAAAGTTGTGTGAGATTATGTGTTATCGCCTAGATGTTTTGCTTCATACCTTCAGCAAAGTTGATTACTAATAAACTGGGACTCATGACTAATTCATTTTGTCGCCTGTCATACTTATATTTTCATATTTAAAGCATGATTTTACGTGCTGGCACGCATCCCTCCAAATTTTTACTAATTCTCAAAAAATTAAATCCCAATAGTATAGTAAAGCACTTTAATGGTTAGTCTCCTTAAAATCATAAGTAACAGTCGATATTATTTCACGCATTATTGAACATAATACCATTGGTCCCAAGAGATAGGGGAACCCTATAGCACACGTATGTTGTCCAATGTTGTGTTTTGTAATATTAGATGTTTAGGGCGTATATCTTAACTTAATGTATTCTTTTTAAGTAAAAAAAGTACCACGTAAAATAGATTTTAGATGTCACTAGCTAAAATAGAGATTTTGAAACACGTTCTAGCGATCATTGCCTAGTTGCACTCGGTGATTTGAAACCATCACCGAGGGTAAACAACGATGGTGCGATATCAAGAGCGTCTACGTGATTCGAAGATCACGTTAAGCAGTCGGTCCCGCTTTTTATCATGGGGTAGTTGTGAAGCTTAGTTGGAGGCCTTTAAGCGACCTAATAACATCCCACTGAAAGATTCCGTAGCCACAATCTTGTGTTGCCAGTCCTCAACCTGCACTCCGCCAACGTAGGACAGCCATACGCCTTTTCCTGAGAGGAGCCCCGAGCCCAGCAGTGGGACATTATGGATTGTTGATGAACACGAACGAATGTTCTATTTTGTGTATAATTTATTTGTAATAAGTGTTGTATGTATTTAAAAACATCATATATAAGTATGATTATCAGCGGTTTTACCTTAGTAAAAGCTTTGACTTGTTTGAGATCGGACAGGCGTGTGTGAGATTTGTGAGGAATTATGTGCCATAATTGGAAGATACAAAAACATATATACATTAACTGCGCTATAACTCTCAATAAGGCACAAAGACTTCCAGCCTTGCCCATAAAACAAGGTGAGATGGGAGAGCCACAAAGAATGGGCTGACTCGACCAGAGGTATACCATGGCCTCATAGAAAACACCACTCGCATGCACAAACTCCTTCCCCAATGGCCGGCAAGGCACTTATTACGCCGGTGTTGTGGGTTTCCATGGATGGTGGTAATCGCTTACCATCAAGCGATACGACTTCTCGTTTGCACCCTATTTCATAAATAATACAGTGACATCAAATAAAAATGTAATAAAAGTGGCAGCATTTTTTTTTCACAATTTCAAAACATAAACAAAACAAAATTGAATTTTCCATTCCTCATTATCATAATCAAGGTTAAAGACAATGAAAGCTGAAAAGCATTTACACTGTAGAGAGAAATTCATTTCGTAGTACAATACTGGAAATACTTGTCTTAATGAGGGTAGTTCGCGAGTCCCCTTTTGTCGGTCCTTTCCTTCCAACAGTCGACTCAAATCAATTACTTTTAAATCGATTTTATTTCACTTTGATTGCAGTTTTTATTCCAATTTCGTTTGTATTTAAAATTATTAATATAAGGTAAGTTCTTATCCAAGTTTGACTTGATTTGGAATGTAATTTTCGTAAAATTTTAGAGGAAAGTAGATTTTTATAACGTAACGCTTTAACTAGAATGTTATTGTGTGTGTTATGTTTAGCGGTAGCGACTGTAGATCAAGAGATCTCGGGTTCATTCCCGGGTCGAACTGCTGTTGAGTTTTTTCTTACAAAAAATCTTAATAGCAGCTCGTATTAGAGAAGATGACCGCCCGAACCTTGGCAAGAACATTAAGTCGGCGGTCTCGGCGTAGTTCCGATGCCAGTATCTTCTTAGAAGTACTGATATTCAGGTAAACCCAGTTGAAATAGTAGCGGACCTGAAAATAATAAAAGCTAGGAAGAAGAAACGTTCAGATTATATACATTTCCGCTTATTAATAAATGCACATGACTTCGCTCTTACGTTCTAGTAGTATATGTTTCTCACATACAAAACTAAAAAGAGTGATTTCATTCCATTCACCATTTCACCGATAGAATGCCACGTTAAAGCTAGAAAACCGGTGTAAAACAGCGACTGCGCTGTTTCACCTAGTAAGTGAGGATACCGGAGGCCAATCCCCCTCCCAATCCCCCAAGGCCGGCAACGCACTTGTGACGCCTCTGGTGTTGCGGGTGTTCATGGGCGGCGGTAATCAAAAATAAGGCGATACGCCAGCTGGTTTGCCCTATTCCACAAAAAAAATCTTTAAAAAGAATAACTCAAATATGCTGTTAGCTCCGAATATATCATTTACTAAAGTGTTTCCTTTACTCGTTCACAAATGGGAGGATAACATAAAATCTCAATAGGTTTCATAAAACATTAGAGAAAAGGACCGTAGTTGAAAATACAGCATCTCTTGCACCGACCATTTGAATAAGCTACTTTGCTCAAGTTTAGAAGTGTAGCGTAAAGGAGAGGATATAGCGTTTTTAGATGTTTTAACCGATTTTAAAAAAAGGAGGTGGTTGTCAATCCCACGAATTTCTTTCAAATTTCTTACCTCAGAATTCGCTAGCAACTAGGACTACCAGCGCACGTTTTTCCGTCCCATTATGATTCCGGGTCCTTCAAACGGGGCGTGAAAAAGCATCCTACTAGGCTGCCACCGTGTGGGTCACTATGCTGCATTGTCCTTATTCGCATTGAGGATGGTGACTACCACTCTTGGATTCAGCTTATGCTTTCCATCAGGCATTTTAGCTGGTAAGATGTATAAAAAAAGAACTTTCGACTTGGCGAAAGGATTTTGATGATTCTTTTTTTATTTGAAAGCTGGGGCTTCCTGTGTGGTCTCATTTTATTTGGTCCAGTTCTTACTGTCGGTTTTTTTTTGATAAAATTTTGTATTATTAAAGAAAATGTTTTATCAGTAATTAGGTACACTATTTGCTGCTTTTTTAAACCAAACCACAGTGAATCTTTAACTATAACAATACAACAAAATTACAAAAACACATTTGACGTATATACCTTTCTTTTGAACAGAAAAATAGGCAATATATTTGAAAATTTCACAGCTGGAACAAATTCAAAATAGACGGCAATTTTTTTATGAAACAAAAACTACTGAGTTTAATCAAATTAAAATGTTCTTACATGTATGGGTATAATAAAGGTATGAGACAATATGGATGAATGTTTGGAAGTAAGAGATATATGAAAGTTTGGTGAAACATTTATTTTAATTCAAAATAACAACCAGATAAGTAGATCGAGGTCGCTTTTCCATACGCTAAGAAGCTTCTTCATAATATTCTTAATGTACACAACAACTTATAACATTTGGTACTGTCATTTCGAAATAACAGCGACGAACCCGCTGCATCTCTTGACATGTGCCTTTAAAAGAATCGTTTTGTACGGACCAAATATTATACAAGGGAATCATTGATGCACATTCTATACAAGAAATCGATGTCTGTACAATGCACTCTTTGTTTGAACCGTTGTGAATTATGACGTCATGAATATAGTGTTGTGCTAAAAGCTACATCTATTTAGAAGTAAACTTTGGTAGTTTGGTTTAATATTTTACTAACATTTTAGTATTACTAGAACTTTGTGTACTTCGTGTGGATTAAGAATACAGTGTGATTACCCTTAGTCAACCCACGAGTGTCTTATAGGCGACTAAGGGCTCAAACTGCGCAGGACAACATCACTGTAAGAAGAATGAAAACCCGAAACAAATCCTATACCAATTCCTTTGCCCTGCGTACTTTATAGGCCAAAAGCCTCCTTCATAAGAAGATATCTATGTTCACCAGTGAACTGTTAATGTAAGCTGTGAACTTTGCGTGTAACACCAGTCCTAAAAATTGTTACCATGTGCTTGCATAGGTATATGTTTGCGCATATTGAAATAAAGCATGAATTTATTTGTATAAATTAATAAATTGGTATTCAAAAGTTGTATATTTCAGTGTCTGAGTGCGCAGTGGTAGCGTTTGCGACTGTGCTTAGGCTCGGGTTCGATTTCAAGATCGGATCAAATCTTTGTGTGATAGGCAAATATTTGTTGCTGTAAGTATTTTCTATGTATATACAAAAAAGTTTGTATGTATTTGTATCAGTTGTCTAGTACCAATACTACAAGCTCTGCTTACTTTGGGACTAAATGGCGTTATGTGTTAGATGTCCAAAATATTATAATTATAATTGTTGTGAAGTCTTGTTAAAATAGTACAGGCTGTGCCCAATTTGAAATCAGACATTCTTGTATGAAATTTGTCAAGTTATTAATTATTATCAATCTACGGAAAATTTATAAACCATAGATATCCTGCTAAATCAAAGTGCAAAATTTACCTAAAACAAACATTTAAATGATAAATTCCTAGTGATCTTGTTAGTCTGAATTGTTTGGATCCCGTAACGACTTTGTGGCGAAGCTCGAGAAATCGAACAATTATTTGTTGGAAATCCTCGACCATAGATATCTTGGAACACGATAGAGCTAATAAACTCCAACAGTTGTTAAGTTCAGATTGTGGCTGCTTAACTTCAAGTAAATAAATACGAGTCAACTTATCATAGTTTTTACACTGTACTTTATTACTGCTTAACTATGCCCCGTGGTATTATCCGCGGGTATTGTTGCTCTGCATCAGATATTGATCACAATTTCATTAATTACTATTTGTTTTATAAAAATGTTTAGTTTAGTTACTATTATTCAGTGATTCACTAAAAGATTTCAGTCAAAATCTATCCAGACGTTCCACAGACAGACGGTACAAACAGATAGTCAGCCAAAAGCTTCAACAAGCTGTTAATGTGATTTGAAATTAAAAACCAACACTTAAATTTAATTTACCTTTTATGAAGAGATCTGTCGAAATGACTCTACTTTGTCTGATGGAAAGCATAAGCAGAATCCAAGAGTTGTATCATCATCATCACAGGGTCATCACACTCATTGCGAATGCAGACAATACAACAATGCAGCATGGCGACCCACATCATGGCGGCCTAGTGATGCTTATACATCATTGCATCTTTTGATTCGGCCCGTTCGTATTGAAATCAGCGTGGCTCTACTACCTTTGAAACTTATTTACTTGTTAATAATAATATATTGAGTAATATAATTTTCTGTCTTATGTTCCTACAAAGTTTGAAATAAATCGCTTCAAATAAATCAGCAAAGCTTTTTATCTCTAAGTTTCAGGTTTTTCTCAATATGCTTCCAAAGTGATTGCCAAATACATATTTTTATCCGAAATTTTCTTAAAAGAACATCAGACTATTAGTCTCAGACACAATTTGATCTTCATAAATCACTCCGTAAGGCGACCTTCGGCAAGTTCTATTTTTATTCAAACCTAAAGTCATTTCATTTATTACTTGTAACGAACGTTGTTTCTCAGGAGACCTCTCACATACCTATATTTGGAGCTGATGAGCGTATTTGGAAAGTTCCACATGAGATACAGTGATGAGTAGACAAATGGAAATAAGACGGTGAAATAAAATTACCGAGAGTTACACTGTATTACAGTTATTTATTCTATTGATCAAAATGAACTATTTTATAATATATTATAAACTTCTTTGGAAACTTTTTTTAAATTACAGTTCAAGGGAGTTTGATAACTGTCTATCAAGGATAGTTCTTCTCCCATCTTAGTACTTTGAAAGTTCCAATGTCTTTATTATTCGTATATTGTGGTCCGACACAATATATATACATGTATTTATACATCTGTATGATAACTGTGTGGAGGAACGGGCCACATGTTCCTCCAACACAAAGGGAGGATCCTCCAACCAGGCGAGGTGACCATGCCTGGCGGGCCACTGCCCCACGGTTAATGTTGGGAAGTTGTATATATGTTAATCGGTGCGAGAACTTCTATTGCGCGATTTAGGAGTGGTAGTTTCTTAGTTTTCTTCGTTGCTCCGTAGTTCGATGTTTCTTCGGTAGATGGCGCTGTTATATATTTTATGTTATTGCGCTGTATGTGGAAAGTAGCCACAAACTGTTTATCAAGGATAGTTCTTCTCCCTTCTTAGCACTCTAAAAGTTCCAATGTCTTTATTGTTAGTATATTGTGGCGGGCGGTGGTCACTATGCTCATTCGATTTTGCATATATTTTCTATAGGGCAGAGTAACTTCACTTAGGCGAAAAAGTAAAGCTACTCTGCCCGACGTTATTAAAAAATAAAATAAACGACGTTATTATGTTATATATGCCTACGTTATTATTAATTACAGTATTCCATTATGATATTATTCAATCAGAACTATTTTAAAAATACTCTAGAAACAAACTACAAACCTCAAATCTGCGAGAAGCCCATTACAACCTTAGCCATTTTTATTTCCATTTAACTGCAAAGTAGATTAATAAATGTGAATCATTTCACAATGTCATAATGCCTTGATTGTTACAAACGATGACCAATTACAGTTTATGGGTTGTGACATTAAGTTATGGCTCGTTAAGCACGTAATCATAGACCATACGCTAGGAGTCATAAATAGAAATAAAAAGATTTACTAAGTTGCGAAGGTAGAAAAGAATTTTAAATGTGACGTTCCTGGTTGCTTCAATCGTCGCTTGACAATTCGTGTAGTGATGGATTAAAACGAAGAAGTACGGAGAACCACCCTTATTCAACTCCTGGATGATGTAAGAGGCGACTAAAGACTCAAACTATGCTACATCGCATCATAGAGAACGCAAACTTGGCACAAAACCTGTACTAAACTGCCTGACCAGCGTGACGCAGTGATTCAAAACCTCCTTTCTAAGAAGACCTATATCCAACAGTAGAGTTTTCCAAAGACTGTTGACGAATGATCATGTTGATATTATGATGATGTATGATTTCCACACCTCCCTAAGGTTGACTGGAAAAGAATGCCTTGAGCATTAAGTCCGTCAATTTACAAATATGCATAAAGTTTTCAATAAATAAATAAGTAAATACCGTGGGAGAGCCAGGCTTCACCACGAATGGACCGGTTTGAGCGGAGTGATAACACGGCCTCACAGAAAATCGGTGTGAAACAGCCTTTGCGCTGTGTTTTACTGAGAGAGTGAGGATACCAGAGGCCCATATCTCAAAACTTTCCCCATCATGTACCCAAACCCTCCCATATCCCCCTCCCCATCCCCAAAAGGCCGGCAAAGCACTTGTGACGCATTTGGTGTTGTGGGTATCCATGGGCGGCGGTAATCGCTTACCATCAGGCGATACATCTGTACGTTGGCCTCTTATATCGTAAATACCATATACACCCTATTTATATGTACTCTTGGATTCTGATTGCGCTTTGTGTGTGTGTGTGTGTGTGTGTGTGTGATGTGATTTGCTTGAGGCTTAAGAATCAAGCAAATTCATCAAATGTTGAAAACTAAATTTTCACTAGGCTTCCATGGTGTATTGTTGCATTGTCTGCGTTCGTGTCGTGAATATAGTGACCACCACTCTTGGATTCTGCTTATTTTTTCCATCAGGCAGAGTAGAGACACTTTGGTAGGCCCGTACATAAAAAATGTAATAATGGTAATATTCTGACACATTTTACAGAAGGCTGTTTCGTCCCAAACGTGGATGAACCTATGCTGTGGTGACTGGACTGCAAATAAAGATACTAAGGTAGTTCTTAATGATGATGATGTTCTCCTAGCCGACATCGGCCACGGCGGCCAGTCTCAAAGGAGACCGGTGAACTACGCAGGCGGTGTTATAGTGCACAAGTGTGTGCGCAAACACAGGTGCACTCTCTGTTCCCTCTCTCTCATATTCCGATAGGACGGTTAATCGACACCATCGGGTAGAGACCAGGCGCAGGATCGACAGCTTTACGTGCTCTCCGAGGCACGGGGTTTCAGATGCCTACTTCCGAACTCCGAGCTGTTATCAAGTACTCATATAATCAAAAACACTCAGTAACGATTTTAAGGGATTTGAACCCGAGACCTCTTGATTGGCAGTCGCATAGTTCAACCGCAAGACCAAGGAGGCAGTTCTAAATATTACTACATATAAATCACACAGCATCAGAATAACCAAAATTGCTTATTGGTTCCCACCACGTCCACACACTCCACATCTAATCTACAACCTACATATTAGTTAGGCTGGAAGCCTAACTTCACAACAACTTCACAACACAACTTCACGGTGTTAAAAACTGAAAACTGATTTGAATTTTGGTTTGGTATTTTTGTTAACTAAAAATAATATTTATGGTTCTATACATGGTTTCTGGTTCCCAAAGCTCTCTAAATATCATATCTTGAATTTTCGCAGTATGAAATGAATACCATATTCGTATTAAGTAATCACTACTATTTACTGTCACCCGTTTAATAAAAACAGTATCTGCCCTAAAGCGTTTACTTAATAAAACCTTCAAAGCCATACTTTAATAACGTACTCCAAAAATTTTTAATATCAGCATAAGTATTTCGTAACCGGGTATTTTATGATTAAAAATTCGACTTTTCAAACGCTTAACCAAAATCATTAAAATGTTAATTAAAAATATTTCACGTGATACGCTATTTATCTTAACACGACGCGTTAGCAACATCATTGGGACAAAATTCTTACTAATATTATAAATTCGAATGTGAGTCATTTTTTATGTTTTGAACTAGAAACCAACGGTAAAAATTTTTTGACCAATAGAAACGACGAACTGCACGGTCACCGTACTGTGATAACTGATATTCTAAGGGAGGAACAGCTTTTAAATGCCAGTATTTAAAGTAATATAGACAAAACATAAAACTGCACATTTTCATTGGAGTTGTTGTGTATTGTGCGTTGCCTCTTTTTATTCAACTTAGTATAAAGAGAAATAGGGTTCGGCCTAGTGCAAGGAGCATTAAACTTCAGTCTAACGCAAACAGCATTAGGCTTCGGCTTTAAACCTGTTTGTGAGATTCATTCCAACTGTGATCCGAGAGACTGCGACCACTTTCATCCAGTAATATTTTTTGTGGTTGACCCGTCCCGTTTCTTGTAAAAGTATTAAGTCTACATACATAATGTCTGTTTTTATAAATTTTCTTGTCGGAAATGTGTTTCTTAAAGTGAAAATACAAATTTTGTGTATCTTAAACCGCCTGTGTTGTTTAATTATTTCTTGTAGGCCTTTTTACTGTCTCTTCATCCTGAGGATTTGTTTTACTGATGGCATTAGACTCCTTTAATTCGGATTGAGTTTATTTTAGAACAAGGACAGATGCGGAGGTACCTGTTTCAAGTTGAAGTTCAAAGAGCTTATTTACTCCGGTTCTGTTTAGATGACGGTTCTGATTATATGTATTTATGTCTATAATACTCGAATGTAGTTAAATAATTATAATTATTTTTATGAAATTTATGTCACAAAATTCACATCGACTCTCGTATATAAGGAATCGTAACGAATATTTTAAAAATCTCTATAAGCAATCTGTTTTATTTCTACTCTTAAGATGAGGAAAGAAGTTCTAAAAAAACCTTATCCCAAAAATATTAGGTTGTTTCTCTTTATTTATGGAGAAATATTTACTATTAGACAAAGCAAGGCACGGACAATCTTCGCCCTCGAGCATACTGTATCCTGTTCAGCAAATATTATTTTTTTAGACTTACTTTTTAGTTCTAAGACGGTTTATTTCATTTCTAAAATTCACTTGAATTCGCATTTTTAATGTATAAAATAGTACAATAGAATGAGATTTGAATATAATACATAGGTTAAGTTTTATTTAACGGTTAAAGTATATATGTTACGTAAAAACCCGAACTGTGGCAAATCCCTAAATTTACCAGCAGAATTTAAGATTAAACCGACCCTTAGTGGTAGAAGGTGGCCATCGTTTTTTGATTATTTCAAATTTTTATAAATCTTTACATTTACCAAATTGTGTTGATAAATTCTACGATTAAAAATATTATAAATTATCAAGTAAATTAACATTAAATATTTTTGATGAAAGCAACTTGTTCTTTTATGTTTATGATCATAATTTAAATTACTTCCCTGTTTACCGGGAAAAATATATTGGTAATTCTTATCTAAACATGTATTTATATACTTGTGTTTATTTAGTATCTTAGGGCATAATCAGGGGCTCCGAAAAGCTCTTTAGTCACGAGGTTGTTGTGAAATTAATCGAAGCGGATGCCCGAAAACAATGTTTAAAGATGGATGTTTGGCTTGTGACTCAAGTTGTAGAAGGCAGCGGTGGTATGAATGACTGTAGCAGAGACTCTAGGACTAGACTTACTCTTTATTTTATCTTTTCTGAAGCTCATGGAATCATACCTTGGTATTCTGAGACAATTGAATAAACTGATTCTTAACTAAAGTACCTAATTTGAACAAAGAAAACTTAATTTTTAATACTGACCGACATTTCTCAAAAATCAACTCTAATATTTGTCTTATTTTCGTCATAGATCCTTAACAATTTCATGTTTAGTCGTGGAAGATCCTTTACTTTGGCAGACATGTGACGGTTCGACCGTTGTGTTAACATTGTCCCCCATAAAACGAGCGCTAAACATTTGATAAATTGCCGGTAGCCTCATTTTCCTTTATAACATTTTGTTTAATCCTAGAGCCCCCTTCCACCTCAAAGAATGAATCAAGTTCCTTAATGACACACATGAGAAATGTCTAAGGTCATCTGAAGATTTGGCACTGAAGATGCCTTTACAAACTTTTATGACCAGTCCTTTACGGTTGAAGCTACACGCTTGTGGAATACATTACCGGTAAACAAAAAAGCGCCAACAGTAAAAAGTTTTAAGAAAATGGTTCAGGAATTTTATACGATATAAACGAGTTAGCCACGAATATGTATCTATAATGTAATATGTATATGTAATATGTATAACTGAGTAATTATAACTTTTTATATATGTACGTGCATGTGTAAATGTATGTATGTGTGTATTTATGTGCATGTATGTATGTATGTATGTATGAATGTGTGTATGATTGTATGAATGTACGTATATATGTTTAAAATATGTATAATTCTCCAAAACTCATTGCATCGTGAACTGCTACTGTCTCTTCGATACATTTTGATCCATTCTGAGGTTGCCTAGAAGAGATTGCTTTCGGCAATAAGACCGCCCTTTCTACAATATATATTTGTCATTTTCGGTACACTCTTGTAAAACTTTAATACGGTTTACAAATAAAGAGTTTTCTATCTATCTATCTAGTTTGTTAAGGTTATCGGAGTACAAAACTTACATATCCCTGTTTCTAACCCATTTATTCCTTTAGTTGCGGCTATGCATGTGGTAGACACTTGCCATCAGGTGTCTCCCCTGCTCCTTTATTCATATTTTTTTAATGGCTTTTTAGCATCTTCTAAATAGCCATTAGAAAAAATATATGAATCGTCACGGGGTCCGATTTTCACTGCATACTCATGACTATAATCTGAACAAAGGTCCTTGAAGGCGTCACTATTGTTTTTCTCCCTTCTTAAAAGGATACTGGGTCAATGGTGACGTAACATAATATGGCCTAGTGTTAAGTATGTACGTACGTGACCAAGCGTTGGCTAACGGTCTTAAAAACCTCACTGACTGAAGAGACTTTGTAAAGAGTTGATGTACCATAATGGGAGATGTCATTATTAATTAATATTCCCGCTACAATGATTTTCTATCAACCTATGTTTTTACCATAATACTTTTACAGTCATCTCAAAATGGTACCTAGTAATCAGAATTATGATCCTTCGAGTCGGATATATGAAGTATTATAGTATATTAGCTTCTGCTCGCGGCCCCACCTGCAGCTACGTCGGTAATCGCGGTGAGAAGTAGAATATGTCAATCAATGTATCTCCTTACGAAAATTCATCAAAATCAGTGCAGCGGTTTAGCTATGAAAGTTTAACAGACACAAATAGAATTAATTACATAGTGATTGACAGATGCCATAAAATCTGAAATTCAAAATTGGAAAAAATCTTAAATAATTCAAACAGCTGTTGTAACGTACTTTGGGAGATAAATAACAAGCAGTGGATCGCTTTTGATTTCAATAGTAATGACAAGTTGTTTTAAAATTTTATCTTTTAAAGACCGGACCTTTACGAATAAACGGATGCAAAAAACACCCAGACTTAGAACAACAATTAGAATCCCACAAAGTATTGTCCCGTGTAGCATTTGGACCCACAACGCTTGACGCAGTAGAAAGCGGCGTGGCGACCGCTTAAGTCAATATGCCAACCATGCAGTGAAATTGATACTGAAATCTCAAGAATTGTACCAAATCAAAGTCAAATAAAGAGAATCTGAAGCTACAAATTTTGTTAGTGATTCGCGTTGGACTTTTTGATTAGACGTATCCGTTGACACACAAATAAATTGATTGCATTACTGGACCCGCTCGGCCCACTCGCCCCACTTGGCCCAACATTGTTAACATTACCCCATTGTTTACACTTCGCAGATTTTTTGATTGAGACGAACAGAAATTTCCTCAGAAATATTTAGACTTAATTCGGATACAAAATGGAACACACGAACGGTTAACTTTTCTTTGCGCATTATTTCACTTGAAACATTTTTTCATAAAATTGGTTTGAAGGAAAATTCAGTAATCAGTACATAAATATTTTTATTAAATTTTATTTTTTTAGTAGGAGACTTTGGTTTTTTGGGAATAGTCATCTTAATCATCAGTCAGAAATCAACGCAAGATTTTTTGTTCGTTCCGGCTAATCGTTGGAACGGCTGGACGGATTATGACTGGACTTTTACTGGCAGATAACTGATGACAGATGAGGAGTGACTATTAGAATTTTTATTTTGCGACTAACTTCGCCCCGTCTCAATACATTGTACTTATACACCAACAAACGCGAGTACAAGCACCGTGGGGCTCAGCTAATGTGTAATTTATTTTTTGTATGGAATAGTAGGCAAACTAGCAGATGTTTCGCGTGATAGGAAGCGATTACCATCGTCCGTCGCCCACAACACCAGAGGCGTCACAAGTGCCTTGTCGGCCGGGAGGGGAATGGGGTATGGGCCTCCGGTATACTCACTCACTCTGTAAAGCACAGCGCAGGCGCCGGTTCACACCGGTTTTCTGTGAGGCTGGTATAGCTCCAGTCGAGCCGGCCCATTCGTGCTGAAGCGTGGCTCTCCCGCGGTAAGAAGAAATAAGTATTACCTTTTCGTTAGTAGTTCCTCCTTATATTTAACGATTAATAAAATGATTCTAAACAAGTGTCTTAGCCAAAGTATCCTTACTTAGAAACTTATGTAGCAATTAGTTTACTAAGATAAGCGTGCACTTGACGTATAAACTCTGGCACATCTACTTGAAATGCTAAGGTTGGATGTTATTTGTACAATAGTTGTAACACCAGGAGGAAGCTTTGTAGCATTTTAGCTTGAATAAGCCGTTATACTAGAATTGTGCACACAGCACTTGCACAACTGCTAAAGTCCAATTTGAGCTGTATTATATTAGAAACTAGTGACCCGGCCCGTCTTCGCACGAGAGCTTTTGAAATTCTCGGATTTTCTCTAGTATTATGTGCATGTATTATACATATAAACCTTCCTTTTGAATCGTTCTATCTATTGCTGGCAACTGTTTTGAAATCTGTTGAGTAATTTAAAATATATATGCGAACAGACAGCAGAAGGTACTTCATTATACAGCTATATAAAGATGTTTAGTATTTTTCAAAATAGAAAATAATTATAAGAGATTCTGCTGGTAAAGTAGGTTGAAGTCACCTAAATAAATGTTTGTACCAGAAAATAGAGACAGAGAATATGAGGGCAGCTATTTGCAGGCATCTTCTCAAACGGCCTATAAACTACACTATTGTAGGTCTCTCTTTAGAAAGAAGGATATGACCTATACCTATCCAATTTACCCATACTTCCATACTTAATATTATAAATTTGAAAATAACTCCGCTGTACCGATTTCAACGAGATTTGAATTCTTGAGAAAGGACATAGACTACTTTTTATCGCAATGATTGACATACACGTGGACGGGGCCGCGGGCAAAAGCAACACATACAACACTTAAGTTCAAGTACATCACTCCACACTCATTTCTACATCAGGCCATTGGTATTAAGTCCTCCTCTGTACACATAATGGTTAAAATAATATTGAAATATAAAGCCATAATCTTGAACCTGTTTTTTATGGTGAAGAGACTAATAAAAACCAACCCCAAAATACTAGAAAGTTAAGCAGGATCACTTAAACGAAATATAATATTAATTCTTTACCCACGCATGTTTTCGCAAGCACGCTTTCTCATAAAGTTATGAGCTTTTCAAGGAGCGACGAGATTGGTAGTCATAATATTGTTTGAACGGCTTCACTTTGAGACTAGAATACACTGCAGTCATTCAATGCTGAAATGAAAGAACGGCTGTCATTTACTTGGATGCCCAGCTTTTTAAGTGCAAAATCTGACATGAAGATTGACAGGGAAAGATCGTGGTCATACTACATTGGTGTCTAGTGCTTCGATAAATTATGCAATTATTATTTTTGATTATGTATTTCATAAGTGCAAATAAAACAATTCGTATATGTGGTACAAAGTACAACTTGTGCTCACGGCTCTGCTCGCCGTAAAAGGTAGCCCACGTTCTTCTTTAAGAAAAAAAAATAATCCATGCAAAATTTCATTGAAATTGGTCGAGTACAGTAACCTTAAAAAAATAACAGCCACACAGATTGGGTTACTCAAGGATTTCGAATGCTAAGCATAGAAGAATGAATAATATGAAGTAGAAACGAAAAAACTGAATTATAAATTTAGATATTCTACCTCATACATTATACACGTACACAAATATACATATAATACTACAATACCATTACTAGTTTGCTATTCAATTTTGACAAATGCATTACAGAATCGAATTCCGGATTACAAATTATCCGGATTTACAAATCCGGTTCGGTTGTGCGCGAATACAAATCTGTAATACAAAATTTAGAATTTGCATCCGTATTTCGCTCGTGTGCGTCCGGGTTTACGCTTGCAGGTATTATGGGACATGTTAGATTAAGTTTTAATGTTCTCTGGTAGCTGCTCAGTTAGTTTTGTTTTAATTTTTATTAAAAGAAACCTGCCCAAAGCCTTTAAAATTATACCTTTAGAATTTTTTTTTTCATTATTACAATATTAAATTTTTTGCACGTTGCGCATGATAAGCTAGACGTGAAGGAGCATCTTACCAGGCCGCCATAGTGTGGGTCACCTCCATTTCATTGCACTCACGCTTTCCATCAGGCAGAAAGTAGAGCAGCAGAGTCGTTTTGGCTAAGCCTTAAAAAGCAATAGTTGTAGAATTGACTTATTCCTTATTCAATTAATTCATATATCAAAATTAAAATTCACCATAGTGTAGGTCTCATGCTTTCCCTTAAGCTGAATAGAGTCATTTTGATGGTTTTTTCCAAAAATCAAAAACGGCCGTAGAAACAAATCATTCAATCAATTCATATGTTAAAACTATAATGTTGATATGTTTAATTTTAAATGACCACCATTTAGTTTTATCTTACTGCTTGTTTTTTTATTTATATACAACTAGCTAACCCGGCGAACTTTGTACAGCCATATTCATTTTCGTGGAAATTTTCTGAATTACCGAAACACTTATTTTAGTAAGCTGAGAAAATTTAACACCTCCGGTTTTCTTTTATTTTTTATACTATACGAACTTAGTCCTGACAACAACAAACGCATAAAACTATTGTACCTTGTTGTACCTGTTGTACCATTTCTTACTATGTATATACAATAAAGACAAATAAATAAATAAAAAAATTCCAATTTGGTGCAGTAGATCGAAAGTTATGCGCGTACATACATTTTTGTGATTCATTTTTATCTATATAGATATTGGTTATACTTATAGAGCAATGCTATAGAGAGTAGCCATACGCGGATGTTCCCCTCTGTTAAAGTTTAAGCCCAAATGGGCCTATGCGTTATACTGTAATGGCGCAAAATATATTTACATGTGCGTGAAAATGTGTGCATGAGTAAATATTTCCCTTCTCCATCAATGACAGTTTTGTGTCGACAAAATACCTTTCATTAGGTGGCCCGTGTTGTTCTATGCTTATATACTTAACCAAAAAATTACCTTACTAGATAAACATCTAATTAAGAATTATCACGTCTCATAAATATGGAGAAAATGAATCGATGGTTGTTTTTATTTTTTCTTAATATGGCTTATTTCTATAAGTTATATTACACTTACTACAAATATAAATATAAAATAACCGTAATTTAAAATAAATGAAATGTTTGGTGCATTTATATGTTGTCATATATACAGAATAGAGTATTTTTAATCTAAAAATTAGGAGATGGAAATAATTATTTATTTTATTTTAAAGTTTGTGCATAAACTTTATATAAATAAATAAATAAATATTTCGGACATCTAACACACAACGCCATCTAGTCCCAAACTAAGCAGAGCTTGTATTATGGGTACTAGCTAACTGATATTAATTCATAAATACTTTTTTTTGTAAATACATACATATTATACATAGAAAACACCCAAACTCCGAAACAAATATTTGCAGATCATACAAACATTTGGTCCGACCCAGGATTCGAACCCGAGACCTCATGGACAGCAGTCGTGTACGCTACCACTGCGCCACCAAAGCAATCAACAATATCTAATTAATTTTTTCCAAGTGTTGGCACTTTGTGGAACTTATTAAATATATTCTTGAAATCAAATTTATTTGTACATTTATTTCAAGGTTTAATGAACTTAAACTGGCCGGTTTCTCTAATGACATAATGTTGTCATTCGAAAATGCCACAGGGTGAAACCGGTCTTGTTCATTAAATAGCAGAATAAAAGTAATATCGGGAAATTGGAATCATGACCCACAATTAAAACTATTCTTACAGAACTTCAAATACAATTAGGAAAAGTGAGTAGTGCTTCAAGCTTGTAGATAGTACAAGTGAAGTTAAGGCCTGTTATTGTACAATAGTTAAATTAACGCCTATGATAAAACTAATCATAATAAACGAAGAACTATTTTCTCCCAAAACAATATCACCAAACCTGACTTTTAGTGTTACACTCTTCAAAAGCTTCAAAAGCAATACAACCTAAGCCATTATTAATGCAAATCCTGTCGAAATATTCAGTGGAAAGCGATCATGGATGCCTTGCCTTCATGGTTTATTCAGTGAGCTTTTTCATACCCCATGGTAGGGGTTGGTAGTGAAATAATTATGACTTTTCTCTCTTGCGTTGTGACACTTATTACCTGAGTCTAACGTAACTATTGATTGCATGAAGAAGCTTGTAGGTTTGTCAATTTATCAAGTAAAGGTAAGAAAATTTTAGATTTAGATCTTGGTTAATTAACTCGATTGGCAAAGAAAAGTATTGAACTTATTGTAACTGGTAAAATATAACCACTTATGAAAGTACCCTGCTGTGTGAATCTAACTCAAAACTCGCATTGCCAATAAATACAGAAGTAATGTCTACAGGAATGCTAAATATACATATGTAAATTACGCATTATAGTTCATTACAAGCCACCACAAAAAGCAATATATCACTTTGTATGACTTGGTTTAGCGCTCCAACATGAAATAGAAGGCATGCCGCATGCCACGGAGTCATAAAGTTGCATAAACTATAACCGATGAAAGATTTGTATGTATTATATTGTATGTATTATTTAGAAGTAGCTTCTAACCACTTGAATTTAATAAAAGTATCCTATGCTACTTCTAATACCTCCAAGAATATCTGTGCAAGGTTTCATGATGATCGGTTAAGTAGTTTTTCCCGTGAAAGCGTAACAAACAAACTTACTTTCACCTTTTTAATATAAATGTGATTGTTACAGGCTCGAACTTGGTCAAAATTATATTTAACACTAGTTTTCTTACATTTATTTTAATTATTAAGATTTTTTTGATATTCGTGGCAGAAAAAAAAATTGATTGTTTTTTATGCATATAAGCCTGCTAAGGTGACACAACTCTACCTGATGGAAAGCATGAGCAGAATCCAAGAGTGGTGGCCGCCATAATCATTTCCAATGTAGAAAATACAACAATGCAGAATGGCGACCCACTTTCCTGAAATGCTTCTGTATCATCGAACTTCTGGTTTTACACTTATCAACGAAACACGTCAAAATGATTGCTATCATTTTGGGCTGATATTCTGTTAAGGGGTTGTACTATTTTGGTCGACCCTTCCAACCGTACCGAAATCAGCGAGGCTCTACTACCTTGTATACATGTACTATTGTCGTCATTCTGAAGATTACAGGTAAGACCTACTTTCAATTGTTGTAGTTAACAAGTAGTTAGTACAAAACATTAATCGTGAATGTACCTTTAACTGGGCATAATACCTACGATGAGAGCTTCCGTAACTACATGTTTAGTCCATCTAGAAAACACAAGTCGCTAAAAATCTCATATATTTTGCATGTTATATTTTATTCCATTTATAAATCATCAGCAAGCCGTTTATATTCTGGGCGTATGACGTTACTTATCATGTAGCTGTAATAAAATGTTGGTATGAGTCTTATGAATACTAAGTTTGGTATGGAAAACGATTTTGGCAGTAGGACAATCTGCTGATGGCAGGCTCATTTAGTTACAGAACTAGAACACACTATCTGTTAAACGCATGACCTAAATTTAGAGCGGTCATAGCTGCTAAGTACATGTTCATAGCAGACTTTTTCTTTCTTTTCTTTTCTTTTTTAAAAGATAACTCCCGCATTAGGAATATACATCCCTGTGTCGCGGGGATCTTTACAAACATACATGAAACGGACACAAAGTACACCCAGACTTAGAACAACAATTTATGGATCACACAAAGTGTTGTCCCGTGTAGGATTTGAACCCACAACACTTGGCGCAGTAGGAAGTGGTGTGGCGACCACTGAAACCACTAGGCCAACCGTGTTACCAACCAATTAATGATATTATTAATGTTGTTAAATTCTCTTTAAAGCTATCAAATGATTTTGGGTCTTCTGGTATACTCCACCTGGTCTTCACCTTAGCCATCAATTTACGAGTGAAAAATGGAGTGAGGAAAAGCTTGGTGTTTAATGTTGCTGTATCATGTTTTGCGATCTCACTGTTTTGTTCTATTTTTTCGGACTGTCCTGGATAAGCCTATAAGCTATTTAAGCAATTGCTTAGGGTATCCCGTTTTGGGCGAAACCAGAGGCGATTCATTCACTTACTTATCAAACATACCCACCCACGGTCCAATGTGGTGAAAACATTGTTGGTTGTATAAGATGTTCTGCCAGCCGGTCGTAAAATATAGCCGAATCTCAAGACAACACGTGAAATCATGTTGTGCTGACCCACCTAACATGGAATAAGCGCAGAAGGAATAAGACATGGATATTCTAACTACGATACGTATTACGATTTTTTTCAATTAATTCTTTATAGTCCACTTAAGCATAGGAGAAGGAGAAGGAGGGGAACATTGCTTAGGAGCAATCTTCCACTGTGGGGCCCCCCTGTCCTTGATGCCCAAGCTAGCATCAAGTCACTTTAATCCGGCACTGTTGAGAGGTCTATATCCAGCACTGGGCTTTATGATGATTTTGGTGATCATTAATGTATGGGTACCAAAACGGTTAAAAAGACGCTGGCAGAAATAGAAGTGGTGTTGTTCTTATGAATCACGTTAAACGTTAACACGTTTAACGTGATTTATAAGAACAAATTTATAAGCTATAATACTGAAAAGGTTTTTCTAAATACGTTCAGTAGTTTTTTGATGAAAGAGCTTTCGCATTCATAATATTAGTAGGACTATGATGGCGAAAACAAATCTCGAAGTTTACATCTTGCCTTAGAGTAGAGATTTTCGTAACCCTATTGAAATAAGATTCCCCGCTTTGCCAAATAGAACATTGCTTTGAGACTCCAATTATGAACCCGTAGCGACTACGATATTGAACTTCAAAGATTTCTTTGATGCTTACATTTGCTTAATAAACTCAAATGTCTAAAAATAAAAGTTAAGAATAAAACTTTTAAAAAATATACATTTTTGTTGTAAATTCGAGAGCATACTTAGAGGGCAAACAAGTATCAAGTCTTTTATCTGCGCTCAGCTGAATTTTACGAGTATCGTAAAATTACTGCATTACCTTGTTTACAACATCATTTCATACAATATTGAAGTACTTGAGAATCGTTTAAAATGTATTTGTAGATAAGCAGATATTTGTTTATGGGTACATAATACAATTTGATATTTATATAGAAAACACATATTCGCAGATAAGAATCACTTTGTAACAATATACAAAACAGTTTTTCATAACATCTGACGTACAACACCATCTAGTCCCAGGATAAGCGGAGCTTGTACTGTGTGTGGTACTAGACACTTGATATGAATACAAATATGATACTTTTTTGTAAATACATATGTATGTTATGTAATGAGTATGGGAAACACACAAACTCCGAAACTTATATTTGTATTTCATACAAACATTTGGTCTGAAACATTTGAATCGAACCCGAGACCTCAAACACGGCATTCGCATACGCTACCACTGCGTCACATAGGCAACATATGGAGTCACGAAGAGCGTTACGCACTCATAGATTTGAAAAAAAAATTGTAATATGAATTGGAAATTGTATTATTTAATACGTTACGTTAATCCTAGATAACTAAATAAAAAAAATACTTAGAACTAAAAATGAGATGGATGAAACTGTTTTTACTTGAACAAACTAGTAATCGGATAAAGCAATTACACGAATGCACGGTTGGCTTTGTGGTTTAAGTGGTCGCCACACCGCTTCCTACTACGACAAGTGTTATGGGTTCAAATCCTATATGGGACGACACTTTGTGTGATCCATAAATTGTTGTTCTAAGTCTGGGTGTACTTTATGTCCGTTACATGTATGTTATGTAAATTCCTCCGCGACACCGGAATGTATATTCCCAATGCGGGATTTGGTTTTAAAACAGAAAAAAAATATTGCAATTTATGAACTGTTCAAACCATGTTTTCCTTTTTTAATCTAACATAAATTGAAAAATCAATGACCTTATGAGCTTTTTATAGTACAGTAGAAATATCTGAAATATTTCAGCATTCTGAGAATTCTTGCAAAAAAAAGAAATGGAAAAAGGGTATCCAATCCGTCCCTGTTAAATATATAAGAGCCACAATCGAGCCCAATCGGCCCATATAAATAAGGTTAAGACAAAACAAAAGGGACGTTTGATACGATTAATGTAACCGATTCGATTCTCGGCTACGTTTTAAATACAATATACAGTATCTTATATAAAAACATGGGGTTTTTATTTATTGGGCTTTTATTTCATGATATTTATGTTTGAACGGCGAAGATTGTATATGTTTGAACTCGCCGATATTGTGAATACAGAGATACATATGACATTATTAAGACATCATATTACATTATGGATCAGTTGCGTAAAAGAGTTTATTTTCTGTATATATAGAATTTCATTTGAACCGCCATAGTTCGAATTATACCCGATATAGAACATACTTTAAAGACGGTTTTATCTACTTTTTAACCACCGACGCTAAAAGAGGGGAGTTTTAATTGTGACGTCGATGTCTCTAGGTGTGTCGTCTGGCATCGTAGCTCTCAAACGGATAGACCGATTTCGATAAGGTTTTTTTTTCATTTCAAAGTCAGTTTCCTTGCGGGGGCTCTTAGATATGTTTGGTAAATATCGGTTTAGCAGTATAAGAGTATCAGCTTTTTCAGGGAGAGAGGATGAGCTTGTTTAAGGGGTTCTATAATTTTTAATTTTCGCTTGTTGTACCACAATATGTCGTAGCGAAACGTAGAAGTAACTTCAAGGAAGTGTACTACATGATAATGTCACTATGAAGCGGCCAAGTTTTGTCGGTTTTTGTAGACCCTTTGCTTGTCACGGAACACCTTATAGCTTTAATTGGTTCGACTTCGACACGCCACTTCCACACGATATTAATAAGGCATGAGCACACTTCTTCATCAACAGCCTATGACAGTCCCTGGGACATTTCGTCCTCAATAAGGAGATTTTGGCTTGCTACACCACGCCAGTCCAGACCGGCTGATATAGGGATTTATCAAGTTTCTCTGGAGCATGTTCGCAGTCGCTATTGTCCTTTGCAATTGCTCCTTATGTGCCTTAAGACACCTCCGGTAGAAACGATGATCGTGACACCATATTCTTTTTTTTTTACACGTCATATCTTGCTGATGTGAACTCTTTCACTTTGATCATAATTTAAAGGTAAAAATACTGCAGAGTTTTGTATGAATATTTAAAAATTACTCTAATATCTATATATGAGGCGCTCATAACCCAGTTGCACTCGGTGATTAGAAACAATCACCGAGGGTAAGTAACAACGGCGCGGTCAGTACCTGGATGGGTGAGCGCTGGTGGTATGTTACCATGAGCGTTTCCATGATTCAGAGGTCACCTTAAGAAGTCGGTCCCGGTTGATAACATACGATAACAATCGTGAAGCTTAGTTGGAGGCCTTCGGGCGGCTTAAAAACATTCAATGGCAAGATTACGTAGCCACAACGTATTCTTTCCAGTCCCCAACCCGCACTTGGCCAGCGTGGGGACGTATGGCCTTAACCCTCTCCTCAGAGGAGACCCGAGCCCAGCAGTGGGATATTATGGGTTGTTAATGATGATTAATGAATATCTATATCTAATCGTCGAATTTCCGCCTCCATTACATTTATTCATTTCTGGCTTTAATCGTGATATAGAAATAACGCATCCAGAGAAATTACTGCCTATACAAACGATAGAGAGGATAGGATTTGCTAAATGCTATGGCTTTGCTAAATCGATTTGACCGTTTTCAATGTAAAGCGTACAGTGCTAGGTATAAAACTGGCGATCAAATGTGAGAGGAGCTTAAAGAGCTCGATGCTAGAGTGAAGTTCTAAAAGCAACCAAATTGCCAATGCTTTATACAAAGTGGTGACTAGTTTTGGTAAATCTAAACGTTATTTCTGTTAATGTATTTTGAGTTGTTAATAACTATCATTTTGAATAGCGTTTCATAGTCATAGTCCTCTCCTATAAAATAGGTTACTTAACCACGCAGGCCACTAAAAACTTTGTGTTAAGTAACAATGGGCAACGCACCTGTGATGCCTCTGGTGTTGCCTATTTCATAAAAATATCTACTCAACATTAGAAACTGTCGAATATTTAATAATATATATGATAAAGGAATGCACGTAAATATTACTCTACAAACTCTGAAATTAATAGTACAATAAAATCAGTTATAATAAAGCGTACAATGTTAGCTATAATTATAACTGTACTGGTCCCACAATAAAGTATAATTTAATTAAACTTCCACCTGATACAAATCTTAGACTTTATTCAAGTTAATGTACTACCACGAGATCAATCACGTAGATCATGCAAGTCCCTTCACTCATAATTATACTACGTTGGTCCCAATCAATCGATTCATCATTAACGATCGGTTAATTTTACAGATCCCATCACTTTTTCACTGTAATTTATTAAAGCAGCGGTATTTTTAAGGAATCGATGCGAATCCTGCATTCCGTTAATCGATTCACGATGCGATGGACGAATCGAGATTAAGAATCGGGAGTATCGGGTTTTTTCCTTGTGGCTTTTATTACACCGTTCTAGATTATTTCATTTCTAAAATTATGTTGAATAGGTGTTACGAGTATGAATATGTCCAGGAATCAGTTATAATGATTTGTGTCTAAATTTCTTATATTATGTACTTTAATTGTCGGCACTTAATGGAACTTATTGCAATACATTCTAGCTTTATGGCATCAGCTAAGCCGGTCAGGTGAAAACATAAATAAATTAGTGGAATAAGCACAAGTGATTTTAATTCTAAAATGCTTCTTGTATTAATTATAACTTGAGATCGACAGGTGCTGGAATTTAATTTATACTTCATTAAGTTATGAATATTTTTTTTACTTTGACCGGCAAATATGGAACTGTCATTAGTATACACTATTCGTTTCACAAATAAATTATAAAGACTAATCTAGTAGTGGACGTCTTTGCGCTGAGATGATGATGATAATCTCTAGACTCCTCCAGGTTTTTAAAAGCGCTCTAAAACTTTTCCTCGTATAACTAAAAAAAAAACTTAATTAATTTTGGTTGATTAGTTACTTATTTTATTATAAAAAAGCCCGCTAGCCGGTCGTTTAAACATTGCAACAGTATGATTACTTTAGGAATAATCTTAATAATAAAACTGCTACTGATTGCCAGAGTTTTAAAGGTTAAAGTCAGACTATTTTATGAGTCTAATAACTTTAGAGTACTTATTAAATTTATAAATTTTCAAATCTCACTCGTAGTCAGACCAGAAAAATCCTGACTCATCTCATTACACAACGGTGTAACATAAGGCCGTAGGCATCGACAACGCATCAGGTTTCGGAGTTCTTTATTTCTGATCCTGAGTCTTAATTCGAGATGGTCGTTACCGGTGTAAACTTTCCGATGAAAATTTTACTCTTTAAGTATTTCGCAAACAGGTTAGCATATCTATCGATACTCGATAATTGTAGGGTGGACCTTGTCGATGTACTTTTGGGGAAATTATCGAGATTTCTTATGAATGATACGCCTGTTATTTTTTATGGATGCCGTCGAGCTTGAGGTGAGTGATCGTGTCGGTGAATCAGCAGAGTTCTTCGTTATACAAGTGTAATATAATTCTTAAGAGAAACAACTTGTTATTATATTAGATTGATAAAAAGTTCAGCATCTTTTAATTGTTGTTTTCTTATTGACCATCGCAGAATAAATGGTGAATTGAATCTAATATAAATAATATCTGTTGCTAAGCTCAAAAGTCGAGAGCCGTTCAACCAATCCGGTTTTTTTATATCTTAGTTAAAGCACCTGGAAGGTTCTTGTGAAGAGAAATTGCGAGGAAAATAGTAAAAACATCTCTTTTTCCATTAAAACCTTAATGAAAATTAAAACATCAGTCAATTATATCCATGGAACGAAGTCAGTCAGAGTGGTTACTTGTAAAAACATAAAAGAAAATTGCCGCGCTATTAAATTATTAAAGAAACCATTTAATTTGGTTTCAATTTTGAGCGATAAAATGAACACACTCGGGAATTTTTGTTAAAATTTTGTAAACAAATTATAGGTCAAGTCAGCTTAGTTCGATACACACTGCGTCATTTCACCAAGCTATCGAAACATGAGTCATAAAAAGCAAGTGTTTTAAAATTTAAGCCGTTTGAGAGCAAAATTATAAAGATATATTTAATCTCAATTATCCATTAAGGTGGTACAGAGTTGAGCGTTCCCTTCAAAAGCAAAGTAGTTGTGAAAAGTAAAGGAAATGCAACTTGCGGAATGTTATGAAAGTTTGTTTAACAGGTTTATGTTGTAAACATATGGGTGGGAAAATGGGAGAGACGGCTTGTTAATAAATAACAATTTCAGCCGGTTCAGGTACAGACATTGGTCGAACCCGAACGATATAATATTCTGCTACGGTTCCTTACGATTCGACTTATAAAAGAAATAAAGTTTTTATTCCACAATCTTATTTTTTTATTTGGAAATCTATTCAACTTTGTTTTAACTGACAAAACTTATAATTTGTAGCTGACTAGCTGTTGCTCGTGGCTCCGCCCGCGTATATATCGGTTATCCCGGCAAATAGCAAATCCGTTGAGTAGTTTTTACGTGAAAGAGTAACGAATATCCATCCATACTTACAAATTTTCGCGTTTATAATATTAGGGGGATCGTAGGGTTTTTTTATAATTGGAGTTTAAACTAGTTTTACTCACACACTATCTCACTATGTCTTGGAATGTTCAGATCGGTAAAGTTACTCGCAAACTATTTGCGGTAGCAGGGTCTCTGCGAAAGCTACGGATCTTTCTTCCCACCAACAAAAAAATAGCGCTCACACAATCTCTTCAAATTCCTATCCTTGACTAAAGCGATGTTAGCTGTCTCGATCTCACCGAAGTCCAATTAATTAAATAAACTTGAAGGACTTCAAAACCTCTACATCAGATTCATATTTGGATTACGCAATATCTCAGAGTATCATCCTAAACTCAATTGGCTATCAAAACGATTTTCATTTATATCAAATTAAATTTCTTTCTCTTTTACAATCGTCATATACTTTATCTTTTATACAGTTTTGTTTTACCCTCACACACCGTCTCAAAGAACGTTTACAGTTCTTTCGCAATACACATTGTAAGGACTAAAGGTCATCCGAAAATTAAAAATTAAAAATGCCA
Source organism: Hyphantria cunea (assembly GCA_003709505.1). Taxonomy (NCBI): domain Eukaryota; kingdom Metazoa; phylum Arthropoda; class Insecta; order Lepidoptera; family Erebidae; genus Hyphantria; species Hyphantria cunea. The sequence goes on along the minus strand of PKRV01004380.1, from coordinate 587,200 downwards.
CTAAACTCCACTCAATTTGCAGACAACTTTTTTTCTGTGCAAGCAGCAAGACCGTGGAACAGCTTGCCAAAAGACCATCCGAAAGCTTAAACCTTGTCAATTTTTAAAAACCTGCTAAATAATTATTATCGGTCTCACGGTCTCACAGAAAACCGGTGTGAAACAGCGCTTGCGCTGTGTTTCATCGAGTGAGTGAGGATATCAGAGGCCCATACCTCAACTCCTCCCTCAATCACTTTCCCCATCTCCCAAAGGCCGGCAAATAACTTGTGTTGCCCCTGGTGTTGCAGGTGTCCTTGACGGCGCCCGCACGTGTGCCCCTATAAAATAAATAAAAAACCTCATGCTAATTGACAGTTGTGACGACGAATCGTGGATCATTCGACAAGACAGCAGCGGTTTAAATAATGATACGTATGTTTCCAAACGTTGAAATTGAATACTAGTTTTGAATTTCAGTGTCTTACGAATAAATAATTATGCAGCGACGGTTGCTATGTCCACTCGGAAACTCTTAGACACTAACTATTAATCTTTTGAGATTTACAACTTAGGTTAGTAGCTAAAAAAAAGGACCATGTGCGTCATTTTAATCAATCAGTTTATTTACAGTTGAATGCCTCTGTAGCGTACGCAACTTCTGTGCTTAAGGGTCTGGGGTTCGATTCCCGGGTCGGACCAAATGTTTGCTTGATCTCCAAATATAAGTTTGGAAGTTTGGTCTATGTCTCATATGTATGTATTTACGAAAAAATAAAATAAATTTATGTTTATTAGTTGTCTTGTACCCATGACACAAGCTCTGCTTAGCTTAAGACTAGATGAGGTCGTGTTGAATGTCCAAACTATTTAGTTATTAACATGTATTTCCATTTCTTTTCCTTTAATATTTTTGTTTATTAGAAGATACCTGACATTGCAAGTACGAATAATATCGTTTTTTTACTATTTTCTCGTACTTGAAATTTCCCTAGACTTCAACAAGCATCTCAATAATAAACTGTCAATAAGTGTTTCAACTATTCCAGACTTTTAGTGGAACTATGAATTTATTTTACAGCACTTTATTTTTATAAAATATACAAAGAACATTTGCACAATCTTAAGACTATGCTTTTATGAATTGGCTTATACACTAATATGCTAGTATTATATTAGCATCCAATACTCATAAGATTGAAGAGCAGATTTCAAAAGTCACTCTTAGAATAAACTATATTACTTACTTTAAAGTATTCCTTAAGTTGAATCGGAATTCATAATTATAGACTCAAGCTTAGTTACCTTGCATCCCACGCCAACTCTTTCATTATGAGGTCACTTGGCGAGTGCTAGAGGCGGTGGAGCAGTGGAGCGTACACGACTGCTGTCCATGAGGTCTCGGGTTCGAATCCTGGGTAGGACGCAGGCGTCCCGTGTCAGGCGCAGAGTGGCACACCGTGATGGTTTAGTGGGTAGTCTGGCGAGTCAGTCAAGAGTCCCACACAAAGCGAACCCCCTGTCCCCGCGGGGGCGGAGCGAAGTGCGTAAATGCATTCCGCCACGTATAAAAAAAATGTGCCTCCGGTGTTATTTTACATCGGTTTTCTGTCATATCGTAGTATCACTCCGGTCGGTCCCATTCATGCCGAAGCGTTAGTCTCCCACTCTGAAAATTAAATTTCGGACATCTAACACACAACGCCATTTAGTCCCAAACTAAGCGGAGCTTGTATTATGGGTACTAGACAACTGATATGAATACATAAATACTTTTTTTTTGTTAATACATACATATTATACATAGAAAACATCCAAACTCCGAAACAAATGTTTGCAGATCATACAAACATTTGGTCCGACCCAGGATTCGAACCCGAAACCTCATGAACAGCAGTCGCATACGCTACCACTGCGCCACCAAGGCAGTGAAATCTTATTATAACACATCATTTTATATCTATATTATTGTATCTTTAAATCTTTGCATTAAAAATCTAAGCGTCAAAAGATCAAAGTTATTCTTGAGAGCTTTAGAAAAAGGTCCCGGGAGTTATTCCGAGATATGAGAGTTGTTTAAACCGGGATCAGGGATCCGGGCATCGTGTAGGGCCACCCGTTACCAAAACCTTGGCTTGATGTACTTTTAAAGGGAATACGTAACATTGAATTAAGTCGAGAGTTTAAATGAAGAATTTATAGAAATACGAATTATTATAGTTGTAAGTTTGTTTAAAGAAATACTGCTAATGTTATATACGCGAACGCTTGTATTGAACATAACAATTAGGATGTTTGTTACTCTTTCACGCAAAATCTACTAAACGGATTTATATGAAACTTTACAGTAATAGGGATAACTTTACAGGTGGAGCGATGATTTGCGCGGGACGGCTGCCAGGAGCTGGATGCGATAAGCCATAGATCGAACTAAGTGGCGTGAAATTGGAGAGGCCTATGTCCAACAGTGGACTGCGATATTCTGATGATGATGATTACAGTAATATAGCTCAATTATCATAATAACACAGATGTTTTTTACGACGACGACATACATAGAGTAATCGAAGATACTCATGCGTGGTGGTGCCCATGAGTGACGATAGCCGCTTACCACCAAGTGAAGTGATCGCTTGTTATCGTATAAAATCAGATACATGTTTAGAGGCAGGTATATTAAAAATCTGAATGCTTAATACAATTTTCCCTGTGGTGAATCATAGCCCAGGCGGCGCTCATAGCCCAGTTGCAGTCGGTGGTTAGAAACAATCACCGAGGGTAAGCAACGACGGCGCGGTCAGTACCTAGATGGGTGACCGCTGGTGGCATCCGTGATTCGGAGGTCACGTTAAGCTGTCGGTCCCGGTTGTTATCATAGGATAACAGTCGTGAAGCTTAGTTGGAAGCCTTCGGGTGGGCTTAAAAACTATCAACGGCAAAATTACGGAGCCACAACGTTGTCTTGCCAGTCCCCAACCCGCACTCGGCCAGCGAGGGGACGTATGGCCTTAACCTTCTCCTGAGAGGAGACCCGAGCCTAGCTGTGGGACTTTATGGGTTGATTGATTGAATTATAAAGAATAGAAAGAGAATCATTCCTGTTCATCATCGAATATCATAAGTACCTACTAAGGGAGCAAGTTACTCAAGAAACAGCACCGAAAATATAATTAAAACTTGAAAAATACTCTATACCTGTGTGACCCCTGAGGTGTATTAGGCCAAAACCAGTTTTCTATGGATATGCCTATGCCCAACAGTGTACTGGTAAAGTTGGTTGATGATAAAATATTAGTAATACATTAACATACATCGTAGTCACTGTCAAACAAATACTGCAAACTTACTTATAACCTTATATGCATGAAAAAACATTGCATAATATAAATATCAGAATGGTAAACAGGAATCGAACCTAAAAAGCTCAGAAGAACAATAATCCAGTCGAGTTCAATGGCTCATAAGTTGGTGATACTTATTCGGTATATCGGGGCTTACATTACGCGAATATATCGATAATACTAAAGATATCCATTTGGAGGTACTAAGGTTTACAACAACACTTGCAAGTAGCGTTCGAGTTTTATTCGAGTTAATTTTTCGTTGATATATATCTTTTATACATATTATTGAGGAATTGATTGACATGTTTAGTTAGGTGACAAAAATGTTATTTTAATTAGATTTCAAAACAGTGATCGTATTTATTCATGTTTTTATACTGGAGTAACTAAACGGAAATTGAGAAAATAATTTCGTTACACATGTGTAAAATAAAACTTCGAAAATAAAACAAAAAGAGCTAAAACTTTTAGTGAAATAAACGTAAAAACTAATAATAAAACAACTATTCTATTTGCGTAAGGCTGAGTATAATGTAAATAGCAAGAAAGCATATAAGAGATATGCTGCTTCTTAGGAGTAAGAGTCATAATTTCTTATCTTAAGAAGTGCCCCTAAATAAGAAGTAGGAAAACTATTTATGAACCCTCTTTTATTCATTTATCTTAATTGAAGTCCTATCCTATATTTTTACATCGAAATCTCTCAATAATCGCTGTCCCACAGACGAGTTCCAATAGTACAATCATTGTAATCCAATAGTACCAGGCCAGGCTTCGGTGAAATTTGATATTTTTACCGGAATATCGTTTCTGATCAGCCTCCCTTTACTTATTGAGTAAAGCCACTGTATTATCTTGGATAACAAGTATATATTATGTACATAAGACAAGGAAAATACGTGTCTATCAGTACTTTGTGTGCCCCTTGAGAAAAGCGTGCTTTGTAAGCCAAAGGTCCTACGTACGATATCCACTAGGTACTAGTAAATGTTAGAGAATCACAATATTCTATATTTCTATATTTAGGTGTATTGCATCTATCATATGTATTTGTAATATTGGAATTTATTATTTAAAAAAGATATATAAATTGCATTTTTTTTGTCAGCAGTCTTGATGCAATATATGTATATATAGTATAAATAAATAAAAAAAATAAAAGCCTTTATTGTTGATCTTATGTTTAAATAACAAAAATTTTGTAAGTATGCCAAAAAACTTATTACTACTATCAAAATTTACTGACTAATGTACTATATAAAATGTTTTACTATTTAATTCATGTTTTACTATATTCTGTTTTGCTATAATTTGGCAAACGGCAGTTACTCCTCAATTTGTCTTCCGACAAAGGCCTACTCTAATGATAGCCATTCACATCTATCCCTTGCCATTCGAGTCCATGTGGGATCCGCTATTTTTATATGCTCTGCCTATTTGTTGTTAGTCGACCGTAGTATGTAATGTGTGTCAAACCATATGAATATTTTTCCTACCTAATGAAGTATTACATTAATTATTATCGCATCAAATTATTTACATATATAGCTTATTATTAAATTTCCCTCGAATTATGTGCCCAGTCGGGCATATAGTAATTTGCCGATATTTAGGTATCGGGTCTGTAATTTTGGTTAACTTCATTAATTACCAATATGTTCATGAGCAGAATATGCAATAATTTATTTTTAACTCAATACAGACCTCAGAAATAATCTGCTACAAAAAAAATATGTTTCATCGTAATATTTATATTTAGTTTAACAACTGACAACTGACTACCGTGGCAGAGCCACGCTTCGGCAAGAATGGGCCGGCTCGACCGGTGCGATACCACGGCCTCACAGAAAACCGATGTGAAACAGCACTTGCGCTGTGTTTCAATGAGTGAGCGAGGATACCGGAGGCCTATACCCCAACCCCTCCCCCGACCACCTCACCATCTCCCAAAGGCCGGCAATTTGTTACGCCTCTGGTGTTGCGGGTGTCTATGGGTGGCGGTAATCGCTTACCATCAAGCGTTACGTCTGCTCGATTGCCCTTATTCCATTAAAACAAAACACAGAATTAACTTTCACCTCAAAAGAGATTAATTGTAATTCTTGCGTTGCAGGTGTCTAAGAAAGAAAGAAAGAAAGAAAGAAAACATATTTCTTTCTTTCTATTCAGTCAAACAGAACAAAATTACAACACACATTAAAAAGAGAATTATATATAAAGAGATATTAACAAGATTGAACCATTTCTTTCATTTTTTTTAAAGAGTCCTCCTGCATTAGGAATAAATCCTGTTACGACGTAGTATTTGTTAATATGGTCCATAGGGTGCCTGCTTTAAGAATCTATACAACTACAAGTATTCGTAAGAGTCAACTTCGAATTTATTATAATAGTATGGAGAATCAATTACACCTGCAAAACGCTAAAACATTCGTAATATATTACGTACATTAAAATTTTAAAAGAATCTGTAAAGTCGACCTGTTGAAAAATAAAAATGCTTTTGAGCATTCTATGAATATTTAATTAACAAAATACGAGAGTTAATTAATGTGTTACCTCTCAATATAAATATTTTTAGTAACATTTTTAATGCCGTTAATAAAATGCTGAATAACTTAATAAATTCATGTGAATTTTTTTTGTTAAATTATTGAAATTATTTTAAGCTAGACATACCTACTTTTGATCTTAAAATTCTCTATACGAGAGAATTTTAAGATTAACAGTAGGTTAAGGTAAGAGTAGTAGGATATTCCGGATGACGTAAGAAAGCGGTTCCCGGATCTCTCCCACCTCAGGCGCAGAGTGGCACACCTAGTGGTTTTAGTCGGTTTGATTCGGACACACCGCCCCGCCGCAAACCCCGGTGGGGTGAAGGCCCGAAGGGTGTCCACAAGTAAAAAAAAAACAAGAGTAGTAGTATATACCACTTTTAATTTGTTTTTTTTTGTAAATAAATTATAAAGGGGATTTATGCCTAACGAAAGAGTTGACTTTTAAATAACAGAGAAAAAATACAGGAAAATATATAAATAAATAAATATTTTATTTCATTTGAACCGGCGTCACAAAGCCTTTCATTTACTTATAATTTCATATAGTGCCTTCAAGTGTTTTCATCTCTACGTTAATTGGTCAATCAATCAACAGATAAAAAACCTTCAAGACACACATTTGTTCATCGTCTATTTTCTATCACCATCATTACAACACCTACTAATTACAATTTAAATGTACACTTAAGTCCAAAATCACTTGAATACTCATTAAAATTAATTACTCAAATAAACTCTAGCCAGCCCCAATTAGTAGTGAACCATGATTATCGTAGCATTTTAACACGATAAGAACCGACCTACCAGTGATTTATGACAACTTAATATTTTATAGACAACTTTTATGGTTCTCCTCCCCGTAGGGTTAGGTTAGATTAATGTACACTTACCAATAAAACGGTTGTTTGGCGATAAATTATTATCGAGACACGTGTAGCCATTTGATATTGTTGGTATCGATAAAAATTATTACTTTCGATATTTTATGTACAACTTTTATAATATTTACCAGCTTTTTATTTTATTAGACATATTCAATATTGTAGTTTTAAATTATATACTTAAGCCTATACGGACACACATCCTCTTAATATTAAGCAGGCGAGTAATGAAAGCTCTCTTGTTATCGAATATGGATTTGATAACATTACTTCTACTGAATATATTAGTTACTTTGTGCTCAAGATGTTTGAGTCATAACATGAACTTTATATGACGGTTTTGAAATCTCGAGCGTATCTCGTTGGTTAGTGTAAGAGACTGCAGATCAAGAGGTCTCAGGTTCGATTCGCGTGTAGGTATAATAAAGGCCAGGGAGATGATGGTTTTGATATCTCACATTTCAGGTAAATGTATTTTGTATTCATGTTCTGCTTTGTCCATTAATCACTTCCTAAAATGTACTTATCCTTTCAATTTTGGGAATGTGCATGTACAGAGTTAAAACCACCAATTAGTTCCCGTCCTTAAGTTTAATGATAATCAAGAGAAAATACGAACTCAACGCACCCAATAAATTATCAGGGTTAACGATCGGCCCTTAAATTCTTTCCATTATTTATCGACATGTAACTTTACACCGAACAGTTAGCGAGGCGCCTTTTAAATAATAAAATAAAAGTTTTTAAACACGCTGTGTGCGATTGTACTTTTGTTTCTCTTTTATTGAGTTTAATTGATTCTTAGTTTTGTTTAGGTGTCTGTACAGAAAAAAATATTTTTGATTCTTCTTTGTTTGGTGTCAATATAAGTATAGATGCTGAAGTAATGAACGTCAGCGATCTTAAAAATATTTATAACTTCTTAGATTATCGAACTTGTCCACTTTTTTCTAATTACGTAATGTTCTGCGAATTCAGGAATTTAATTTGAGGGTTGCAGAGGTTCAATGCCTTGTTGGAAAAATTTACTTTCAGGTAACACCGTTTGAACTAGTAGTCGACCCCAATTAATTATCTTTTTTTAATCTTTATTTACGGAGCATAGCCACAATTATGAAAATATCGCTCTATCATAGCTACTTTTTATTTCATACAAGTCTTCAATTTTCAGCATACAAATGATAAAAAGCCTTAGCTGTATCTGTCAAAGGACTGGTCAGGATGCTGTTACATCTTCCAACATTCAGCAACTTATCACTAAGCAAGTGAACTCTTAGTTGTTGGTTTCGTGTACATTCCACCAAAACATGTTCTAAATCCTCTACCATCCCAGTCAAGCTTGGTAATACTAAAGACTAGGACGAAAAAAGCATAGAACCGGTTGTTATGGAGAACTTTGGAGAAAGCCTATGTTCAGCAGTGTGCGTTTTGTGGCTGAGATGATAATGGCATATGAGTGTATCAGGTCGGTTTTCAGTGTAATAGTGGGGAAATTATTTTTTATTCTCGATCAAGTTATTTTGCAACTCACTGTACTTTCTATTTGCGCGCACACACCTACATACACATATACACACGCATCAATATAACTATTCATACGTCAGTATTAGCCAATGTTTGTTCATTTGTGGCTCCCTACAGATGATTGCGCTGGATTGGGACGAACGCACACAGAATATTAAACAAGTGATACTTATTGCTATTTAACTTTTGTTTAGATCTTGTATCGAAATAAGGATGAATCAATTTATGGATTCACAGGGCTGCGTCTTTGCTCCTAGATAGATAGATAGATAATACTTTATTTGTCCACCAAGGTTTACAAACAATATACAAATCTAAAAATAAAGAAAAGAGAAAATGTGATACAAAGGGCGGTCTTGCTGCTCATAGCAATTTCTTCCAGGCAATCTTTGGATAGACAGGTTTCATTCTAAGCTGGTGCAGGGTATTTAAGTATAAGAAAAAGAAATTGACGTGTTTAAAATACTATTACAAATTTAATAAATAATGATGTGAAATAGTAATAATAATACTATTTAAACAAAAGGTTTAGGATACTTATTAAATATGCTACTCGATAGCAAGAGACTTCATTAGTTCATGCCATTCTGTCAAAATATCATTTCGGTGATGAGATCCTCAAAAGCCCTTAGTTACTAGTCTACTGCTGGACAGAGGAGAGACCTCTCTTCTTGGAAAGTAGGATTGAGATGTAATACTAATTAGATCCAAAAGTTGAGTAGTAATTATTTGTGTTTTTATATATTCATGTTAGAGTGTATTAACTACGTGGATTAGCTACGATACTTATCTAAAAAAGTAACCTAAGTTATATAATGAGTAGTCTACTGAGTTCCGTTCTTATCGGCTGAGCCGTTCCAGAGATTACTCCGAAACAAACAGAAAGACAGATAAATTATTAAAAAAAGATTTTTTAAACGTGTATAATTACTTTTGTATGCATGAAGTGAAAAGATAATTTGAAATTACAAACAGACACTACAATTTTATTTAATTGTATAGAGTCTACGAGTATGGTATTGACTATAATAAGCATTTCATCATATAGTTTTTATAAATCAAACAGCGCTTTCTAAAAGAATTTGCTTTGTAGAAAGCTCTGAGGATAATTTGAATATTCTCACAAATAAGAGGCAAGCGTTCTCAGTACGTAACGTAGTTCGGGTTGTCACAAACCTTACTTGCAAATCGCGTGTGAAGTAATAAGGTACTCGCTTAGCTATGCGCGTGCCTCGCCTCTTGATGCGTGACGGTCTCGACCACTTACGTAAGCGAAGGCGGACTTATATTTAGTCTTATTAAATCTTAAATTAAATTAAATTTAAAAAATTTAATCTTATTAGTCTTAAGTCTTCGACATAACTGGGATTCTGGAAGCCATTTGATGCGGCAGCACAGGATCTGTATTATTGAACTTTAGGGGAGATTCGTGTTCAAAAATTGCCGTCTTTAAGTTAAATAATGATCATATAACGTTTACTTCTTCAAATATGCACATGCCACTAAATTACTTGCAACACCCAAAGGCTTGGTTGTAAGAAAATGTCTGTAGCATTAAGTCCAGCTTGTGTTATAAATATGTTTGCAGGGAACTTTAATAAAGAAACAAATATAAGTAAACGAATACTTAATTAACTGCTGACGTGATATAAATACCTCTAAAACCTTTCTTGATTTTTCTTGTAATCTGTTTTTTTTAAAGTTCCGAACAAGAAGAAATTTTCAAGTATGTTCATAGATATATTCTTTACCACGCTGAAGTTCCTTATTATATTTTTTTAAGTCTGTCCTTGATGTATCTGGGAGATGTTTATACCGTTGCAGAGCCACGCTTCGGCATGAATGGGCCGGCTCGCTCTCACAGAAAACAGGTGTGACACACAGCTTGCGCTGTGTTTCACCTAGTGAATGACGATACCGAACGTCCATAATAAATAATTTGAATCAATTCAACAGTTTTGGCGGAAACATGAATGTCTCCTGAGGTTCAATGAAACCAATCCTGTTTGTCCTGTTGTCCAACAGACAGACCGAGTTACTTACGCATTTATAATTTTAGTAAGGATTAAATACAACAAGGCACAGAATGAATAAATCATACTCATGACCTTAGATGAATTTAATTCAACGATATCTAACTAACCAGTCGGGTTCGCTTTTAATTAAACAATGTAACTAGTTTACTACGGCAAAGGTATGTTTTGAACAAATTCAGAAATGTACGCTATCGCTCCGTTAATGTGTCCGGACTTTATATCTAGCGAATTTACGCCACGCATTGAACGTATGTCATCATTCCGCGGGTTCTCATGATATCAACTCCACATGGTTCTAACATTCACTGCACATCTGAAAATTTGACACTGACCTTTATCCATTACCGTATAGTTAATGTATCAATTATAAAACTTTCATACTTATGAGAAAGTCCTTAGAGTCGACTAAGTCAGTTATCGCTGTAAGGCAATCACTGCGAAGAGCAAGAAAATATGAAACCTATTTTATACTAAACCATTAGGCCGGTGTGGGATAGTGGACTGCTTTCTAAGAGTAAGCCAGCATGACGAGGCTGGTGTTGATAATATGGATGAAATATGAAGATGAAGAGATGGTAGAGTTTTCGCAAATAATAAAGCTTTTGCTGGATATGATGAATCTCTTTCAATTTAGACAACGAGCAAATTGAGGCGGTATTTTCTTCAGCTTCAGCCATAGCACGTGTTCGTGCTGCCGTGTTTCGTTGGTGAGTGTGAGACCGGAGGCCCATTAAGACAGAAACATCACTAGGCCACCATAGCCTGGGCCACCATACTATTCATGCTTTCAATCAGGTAGCGTAGAGACATTTTGGCAGGGCCATACGTAAAAGAAAGATAACCCCTAAAGCCGGCAACGCACTTGTGGCGATTTTCTTGATTCCCACAAAAACCCCTTGCATAGTAAATTTCATCAAAATCGTCATAGCCGTTTCCGAGATGACATACGTATATATATATATACAAAAATTGCTCATTTAAAGGTATAAGATGTTTACTCAGAACCGTCATTGAATGAAATAGTAATGGACTGTATGATGAGTATTCAACCAATTAACGAGTTAAAAGTCGAAATAAGCTTTCTTGTTTCGATTGAAATCTGTTGACGTGGGAAAATATTTAGATTTGTTTAAATCATTTAAGGTTTTATGGCAACTTATTACTCTTGAACTTTTAAAGCAATCTTGAATTTAATGAACTTGAGTTTACACCACAAATGTGAACTGATACTCCTATGTAAATCGGACTAAAACTAAGTCTGAAGTGTATTTGAAAGTAGATAAGGTTGGTTTTATATATAAAAAAATGATTTTTGAGCCTATTTTTATCCGACTACGGTAAAGCCAAAGCAGGATTATGATTTTGATAGTCTATGTATTTATTTTATGTTAATCTGTTCCCTCATAGTTCCTCAACTACTTATTAGAACTGGATAAATGAGGTATCGTATATGACGTGTTACTGAATCTAAAGCTGTGCCCTCTAGAGGTCGTATAGTACAGTGTAAAAAAAAATTGAAATAAATATGCCGTGTTAAATCATTGGAAAGTGCGTTATTTGTATATTTCAAATCGTTCGTAAATTTATCCGTATTTATTAGATAATTGTGAAATTTTTATGGTATTTAAAATATACTTTATTATGAAATTAATATTATAGTGGAATATATATGGCCCTAAAACATTTTAAACAAAAAAAAAGCAAAAAGCTTAAACCAAACTACGACAAACACAATAGAAACGTACCCATAACACTTTAACAATGCGTGACTACGTTTATTCAAAACTTCCTCCATACTTTTTCAGCATCGTTTTTGGTCGTAATTGGGTTTTAGTTTTCCCTTTTTTTTAACTTGTCCAGATTTCTACATACACCCTGCCTTTAACAGTCCACCGTCACGCATTAAGGGGCGAGACACGCGCATAGCTAAGCGAGTTTCTTATTACTTCACACTCGATTTGCAAGCAGTCTGCAACTGTTGGACATAGATCTCTGCATAGCGAGGAGGTTTCGGCTTATTATACCACGCGGTTTGATTCAAGCTTCCCTTTTCTCTGCAGTACAGTTTGCTCCCGTAGTCGGTTTTTACGACACCTATGAAATGAATAGAGGTGTTGATACTTCGTAATAGTAATTTTTGTATATTCACTTTTTTTAGAAATAGGGGGCAACGAGCATACGTATCGCCTCACCCGCAACACCAGAGGCGATACAGGTGCATTGCCGGCCTTTAGGAAATAGTATGGAGGATGGGTTGCAGTATGGGCCTCCGGTATCCTCACTCACTCGATGAAACATATCGCAAGCGCTATTTCATATCCGTCTTCTGTGAGGCCATGGTATTACGCCGGTCGAACCAGTCCGTTTCTGCTGAAAATTGGCTCTCTCAAGGTTACTTCTTCGTAATCTGTCACCATACTGACTAGCGTTAATAATTTCTAAATTCGTTCCCTCGTTATTTTAGGTCGAAAGAATGTCTTTATATCACCTTCATAAGAGAGAAAGTCATAAATAGACTAACAATCTACCATCTGTTCTTCTTTGTTGTGGCAAAATGTTACTCAATTTAAATGCGGTACGTATCCGAACGATGATTCCACGTGACGCAGCTACCCTTGTAAAGAACTTGAAATTTTAACCATCCTACGACCATTTTACTTTCTCTGTGTCCCCAACCAATGTACTTTAGATAGTGATGTCTCACTGATAGCAGAAAGCGGTTAAAAAAAATAAGAATTAAGGTTGGCTTAATTAAATTTTGATCTACTAAAATATTAACATAAAATAACTAGATGAGCTTCGCGGTACCCGTAGTACATCTTCACCCGCAGGCAACCATTGTCGAATCCTCAGGAATAGATCTTCTCCCAAAAAATCAATAATATCGGTTCTGCCGTTTAGGAGCGGTTTAGTCACATACTCACACGCAGCTAATCTTTATCCATCTAAAACTTCTGTGGACCAACGTGCCTAAAGAAATATGTTTTGCAAGCGTATCTGTGCCCGCTTGCAGTGAGACCAAGCTTATCCATACAGCCATATTGTGTGATCGTCGTGTGTTGTTCACAGTTGTTCGGAAAGTTCGTGCGCCGATACTTTCGATATATGAGATACACGTGCGTCACGTACTTGTGTATTCTTTCTTATATCGCCCGTTTATAAAGTTGCGAGGAATTATGTCGACTTACTGATCTTTTGGCGATGATTCTTTTTGTTTCGGAACAGTGTGTGTATACCTTAATTTTACTTTCTTAGAAATGTTTTTTTCTGATATTTTTGTAGCATGATGTAGCGTAAGCGACTGCTGTTCTTGAGGTCTCCGGTTCGATTTCCGGGTTTCATCAAATGTTTATATGATCAACGAATATTTGTTTCGGAGTTTGTGTATTTGTATTTACAATAATAGCTATATATGTATTGATATCAGTTGTCCAATATAAGCTCTACTTAGTTTAAGTCTAGTCCTAAACTAAACAAGGCTTGTGTCATGGTTTAGGTTATGTGTTAGATGGCCGGTATATTTATTATTATTTATTTCTTTAATGTATTTTTTTAAAATGTGATATCGAAACACTATGAAAACGTGCTACAGCCTACTGGTACATGGTTATCGTCATGATAAATTCTTGAAAAGCTAAGAATGTCAATTTACTAGCTTACCTATTTCGGAACCCATTGAACTTTTGAGTACCTTCCAGCCGGATGAAAACAGCGGTATAATGAAAGTTGTTTTCAATAATTATTTGCCATTGAATCCCTTTCGCAGTGAAACAACTATTGTACATCATATGATTGCGTCCTTTACGCTTTTTTCGCGAAGTTTCTTATAGGCAGTCTTTGAATGTACAACAACCGAGGACTGAATAGGGTGGAGACATTTATTCTTAATCCGTTAGGAGACTAGATACATGCAATAACTAAACTATTTCTTCTATCGATAACGTTGGATTTGTGCAACAGTACACTACCTGCTACATTTCCGTAACCCGCATATTCGTGTTTATATTCAATCGAAATAGAAGACTAGTTTGATTGACAGTTCCAGAGATGATTACAAACGAACGAACATTCACAAACAAATACTTCTTATTTCTATTATAGTGGCATATAGAAATAAAATCCTATTGCGGCAGTTGTCTTAAAAAAACATAGATAAAAATATAAGAAAAAAAATCATTAGTACACTTCGCATGCATCCATTTATAGTTACATATGAAATCCAATCCTTCATAACAGGGGCTGCATTTACAAACCCTTGATCTACTTACCGTGGAATATAAAAGCTACTGCAAGGGGCTTGCCCAAAATTCTATAGAATATCATATTTTTATGATGCACACTTATTAATCATGGTTTTGCTTTGGGGTCCGATACCAACTGTCGTAGTATCGCTAACAAATACAGTTTTGAGCTTTAAGATAGTGCAATAAAGTTTATTTAATCGACATATCACTTCTTGTCTTAAGTATTTGTTTAAAAGCTTATTTTTGGGAATAAATACCCTTTATTAGTTTTTGTTTCTATGAAAAGATCCGATCGCAGATGTCGAATGAGGGAGTGACGGAGTTTTTGTTCGACCTCTTTTGTAGTTTAGCGTTGTGCTATCAAGTTGGGCATGGTTTGATTACATGAAAATAGAGAATAATAATAATTTGTGTAAACTAAACTCAAGCTTATGTTCTTCAGTTTGTTTTGTTGTATTTTTTATCGGACAATTCCCAAACTAGAAACATTTCTTGTGCCGCGGATTGATATATAAATATATATGTGACAGACACAAAGAACTCCCAGGCTCAGGGCAACGATTTGAGTATCACACAAAGTTTGGGATGGGGTTTGAAACTACACTACTCAGCTCAGTAGAAAGTGTCGTGGCGTCCTTTTATACCACTGCTCATTTTGTGCATTTAAAAAGTAGGCTTTAGTAGTAAAATATTGAAAATGGGAATTAGAAATTTTTTACCAAGCATTTTCAATATTTTACCATTTATTTTTTTGACAAGACTAGCTACGCTCAGCGGTATTACCTGCAGGTTTTATTGCTTTTGAATCGGAAATATTTCACTATTTCGTTAGCAATACCCTGATTTTGTTCTTAAATAAAAATAGTCTAAGTTACTTCTTGTGACCCCAGAGATTTGCCGGAACAAACAGACTGATTGACAGACAAATTAGATTGTTTGATATAAGTAACGTATATACTTACATATGTATTTATTTGAAAGCTGGAAGTTTAAAATTACAAATAGACACTTCAAGTTTGTTTTATTTGTATAGATTCATAATGATGCATATTCTGTTGTTGTCATGACTGAACTAAAATTCACTAAAATTGGTTGTTGGATTATATTCTTTAAGTATATTTACTTTTTTTATATGAATTTTAATTTGGTATTGAACTAAACAGGCCCCAACCCGCACTTGGCCAGCGTGGGGACGTATGGCCTTAACCCTCTCCTGAGACAAGACCAGAGCCCAGCAGTGGGACATTATGGGTTGTTGATGATGATGATTGATGATTGAACTAAATATGCATGCGTAAAGGCTAATATTTGAAATATCTAAAAATGGATGGTTAGGACAATAAATAAGTAAATAATCATTAACAAGTATGTAATCCGACAAGAAGTTTTAGTATATTTTAGTTTAGTGATGATAACAACAGAATCATAAGTAAAGGCACTAAGTGTTTTTTAGTGATGAATTATTCTCTGGAAGAAATCGCCGTGAGCGATAAGACCGGCAATTGTTACGTTTCAAGCTTTGTAACTCATCTTTTGTTATGTATTTATCTTGTGTATACAATAAAGATACATAAATAAATATAGTTAAGTTTAATATTGTAACCAGATTTGTAACCGTCTGTTAGTTGCTAAATATGTGATATTCTGCACATATTCGTAGTCGCAAAGGGGACTATTCTGGGCAACATGTATTTCTCTGTCAACAGCGCAACTTTGTATTATTTGTGTCCAGCTATTGGAGTATATTCGCGAGGATATTGAATGACAAACGCCATTAATGTACGAAATAAGTTTAGAATGTTGTGCGTAAACTGTGGCTAAGACTAAAATTGGTTTAAAATACTAATTTTCAAGCGATTCTTGCTTATGGCTCTGGTCATCCGTTGGTAAGCTGTCTGCATGCCTGTCCATCTGTCACCAGGCTTTATCTCACTAACCTTGACAGACAATTCAAATTTGACAAATGATGTATTTCTGTTGCCGCTATAAACATAAATACTACAAAAACAGAAAAATATACATATTTAAGGAGGCTCCTATAGCATAAACGTGATTTTTTGCCTTTTTTGTACGGTAGGGAATCCTTCGTGAGCCAGTCTCTTGCACTTAGTCGGCTTTTTTACTTTTTTTATGGAATGGGGGGGCAAACGAGCAGACTAATCGCCTGATGGCAAGGGATTACCGCTCCCCATGGACACCCGCTACACGCTACAAGTGCGTTGCCGGCCTTTGGGAGAGAGGTTGGGGTATGGGCCTCCGGTAGCCTTACTTACTCGGTAAAACACAGCGCAAGCGCTGTTTCACTCCGGTTTTCTGTAAGGCCGTGGTATTATTCCAGTCGAGCCGGCCCATTCATGCCGATATTTACTCAGAATTCATCACAACTTATCGTCCTCCACTTCTGAACGAAGGTCTTCCCCATGGAGCGCCTACTATTCCGGTCTTATTCATTCGAAATCAATTTGCCCATACGTTGTGCAAACAATACATAATTTCTATCAAACACATTCTACCAATAACATCCATCGATCCAATGATATGCAAATCCGTTTACATACCACAGCAAATCAAATTGTTTTAATTCCAAATATTTGCATCTAGCGTGGGGGAAATCAAATGCAATTAGGAGTTTCGAGTTGCATATTCATGCGTACGAACAACTTCGACAAATAGCTCTGAATGTACGCGGCAAAGGAGACAACTAAAAACAAAATGTTGATGGCAAATAAAAGTTGGAAAACAGCTTTGTCTTTGAGACTTTAAGTCATGTTTTAACGAGTAGGTAAAAGTATAGTAAGGCATTGCTGTCAAAGTTAGTATAATTTACTGTTTTAATGATAGTCTGTCCAGGACATTTCCGGATTCAAGTTACTTTGACGTTGAGATCGAAACCTGATCTCTGTCCTCCATAAGGGCAAGCCTGAGGGTGACAGATGAGGACATCTGTCACCCTAGCAGAAGCAGGCCCAGGTGGGGGGTGCGTGTGCTCCATCTTTTTGGGGACAACAACGGAAACCTCGGGGTTTTCACACAAAACGGGGTCACCTGCAAACCGGCGTTGTGTACTAGATGTCCGAAATATTTATTTATTTAATATTTATTTATGTATGTTTATTACTCTCATTACCACAGTTATGATTCCCCTAAGTTTAGGATCAGACCAAACTATGTATAAAAAAGTCTCTCGCATAAGTCTCATGTCACGGGGGTCTTTACATACCTATATGAAACGGACACAAGGAACACCCAGACTCAGAACAACAATTTGTCGACCCTGGTTTAGTATGTGAAATGAGGGAGTTAATTTTGATAATACAATCAGGTTATGACATGACCAATGCCTGAAGTTAGACTGCTTTGACGTCGTTTTAGTTCGATCAAGTCTGCTCTGTTAAGTTAATCTGTATCTACATTACAAGTCAGGCATCAGGTCTGTAGGTTTTGTGGTTTTGGTACTGAATGTTACCAGAAAAATAATTATATGTTGAGCACGATCATTTCTTCTCTACCTCGGTATATTTTATATATGTAGGCACATTTTAAATGTGTTCTTATGAAACATTTTAACATTCATTCATCGATTAGGGTTTAATTATAAATATTTCGAACATTTAACACTAAACACACAATTCCATCTAGACCCAAGGCTAAGCAGAGCTTGTGTAAAGGGTTCTTGACAACTGATGTAAATACATATCAACTTTTTTTTGTAAATATATACTTATTACATACGAAAACACCCAAAGTCCGAAACAAATATTTGTAGATCATACAAAAATTAGGTCCGACCCAGGAATCGAATCAGAGACCTTAAGCAAAGCAGTCGCAGACGCTACCACGGCGCCACCGAGGCACACGGTCGCCAACTGTTTCCCTTATTGATTTCTTGTCTTTTAAATAAAACTCTCACTTGGCTTGTGATAATTCGATTGAGACAAGATCTTCTTTTTAAATAAGTAAATATGTATTATATGAGTTTTAGTCCCCTTTGGGACGTACCCTACAGCAAGGCCAACGTGACGATTCAAATCACTTGAGACCACCGTCGCAGACAAACCTTTTTTACAAACTAGAATATATGATTTTATCTATTCATATAGATAAAAATGAATCACAAAAATGTATGTACGCGCATAACTTTCGATCGACTGCACCAAATTGGATCCATTTTTTTATATTTGTTACTCTAAAAAAAGACAAAGTTTGTAAAGAAAAAAATATAAAGAAAACCGGAGTTATATGTTTATAGTCCGCTTAGTCGTTTACTGTGGCCCTGCGGGAATTTAACACGGGCTTACTAAAATAAGCTTTTCAGTAAATCAAAAGATTATCACGAAACTGAATATTGAGATACGAAGTTCGCCGGGTCAACTACTTACATATATTTTCTAATATACCATTCCAATATTTCATTTTTGTCTCTTTTTAAACCCACTTTGTTGGTGGAGTTGCACTCGGTGTTTAGAAACAATCACCGAGGGTAAGCAACGACGGCGCGGTCAGTACCTGGATGGGTGACCGCTAGTGGCATGTTACCATGAGCGTGTCCGTGATTCGGAGGTCACGTTAAGTAGTCGATCCCGGTTGTTATAATGGGATAACAGTCGTGAAGCTTAGTTGGAGGCCTTTGGACAGCTTAAAAAACTCCAATGGCAAGATTACGTAGCCACACCGTAGTCTTGCCAGTCCCCGCACTTGGTCAGCGTGGGGACATACGGCCTTAACCCTCTCCTGAGAGGAGACCTGAGCCCAGCAGTGGGACATTATGGGTTGTTGATTGATTGAATACACTTGGCTCCTGTTGACCTACGCATGTTTTTAACTATCCTATCTTAGGCACAACAGCTAAACACATATTT
The DNA here is from genome assembly GCA_003709505.1 of Hyphantria cunea. Classification (NCBI taxonomy): domain Eukaryota; kingdom Metazoa; phylum Arthropoda; class Insecta; order Lepidoptera; family Erebidae; genus Hyphantria; species Hyphantria cunea. The sequence continues at coordinate 567,775 of PKRV01004380.1, read as the reverse complement.
AAAAAGTCAAACTTGATTCGATAGTCTCGTAGTTCATCGTGGGCAACAACATCACATCATTTATTACATTAATGAGAAATGGAATACGAACTTACAGGGATAAACATAAATGAATTTGTATCAGATTAGTTAAAATTGTAAACAATAGAAATAAGTAGATCTAAGCATTTGGTAGATTGTATATTATATAATATATTATAATTACCAAAGTTAAGGCACCATAGTTAGTAAGATAGACTGTAACTAGATTAAAATAAATATATAAATATGTTCAGACATTTTAACACACAACGCCATCTAGTCCCAAACTCAGCTGAGCTTGTACTATGGGTACTAGACAACTGATATTAATACTTATATACTTCTTTTTTTGTAAATACATGCATGTTATACATAGAAAACACCCAAACTCCGAAACAAATATTTGCAGATCGTACAAACATTTAGTCCGACTCACGAATCGAACCCGAGACCTCTTGCACAGCAGTCGCATTCGCTACCACTGCGCCACAGAGGCAGTCAAAAGTAGGCAGTTATGTAAACAATGTAAGCGTTTAATGCCAAACATATGTAAAAATAAAATAGTTAAGTAGGTTTGAACTAAAGTTGTAATTAACCGTCAAGAATAAATTATTAGAATAAGAAGAAATATTAAGTAGAATGTAAAATTATAATCATTATAAATAAACAAATAAATAAATATTTCGGACATCTAACATACAACGCCATCTAGTCGCAAACTAAGCTGAGCTTGTATTACGAGTACTAAACAACTGATATAAATACATATATACTTTTTTTTTGTAAATACATACATATCATATATAGAAAACACCCAAACTCCGAAACAGATATTTGCTGATCATACAAACATTTGATCCCACTCGGGAATCGAATCCTAGACCTCAAGAACAGCAGTCGCATACGCTACCGCTGCGCCACAGAGGCATTTAGTCATTACAGATATACTAGAATAGACTAGGCTCAGGCTAGTTAGAATGTGCAAGGACAGCCTTTAGAATGGAGCTGGATGCGAGAAGCCATGGATCGAACTAAGTGGCGTGAAATTGGAGAGGCCTATGTCCAGCAGTGGACTGCGATAGGCTGATGATGAGCCTTTAGAATATTATATAGATAATTATCTCTTTTAAGTAAAACGTGAGCAGCCTGTGATAAAAATGTTTGTGTTTAGATATTAGACCAGGACCCCGTCAGGGTCGACACCATAAATTGTTACCCTAGCTATACGATTAAGTACAAAACGAGTTGTGACACTAAATCGAGTCACAGAATGTAGAATCAATAAAAAAAACCTAATTGAAAACAATATTATTATTTTATGTCATATCAAAATTTGAATTTAATTGATGCAAAACTTTTGAATTCTTAATGCGCTTACAAACAAACTTTACATTGTATTGCAATTTTTAAACTCAACGAGAAACCTTAGAAAAAGATTCACCTTTCATGAAACATTTTATTCACCCTTCAAATCGAAATACAGCAGAAAGATGAGAACTTACTTTTACGGCTTATTCGTGTCCGGTGCAAACGGGCCGCGCAACAAAACGACAACTCAATGCCTTAATTGGCACATCCTGGCCTGTGTTGCATTTACCGTTTTCCAGCTAAATGAAAACCGACACTGTGTTAAGTTAGTTTTGTTGAAATGTGTTTTGAATAGTAGTCATAGTATGATTAGTGTTAATGTTGGAGTAAGCTCGTCTAATTTGCTGCCATCTTTCAGCATAATTAATGAACTTATTTATTATATGTGTTGACAGGGCTGTGAGATATTTGATACTGTTATAGAGGACATTTGTATAGAGTACTATAATCAAAATAGAATTTCAACATGTTCGACTGAGTTCTTTTTCCTTCAACAGCCGTTAATAGTAAACTGCTGGACTGCTCTGCCGTGGGAGAGCCATGCTTCAGAATGAATGGGCCGGCTCGACCGGAGTGATACCACGGCCTCACAGAAAACCGGTGTGAAACAGGATACCTGAGGCCCATACCCCAACCCCTTCCCCTATCCCCCTCCTCATTCCGCCAAGGTCGGCAACGCACTTGTGACACCTCTGGTGTTGCGGGTGTCCATGGGCGGCGGTAATCGCTTACTGCTGTTCGCTGTTCCTTAGACCTACTTTGATTTTTTTTGGCCTACTTTGATAAGCACTATCACTGTCACTAGATGAGCTGGTATAGGGTTTGTGACAATATTTCCTTTTCCTTGCAGTGCTATTGTCCTGCGTAATGTTCTCTCCGGACGGCGGTGCCACGACTGGCGAAAAGTTGGCACCCGGCGGCCGGTTTGACGGGAGTCCTCCCCGCGAGACACTGATGCGGTTTTTTTAATTTTTCTCGATAATTTTATAAGAACAGCTACTAAACTTATTACAACACGTTTAATTTAAATGATGTATATAGTATGTTTGTATACTATATACATCATTTAAATTAAACTTCGTTTTAATAATCTGTCACCGGTTTTAAGAAATATATTATATTCAATTTTAAATATGGAGAAAAGAAACAGAAAGCAGTCATGAGGACTGCCGACGTCAAAACTCAAAACTATAAACAAACCGTTGTTTAAGCTCACTTGCAATGAACCTCTTTGCTCTTTAAATAAAAAGAAGTAAAAAAAATATCGCTCTTAGAAAGCGTTCGGTGATGATGACGCGGGTTATAGGGTTTTTGTTTACCTAATAAATGCACAACGCGCCTGAAGTTTTCACTTCAGAAAAGTAATTTTAAATGAGCATTCGAATCTTGGATTTCTTATCAACAGAAATGTAATATTTATTTTAATGTTATCAAAATCATGGCAATTAGTCGGTAGATTGAATTGTTATTGTCTGTAAATGTGTGAATCATCAACACCAAATTTGGTTCCAATGATTCAGTTACAGACTTCCTGACGATTGAGTCTCGCGTGGACGATTATTTTGAAAAAAAAATCGGTATTTCAAGTATTGACTCGGATTTTGAGAATCATGCATGAGTCGTGAATTATTCATGCCTTTTCTCATGAAAAATATATTGCAGACCTTCATAAGCAGCGGTGGTCGCTGTCCATGAGGTGACCCATCTGCACTTTTGCCCTTGTAATGAATAAAATTGGTGTGTGTGTGAATTTCAAGTTAAGTTGAGCTTTTAACTCAACGTATTTGAAAGAATTCCGGTTAACCTCTGAAACGACTGGACAACTTAGGACGGGACTTTCACTGGCAGATAGCTGACGATAATTTAAGGAGTATCTAAGACTACTTCCTTTTAAACTAACTTCGCGCCGTCACTTACTGTTGTTATTATAAAGCTGTAATAATAAGAGCGAGTAACGCCGCGAGCCTCAACGCGTTATAAATATAATTAAAACAAACCCATTTGCGACTGGTTATGGTATTTCTGTACTACTCGTTTCGTATGATTGATGCACCACTACGCGTCATGTTGTAATGCATGAGAGTCATCTGCAAAACCAGGGGCGTGTACAGCGTGTTCCGTTTGCTAGGATAAGCTCCGTACATGAATATTAAAGTAAAACGTTATTGTAGATGAGTTTATACCGATGCGTAAGACTGTAATGTTTCAAAATTTCGTGTATTTCAAAATGACATTGAAGTTATTACTATTTTAAACACTACGGTGTTACGTATTCCCGGAGAGGGAATAATTTATAATACTTTATGACTTAATTACATTGGCGGACTTTTGGACCAACTTTTCGAGATCGAGTAAGATAGGTGCTTCAAAGATTTAGATGTCCAGAACTAGATACAATGGATATAGAGTAAGAAATATAAAATTACATGTAAACATACACACATATATACATATCCTAGTGGAGAATCCCGAGTTACGCGTATCTTCGATCTGGAGGATCAGAATAAGTCCAGAACATGTGATTTCTGATCCTCAATTTTCTTCCCAAAGCCTGAAGCCGGTTTATAGTTTAGGTATTCCATATGTTAATTTGAAGTTAATGCATGCGAAAAACGGCGAACAAGAATAATAAGTGAAAGAAAAAAATAAATTCCTTTTAGAAGTCATATTTGTCATGTCAGAAGTTATGTGCAAAAATATTTTAGTAACTTTTTCAATAACGAGATTGTAAAATCACTCAGAACTTAAAAACTAGGATATTAAACAGCACAAATTGCTTCAATCGTTGCTCATCGCATTCTCACATACCTGCACGAACAAAAATGTACAAATACTAATTTGGATTAATATCAACCGAAGAAACGTGGCATTACTGTGTAATTGATCCCGGTTTAAAGCACTATTCGCATACATCAAATGCACTTGAAGCATCTTGTAGACTTACAGTATTATGTTTGGATAATATTCTTTATAATATCTTAAAATAGTCAAAAGCACGTGAAACATATACACAGAAAAGATAATAAATTAAAGAGAATAAAATTCCTTTGTTCATTAGGCATATATATACAAGGTTTCGTATCTAACTGTGTGGATAGATATAACTACTGAAATTGTCATGGTAGATAAGCCATAGTATGATTTAAAATTCTTTTTAATTTATGCTCCATTGGTAATAAGAAATTATAAATCTTATTAAAGACTTACGTTTTGCTAGTATCTATTAGTGTAACGATGGTGTGATACTGTAAAATTAGACTTGAAAAGTTATTAGTTTTGTAGCAGTAGTCTTAAGAAAGCTCAGGTTAATAGTAACCGGTTTATTCACCATATTGATACATGTAAGGATAGAAGAGTAGTAGTTTTAGGGCCAAGCTAATTTCAACACGACCAAGCTTGACCAGGGGGTTACTACCCTCTCACAAAAGACTAACGTAATAAGACAGCGTTCATGCCGTCGTGTTTCGTTGGTGAGTGCGAGACTGGAAGCCCAATAACACATAAGCATCTCCACAGCAAGCACCAATAGGCTGCCATAATGTCGGTCACCATGTTGCAATGCCTTTACTCGTGCCTAATGAGTATGGTGACTATTACAAGTCGCTTTGATAGTCAAAATAAAAAAAAACGTGTTGCTAAACAGTGGAAAAACCGTACAATGATGCTCACAAATTTCGGAAAAAATGCGGTTGCCTTCTCCCTACCTATTTTTTCTTCCGAGCATTTTGCTTAGACTAGATTTGGACCTACACTAAGGCTTGCCCCCGGACAGAGTCTATATAGGCACGGCGTCTATCCTGAGGGGGACCTGAAATAACATGGTCCGGGTCCTCCTCAGAGAAGGGCGCCTGAGGACCACCCGGGGTGGTCCTTAGTGGAATTACTATATTTCTGGCTCCTCAGTCTCCGAGGAACCCGCGATCCGAAGGGATTTTCCACCGCGTCAAAAAAGAATGTCCCGTCTGGTCCCCTCTGGTCTGTCATTCCTCACAATGAGTTACAGCCTTCTATAATACAATTGACGTGCACACAATCGTTGGTGTGCTTATAATTAATTATTGCGGTCGGTATGAGTAGTTAGAAATAAACGAGCCATAATTGCCGACTGGTTACGAACAATTAAGCGCAGTGCTGTGCTGGATGCAGTATAATTCAATTATATTAATATACTGTTGTGTTTTACGTTACAGAAGATTCATTTGACATTTCGCTGTCTCTTGATATAACAGCATGAGCACATGTGTTATGGGTACAATACAATCATATACTTATACTTTTTTTGTAAATACATATTTAATATGCATAGATACAGAGATTAAACTATGTAGATCAGTAGTCTGGTAACCTGGCGCTGATGCTGTTGCTATTGATATGCTCCTTCGAACCCTGCCTCCAATCAAGTCGAGTTTCCACTCTAGAGGAACGGGTGTCATGTCCCTGCAACACAAAGGGCAGGCGTAGAGATAATGTCAGGCGGGCTACGTCCCAACGGTTGATGTTGGGTTATTGTATATATTCTAATCGGCGCGAGAACTTCTATTGCGCGTTACAAGATTAGTAGAGTTGTGTAGTTCGTTACTCCGTAGTTCGCTGTGTCTTCAGTAGATGGCGCTGTTACATGCTGTTTTTTTAGCGTTGTATATGGAAGACGCCACATTATCTCAGTCTAATGTGGAATCAAAAGGCCGTGAGCGAAATCTGTGATGTTATTATTATTCTGTTCCGTCCTGTTCCCCATCATCGGAGACTCCAGAGTCAGGTGCTCGCATTTCCATCCTGTAATTGGATTAGTCCTGAGACAAACATTTACCATAAAACCGAGAATTAATTTTTAAAATGATTTTAACATGAATTTATTTTGTTTACAGGTAATAAATGGATCTATGTGATACGTGCATAAGGTAACAGTTACTGCGATTCATCAATCATGTTAATATTATTTTACTATTTGAAAATAATTGTTATCGGCAAAACATTATATAATAGTTCATATTAAATTGGTATGAAGACTTATTTGATCAAAACGGGATATCAGAAGTAAATACAAAGTTTAAATTACAATAACTTGGTTATTAAACAAATGTGTACTCTTTAAACAGCACTCAAAACTATATTTCAAACATCAAACCAATGTTCAGAACGGATTTCAACGTTCAAACGAACAACTTCAAGTAGAACAAGCGCCTCAAACAGACCTTCCTTATATTCAACTATTAAAATAGCCAAGTTTATTTTAGAACTAACAAAACCGAGCTGAAAACCATCAGAGTACACATTATCTAAGCCAGCAAGATCGTGCTTAACCCGACCGCTGGAAAACGAACGAATGAAACAAAAAGTCCTGACCGCCTGTTGCCGCGTATTATTCTTATTTTAGTCGTGTGCTTATGGGCTAAGGACGGGTAAGTTACTGTCGATATTTGTGATTATCTAAACAATATTTGAAAGAGCATATCTGGTTTAAAACGGAATACTTTATGGCACCATAATCTATGAAAGTATTTAGGAGAAATGTATGCTCATTGAGCATAGGAGTTAGAGAACAAGAAATACAAAACATATTCATTGACATATTGTTAAAATTATTGTAATGTCGCTCAATCTCAAATGAATACTAGTGTTTGAAGAGGATCAAATTAAGAATGGTATAGAATTGTTTAGTTTAGGTTAATCAAAAATATTTTGCTATGAGAAAGTAAGAAAAACGAAATCAAATCCTATTAATAAAGACTATTTTTTTCTTTTTTTTAAAACTTCATGCTCACTTTACAACGGCGGGTTTAATGCCCAAGGCATTCTCTACCAGCCAACCTTTGGATGGTGTAGAAATTTTGGGGGGTAGATACATTGTGTTGGGAAAAAAAAAATATATTCGTGAAGTTACACATCTGCATAAAAATATAAATAAATATATATACGCGGTATATAAACTTTATATATTACACTATGATACACACTAATACATAAACTTTCATACGTACACTGTGAGTAGGTACTCAGTTGTTTACTAATTAAGGCTTTCCTGCCATCTCGTGAAAAGGTGGTTTTTACATTCTACTTAAATGAGTCACAGCGTGTGCTAATTAATGGGATTTGAATTTATTTTTCATTGTAATTATGGTATCACACGTTATTTTTGTTGTTAATCTGTCACATCTGTTCCTGCCTTATCACTACATGGAAATAAACATTGTAGATTGAGCATTCTTAGCGAAAATAGCGTTTCTAAGATTTTAATAAACAAATCAAAAAGATAAAAAAAAATGCTTTAGAAACCTTTATTCCATTTTTAAGTGAACTACGTCTAATATTAATATTTGTGTAAAGAAGATATTTAAAACTTATCGATATCTCTTTCCCATCTCTAAAAAATACATCTGCCTTGTGCGGTGTGCATGACACGAGGATATCGTTCAAGATTCTTCAGAGACTGCTCGCTTTGTCTACCTTCCATATAATCGATAATTTAAATTCACGTCACTTTAAAATGCGACGATCGAGCGTGTTCACGATGCTGCTGGTATTATAGTATCATCTGTCGTATCGATGTTGCTGTGATACTAATATTAGCTTTGAAGTAGCGATATTATTAGATGATATTATTTTTCTCTACTACTATTTTTTCACGCTACGAAATCCTTTTTTTGTTATGAGACTTTACACCTTTAGCACATTTAGCATTAATATTATTATTAATATTAATAAATTAACAGCCCCATTGGTCTAGGGGTGAATGTATTCCGTTATATTATTATTAGTATTTAATATTTATATATATTATCTATATACACACAACCGGAGACGCGGGAAAAAGTTACTATTACGCTGATATTATTTATTGTAGTAATTTGAAGTTGATTTTATAAGCGGCAAAAGCTTTAATTGAGTCAATTTTCATAACCCACCGTCGGGTCTTTACTTGTTTCTATTTATAGTTATTTATATTAACATACCTGCAGACGAGGCAACGATTATATTAGTATAATTAACAGCGGTAGAAAATTTAAAATCTCATGTTCAACCAAGTGCATTCCGATCAAACACACTCTTATCGATTGTTTTTATCGAAATTTCTACTAACGTATGCACATCACTAACTTATCTGCGTGTTCACGACACTACCAGCGTCTCACCTTATTGTTTAAGTTCACTAATTAGTCGCTCGCGTGCAAACAGAACTGATAAAACTACATTGTATTTGGCTTGCCTATTGTCAATACTATTTACAGAACTGCAACCTGGAGCAAGCCGTGCTAGCAGTCGCGGGAATGATAGTTACTATGTGTTTGTTAATAATGTTTTGTGTATTTATAAATCTGTACGTAAATCGTAAATTTTTTTGTATTTCCTTTGTTTATAAAAAAAAAAACAACTCTCGCACTAGGAATATATATCCTGTGTCGCGGGAGACTTTACAAACATACATAAAAAGGACACAAAGAATACACAGACTAAGAACAACAGTTTATGGATCACACATAGTGTGGTCCCGCGTAGGATTTGAACCCACAACACTTGGCAAAGTAGTATACGGGGTAGCGACCGCTTCAAATATGTTTATTATTGTGTAAGTTCTTTCTTATGGGTTTACTTTTGTAAGAAATGAGAACTCCTTATTGCGGGATAATATTGAGGTAACAACTTACTCCTTATTTATACGAAAGCGTTAGTATTTCATAAATATCACCGAAAAACAGGATTAGTCTAGTCTCTCGTATAGTACGTACGTGTAACCTGCTTGTATTCTAGGTATCGCGATAACAGTAGCCTATGTCCTTCCATCAGACTAAAAGTATGTTTATGCCTAATTGCATTAAAATCGGTGCTGCGGTTTAGCCGTGAAAGCGCAACAAACAGACGGACAGAGTTACTTTCGAATTTATTATATTAAGTACTGTCATTTTTTATTCATTTTTAACCCCCGACGCATAAAGATGTCAATGTCTCGGTTTGTGTATTTATCTGTTGCATCGTAGCTCTCAAACGGATGGACCGAGTGATGCGGTTTTTTTGAAAGCCGGTTCCTTGCGTTGGTTCTTAACTATTTTTGGTTGGTATCGGTCCAGTAAAGTAAGAGTATCAGCTCTTTCTAAAATGATGTAAGGCATTTTTTGTTAGACTAATCGATTAAGTGCTTGGTTAGGAGCTTTTTGAAATTTTTAATTATAGCTTCTTGAAGCATCAATCAGAAGTCTATCGTCGTCCACTGCTGGAGAAAGGGCTCTCCTAGCAACTATCCGGTTTTTGGTGTATTTGTACGGTCAAATAGATAGATAGAAAACTCTTTATTTGCACACCAATTGTTTATTTAAACGCAATATTTTCTAAAATTATCGATGAAATTTTGTATTTGCATTGAAGTACTAATTGAAGGGTAACTGTAACATAAGTGCATAATTGAGTATAAGCGTAAATAAAACTTTAATTCATGACGATATTATCGATTCAATTTGTTTGATTAATCCCAAATCGAACAGTCAAATCGCATAATCGTTCATCTATAACATCAACGATATGTTGTACATCACTATACCGCCTCACGACACCAATCCCGTATTGTTTACCGTCAGTAATTAGTTTCTCGCGTGCTATCACAAATCAATCGTACCGCCGATGTATACCAATGTTTTAACGTCTAAGGTAAGAATATGTATGTATTGGTGTTCGTTTTTGATAGGGCCTCTAATACCGTATCATAATTATTGGAAACCACTAATTGAACTAACGTATCACTATATGATAAATTACACCGCCACCTAGAAATATCAGCAACTTTACAAATACGTGCGTTGCCATGTTTTGGTTCTCTACCCTGAAAGAAAAGAAAAAAAGGGTTTGAGCACAGGTAACCTCGCTCCCTCTGTATAAAATAGCGAAAGACTTGGTTTACACAGGTTTTCTCTGAGGCAGTTCTTTCAATGATGGTGTCAGAAAGAGTGTGAAACTTTTCAGCAAATAATTGTATGATACAAAACACTTCTAGCTAAAATACTATTGAAATCCTTGTAAATATAACCACAAATGCAGAAATGGTTGTATTACAACACCATGGTGAGACTGTGTGTTCAAAATATACACTGATCGATTTTTTACACCCGCCGTAAACGAGCCGACGTATGTTTGTTGAACGTAATTTAGGTTAATCGACTCTGTATGATACTGTTTACAATGTAAACTAGAATGTGTGCTATCATCTAGCTGTTTGGCTTTCGAGGGGACGGTTAGACTTGGTGACGAGGGTGTTTGACTGAAGAGAGTTTTGTTTGTGATGCGATTTAGGGCTGATGTTTTACAGAGGCCGTTTATGGCTACTTTTTTGTAGAAATCATTTGATATAAAAACTCATCATCATCATCGGCCTATCGCTATCCACTGCTGGATATAGACCTCTCCAATTGCAAGTCACTTAGTTCGATTCTCGGCCTCTCGCATCCAGCTCCTGCCGTCTCGCGCAAATAATCACACCACCTGGTGTGTGGAATAAATAGTTACTGTAATAAAACTAATGGAACAATGAAATAGGTACCTGAAGTAGAAAGCTAATCATTTCATGATTATTGCACTAGCATTGCGAGATTTCTTCATGTCGTTGACCAACTAATACTTAGTTAACATTTTTAGAAGCTTATTAGGTTAGGTTATTTCAAACCCTTTAACTTGAAAATTGTCTCTAAGGGTCAATAGACAACTGATAATTTTGTTTTCTTGTACTGTTATAATTTAGACAGTTGTAGAGTAAATTGGATATTTTAACAGGCAGGGTAAGCTGGTCGAAACGTCCCGCAAATTAATAGCATATACTTAAAATATCTGTTAATTCTTGTAAATATCTTCAATAACCCATAACGTCCCACTGCTGGGCTTGGGTCTCCTCTCAGGAGAGGGCTAAGGCCATACGTCCCAACGCTGGCTGAGCGTTGGTTTGGGACAGGCAATACAACGTGATGGCTACGTCATCTTGCCGTTGATATTGTTAAGCCGCCCAATGGCCTCCAACTAAGTTTCACGACTGTTATCCTATAATAACAACCGGGATCGATTGTTTAACGTGACATCCAAATCATGGAGACTATCTTGGTAATAGACCACCAGCGGTCACCCATTCAGTTACTGACCGCGCCGTCGTTGCTTACCCTCGATTATTATTTCTAATCACTGAGTCCAACTAGCTATGAGCGCCTCTTCTTGTAAATATAATCATTCAAATTTGCATCGATTCAATTATATTCATGATCAATGTATTCACATAAAATTTATTACATACTTTCTAGAGAGTTCTATATACAAACTCATTCTTTAAACAGTTCGCAGTAATACTCGGAGAGCTTTTTTGAGAAGTGTCATATAACATATGTCAAGCGCGAACAGCTGTCGGCTAAACATTTAAAGTGAGAGGCAGTTAAATTCATATTACGAGTTAAATATAATAAATCATTATTACACACTCCATCGGTCCGCGTGCTGTAAACCAACCATGAATGCTGACGTCGACTAGGGAAGCAATGTGTCATAGGGAATGCGTATCTTTGAAATACACTTTGTATTCAGGGTTGTATTAAAGGCAGGCCTCCTGAACCGCCTCATTTTATAATATTCCTTAATATTTACACATTATCATTGGGTTTAAAGTAATGTACTTTAGAGAGCATGGAAAGTAACATTATTAAAAGGTTAAATAAGTATTTAACTCGGTAACTGACATATACAAGTGTGGAGCCGCCAGTAAAAGTTAGTTACAAATGGAACTATGTTGATAATGTTTAAACGACATCGATACAAAAATCTGTTCCCTTAATGGCTTATGCATTTTGGATGCTCGACTATCAACAACCATAGTAAATTAAAATTCTCTTAGCCGACAAGCTGTTCTTTTTATAATTAAATTAATCTGGTTCTATTTATCATTAATTTGATTTAATCCATCAGGAATTGCACTCTACCGTTGATTGGCATATTAACATCTGCTGTACACCTGGCTCCTCCTCTTCTCCGTTTTTACATGTAAGGTAACGTAGACACGTGTAACCCAATTCAGGTCATCTGCCAGTTTGAATTTTAAATGGGCGTTAAAAGATATTAAATATTATTATGTATAAGCAGTAAATTTCGGTGCAGTCAATTAGGTAAGGGGAAATAGCCAAAAAAATGCGCAGGTTCACAAAGAGTGGATGGATTATTAATCGTCATCATTATCATTCTATCGCAGTTAACTGCTAGATATAGGCCTCTAAAATAGTACTTCACTCTGATGGATAATATAAGATATCCTATCTTTATCTCGTCACAATTCTCGTAAACTGACGTCCACTGCTGGAGGTAGTAGTCACAGACCTCCTCGAAGTGTTGGATAGCCATTGGATGCGGATAACACAGGACCGGTTCTTGTGGATAAACTTATTGAAATATTTTATGGATTTTTATGAGTTATATTTTATTATTCGATTATATTAAAGACGACAAATAGTTCTGCTTAAATCTGCTTGCAAAAAACACAAGCTCAATACCACTACCAATGAAATTGATCTATCTTTAACTTGTACAATCATAAGTTAAAGAAAAGTCAACCTTATTGGCCAAGGAGTTCAGCTCTATGTAATTATTTACCTGCCAAAAGATTCGTAATCATTTTGGAATGTTGAATATGTTCAAACAAATTGTTATGGTAATCAATCACATGCGTAAAAATACGTGGAAATGATAATATTTGTTTTCAATCAGAATCACTAATAAAACATCAAACGAAAACAATTAAAGTGTTTGACTAACGAATGATGATTTAAAGCTCCGTTTCAACACCATTTTTTTTTCAGATGACTCCTATGAACTCCTATGAAGTATGTAAATAACCAGTTAGCCTGCGGCTATCTACATATTCAAACATGATATTTCAAATTTTATAAAAAAACTGTTTTTGATGGGTAGGTATCTAGTTTTTTTCACGTGTATGTGAAACAACCGCTGTTCTTAATTACTTAAAAAATATATTTAATATCTTATATTTGCGAGGTCCTTCGCCTCATAGGTTCATATCTATTGAGCTTCATCGTTACCAACAAGAGCTTTTAACAGACGACAGTCGGATATTGCCCTCTCTTTGTTCGGTTGAAGCTAAGATTCAACCCACCCCGCACTCGGCCAGTGTACTTATGGCCTTAATCCTCTCTTGAGAGGAGACCCAAGCTCATCAGTGCGCTTCAGTCCTGTGCTGAGCGGTCAAAACCCGGAACTCACTACCACCGCACATGTTTCCTTTCCACTATGATCCGCGGGGCGTGAAAAATCAGCTCACAAGGCCACCATAATGTGGGTCACCATGCTGCATTGTCCACTTTCGCATTCAGGATGGTAACTACTTTTCTTGGATTCTACTTATGCTTTTCATCAGGCAAAGTAGTCATTTTGGCTGGTAAAACATAAAAAATGCTCAGATATTTGAAACGATGTATCATATTTCCTAGAACAACTTCGAAAAGGCAACTGTATAACAAAGATATTATTGACTATTTCTTAACTAGCAGAGAGTTCTTAAAAATAAAATAAAATTTACCTCTACACTAACTTCCAAGTTTTCTCATTTAATATTTTCAAATATTAATAGGTTTTATTTATTATATATCCATAGAAGAAAACTAATTTATAACTATATATTTTTTATTTATGTTATCGCCGTAAAAGTTTCCAAACTATACACTATGTCATTCAGAAATACGCTTCCACCTCCGTGACGCCTTATTAACTGTGATGACAGATTTATGGTAATATAAGACTTATGGCCTTAGAAATAACGACGTGCGAGTAATACACTTAAAAGGGTTATTTTAGCATGTCAATTAGGGGATAAAATGCACTTCACCTTTCTATATTTAGCTTGGAATCGTAAAAAATAAGTGCATCTTAAAAACGCGAAGTAACTTATGAATATATTTTATTAAATAATACTGTAAGTACGTTTCTGTGTTTTAACATGTAACTTAAGTCTGAATTCTTGACCAATGGTTTGATTGTTACGAAGGAGAATTGTGATATTTTTTTACGGCGGAGAGAACTTTCCTGCTTTTGTTTGCTAAATAGTTCATTCGGTAAAGATCTGTCATGGATTTGTGCTGTTAACAACGAATTCTAATTTAACATAGATCCAGAATTTTCAGATAAAAGTATTTCGCGTCTATGCTCTTTCTACAATCGCCAATGTTTCTATTCTTTTGAATTATTGGCGAATATTTTGTTTTAACCACGTGACTTAAAGTTGAAATGCCGTCATTCCAACACATTAGTTAGTTTTATATTATCGTTTACATTTGTAGAATGTCCAAATGGTTAAGTGAACTGGATGCACATTGCTGAATAAAATTTAAATGTATATTTTAATGTTTCAGGACGAAGGAAAAATTTTATTTAATATAGTTCATCTTCACTCTTCTAGATATTATAAAACTAGAACCTACCGAAGTGTATATTAGTTAAAAACACCTTTAATATTTCAAGAAATCAATCTTAAAATCCAACCTGGTTAAATAATTTTAAATGCTCTAACATTCCATTCTTTTTATAGTCAGCACTAAATAAATGTTTCAAATGGCTATTGGACGAGAATTTATTCAAAATGCGATTATGTATTTATTGACTGTCCATTATTATTTATTTTTAAATTTTACCTGAGAACATCAAAGGGCTTTTCACACAGACGAACCATTAATAATAGCTGTTAATAATATTTTATGGTGACATTACAGTTAGGTAAACACAACTTCGTCTCCGGTGAGTTACCGGAACACATAAAAAGTTATTTCATTACAAAATTAACCGTTAAGTAATTATTTTAAAACTTAAACTGGTTTTAATCGGTTATAACCAGATTTTGTGGTATCTAAAACATTTTTTATCGTTTAAAATTAATTTAATGTAATTATGTATAATAACACGCATTTAACGACGTGGGTTCTGTGTGTCGAGTTAATATTTTTTCAAGGGTTTTTGAACGGGTATTAGATATCATTAGCAGCCGTTCGTAGCCTACTTCTGGACATAAAAACTGTCATTAGAAAGCAAAAGAGGTATCTATATTTCATCGGAATTTAAAATGTTTGATTTTAAATTTTTACTGAGAAAAAAGTGACTTACTGAAAGAAACTTACGATATACGGATAATGTTAAGCCGGATCAAGAGTCCCACATTTTATTTAGATAATAAATTACAACTACCCGTATTAAGACAAAAATTAAAAACCTTGTAAACTCCCTACACAAGCATTTAATCGAGAAATAATACGCCAAAAACGCCTTGCATCATTTTGGAAAAAAACTGATACAGTCACTGCTGGACCGATATTTACCAAACATAGCTAAGAGCCACCGCAAGGAAACCGACCACGCATCACAATCGGTCCATCCGTTTGAAAGCCACAGACAGATACACACACACAGACATCGACATCAAATTCATAACACCCCTCTTTTTGCGTCGGTGGTTTAGAAAAAACAAACACGTGATGTCGTGTTGAAATTTCACCGCAGTCATTGCAAAACTTACGGGTATTTTAAGCGTACACAAACCAAAAATTTTGGAGAGATAGAAGAGAATATAATTTATTTGTTTCATTGCTACTATTTGACTTCTCGACTGATTATCCTCATTCGTACACATTAGGAGGATAACATTTTTTATTCTGTTTTGACGAAGAATTTTCTTATTGAATTGATTTATCTTGAACAGAACTGCGGGTAAAAGTGAATTAAAAAAGCTTTAAACACTTTATTAACGCTCATTTAGATGCTGGACTTTAAAAATTGAAAGACCGCAAACAGACGGATGCGGACGGTAATGTTAGTCGTAAAGTCGGTGAAGTACCAGCGTTCAGTTGGCTGCGGTCGCGCGTGTGGTCTACCCTTTAATGGATATTTTATGAATCGATGTCGTCATTCGTTATTTATAGTGTTATACGTGATCGATTTTTTTTAGTTCGATTTTATTTTCCAACATGGTTATTTAGCGCCTAAGAATCTCTGCCTTAGTTTCTCCATCGGACGGATATCCGGATGCTCTCTACAAGTGCTAAAGTATATAGTCTGAAGTCTTTAGGCCAATTGATGCAGTAGCATCAAACCAGACCGCCATAGTGTGGGACACCATGCTGCATTGTTGCATTGAGCATGGTGTCCACTTTTCTTGGAATCTACTCATGCTTGTCATCAGGCAGTGAAGAGTAAAATAGGACTACAAATAGCTCTTTGTCCCTTTCCTACTTGCACAATGTTATTGTTTTATTGTTGTCTTTCGTTGCCTGTGACATTTATGTCGACTCAACATTAACAACCCATAATGTCCCACTGCTGGGCTCAGGACTCCTCTCAAGAGAAGGTTAAGGCCATACGTCCTCACGCTGGGCAAGTGTGGGTTGAGGACTGGCAAGACAACGTTGTGGCTACGTCATCTTGCCGTTGGATGTTTTTAAGCCGCCCGAAGACCTCCAACTAAGTTTCACGACTGTTATCGTATGATTACAACCGGGACTGCTTAACGTGACCTCCGAATCACGGAGACGCTCATGGTAACACGCCACCAGCGGTCACCCATCCAGGTACTGACCGCGCCGTTGTTGCTTACGTGTGGTTATTTCTAATCACCGAGTGCAACTGCGCTATGAGCGCTATATGCGCTATAATTAGCTACATATATTTAAGTTTTTATACATTTACTGAGTAGTAAACATGGCGTAATAACTTTAACGAGAAATAAATAACCAATTAAATTATAAATGAAACAGAGGCTTTTAAGTTAAGCGCCAATTGTTAATTTTCTCTTTAATTGCTCACAAGTTAATGGTAAATAAACTGTTGTTGAAATGTTAATAAAGGTTTGTTTATTACGTTCAACCAATAAATGTAATTCTTGGAAAATAATTACTAATTTATATTATACCTGTTCATTTAAACTTTTAAGTGTATCGTCAGACGAAAAGTATGTTTAGACAACATTTTTTATTTATTTATGAAAATTTAAAAAACTGGGCAAATGAGATTACCACCAGATTAAAAAAAACACAAAGCAGTCATAAGGAGTGCCGACCAAAGTAAAAACTAAAAACCATAAACAAACAGTGATTTAAGCTCACCTAAAATAAAGCTCTTTGCTCTTTAAATAGAATGCGCTATAAAAAATGTAAATGGAAAGCGTTCGGTGATGATGACGCGAGTTCCATGACTTCTGTTCACCCAAAAAGTGCTCTACGCGCCTAATGAAATTTTCATTTCAAAAATACAGTTTATTTATTGGGAGTGTAAATGATTTCTGCAGCCCTTGAATATCTTCAACTAAAAAGTCGGCAGTGCGTTGCCGTCCTTTGAGTCCTCTCCCGACCTTACCCACTCGGTGAAAAGAATTGAAATAGTAGTTCAACAAACACTCTTTTACGATAGTTAAGAAATGCCTATTATTCATTTCAAAGCAGTTATGTAATCATTTAAAAGATAAAATACTAACAATATATTCAATAAAAAAATTTTTGACACTGACATACACACTAAGACAGTTGACCCACTACGTCATATATAACCCTTCAATGTCACGTAAATATCCGAAGTACCCACATTCAATATTCTGTCGAAATCGACAAGGGTATAAAATATAACAGCCTGTCGTCGTTTCGGGGTTACGATCTGTTTGTTCGCCGTTATTGGCTACGAGCACGGTGACGTCACTCAATTGACTTATGTTCATTGGTCATTTAGAGAAGGTTTTACAGTTTGTGTCAAAATGTAGTTATTTACTTGGGTTATCAAAATGAACTCTTTTTTTATGGAATAGGTGGGCAAACGAGCAGACGTATCGCCTGATGGTGAGCGATTACCGCCGCCCATGGACACCCGTAACACCAGAGGTGTCACAAGTGCGTTACCGGCCTTCGGAGATGGCGAGGGGGATGAGGGGAAGGGTTGGACTATGGGCCTCTGGTATCCTGGGGAGGGGTCCGGATGGCGTAAGAAAGCGGTTCCCGAACCCCTCCCTTCTCAGGCGCAGAGTGGCACACCGTGGTGGTTTAGTGGGTAGTCTGGCTGGTGTCAGTCAGGAATCCCACACGAAGTGGACCCCCTGTACCCGCAGGGGGAAAGCGAAGTGCGTAAAGGCATTTCACCACGTCAAAAAAAAATAAAAAAAAATGGGCCTCTGGTATCCTCGGTGAAACACTGCGCAGGCGCTGTTTCACGCCGGTTTTCTCTACCTTAATAATTGCGATGTGTGTAACGTTTCATGAGGAATTGATATGTCATCATCATCAACAATCTTCAATAGTTCAGCGTTGAACATAGGCTTCTTTAGAGATAGGAGATTTTTTTTAACTCATATTTATTTTGCACTAATTAGGGATATAACACGCGGATTATGACAAACTGCAGATGCTGGAAAGTTGTATCGATAGTAATTGGCGTTGAACTTTATTTACGCGATGTAGGATTACTGTTTAATCTGTTTTTTTTTGTTAAATGACTCTACTCTGCCTGATAGAAAGCATATGCAGAATCCAAGAGTGGTGGTCACCATACTCATTGCGAATGCAGACAACGCCACAATGCAGCTTGGTGACCCACACTATGCCGGCCTAGTGATGCTACTGAATTATTGGGCCTCGGGTCTCGCACTCACTAGCGAAATACGACAGCACGAACGCTGTCATTTAACGTTCAACTGTGCGAGGATAGTACCGCCCCGTAGAGCCAGCCCGTTCGTGCTGAATCAGCGTGCCTCTTCTTACCTTTGTTATACGTTATGTCTTCATTTTTATTCCATTTATTCCATATCCCATATTCAATGTACAAGATTTGGGTGTTTTTCTTAAGAGTACACTTAACTTAAAATAAGCAAAATATTATTTCTTTAGAACTTATACAATTAGAACTAAGTATTTATTATTTCTTACTATGAAATTACAATAGTTAAACTCATTATTAAATAAGATCATCATTTCAAATTAGTGAATCTGTCTGATCTAGGTAAGACCTGTGTTTCAGACAATTATAGGTATTACAATTACATTTTACTATAAAAAATCTATTTTTCCTTAAAACGTACGTCAGTGTACATCTTACAATAACAACAACAACCCATAATGTCCCACTGCTGGGCTCGGGTCTCCTCTCAGGAGAGGGTTAAGGCCATACATCCCCACGCTGGCCAAGTGCGGGTTGGGGACTGGCAAGAATACGTTGTGGCTACGTAAATCTTGCCGTTGGATGTTTTTAAGCCGCCCGAAGGCCTCCAACTAAGCTTCACGACTGGTATCGTATGATAACAACCGGGACCGACTGCTTAACGTGACCTCCGAATCACGGAGACGCTCATGGTAACATGCCACTAGCGGTCACCCATCCAGGTACTGACCGCGCCATCGTTGCTTACCCTCGGTGATTGTTTCTAATCACCGAGTGCAACTGGGCTATGAGCGCCTCTATATGTTACAATACTATATTCTATTTTAAAATAGCTAAGATGTTTTCAGTCTCTGAATAGTTTAATGTACCAAAATATTCTAATATGCTTTTATTGCATACCGTACTATTATTTAGTAGTTTATTATATTTAAACGGTCCCCAACCCGCACTTGGCCAGCCTGGGGACACATGGCCTTAAAACCCTCTCCTGAGAGGAGACCTGAGCCCAGCAGTGGGACATTATGGGTTGTTGATTTAAACGGTCCTAAAAGTAAGTAAAATCTATAATAAGTAAAGTCTATTTTAGAATGCCTCGTCTGCGGGGTTCCATTATTTCATTGGTATTGACGTATGTTTTGAATGGATGACACCACAATTATATTACACATTAGTATCTCGCGTATTGCGTATTTATTTTATTGCGTATCTGGATGCGAGAAGCCATAGATCGAACTAAGTGGCGTGAAATTGGAGAGGCCTATGTCCAACAGTGGACTGCGATAGGCTGATGATGATGATGATGATGATGATGTATTGCGGTGCGTGTAAACCTTTGTTTGACTTTTTAAACAGAAAGTATTTAACACTTCCTAAGTTACATTTAAAAGTTACTAATTTTAGATTGTAATATGAGATAAAATAACCGTCACCCCCGCTGTTTGTCGAAATTCGACATTATTTCTGAGCCATAAGTGACTTATCAGGATGACTAAATTTGTTATAATGAAATTTTATCCAAACTCGTGGAAATAATTATTACTTTTAATTGGATAAAGGTTTTTAATAAGATAAATAAATTCTTAGGCCACCCTCAAGCGATCAGTAAACTTTATACAGATCCCTACTCACCCATCAGGAGATATTGAAGTTTATTTGAAATAAAGATTTTATTTAAACGAATTACGAAGTTTGTTCAATTTGCATGGAAATTTTGGAAGGAATTTGTGCTTCACTAGAAGGTGATATTGGACGATTTCTTCTGGAGGCTTGGGGACATCAATATTTCTACGTGATAATATAATACTTTTTATTATAAGTATTAATTTAACTAATTGTATATCATTAACAAATTTTGTGACTGGGTAGTCCTAGTCACAAAATTTGTTAATGATATACAATCAGTTAATATACAGTGTTATTGTAGTTATTTGAACTAAAATGATATTTGGATTAAATAATGTTTAATTTTTAAATGTGTGTCTCAGACACACATTTAAAAATTTCCTTCCAAAATTTCCATGCAATTTAATTTTTAAATGTGTTTGAAATATCATACAGAAAAAGGTATATCCTGCTTCTACAAGTAAACTACTGCTGTTACATATGAATATTACATGTAATTGTAATATGTAATTATATCAAAACTCTTAAATATCTTATCACCGACCCTAGTGCATTTAAAACTTTGAAATCATAGCAAACATATCTTCATCACTTAATTAATCATCTTAGAAATTAAATATTTTAGTCAAATATGATTCATAACTTATTTTGGAAAACGTCAATTGTTTAAACACGTAAATAGGTATATATTATGTGATGAAATATTCCATGATCTAATCTGTTTTGCAGTGTAAAACATTTTGTACCAACATTTTATCTTTAAAGAGGCGATTCATGTCACTCAGAGCTAAGCCAAATCCATAGCACGGCCCGCTGTCGTAGCTTTGCTATGGGCTTGGCAGGTATAAACCACATTAAATCGAGGTTAGTACATCGAGCCATGACATCGTTACATCGTCATTTAATTGTGCCCAGCCTTACAGTGATAACCCTAAAAGCTAACTCGTGCCTCATTATATCTTTGTAATATATCTTTAACTTTACTTTTTAATAGATTAACATCTAGGAAGAAAATCTGAACTTACGAACACTGGGTAGTAGATTAGCCACTGCCGTCTAATCTACGCAATCTATAGATGCTGCTTACAGCTGTCTGCTATCAGTTTCGCTTGATCGTGTGTAATCTTCACCATTAATGTGACTTGCCAAACTAATTTAAACTGTATTCCAAAACGAAAAGGTTCGTTTTAAATTGTGTTTGTAGTATCCTAGCACCTGTTGTTTCGTGTCATCATTAATTTATTGGGAACGCAATTTCCACGTACTTATAAAGAGTACCCCAAGTTGGTGTCTCGATAATAGTAGATCAAGTCTTTGTAATAAGGGTTATAATATTTTATACGTACTTTGTTTATGAAGAGATGAAAGGATATGGTGCACTGAATGTTCCTCATTATTATTTCAATGATATCATTACTTGGTGCGATCGAGTTACTAAGATATTATTTATAATGAAGTAATAATAGTTATTAATATAAAGCCGTTTTATAAGTATTACAGAGATGGGAGGGATATTATAGGAACTGTGGAGGGTAATGAACAATGCCTTGGCGATGTCGAAAATTGGGTGGGATTTTGTGACGTTCACACCAAGAAGACAAAGAGTTGTATAATAAGGAAAAAATGAAATATCGCTATGATGATGAGAGGTGAGAGTACTCATCTTTGATCGAAGCTAATTTGAGTTGATTGTGATAGTAATATTGAAAATATTACAGTTACCCTATACACAGTCGTTGAAAAACTTAAAGTCAAAATAAATTTTAATTAAACGGATTTTTTTTATGAAATAAGTGGCAAACGAGCTGTCGTATCGCCTGATGGTAAGCGATTACCGCCGCCCATCGACACTTTCACAATCGGAGGTGTCACAAGCGTGTTGCCGGCCTTAGAGGGAAGAGGATGGGGGATGGGTGTAGGGGTTGGTCTATGAGCCTCCGGTATCCTCAATCACTTGGTGAAACACAGCACAAGCGCTGCTTTACACCGGTTTTCTGTAAGACCGTAGTATCACTCCGTTCGAGCCGATCCATAGATGCTGAAGCGTGGCTCTCCTATGTAAATTCTACAAAAGTACGTTTCAAAATACGTTTTGCTATAGTTATTCTTAAAACAGTTCAGTAAAGAATATTTATCTTTCTTTTATGCTGCTTATTAAACATTATACACGCATTTCATTGCCAATTCCATTTGCATATCTCATTATATTAAAAAACCCAACAAGTAACAATCCAGTAAGGAAATATACCTACATTATAACGAGTACCGTATAAAGATACAAGAATTATTTCAATGCAGCAATAAAAAAAAGACTTTTCCATATTATGCAGTTTTGCCGAGCATTGAATCCGGACCCGCATCACAATAATAAGTCAATTGTCAGTTTAATTGACAAGCCTGCCTGATGTCTTGCAGCGTAGACAAGTCGTTTACGTGTAGCCCGCCTTGTGTTGTTCCAAGAAAGCAATTTTGATTTAACCGTCAAGTATGTTTATATATCTAGCGATTGAGAAAATAATAGTAACTTTATTCATTTAATGATGATCATGTTGTTCTCCTAACCGATTTCGGCCAGTTTCAACAGAGGCCAGCTACTACTTCAACTATGCAGGAGATATTGTTGTGTACAAGTGTGTGCCCTAACACAGGTGCACTCTCTGTTCCCTCTCTCTCATAATCCGATGGGACGGTTAACCGACACGATCGGGGAGAGATCAGGCTCAGGACCGACAGCTTAACGTGCTCTCCGAGGCATGGGGTTCAGAGCCCAACTCCCAAATCCGAGCTGTTATTAAGCATTTATATAAGCAGAAAAAACTCAATAAGACTGTTGGCCCCGCCAGGAAATTCGAGACCTCTTGATTGGCAGTGTCATACTTCAACCGATAGACCAACGAGGCAATTGACTTAATTACCAATACCACGACAATACAAATGTTTTAAAGAAGGTATATGTACTCTTAACTTGTTTTTATGGAATAGGGGGCAAGCGAGCAGACGTATCACGTGATGGTAAGCGATTACCGCCGCACGTGGAACCCGCAACACCAGAGGCGTCATATTTCGTTACCGGCCTTTATCCTCACTCACTCGATGAAACACGGCGCATGCATTGTTCCTGGGTTTTCTGTGAGGCCGTGGTATCACTCCGGTCGAGCCTGCCCATGCATACCGAAGCGTGGCTCTCTCACGATGGATGTCTACAATATGGCTATGGTCACTAATGTCTAGCCGCAGCCTGTATCTTAGACGTTAGTTAATTAGAGATATTAAATTATATTTAAATTAGGTAGTTTCAAATTATTTTTAATTATAATAACTTTAATCCTAAAATCCGTGGGTAACCGTTTGCTTCACATGAAACGGGACGATCCAGCCGAAATGGCCCAGTCCAAGACCGATATTGACAACATTTAAATTGCTTATTGTTTTTTGTAATTATATTATCATACCTTATTGTATGACTATAAAATAAATAAAAACGCTCTCATAATGAACATAATAATTACAGAGGAAATAATGTAAATAACGCTCACATAATGACAAATAATTATACAAACTGTATTTAGAACATACATTAGTTAGAAACACGCGTTGACACACTTCCATACACATACATTTTACTAACTACTAAAACTATTTAACCAATCATCATGAAACTTTTTACAAATATTCTTGGAGGTTTTATAAGTAACACAGGATACTTTGTAATGAAGTCGCGGGTGAAGTTTGTATTTCTAAAATATTTCAACGAAACGAAAACGGACTAAAAATTCACTTTACAAAATCTTTATATTCAATTAAAGCTCTCAAAATCCGGTTGAGACTATTCTTGGCCAAAACTGTTTACATAAGTTCTCCTCCCAGTGTTATGAATTAACCGTAATTGTATGCATACATAAAATAACTACATTTATACTGCATTTAACAAGAAAAATAAAACGATTTAAGCGTGATTTCCTTTAAATGAGCCGTACATTCCTGTTTGTATTCGATTCCAAAAGAAATTATTAAAATAAAAAGAGTCAATGTATCCTCAAATAAATTCCTTGTCGTTTTGTTAATGTCAGCTTGTTTGTTAAACAAGTTTCTTAAATTTATGTATATTAATCATTATGATTGTGGTCATGAATTGAAATATTTTTTATTTATTAATGTTTGAATAAGTAGTTTTTTATTTATAGCTCTTTAAAGGTGATAAATTTAATATTCATAAAGTGATTATTTCTGAATATATTGAATCCTTAACAGCGATTTCATGTTGTTTTATCTTCAATCACCTGTTGCCTGCTGCTTACCCGCTTGTATGGCTGTTATCGCGGTGAAAAGTAGCCCATGAATTATTCTGATGTATTAGCTGTGTTGCCTGTAAAGTTTCATCCAAATCAGGTCAGTAGTTTTTATGGGATAGTGGAGTAAAACATCCTCACAAACTTTTGCATTTATTTAGAGAACTATGTTCAAAAGCACCTCTATTTACCCGACTAATCCAAAGGAGAGTTATGATTTTGACAGGCTATGTATGTATGTTCCCTCATATTGACTCAAGTTCTTATTAGAACTGGACAAACGAGGTATCGTTGGAAACGTCTTGATCCGTCCTGAAATCCATTTTAATAGTGAAGAGTTTTAATTTTATCTGTGTGACGATAAATTCTATATAGGTCAATGTGTGGTTGCCAAAAATGCAACGGTTTTACGGATGTTCTTATTTAGAAATAAGTTTATGTTTGTTGAATATGTTTTTCTATTTATTTAGTAATGGTAATCAAAATAAAGTCTGTTTAGCCGAAAGGAGATTGTACAAGTTTTTAGTAAACATGGATGCAATCGATAAACCTCTTACAAACGTTGGCTTAATATTGCTGTTTTTTAAGTTTGAATAGACAGGTGATACAATTTTAGTTTTATTATCGTTTTCGTCAGGTAGGTTTTAGTAGAACTACTTAAGGATTACTTTCGACCTTTCCTTTTCTTTCAATTATGGTTCGACGACAACCTTGGGATGAATAAAAATCGTGACACTCCATATTCTAAAGCCGCCACCACGCAAATAATCTATTTAAAATGTATTCTAGAATCAAGCTCACTTATTCTTATTCCACTATTTTAATTAAGTTTACATCTGACCGGTTTCGCCTTATGGAACTTTCAAAGGTTTTGCTGCTAGTTCCATCAAGTGTCAACAATCGAGGGTATAAATATTTAAAATTTATTGTTATTTCATTCAGTCGTTATAACTTCTGTACGATTGTTTATCAGATGAGAATTATCGCTGCCTATTGACTTCGTGGTCTTTAATTTTTCACTTTTTGTATTTTTCTTTATGTTATAAGGGGCTAACCAGCTTACGTATCGCCTAATGGTAAACGATTACCGTCGCCTAAGGACGACCGCAATACCAGAGGCGTCACAAGCACACACACAAGTTACCTACATTTGGGGGATAGGGATGTAGAGAGGTATAGGGGGAGGGATTGTGGTATAGGCCTCCGGTAAGCTCCTTTTTATACCAGTTTTCTGTGAGGTTGTGGTATCACTCCGGTCGTGCCGGCCCATTCATGACGAAGCGTGGCTGTCCCACGGTAAATATCTTACGAATTTGCGCATAAAATATATATGTAAATAAGGCTAACAAAATATCATGTCTCGTTTTATCCCTGCTAGGCACTCATACTAGTTAAGTGGAACGTAGATTGGCTGGCCGGTGGTTGGCTGTCCGCCAAATGTTACTCCTAATGTTACAATATAAGGAAATCTAAAGCTGATGGTAACTCTATGAGTCTTTGATGAGATTTACATGTGGGGAAAAGATTTCAGTGTTTTGTCTGCGGTGGCTGTATTCTGTTTGTTAGTTTTGGGTTAGAACTAAATTTGTTTTGTTTATATAAGAAGACGTACTGTCAAATTGGAATTGAGACACTGGAGCCTAGACACTCAATAAAACGATGATTAATAGCCAAAAGAATTTATTTTAATGTTGAAATTCGTTTTGTTACAATAAATATATAAATATTTCGGACATATAACAATGCCATCTAGTCCCAAACCAAGCAAAGTTTGTATTATGGGTACTAGACAAATGATATGAATACATAAATATATTTTTTGTGTAATAACATACCCACTATACATAGAAAACACCCAATGATGTTTACAATTCGTGTATGTTTGTATTAAAATTAGTATAACAAGTACAGGTGTACAATAGTACGTAGTAATATTTGCTTTACTTGAAAAGTCATTTATTTCTAACAAACATGATATTCGTTCAAATTGAATGTTTAACAGGCATAGAACACTATTTTAACGATATTTACAATAAAGTTATAGAAAATAAATACAATACAAGAAGTGTAAGAGAAAGTAAACTGAGTAAAGCTGGAATAAATAATTATAATGGCGAAATCATCTTCATGTGTAGTTCTATATATGTGTAATGAAATCAGCTTACTGCTATAATTACCTAAGCTGAGTTCATGTCAACTGAAGATACAACTATGGGCTCTTTTGTTAGAGAGCATCGGGGTTGATATGTGAAGATTTGGACTTTTTATAATGCAATTAAGTAGTTAGAGATACTTATATATGCAGATAAGAGCGCGTCACACCACATAACAGTTTGGCGATTATTTAATTTAATGTCATTTATAAAATGTTGTTGTATAAGTAAAATAAAAAAAAATACTTTGAAGCGCCTAGTATATATCTTGTATAATACTGTTCAAGAGTATTTTTTATAGGTTTAGTAGTTCTACATAGAGAGATCACATAGAGTACGTGTTCTTATTAAACACTACATCGTTAGTTTAACCTAACTTAACCTTAGTTTACGTAACGCTGTGTACTGCCTGTTCCTGCAATATGTTGTGATATGTGCAGCGGCAAATATTTCCAAATTATGTTATCAAAGCAGTTTACTAAATATATTTGCCCTATAACTATGCATCTTCGTCATATTTCTTCAGAATATTAAAAAAAATACAAAAAATTCATCTGTCGTACCTTCCATGAAAAGATTTATGCTATGCAAATTGGCAGTTGCATGGTTTAATCCAAACCATTTCAATTTCCTATTATATTTCCATTTGAAAAAAGCATCATTTACCGTATGTTTGTGTTAATCGAAGCCTTTAAATTAATTAACATAAAACTTTCTACTGCAAATAAAGATATCAATCATACAGGACAAAACAACACACACACACTTATACACAAACCAAGAAATACATTTTGGCTAGACATAAAAAGAATAATTTTAAGAAACCATTAATTATTACCAGTTTTGTAAAAAAAGGTTTTGCATTGACAACCTCGGTTTAAGTCGTGAAAATTCAAAATCTACATGTATGTATCGTGAATATAGTAAAGGAACATACACATTTATAAAATTAAAAGAGCAGAAAATAGAAAATAATCATATGTCGTACTACGGAGAAAGGATGGACACGAAGAAACAAGTCCTGAATCGCGCAATAGAAGTTCTCGCGCCGATTAGCATAATATACAACATCCCAACATCAACCGTTGTGTAGCCCGCTAGGCATGATCACCTCGCCTGGCCGGAGGATCCTCCATTTGTGTTGTAGGAACATGAAACCCGTTCCTCTACATTGAACTAAAAGAAATCCGCTTTATAATCGGAAATAAGAACAGTTGTTACAGTTTTAAGTTAGTGTTGAATGCCAACTCAAATGCCATGTACGTAAACAATAACACTCTTTTGTAGACTTTCTTGAGTGTCTTTGCACATTACAGCGTATCGCTTCATAAAACACAGATTATAAATTATCCTTTCATATACGACTGTGCTTAGCTACAGGACTGAAAGCAACCAAGCTTTGAATGTTGGAGTTAAGTTACTTTTTTGTAGAGTACACATTACTTATAGAAACTTTTTTTTTATATTATTTTTGGGACATTTATCACACCACGTACTCTAGTCTGTCCGTCAAACTTGAAGAGCTTGTGTTATGGGTAATAGACAACAATAAATACATATTATACTTTTTTTTGTAAATACATACATACTATACATATTGTGAGGTGTAAGAAATAGGTTCATTAATTTGACTAATCATACGTGGCAAACAGTGGCAAATTATAGCTTTAGTATATAACGTAATACAAACACTAAGGAAATGTGCCTTTTCGCATATTCATTGCCTTAATAGTTAGTTTTTCTTAAGCCGCGGTCTCAAAATTTGTAGGATTGTTCCATATAAATCTATACATCGAAATACGCCGCTTCTTGTCACCGCTGTCATCCCGCTTCAGCTGACTTCGGGTCTGCGGCCTTACTCTTAAACTATGTGAAAGTTCATTTTTGAACCTGTAAAAGACAAACAAAATATTAAGACTTCAATAAGGATCATAAAGATCCGTGGGAAAATGCTTCGAATCGTACAGGCCGGCTGGACCTGATTCCTAATAGAATAGCGATGCAAAAAAAAAATTATGTAGCTTTTCACCGAGTAATGATTGAACTAATTTGAATGACTTGACTTCAGGGAAATCGAAATCGATGTTCAGCTAAAAAAATAGACGACATCCTATAAATTTTCCATAGCTTATAAAATACCTATCCAGTTACGCATAAGTGTGTGAACAGCTTTATGGTGATCAGCGCAGTTTGGCTTAAGTCCAGCCGTTGACAGACTCCTCAGGGAACCTATTAAGATGTTATCTCTTAAGACTCGGTTAGATTTATCAACCATCTTCACTAAGGTTGCGGGGTAGCCAGATATTTAAGTATCGGCTTAATGTTTCGGTTAATGTTTTTATTGCCTTGTTATTTATGTACATTCCGCTCTAGGAAATTGCTTTCGGAATTTTTGATTGAATATGTTTGATTTGAAACAAAAATTTATGTACATACTGATTCCGAGGCTTTGTTTAAACAGCTTTTAATATGTCTACATAAAAGTTACTTTTCGCGATAAGGTCATAAATCGCGCAATTTTGCCTTTATTTATAAATGTTATAGCTATAAATTTAAAACTGAATTTAATATCGTGACTGTAAAAATAATAAAACATTTTAAGCATTTGTATGGAAATAGATGATATGTTTTTATGCAATTCGTCTTTACTACCAGGACAAGCACCTAACTTGTGTGAATAAATATATTCGTATTTCACAACAAGAACCACAACTGCGTGTGGATGTACCGACCCTATCTAAATGTATGGACTGTACACGAGAATCTGATCTCAAACCAGGTAGGCTTTTTTGCATATGGTACCCTAACTACTGATAAATACAATAGTTATTAAATTTGACAATTGGCCTAGTGGTTTAATTGGTTGCCACACCGCATTCTACAGCGCTATGTATTGTAGGCCTAAACCCTACACGGGACAACTCTGTGTAATCCACAAATTCTTTTTCCGAGTCTGTGTGTCCGTTTCACGTACGTTTGCCAAGTCTTTTTAAAATGACAAAATAAAATTAAGTGCGTTATATTATTGATAATTATATGCAGACTCCGAATACAAATCATGCTCATAGTTAAAATTACAGAGCGATCTTTGGTCAGCAGACAGGATCACTTGAATCTAAAGAAAATTTAATATCTGATATTACTCTTGAAAGAATTCCAAGTGGCCAATTAATGTATATTCTTTACCCTGTCAATCCTGCTGCAGGATATAACATTATCCACCTTAAATAAAGCCTTCTAATATATTCACGTCACAAGTTATCCAGAATAACAAACAGTTATACAAAAGAAAGTTTGAAATATAAATAATGGTGATCGATGCATTTCGTATAAGTGATCATAATCGTATGTGTCGGCAGGTAAAGAAACCGGAACCACCACCATTTTGGCATCACGTCTAGAATATATTACGTAACACATGTGTTTCCGTTTTCGTCATATAGCTACCGCTTTTGTATTAATTTAAATTTCGAAGTTTGTTTCGAAATTGTCGGTACCTTGAAAAGTTTACGTTTAAATATGAAATAAGGAGGATAATATAATATTATGATTTCGTTGGTTAGCGTGTTTGCTTTATTGAAAATTCTGTTTTCTCTGCTTTGGTTTGAGAAGTGGAAAGCTTATTCTTGGAAATAATTGTTTTTTCTCCAAGTAGAAAGACGAATTATCGACTGAAATTTAAGTAAATAGTGAATGGGGGACCGTTTTGACAGACCATAGATATAAATAACCCTTTCAAGACGAAACCTCAGCACAAATTTCGCTGAAATTGGCATGGAGTTACTACTTATTTTAAATTATTGAGGAAAGGCACAGGCCACCCTTTACCGAGCAAAAAAGTTAGTATGATATAAAAAATTGTAACACTTAGTTGCTTTGATTCTCCTATGAAACGGATTAAACGATTTTCATAAAAAAATGTGTATTTAGTAGATCTGATAGTGAGTCGTAAGCTATATTTGACACCCTAAGGTGCTAAGGGTTCCATAAGCCAGAAATGCGTAATGTGTGTACATACATATACGTTAATCTTAAGATATCGAGGGTTGAAATGTGTGATATTTAGAGACAGAAAACCGTTCAAAACTTGACCAATGTCGAACCCATGACCTAGAAAACAACAGTTAAAATTGATCACCATCGCAGCATACATAAGCATGCATACGGCCTAATGTACACTGTAATTTGGGTACCCTGCCAGTGCCAAATGTATTGGGCAATGTGCCAACTCGAATAGAGGCTTAGCCGGACCGGACAAACCTAATATCTGAGAAATTAAAAATTTGTGGGCTGTAATGCGGTTTTTTAAAACTTTTAATACTTATTCCCCTTTCGATTTTGTTATAATGTACGGTTTGTTTGGTCGAATAACAAAGTTTGGTACAACTTTTGGGTGAAAATTGAGTTGTTAATGAACTTGTACTTTTAAGCTTTGAAACACGTTTGGATAAAGACAATGCCCGTCAGTTATATTAAATGGTGGAATATATAATTTTAGAAAGATTTGTATTTTATTCCCACAATATACTACTGGTCCTCGCCTAGGTCCTGCAGTCAGGCATAAACTAAGGTATATCTATACAATACATAAAATTGAAGTCTGTATGTAACTTAAAAAAAATTGCCTGTCTGATTGTTCCGGCTTACCACTGGAACTACTGGATCAATTTTGACGGTACTTTTACTGATAGATAGCTGGTGATATAAGTAGTAACTTAGGCTACTTTTTTAGACTAACTTTACCCCCAGGTGTTCCCGGTTGTTGTTGCTTTTGTAAAGGAGTCAAGAACCAAGTGTTACACTGCGGGGCTCAGTTGAATAAAATATAAGTCCTGTTTAAGTGACTTTTTTAAAATTTCAAAGAAAGCTAGAGAGTGCAAGTTTAACTTGGGTCTCATAGCCAAATCAAATTTTGTGTAGGTATTTTGCTTTAAGCCATAGATCGAACTAAGTGGCGTGAAATTGGAGAGGCCTATGTCCAGCAGTGGACTGCGATAGGCTGACGATGATGATGATGATTTTGCTTTAGGAGATTTTTAACTATTTTTATCAAGTTCAGTGGCGTTATTAGAATATTTTTCGTAGTTAATTTCAAC
The DNA here is from genome assembly GCA_003709505.1 of Hyphantria cunea. NCBI lineage: Eukaryota > Metazoa > Arthropoda > Insecta > Lepidoptera > Erebidae > Hyphantria > Hyphantria cunea. The sequence continues at coordinate 535,579 of PKRV01004380.1, read as the reverse complement.
TTAACACTCGATGAGTCCTTGACACTAATGTAATTTTGTTCTACATAAAACGAAACCCTAAAAAAATTACAGAGGAAAAACTTTTAAATGAGCTATCCTTGTATATATATGTATATAATCTGATTCTCGGCAAATGTCAAAAGATTTTCATGAAGCTTAGTATGCATGGGGCTGCGGGGCGATTAATTGATTTAAATAGATAGATGGATAGAAAACTCTTTATATTCACACCATATTACAGAGTTAATTAAGTAAAATAATAAATACATAAAATGTCCGATGTGTATTGTACAAAGGGCGGCCGTATTGCCAAAAGCAATCTCTTCTAGACTACCTTATGGATCACATGTTTCAGAGAGACAGTAGTAGTTGACGCGCATTGAGATTGAAGAAATTATTTATTTCAATACGAGCATATACATATTTAAAAATGTATGTAAACATACACACATTTATTTTAATAAATAACTCGTCAATGTGACTCTACTCAGCCTGATGGTAAGCTCAAGCAGAAACCAACGGTGGGGGCCACCATACTCACTGCGAAAGCAGACAATGCAGTATGGCGTCCCACACTATGGCGGCTTAGTGAGATGCATTTTCACGCCCCTTAAAAGACCTGCGATCATAGTGGAAGGGAAACACATGCGCTGGTAGTGAGTTCCAGTTTTTAATAGCTCGGCACCAGAAGGAAGAACCAACCTGTTTGATTCGAGTGGGTATTTCTACGACTCTAATGTGGCGATGAGTTCCAAAGCCAGCACGTATTTTTATGTTGTTGGTTATAAAACACATGCTTTCACATACTAATAGATAAACTTACATAGCTTAAAAAGTGGTGCTTATATGTATGTATCTATATTTTTTCCGATTTTTTTTTCTGAATAAATTTTCTGAATAAGAATCTTAACTAGTTAAGATTCTTTTTCAGAAAATTTAACGAAAAAAAAATACCAACCAAGGCTTGGTCATCTAGGTACTTAATACTTAATGTTAACCTGTAGATTTAATTTGAAAAAAATAAATCTCACAAAGCTGCGTATCAATGACAATATCAAGCCTCTTTATTATCCAATAAGAACAGTATGAAACAATCATAGACTAATACAGGCGATACAAAATAAACAATTAATAATATCCGGACCGTATAACATTTTGATCGAACGGAGAACCGAACGGGCGAGACGTTGATCGATCATCGCTTTTGACTTCGCCGTGCGGAGTCCATTGTCAAAGAAACTGTTCAAGTAGATTAATGCAAACTACACTTTAAGTTAATGGTCATAAAGTGGTTTATCTTAACAAGTTAGGACCTCTCAGGTCACTAGGTATGTAATAAAATTATTGAATTCGTCAATGAGTATTGAACTTAAAAGTGTTTGAACAGAAATGTCAATGAACTATTGACAGTGACATGACGTCATATCCTAACTTATTTGTTTTATTATAGTTGTTTTGGAACTTTTATGCACAGCGTATATCAGTTTATTTTAACTCTAAATAAATCAAATTGAAGTGTCTCTTTTAATGCCAAATAAAGCGCATTTCACTAAATGCATATGAAATTATACAGGGTCCTTATATCAAACTATCAACTTTTAATCTTTTTGTCTGTCTATTTGTTCCGGGTAATCGATGGAACGATTTTGATGAGACTTTCACTGGCAGATAACTGATGGTATAGGTTAATTACGCCGAAACAACAACCGCAAGTAATACAATACATTAATACGTACGGTAGTATAATATGAATGGGGTTAATAACTCTGCCAGGACATACTCTCATTTTTACTTTAGTATCCAATAATCATACGGGTTGAGTCGCGAGCAAAGCAAATATGTAACTTAAGCATCAAAACATAAAATTATTTATTTACAAACCATTTCCTTCTGCAGACACTTACGTAGAAAAAAATACTATAGTGAGAAATCTCTCTTTTTACAACACAAACTTACTATTCAAAATACTTTCCCCCAAACTAACTCCCCCAAAATCTAATCAAGCACTTGTGATAAGCAAATACAGTCCATTTCCATTATGGCGGGCACTTCTCCGTCATTTGACTGTCAAATCCACGGGCAAGCCAGTAGATTTGCATTCGAGTACGGCTGTGTTTGCAAGGTACTCCAAAAAGCAACTTCTTAATCCTTGCTGCTCTGGGTACTGGCAAACAAGGATGACTGTTTCACCGTTATGTAAGACATTATAGATTTGCACTTTTTTAAATCTAAAGCCGTGGAAATAAGAATACTAATGCCATACCACACGATCTATTTTAGTCTATGTACTAATGCGTAATTTTATTTTGAGAGAAACTAGTAAAAACATGATTAAATTTAACAATATATTATGAATTATAAACACTTTTCATACTATCTGTGTCTAAAGTGTCTTCGATTAAATAGAGACAGTAAGCAAGTTTTTTTTTAGTTAAAATCATTTTAGTGCTCTCAAATGTTATTTTATATGAATTTTACATAAAATAATTTCATTTTATTCGACCAGTTCATAATAGTGACGACCACATCAAAGCTTTTTATTGTGATATTTGTACTATATTCTTCTCAAATTTTCATACGTTCAATTTCTTTGAAATTTCTTAGGACTTCTAAAAATAGTTTAAGATTAAAATCAATAAAATCGATCAGAAATAATGAACAGCAAATAATTTCCATGTAAGTAGATGTAGCAAAGTTGATTTTTATTCTATTTTAGAAAGAGCTTCGCCCACACGGTTACGCCAGCTATGTTATACGTTATACCATAGTATCTACCACGTATAAGTATAATTAGATGGCCTAATAAAGAGAATCATTAAATAGCACTATACATATGATTTTTCAGCAATACTAAACTGCACAATTTTTAGGCCATTTCTTTTTAACAGAGTAGTTTGATATGAGAGCATATCAAAAGTTTTAAATGAGCTAGGTACAGTCGCGTTAAACTGCGATCGGGCCGCAACATATGACGATTGGGCTGATAAGCAGGATGAAGCCCAGACTTCCCCCAGGGTAGAGTCTGAACAGATGCGGCGTCATTCCGGAGGGGACCTGAATTAACATGATCCAGATCCTCCTCAGAGCAGAGCGCCTGAGACCGGTCGCCGGGGTGGTTTTTAGTGGAATCATCACATACCCACCTCATCAATAAAGAAAAGCGTAGCAGAGCCAGCCCTCACTGTTATTTCATTACGATACGGTGTAAATTCAGTCCATAAAATGTACGATACCTATATTTACCTTCACGGTGCTGGTTACAACTTCTGTATTACTAGGTATTTACGCAATATATTGAAGCCTTTTGGAACCTATTTAACGTTTTAAAGGAGTTGAGTTGGGTACGGAAGTCACTGGACCGGATATTGTGGGGTCCTTAGAAGGCTCTTTGACTAAGTCAGGCAGACTTGGGAGTTGGGTTGTACTTGTATCATGTAGTACGTTAGACGTAAATAATTTATGCACAGTTCTCCTTCAATTATACGTAACAATAAAGCTGTAAGAAAAAAGATTTGATTATATTTATGGAGCCTATCTCACCCGTGCTATTATTACCAATTTATTCACACACATCTCATTAATTAAAATTGGTTCGTAATTTAGGCGCTATGGTGGTACATACACGGTGGTAAATACACTGACAAAACTATTAACCTTCCTTTTGGCATCGTCGTAGTCAGTTTGTCGATCTCTCTCTATATTGTTGAATATGTAAAAATCTAAATCTTTTTTTCTATATGTAATGTTTAAAAGAATAGAATATATTAAGTTATAGCTACAATAAGTTGCAGTCAACGCATCTTAAGCACCAATTTTAACTCTTGTGAACCCAACTTCCATTGAATTCTCAACTACCTGTTTGAAAATTAACGGCTCAATAAATATACAGATTCAAACTTTCAAAAGCGTAGTCTAGACGAGCGAGGAACTAGTAATTTTCCTGTTCAGATTAGTGCACGAAGCTGCAAAGCATGAGCTTCATTTGTCGCCTAAACTTCACCCTACCTAAGCAGACAAATTAGATAACGCTAGGCTAGCTTTTTAACTCGCTAGATGTGTCTGCACTATAAATAAATAATCTTTACTGGCTTTGCAGATTACATACATCGAAATTAGTGCTTATATTGGTGTTGAGTAATCGGTTCCAAAATAATGTATATTTAGTGTGATATATTTAATTTTAGTCATACATTTTAGACGCATTTAACATGACATAATTGATTTTGAGTGTTTTTTATTTTAATCGGTCAATTTTCGAACATCATTGGTTTCATCGACAACGGATATTATCCTAGTAGAAATATCGATTAACGATTTATTAAGTCTTACTAAATACTAGTAGTAAGTACCAACTTTATTCGGTGTACCTCTTATTTTAAAAAGTACGTACAACTGCACGATTGGCTTAGTGGTTTAAGCGATCGCCTCGCCGCTTTCTACTGCTCCGAGAGTTGTGGGTTCATTGGGACTCGGAACACATGTGACCACAATCATTGTGAGGCGCAAATTATTGTTCTGAGTCAGGGTCCGGAGTCCGAGTTCTGTCTGTGTATTCTCAAAGTGGATCCGTCTTAAAAAACAGATAATAATATATAATTAATGTTTTCGTACATCTAACACAATGCCATCCAGTCCCAAGCTAAGTAGAGCTTGTGTTATGGGTACTAGACAACTGATATAAATATTTTACATGTATAGTTTTTTTTTTGTAAATGAATAGAAAACAGCTCATACAAATATTTGGGGCGACCCGGGAATCAAACCCAATACCTTAAGCACAGCAGTCGCTTACGCTACAGCTAGCGCCACCGAGGCAGTTGTGTTCTAGTTTTGGTTTAGTATAATGTGCAAAGGGCCAATCGGCAAAAGAAGGGTAGGGAGACCGAAAAGACGATGGGCTGACGGTATATCCGTATTAATTGGAATGGAATGGCAAACTATCAGCAAGGACAGAGATAAGTGGAAAATACTGCAGGAGGCGTTCACCCGAGGAGAGGTCCATATCCGACAGAAAGAAGAAAGAAAGAAAAGTAATTTATTTTAACGAAATTGCAACAAAACAACAACTTTTATAAAAGGCATTGGTACATAATACGTCATTGAAACATTAACTTAAAGCACAGTTAAGTAATAAACATAATGATAGGTAATACATGTTGTTATAAAGTTAATACTGTAACAAAAACACTTGCTGCAGAGTTGCGTCGCAGTCTGCATTAAAAACAGATGCTGTTTATTATAGTGCTGCATCATTTACGATACAGCGCTGATTTTCAGCAACACCTTCATGGTGATAAGCGCATCCAGAACTGTCAAACCAAAATCAAGATTTGTGTTTCAAAACAAATTTACTACATTTTGCATTTTTTTGATAAAACAGCAGAAACTAACTCTTACTAACATTTAGACAATAAGCTAATCATTATTTAGACAATAAACACTAATGAATACCCGAGTCCGTGTGATGATGGATTTAGCATACGGAGTATCACCATCCCTTCTCATTCCATTGGTGTCGTAAGAGGCCACTAAAGGAGAAAACTGCGCAAGACAACATCAATGCCAAGGGAAGGAAATCTTGAAAGAAACCCTATACAAACACGTTTGGCCAGCGTGTTATAGTAGGCCAAAACCTCCTTTATAAAGAGAGGCTTAAGTCTAACAGTGTACTGTTAAAGGCTGTTGACGATGATGTTCATGAAACAAATATCAACAATAGAAATGGAAAATTTGGCTTTTTATTTATTTTTATTTTATTTGATAGTAGCTGAGCAGTATTACCCGCGGTACAAAGATATTGTGTGAATTGTATCTTTGTAAATTGTAGCCTATGTGTTATTTTGACGTATAAGCTATATTATTGTAGTTTCATTATAATCCATTGAGTAGATTTACGTGAAAGAGTAACAAACATCCATCCATACTTACAAACTTTCGCGTTTATAATATTAGTAGGATTAGTAATTTGAACAATTTGATAACTTGTTTGTTTGTTTGACGGTTAAGTTCTATAATTTATATTAGACGTGTGTATTGATGTATCCTTTTGATTCATTCATGATTCTGATTTGAATTCTTAATACTAGTCACCGGGCAAACAAGCACACGTTGCATAACAAATACTACACTGATACGTTGCATCAATGGCAACTGTTGCCAACTAAACTTGCATTTAGCAGTGGTATTTAGTTTCTTCATTTTTGTAGAAATTTTAGAACATCCATAGACACAGTATCTATGATTCCATATATTCTCATTCTATACTAATGAAGCTACACGCGCTCAACAGAATTACAAATTGGTCTAACACTGTTAAACTAGGCTACTTCGCTAACAATTTACATTAATGTATTACACTCCGTGCTATGCGGAACTTTTCTCCTGGATTACACCTACTCCAAAGCAAGTAAACAATCACAAGGCCTAAAATTTGGAAGATCCTATGCAAGCGGGGACAATTATTTCTACTGGCGTTTTCAATGGGACAGAGGCTCGAAACGAAGCCACTGAAACCACTAGATATGCCATATCGCACTGGAAATAAAAGGGTTTCGACAGTAGCTTCTACCCATTCAGAACATAACAGCGATATATATGCTTGGGGAGACTTCAGGTTAGATGTGGTCCCCTGCAGATAATGTTCCCTATTACATCTTACTGCGTCGTTATGGCTGTGCAGGAGATCTTGGGTTAGATTCCCGGATCGGACCAAGTGTTTTATGATCTGCAAATATTTGTTTCGAAGTTTGTACTGTTTGTGTATGTATTTACAAAATATATATGTATTTATATCAGTTGCGTAGTACCCATAAGCTCTGATTTGCTTAGAGATTAGATGGCGTTGTGTTTCAGATGTCCGAAAATATTTATTTATTAACTGCGTGTGTTTAAATGTAACGGCCTGTATTATAATATGAATATACTAGTATTGGTATTATGCATTTTTATTGGTAAAAGAGCAGAAAATGTTTAGGTTCCTATAAATGATTGAGGTCACACTCTATGCGGGGCTCTATTCCTATGAAGTTGGCATAAAACGAAACAAATCAGACCTGGCAGTCAACTACAGAATCTATGGAATTCAAAACACAATATACAACTCATGAGATTCGTAAAAAAATAAAGGTTTTTGGGATCTAAATACCGACTATATCAAAATACGGGTTTCGTCACAATTTCAACTGTCACAGCTGCGTAGGGATGCCCTGATAAATATTCAGATACACACCCTCCATCGGACGGACCCGAATTTTGATTGAGTAACCGTTGTATTATGGATATCAAATGGTATTTATCAGACTTTAGTAAGTTTACGGTCTAGCCGATACCGGCTGACTTTAGAGTGGTCTAATTCTGTCTGTTCAGACCGCACAGATTATGCAGTAGTATCTGCAAGAGAATTTAATCACAAAACAGACTCCTTGCCGACTCATGGGATTTGGAATAGTCCATCAGGGAGTAGTACAGTCCATGTGCTTAGATACGGTCGCGTAGATCGCACCGCCGTCACACGTGCGGCTTTTTGTCAAAGCTATAGCGCCACGAAATCAAAGGAGCCGCCTGCTGCCTTCACCCATGAGTAAGTACGATTTGCCAATTTACGTTGAAGCAGTTTAGTGAATAGTTGTGTTTGTTGAAAATGTTTTAATAAAGGCTAGGAAAATTAGATGTTTTATTTTTCATGTATTTTTTCTTTACTTTCAAGTCAAGCACTAACTTGTATGAATAAGTATAGTCGTATTTCACAAAAATAACCACATTATATGCGGGTGCACCCACTCTGTCTAAACGAATGAAGTATACACATGTTTGACTTTTGACGGATAGATTGAGGAGTGCAAACTGAAATGAAGTCATCAACAACCCGTAATGTCCTACTGCTGGGCTCGGGTCTCCTCTCAGGAGAGGGTTAAGGCCATACGTCTCGAGCATTTAGTACATTAGCGACAATCAAAGATAGAGTTTTGTTATACACTTTATTTACTAACTCTCTGGCCGTGTTCTTAAGTAATTGTATCTTATTTACTTTAAGAAAGTTCATTTAAACTCGTCAGTTCAAAAGTGCATCGTCTTGGGATACAAGGGCGCTAGTTTCAAGCAGCGCCGGTTCGGCTGCGACTTAAAACTTTGCCAACGTCTAACCACACTGTGTGTCACGTGGATATAAAATTGACTGGAAGAGATTACCTATTTTGAAAAGATAGTTTGTATAATTTTCCATGTGTGTTTTTATGGGTTAGAGGACAAACGTGTAGATTTATCACCTGATGATAAGCGATTACCGTCGCCCATGAACACCCGCAACACCAGAGGTCTCAGAAGTGCTTTACGGGCCTTTGAGGGATGGGGATAGAAATGTGGAGAGGGTTAGGGTATGGGCCTCCAGTATCCTGGGTCCGGATGGTGTAAGAAAGCGGTTCCCGGATCTCTCCCGTGTCAGGCGCAGAGTGGCACACCGTGGTGGTTTAGTGGGTAGTCTGGCTGGAGTCAGTCAGGAGTCCCACACAAAGCGAACCCGCTGTCCCCGTGGGGGGGAGCGAAGTGCGTAAAGGCATTCCACCACGAAAAAAAAAATGGGCCTCCAGTATCCTCACTTTGCTCTGCTTGATGGAAAGCATGAGCAGAATCCAAGAGTATTGGTCACTTTACTCATTGCAAATGCAGATAATGCAACTATACGGCATGCTGGCCCACACTTTGGCGCCATATTGAGATACTTCTATGTACTTCATTGTGATTGCTACGTTCAGAGAATTCGCCGAATTTTTGAAGTTATTTTATGTTTATGTACTTGGTATTTGCGTTGAAATATCTGTTTGTTAATTAAGATAAATATACGTTTTTATAAGGCAAAATGGTTTTAATATTACTTGTGTGTATACTTGTTGTGGACATAGTTTATTATGTGGTTCGTGAAAGGGCCATAAATAATACCAAACAAAACCAGTTTAAAACTTGCACACCAAAATTTTATTTATGTTTTCTGCGTCCATTGCAATTTTAAAGCGGTGATATCAAGGGCAATTGACTAACTATGTATTAATATATCTCATCATTCATAATTTACTTTTAAGTATCCAGTTCAGTTGAGAATTATATATGTGTGAATAGAGTGTGTAATGTAAACGGATACTCCATTTGTTTTCATCTTCAGCAAACGTAATCATCAAGAAATATTAACAATGTTTGAAGACGTTTCTATTGTTCATTTATCTTTGGTATATTTTGAGAGAGAGTTTCACTTTATTAATTAACAGATTTAATGATAAGTGGCAATACAACATAGAAAATGTATATCTGAGAGAGCTCCGTAAATCTCCTTATCTTATATAGGGGTTAAAATAGGCTTTCTGAAAATTACAGGCTGTATAAGTTTTTTTCTATTTTTGATTATATCTTCTGCTATAGGAAGAAGGTGACGGACTAAGAGATATAATCCCAAGCGATCACAGCACAGTCCAAACCGCTGAACTAGAATCCTAAATTTTTTTATATTTGTCTTAATATAACGTAAGTGAGCTCTGAGAAAGGAATTTTGGCAATGCCACCCCCTAAGGGGGTAAAATAGAGGATAAAATATCTACTTCTGGGCGAGTGAAGTCGCGGACAAAAGCTAGTTTTTATTATGTTCTCATTTAGGAACCCACGTATTGACTGTGTGGATTTTCAGTTTACTTATTGTTATTCTTGTGAGATAATGCCAAGGACAATAACGTTTATTATTATTTAATTTGATACAATAGTTAAAAATACTTTTTTTTATGCGTAAGCTGCCAAAATGACTCTGCCCTGCCTGATGGAAAGCAGAATCCAAGAGTGGTGGTCACCATCCTAAATGAAAAAGAACAATGCAGCATGGTGACCCACACTATGGCGGCCTGGTGAGATGCTTTTTTACGCCCCGCTTAAAGGACCCGGGATCATAGTGGGAAGGAAACACGTGCGCTGGTAGTTAGTTCCAGGTTTTGACCGCTCGGCACAGGAAGGAAGCACCGAAGCGATGAGTACGAGAACGTATGTCTTTAATTTTAAAGCGATGACTTCTAAGGCCGGCACGTGTTGTTATCTAGAGGAAGGGAGAGGGGGCATCAATTGGAAGAGCTCTTCAGAACACTCACCATGGTAAAGCCGAGTTACCGTAGAGCAACCATAAAAGGTAGAAAGTAAAGTATATCTAGCCTATGTTCTTCCTCAAAAATCAAATTACATCCATGCCAAATTTAATTGAAGTCGCTGTTGTGATTTAGCCGTGAAAGAATAAGAGAGGGACAGAGTTACTTTCAAATTTATAACATACTGCTTTATACTAGTAAAGACTTCAAGTAAGTAATGATATAACCTAGAACGTGTTTGTTAACGTTTTGTTCCAAGTATACATGTAAGTAAAACCAAACGCATATTTATTCCCATTTAGAAACACGGTAGCTTGTCAAGTTCAAGCTAACAGAACTGGCGAGCAGCTCCGTGTGTAATATTACACGAACTATTTGAAACTACTTTTGACACCCTCGTAAATCAAAAAGTATTTCACATAGACATGTCAAATTTATTAAGACTAAAGCTCATTTATTAAGACTTGCGAGATATGTATGTCCTCTAAATTTCATAAACATATCTCAAACGGCTATTTAGATTTTTACGTCCAAAAATCGTCATTTTTATAACTGACTCACCTATCGATCAAAATTCTAACCCAATTCGAGATGATCTAGAAAGTCCAACTTCAATATATTATCCTCAGTTCCAAGAAGAAATTACATTTAAGTTGTTATTAAATATTTTATGATCTTTCAAATAAGTTTCAGGACTGGCCAGTGAACTTGGCACCCATTTAGATCTCACTATTTTGGTAGTTGAAATGAATAACCAAGGCATTTATCGTGATATTGAACTTACTTCTCATTTCACATTTATGTTTTTGATGGGATATATATTAAAGGTATATGAGAGAGGTTTTAAAGTATTTAATATACAGCAATATAATGTTGTGTATGAAATAATTTCAGCAACGATAGCAGCGCCACTAGAATTAACTGGGACTGAGGAAATTTGCAACACGTACAAAATTGCGATATCATGTGATGCAGTTAGTCGAACCGGGATTAGTTGTAGTCTATTAAAGTTTACCCTGTGACCCGCTTCGATAGCGTAGGGGTGAACTGCGCGGTTGAAATTTTATAGGCACAATTAAAGCTCTCGTTATAGTAACTAAAGTAAGTTATACCGCCAGTACTCACAATTTGCGACCGTTTTTAATAACATATTTTTGGGAGCAAGTAAAATAGTTTAATAAAATCCGACTGCGTCAAAACCTGCCATCTTTATTAAATTCATTTTTTTAATTATGATGTACCTAGTTTCACTTTCACGACTAAGACGAATCTTTTGACACCACTCACATAAAAATACGATAATCCGTTTAGGCTCAGGGTGTGCTGAGGAAATATACAAAACCAGATTAATACCATGTCCTCACAGAAAACTGGTGTGAAACAGAACTTGAGCTGTGTTGAGTGAGTAAGGAGACCAGAAACCCATACCTCAACCCCTCCCCATCCCCCAAAAGCCAGCAATGCACTTGTGACACCTCTGGTGTTGCGGGTGTCTGTGGGCGGCGGTAATCGCTTACCATCTGGCGAGACGTATGCTCGTTTACGCACTGTTCCATAAAAAATATATAAAAAATGCTGGTAGTAACCCTATCAGTTTTAGGGGCTACATTGTTGATAGATTGTTAAGCTAGTTATACAGCCTCCAACTTTTTGTACTCAGGGATTCGGTTAGTTTGGAACAAGCAATTTGTTTATTTGTACATACATAAATAAATTGTTTAAAAACCAATCCATTTGAATTCTTTGATTGAGTGTAAAAGTTTAAACTTCTCTTTTTATTGCAATCATTTCCAAGTTTTAGAACAACTAGCGTAAGAAATAACGTCTAGAATTCATTGCTTCAGAGTGGTGGACATACGCTCTTGTTCTCTTTTCTTTGGTTCTTCCTTTCTGTGCCGAGCGGTCAAAACCTAGAACTCATTACCAGTGCTTATGTTTCCGTCCCACCATGCACCCGGATGCTTTAAAACGGGCGTGAAAAAGCATCTCTTAAGCCGCTAAAGTGTGGGTCACCATGCTGCATTGTCCTTATTTGCATTGAGGATGGTGACCACCACTCTTGGATTCTGGTCATGCTTTCCAACAGGCAGAGCCGCCAGTCTTAAAAGCGGCATGCTCATTTAGGCAATTCAAACTTAATAATAAAAAATTGTCCGAGTTAGAAAAAGAGGTGGTTTTACCCTTCACTTTGCATATTTGTTTATCAAGATACTTACACCATCTATACAACTTTAATATAACCATCATAGGACTATTTTCTTCTTCTCTCAAAGTTAATTATAGGTATAAGTTCCAAGCGTCGATCTCCATTGTGCCAGAATATTGTTAAGATATATTTAAACATCTTTACTGGCTCGTAAATACCAAGAGTTGCCCGGTATTTAATGGGAACAACACAATTGCACTGGGGGTAACTAAGTCGAGTGATAACTACAACTTGTCACTTGTTCTAAAATATTGTGTTGTCTTTCTATATTTTCCCATTTGTTATTTGAATACACTACACTTTACGCTAGAACTCGCGCGATCGCTTAAATGACATTTTTTTTTTACGTAATGGAATGCATTTACGCACTTCACTCCCCTCCCCCCGCGGGGACAGGGGGTTCGCTTTGTATGGGACTCCTGACTGACTCGCCAGACTACCCACTAAACCACCACGGTGTGCCACTCTGCGCCTGAGACGGGAGAGATCCGGGAACCGCTTTCTTACGCCATCCGGAATCGCTTAAACGACTAGGCCAACCATCTAATTAATTGTACCCGACATACCATACTAAGCTAAAAGTAACGTAAACGACACAAGTTTCAATACTTGTGTCGTTTTCGTTACTTTTAACATGAAAATGTGACGAGCCATCACTTGTTTTTTAACGCAAAGTTATTAAATAAAAGTAGTTTTATTTTTCAAAGTTATGTTCTACAATATGATCACTTCCGTCACACAATTGATAGGTAACATGACACAATCATGATGACAATATTGATAGATCTGAAACCAATATTGCCGTAATAATGTTATATTGTTTAAAACGTCAGACCCGTCATTTTTGGCACTGACTGATCGCTGAAGCGTGTCCGTGTACGTTCAGAACTTATCACATATATACATATGCTTCGTTATTAAACAATAAGAGTATCATTATTTTAAAAGATAAATAATAATGCCTTAAAGAAGTAAACCGAATTGAAATGGGACCACATAGAAGTACCAGCTTTCAAACAACAAAAATCATTGAAATCGGTTCACCCAGTCAAAAGTTCTGAGACATAAAAAAAAATACAAGTGAACTGAGAACATCCTCCTTTTTGGAAGTCGGTTAACAATATAACTAATTAATTAATGCTAAAAAAATACAAACATCGTCGAAAAAAAAATCATAATCTAAAGTTTAGTTTTGTCTAAGATGAATGAATTATAAATATTTATAAAATACCTCGGTTTTATTTTTCTTTTTTAATTTAAATAAACTCTTAGATTGCCTGAAAGGGCTTTGGGCTATATTCCATCCTTTGTGCATTATATACTCACTAGTTCTCTCTTGTAAATCTGCAATACTGTATACAAATAGTTTTCTATTTATCTATAATTTGTTTTCTAGAAGGTGATCTTAAAAACATTACACGATGCAAACATTTATTACCAAAGATCGCTACCAGCTATTGCCACTTTGATAAATTATTACGACTTTTAACCACTAGGCCTAGATAATACAGTATTCCCTTTACATTGCCCTAAGGCTTATTTAATATATACGTACTGGTACTAAGCTAGTCTGACGTCTCAGTTAAGATAGGATTATAATCTGAAGTGCATTCACATTAAATTCACATTGTAATAGTATTGTAGCGCAAGAATTATTTATGAATAAGGTGCTAGTGGTAAGGTAGACCTTTTAAAAGGTAAATAATAAATTGGATTTTTTGATCAGCAAAGAAGAAATTGGTAGGATGGTTGTCCAACGTTTGATGATAGAATAGTAATTTACTCGCAGGAACGGTTATCAGAGTACTTAAATTAATAGGTACTATAGTGGCCGTAGCGATACTTTCCTGTCACAGAAAACCAAACTAAAATGAGAGCATTCGTGCTGTCGTGTTTCGCTGGTGATTTAAAAGCGGAGAACCAATTATACAGAAGCATCTAAATAGGCTGCCATAGCATGGTGACCCCATGCTACATTGTTACATCGTCTGCATTCGCAATGAGTATGGTAATCAGAGGTAGAGTAGTACCCATAATATAAAATATATTTACAGTGCCAAATGTATCGCCTTAGCATGGCAACGCATGGGTGCATACAAAAAGTATCCTTGAAATCCACAACCTTCTCCCAGAGATACACAATGCAAATACAAAGATGCTCAACTAGATTCACTAGTTTTCATTAACGAGTGCTGCTATCTTCACGATGAGGGATGGAAACTTTTCAGACCACCATTGACTGGCTCAAAGACCGGTGTCAAGTCATTCTTTCGTTGATTTCATTAAAGAACTTGGGTTACCGAAATTCCCATGTTGTTGGACAAAATTAAACTCACTTATACCCCTTGAGTACCATTTTTCTATAGGTGACGCTGATATAGGATATACGATCAAGGCCGGTCAACTCGTTTTCCGCCTATCCTCATCATCCATGTCAAAAGACGTTGTGAAATTGCTGGACGTAGACCTCCTCCAAAGTTCGCCAGAACATCTGATTGTTTTCTGTCCTCATCCAAAGCTAGAAATCTCGAAGAAAAGTAGATAAACAGAAATAAGGGCAGCATTGGTGGTCTTACGATCTGGTGAAGGTTGCAGGAGGCAGCACAGTACCCAACAACTGTATCCCTACGTTGTCGTCGTGTGGGGGGCTTGCGTGGGTCGCTGATCTCTGGGGCTGCGCCTGTAGAGCCACTTATGCCGGATTGGCCCAGAGTGAGACTCCAGACTAAATGGGATACCAGACGGAGTCTGATTCGAGATTGCCGCAAAGGGCATTCCAAACGTCCCTTTGCTCAAGCAAAGGGCGTATTGGAAGTAACACAAGAGCTAGTCTTGTGTTGCCCTCGCCACTACATCGTCGGGCCCTCACTGCAGTCATCGGAGGAGATCTCTCGCTGCCCGCTGTCGTATGCTACATGGCCTCCATGTGTCCAAGTCATTTCGTCGCACATAGTGGCACACAGTGCGGTTTTAGTCGGTCGGATTCTGACACACCACCCTGCCGCATTCACCGCTGTTTCCCCGCGTAATTACCAAAAAATGGCAGCATAGTACCAATTATCCCCTATACTCTAAGAAAATCAATCAATTTTATAATTATTTCACGGCTTAGTCCAGAAGCTTACTACGTAGTTTCCGTATAATAATTATTATCTTAAGTGAGATAGTTATGAACTGCGAAATGCCACGATACAATAACATATTTAATATAGTTGTCGTCTTGTGAGAACTTCGCATTCCTTTACACATCAAAGGTATATTATGAATCTTCTATGAATAGAATTTAATATTAGTGTAATATTAAATATTATTCTCTCTTACTAATATAATATTCTCCCAAAGTTTGTAGAAATGTGTTTAATATATCACTATTGAAAAAAACATTTTCTTGAAAGTAGGTTTTAACTAAGTTCTTTAGCATTTTCGGTTCTAATAACTACATAATACTTAAATTTCTCTCAATTCAGATGTTAGGTTTAAAGTTATTATAGTAGTTTATCTATCTTTACTTACTCTTTTAATAGGTTTTAAATTCAAATTAGATTTTTTGAATCACTAAAAACAGTTCTGAAGTAACTGGGAAAACACAACTTACTTTTATTAATTTAAAAACTTTACCGTGAGAGAGCCACGCATGCATAGATCAGTTCGACCTGAGTGATACCACGGCCACATAGAATACCGGCGTGGAACAGTACCTGCGCTGTGTTTCACCGAGTGAGTGATACCCCATCCCTCTTCCCATCCCCGAAGGCCAGCAACGCACTTTTGACGCCTCTGGTGTTGCGAGTGTCCATGGGCGGCGGTAATCGCTTACCATCAGGTGACACGTCTGCTCGTTTGCGTCCTATTCCATAAAAAAGATATAGTTTTTTTTTCAGTGTTGCAGCAATCGCTTTAGGAATATTGTTGCATACAAACCCAAAATGCATACATGAACTATTATTTTTACTGACATTTTAGTATAATATTTTTTTTAAATTTCCAAACCGTTAGAGCCTTAAGAATGTAAGAAATCATTCAAGGGAAACATTTTTATGTTGCTTCCAAATATAATGAAAGCCATTGATTGATACGTAAAAACTGCATACAACGGTTATTCTACGCGCGCTGCAATTTCTATTCGAATGCATTCGCTTTTCTATCATGCAAGTTTCAGCTCTAACCATACGCCATAAGACGTAATTATAAATGATAGGAAAATATAGTGAGCTTCCCACATATCGTCAAACAAAAAAAAGGGTCGCCCTCAGGTAAAACCAGAATACAAAAGATAGCGTTTCGATCCTTCTTAACAAACAAACTTGTTACATTCCTCGTTTTATTTTAACATCTATTTAATATTAAAATAAGGTTTATATTTGTATGATCTTGCGTGTGATAGTAGTACATTTGTGTAATTGCTCCGAAGTCCGAGTTTCCTTTGAAATGGGTTATTGGCGGTCAAATTTTATGAACAGAGTTCTCGACTCGGGAGTTTTTAGGTTAGTTTGGTTTGGTTTCGCGTTGACGCTATGCGTTTGTGTGTATTTACAGTTTAAGATTTTGTTTAATTGATAGGTTATGTGTGTTATAATATAGTGTGTCTAATAAGTGTTTTGTTTTTGTGTTGCTGTGGTTTTTAGTGACGGATATTGTGTTGTTTTCGATTTTTGGATTGCTTTTTCTGGATCTTGTATTCACGTGTTACGGTACGGTGTATTATTCTCATTTAGAAATTAGTTTTTATAAATTTGACAGTGGATTTTTAGGTTATGTCGTATTAGTGTTTTAGTCATAAATGTTTTAGTTCTTTACTAAAGCTGTTTTATTATATATAAACACTACCTACTAAAAGCGACGCTATCATTGGCCAGTTAAATGAAGCGCTATAGCGTCCTCTGATATTGTTTTGGTAAATTAAATGTTTCATTTAGTTGATATATCGACTTGTTGCTTTGTATGCATTACACAGTGATGTAAGAGAACCGGTTTGGAGGATTATTTCTGGTAGTTACATCTAGTAGACATCACAAGAGATTATGCTTTCGAAAGTTTTACACCTACATTTTATAAGCTACGGAATTTGAATAGAACAATGTCTTTGAACTATAGGTAAATATGTAGATAAAGCAATATTAGTAGTACCAGATTGTGTTTGTTAAAATGTCTGTTTATTTTCGTTTTTTATACATACTGTACTAGCTATATCTATCTGCTTCACTAGCTACTATTACGAATAAGTGACTAGACGCGTTCGATAGCATCCGTATCGTTTCGTGCTAATGGTTCAACTTATAGTGCTGATAAGGTCAAGTGACCTTGGTGGTTATATATTCGCCCCCTAATCTACAAACCTACTTCTGTCACATTCATTAAAGCCATAAGAAGTCTATTGCACGCTACAGGTTTCCGTGGGTATCAATAATTTGGTTTTATTCAATATATCTACGGTTTTCAATAACGTGTAGGTAAATAAAAACAGGTCCGAAATAATATCCAATTGATATTACGCAGTTTTTAATACGGAGTATTACTACTTCTATTCATCCTGTGGGTATCCAAAGGCCCGACCAGGGGACATAACTATGTCAACAGCTATGTAAAGAGGAGGAAAAACTGATATAAATTTTAGACCATCTCCTCTGGCAGGCTTGGTGTAGAAAGCCATTAGCTCCTTTCTACTAAGAGGCATGCGTCTAGCAATGGACACCAGAGTCTGTTGATATTCATTACGATCGTATAAAACATAATCGTAAATGCGAAACGTCTAATAAAGGCTAATAATCAATAAATATATTATTATTAATACATACATCGTCTCTCATTTTGCATTTCTTATCCAAGCCATCGTTCAATTGTAATATTAAAGATATGAGGAAGTATTTCTACAATCATGTATTCTGTATTTCCACAATCGTATTCCATAGTTTGCAGTGACTCAACCAGGTTCATCAGAAACAAAAACCGCATTACTGTTGTGATAAATATATGGAAAAATGTTTGGTGTGACTCATAGTTATGACAAGACGATGCATTTCTTTTGTAGAAGTTTTAAACACCAATTTTATAGTATTAACATAAATGGTGCGTTAACAGTCTTGTATTGTCGTGTTGTATTCTTCTAACCTATATATAAGGAAGTATGTTAAAAAGAGATAATACCTTCACCACGTTTGACAAGTATATACACACATTGAACTTTTATAGTATGATAAAGTGACGGTTAAAATTTTGTTACTCATTGTCGATTTGCTGAATGACCTATTTAACCTATTCAATGCCAAGGCCTTACCCAATAAAGCCAGTAATTGTGCCCTTGTTCAAAGGAATCGCAAGTAAATTAATCGCGATATCGGCCCCGTATGTGTATTTTATTAATTTTTATACATAAATCATAATTCATAGTGTATAGTAGTATTAAATGGTATATATATATAAAATATAAATATAATATTCATGCTTAGAGAGTTATTTGCAATAATTGTCTATTTTTGTTTTCGTTATTTGCGCATGTATTGTATCTTTATTATATGTATATAAAGGCTATGTTTTATTTTTGAAATATGGAATAAACTAAATTAGAAGTCAAATAATGAATCTCTTTAGAGTTTAGAATTACATTACGAAACTCATAAAGATTTAAACATATTTTTAAAAGTTAATAATCTGTATTCATGTATTCGTGGAACGAACTTCACTTGGAAACTGTTAAGTATTGTTCAACTTAAAAAAGATAGTTTTAACAAAGAAAAAGATAGACCAAAGAAAAAACAAAGAAAGCTGCGGGTAGCGTGTGAGAAACTTGGAGTTGCTTACTTGAAAGTTATGTGCAACCATACGTATATGTTTCGTTTAAAATGGCGAGCTTAACTTCTGTTTTCAGATGATATATATTTATAGTTCCTACGGTAAGACGAATGAAGAAAGAAGAACGCAATATAGTAGGGCTTTCTAAGGTTCTCTTTAGACAGAAGGTTTTGCCGTAATACTTGCTGTTAGGCTAGGCTACATAGCCTTGCCAGCCACAGCCAAAGCACCCCACTGCTGCAGGCTGCGTCTACAGCGGATGGTATTGCGATATGAGATTAGGTATAACATTTATGCTAAAATTATGGGTACATCAAAAAGTTAAAAATATTATCCAGGCTTGTTAAGATGTTTCTATTGTAAGCAATTGAATATGAATGAGGCCCAAATGTAGCGTTTTATCATACAAGTTAAGTAGCCAGCCAGCTGTATTGTAGCCAAAACTTTCATTATATTAGGAAACTTATGTATAACAGTGGACTGCTATAGACTGAAAAAGTGATGTGGTGGTGATACGAACTTGGGTATAAGATTTTTGCTCTAATTATGAATACAACAGTGAAATTTATTATCCATTCCCAAAAAATCGTTATGACACCGCAGTACGTATCTGCGTTATTAGTTTCTACTAGCGGTAGCTAAATCTGTAATACAGCCATTACTACTGCGACTGTTTATAGGCGTTCATAATCGCTGGCCTTCCAACAGCCCGTGTTTTTCTTCACCAAATTAACTATCCAAATAGAAACAAAACGCAACAAACTTTGACTATTGGAGCTTTAAAATTACAATTCTTAATAGTGGTAACCAATCCTTAAAGACTTAATTGCAAATATTTCTTATACTTTACATTGTTATATGGTTCTTATTTCTTGCCGAGCATTAAAACAACTTCATCAAAATTTATCTACGTAAGCTTTTTTCCGCGTCTTAACAATAATCAAATAATAAATCAAAATAATGAATGTTACGAAGTTTGTTACAATAAAACAGAAACGCTAAACATTTTGCTTGGCTCTACAAAACATTTTCTTATTAATTGGAGAGGCTAATTAACGAAAGTAGAATTTTATGAGACAGTTTATGCGTTACAAATAAACGGATTTACTACCTTACTTCAACTTGAAGGTTAATATCGCCCCCAATAATAGAACACGCTATTTGTACTTTACAAACAACATACCAATGTTTTTGAATATCACAAGGTAACTTCAAATAGGAAACAAAACGTTTAGACGTTTTGTTTCATACTTTATTTTGTATGACAGCGTCCTTAAACTTACAACTGTTTATGATACACAGAGAATCTACCTTCGCCAGTATTTGTGGCTATTTGAAAAGCATTGTATACGCTTTTTAACTTAGTAAGCTTCCTGAGAATGTCAAGTTTTATTATTTTCAACTTTATATAGTCTGAACCTATGCGTGTATGTCGCTATCACAGTAAAAAGTAGCCTATATCCTTCCTCAAAAATCAAAGTCTCTCCATATCAAATTTTATTGAAATCGGTGCTGTGATTCAGCTGTGTCACAAACAGACAGACTATTGAATTTACAATATGGAAATATGGATAATAAGTCAATGTTAAATTGTTTCTATTCTAGTCTTCTAACACTAAAAATCATATTAATTGTACTGCCATATTAAATAAATGTTCTGAATAAACTAAGCATACTTTTAATGGCAGGCGTAATCAAATGGCAGTGTTTTTCTTTAATCTTCAACCCTTTGTTTTTTTATCGAATTAAGTTACACTTCCCAGGAAGAGATCGTATCAGACCTCCAGTAATAGGTCCCCCACTTACGCAATAATAGCCTTGTTTCGTTTTTACAACTAAATAAATGGGTAACATTCAATAGCATTGTCGCTTGGTTTGAGAGCTATTCGATGCTTTCCACAGCGAAGTACTGTTTTAAATTTTTTTTATATTTTTACGTACCATTGTTTGATGGATTCGAGAAATAAAAAATTCTGACGTAAACAAGAGACTTCATTAAAAACACTCTTTAAATCACAATCACACTTGGGGATAACGGCCCTTAACTGTCGCCGAGGTCGCTAAGTGAATCTCTGATATCACTCCGCATCGCACTGTGGCTCAAACTAAAGTGCATTGCTGTCGACGAGGTGCCTTTTTAGCTGGAACATTTTAATCGATTCCTCGACGACGTAACACCGATAAAATAACGTAACGTTTCCGCGAAATGTAAAAAAGCAAAACGCACAATCAATCCATCTTCGATTTTATGTATATTTATGTAAGGTTCATTATTCTGTGCCACAAGAAACAACGAGAACTTTCCGATTAATGTGAGTCTATTGTGTGCATGTAGTGTTGATTTGGAATAATCTTTCTTCGTATTAATATGTATTAAGATCAAATTCATAAGCCGTGAAAGCTTGAAAAAAGACGAAATTTAATCAGAATAGACTTTAGAGTTTTATAACTATTAAATTTGAAAAAATATTATCCCGGGCTTGATGAACTTTGCAAACAATGTTTGGTTAACATCAATAACGAATGCCACGGGCAGATAATTGATACCATCATCGCTCATTTTACATCGCCGTTCCTTAAACACTAGCTTCATTCTATGCATTAGATAGAATCCTAACATGTCTAAAAAACCAAACTCGCAATAGGGTCTTTGTTTCTCATCAAATCGATATGAGGCCGCCACTTGTACTGACCTAGCATTAAGTTGTATACTTATTTATGTAGGTTACATAAAAGCGATTTATTATTATTATCGTTGAACTAGTTCTTGACAGTGTACGTTTTTGGTGTTGTGTAAGGAGAAGATTTAAGCGTGGACCAATTGCAGCGCTTAACGCATGCAATGTGTCAACCCAATAAATGTGAAATAAAGTCGTCCTAGACACTTTGTTTTATTTACACTTTTAGAATGTAAGGGCTGACTTTTATCATTAAAGTTAAATTAATAAAGGGACAAATAATTTTTATCTTGTATTCACTCGTTGACATGTTTGATACTATTATTATTTGTGTAATTTTGTATAATTCTGATATTTGAATAAACATTTAATTAAACTCTTAAGAAGATTGTGCTTAACATATGAATGAGTCTTTATTAATAAAACCATGAAACATCAAATTCATTAAGTCAAAAAAATTTAGAGCTATAAAAAAATTGAATTTACTGTCTTAGGGATTTCATTTGTATTTTTGAGGTTTTTTTAACTTATTATTTACAACAGAATATTTACTTAAAAAGTTTTAATTATATCTTTTTTATTTCAATTATGTACTGAGTCACAAGTCTTTTACTTATTTTATGAATGTGAATATTTCAATGGGTGTTACTTACTCAATATCCTTAGAAAGGCGGTAAATGGAGCAGCCATTAATAATACTCCAAAATTACACATAACCTCATTATTTCCTAAAGAAATATAATAAAACCGATACGAACACAAGCGACGCCGTTTGTAAAAGGTATTATGAAATAAAAATTTGTAACCATACCTTCTCTTTTCTTTCAGATGTCACAAAAAATGTAGCAAAATTTGTATACACCATTTGGGGTCTAATAATGGGGTATACGCTGGTTAGTGAGATGGGAAAACAAGATTCCAGCTGGCGAAGAGTAGGTCCTGTCAGTGCTAGTGTAGTGAAGTTTCTATTAATAGTGTCTATGTTTGGGCAAGTGGCTAGCGGAAATCCCATAAGTGAGACCCTGCAGAGGGCTTTGTCGGCGGTTCGAGGTCCCAGTCCTGGTGCGAAGAAGCTGTTGAATATCCCTGAGGATGGAGGTGAGTTTGTATAACATATTTCTTTAAATACTTTAAAAGTCTTGTCAATATCCTCATTTTTCAAACACAAAATTATGTCTCTGCGAAAATGAAGAAACATTTTTTTAAACATAAAGACGAATCTGGGCTTTTCTACGGCTCGACCTTTTAATCCTTGTTTTATTTCTTGAAAGTAACTCGACATATTATTACGATATTGTTTACAAATCATGGCCTCTGACTATATTGTTCAGGCTAGAATATAACTAATTTTAGAATAATTATTAGAAAACTAGCCTTTATTACCCTTTATTACTAAACTAGCTAAACCCCGCGGATTTACCCGCGGTACAACAACAACCAGGCATAAGGCAGCGGCGCAAATAAAAAAAATCCTATGCAAAAAGTATTTCCCCAAAAATTTTCAACCAAATCGGTTCAGCCGTTCTTGAGTTATAAATAGCGTAACTAACACGACTTTCATTTGTATATATACATATATATATATTTAGATAGAAAGGAGCTGTTTAAGAAGGTAAAACTGCCAGTAATAGAATTAAAATTATTTCATAGGAACTGCGACTTAGTTCCACGTGTACCTATATTCTTAATCTTATTCTAAATTTTAATAATTATCCTAATTATTCTCGTTAATTTTCTTTATGATCTGGTTTTTGTCAAAGAAACTTAACAAACCAAGTCAATTGTCATTCAAGACTGGAACTGCCGAAAGGGATTGCGAATAATTACTCAAAAACTTTCTGACTTTTGTCATTACAAAGACTTTCGGTTTTCTTGTATACTGTGGGGCCGAAATTATGATAATTCTCACAAGGGCTAGTCTGAATTAGGGCTTTTTTTTCGAAACGTTGGCTAACATAAGTTATCGTAAGATTTTAATTAATTTTATCGCAATTAGGTATACAATAAAGAAGATGTGTATGTGTAAAAGTCGCGGAAGTCTAAAAACAGTTAAGATAATTGCAAATACTGCCCTGAATAGATCAAATAAGGTTACCCCGTCACTATATCAGAAGCCCACTTGAGTTTCAGTTTTTTCGGCCTTGTTAATTTATGTTTGAACTTTCTATTAATTTAGATATAGTGTTCTGCTAATAAGTAACAGTATAGAGCAATTCTCATGATAACCGCTAACCCGGTCAAGTTGAAATATAGTCTCTGTATTAAACGGTCAAACGTCCTGTTCCATAACAGCGGTAGTTAGATGTACTCCAGTACAACAAAAACTCCAGTCCAGGCTCCAGTACAACCTTCCTATCTCTGATAAATAGCCTTAAAGGATGGGCGATATCGTCACTTACCATCTAGTATTCCAACTGAAATTAATGGTCTACTGTCCTTTAACCATAATAAGTAAAAAGTCGAACTGCTGGTTGTAGCAAAACCCTTACAAACGTTACATGTATACAAATTCACATTCACACTCTTTACAAACCGTCGCATCGATTTGCTGCAGGAATGCTAAATGAGTTATTTGAAGTAGTAGAGCCACGCTCGTGGTACTACCCTCACACGGTAGATCACCATTAATTGAAAGCGTTCGTGCTATCGTTGGTGAGTGCGAGACCGCCCATTGACGCATAAGCATCACTAGGCCGACATGGTGAGGGTCACCATGCTACATTGGTGTATTGTCTACATTCGTAATGAGTGTGGTGACCACCACTCTTGGATTGTGCTCATGCTTTCAACCAGGAAGAGTAGAATCATTCTGGCTGGCCCAGACATATATTTTTAATTAAAAGTAATAAAACTAGCCAGAGCGTAAACTATTTTACTTATCAAAAAAAGGATAACGTAATTTCTAGTGCCGGGCAAATAAGGTCCTACTGAGCAACCCTAAAACAATTTTTAAAGTGTCCTAGTTTTAAAACCCTTATTAATTAACGGAGTCCTGCAATTACAGTTTTAAGGTGTTCTTTTGAAGGAAACACTGAAAGTTTTGATAGCCCAGTGTCGAATTTTTCCCCAGCTTTTGTAATCAGAGATTTTTTTAACAACAAAAACCTCTTGCTAAAATTATTATAATGCAGGTGGAATTAACTTTAACTTTAGGGATGTCATCTTGTCTGTATATATAACAACTCTGTCCATTTATAATATATCAATAAAGAATTTGCTATATTTAGAAATTTCTCCTTGCCAAATATCATTGAAATTGATGTTGTGGTTTAGCTGTAACAGACAGACAGAGTAAGTCTCAAATTTATAGCTGCCAAAATGACTCTGCCCTGCCTGATGGAAAGCATGAGCAGAATCCAAGAGTGGTGGTCACCATCCTCAATGCGAAAAAGAACAATGCAGTATGGTGACCCACACTATGGCGGCCTGGGGGGAAAGGGGATGGTGAGGGGGATAGGGGGCGTTGGATTGGGGTATGGGCCTCCGGTATCCTCACTCACTCGATGAAACACAGCGTAAGCGCTGTTTCACACCGGTTTTCTGTGAGGCCGTGGTATCACTCCGGTCGAGCCGGCCCATTCATGCCGAAGCGTGGCTCTCCCACCATAATTTTGGATATTAGTTACTGCAAAATGAGTTGTCTCGATGCTATCTCGTTTTCAAATCGAATATGTTTATTAATAATGTTTCATCTCAATTCAAAGTGGCAAAGAATCATATTCAGAAGTGAAAATGGACCATCAATTGTCTTTTTATCAGCAACATTAAGCATAATGCAGTATAGTAAATCTTCAGGACGAGGAAGGGAAAAATTCGCTGACTAATGCCAGGCAATCAGTCTACTGTGATAAAAAGGCTTTCACGCGAGTTCCAGTCGCCTCTGACACGTACCCTAATTAGTCCACGGAAATTAAGGCGGAGACCAAATGATGGTGGACCTTTTTCAGATTCTCTTTCTATTCAAGTTTTTATGTGGCTTTGGATTTCGATGATCGAAAACCCGCTTTCGGACAAGTACGATACAAGTGGTTGATGTTTTCCTATTTTGTCAGAGTAATATCTGAACTGACCTGGCTGTTGTAGTCTTAAGTTAACAATAATGATTTTTTTATGTTGGTAAAAAAACTGAAATGATAAAAGAGTTAGGCTAGACAATAAAGAATTTGTATCATGGAAATAGATTTCGATCGTAATGTCAAGAAAATAATATTTGTAAACTTTAAAAATGCGTAATTTTATAGGAAAACAATTTAAAACCATAAACCGACTACGTAAAAACTTTTGATCTAATACGTTATTTTATATCACCCGGGAAATTGTTAAAAATCTTTCTTCTTTCTTGTACTAAAGTAAAAATAGAAAAGAAATATTTATTGCCCTTTTAAAATTACAATGAAAATATACGTTTCAGTAAGAATATCAGAACGAATAAGTTTTCTAAATCTGTAAATATCGCAAGTTTGGAGGAAATGAACAGAATACAACCAGATTACAAAGTTTTTTTTTATTTAGTTGACTTAATACAATTTATTACTAATATTACTGTAAACATATTTCAATAACAAAAAATTCTATTAGACTATACTACATAGTTGCCTGTTTACCTTCGGGCAATGAGACCGCCAATTGTACCTCATAGCGATACGTTTCCTTTGTAAGTAATCTGATGTGCAAGGAATTGATTATTACTATATTATATAAATGACAGGCATGTAATTGAAAACTCCGACAACAAAGATGGGAATTATTTTACTTATAAAATGCATTGCTAATGGAATCACAACCAACATTCTTGTTTAAAGGTTAGTTTTTGAATTCAATAAGTTGATCATAATTATGTACTAGACTTTGTCATTACTGCTCCACTCGCGGGTATATGGTTTTAACGGCAAACAAGCCTATGGTTACTCAGCCATGTGTTAATAAATTTCGGAAAAAGTTTGATTGGTTTTGGAATGTAAGCATAACGAACATAAATTTGCATTTTTATATAGTATGAAACGAAATCGCTCTCGTTCCGTTCTCTTAGATCTTCAAACTAGTCAACCGATTTAGATGCAGTTTACAGCAAAACATAAAGTGATTCAAGAGGAAGGTTTATATGTTTAATATAATAAATACAGCCTTATAGTAGAAGACATCCGAGAATTTCAAAGACGTCGCTAGTATATAATATAACTTTATCTAACCTAAGTGCAAGCGATGTGTCAATTTCCAACTGCACTAATTACGCCTTGTACGTCGCATAATTGTTGTATTACATAATATATGAGTCTGGGGATGTCTTATCACCGTGACACACGACATGAGACCTTTGCACCACACTTTACGTTGATATCGCACACGGAGGAATGTTTGTAGAACTTCATGTGGAAGGCCTGTAGAAAACTAATTTTTTAATCGATACCAAAACCATGGGGACCTTCATATGTTGTTATTTTTTAGTTTTATTTCTAAATGACAAAATGCCAATGTCAAGTGCGATGGAAATACGTGGGTTTGGGGGCTTCAATTTTATCTGTAGACTGAATTTTATATACTTAAGTGTCATGTTAGGGAATGTATATGTAAGAACTATTAAAATATGAAGCTATTTACAGATGTGTACAGGAATTAACGCGATAAGTGTTCCATACTAATCGCGTTAACTCCCAAGTGTAATTTTATAAAATAGAATAGTTATGAAGTTAGTAAAGTTATATTAGTTTTTAATATAGTAAAGTATAGAGGTACGTACGTTGATTATCAATCATCATCATCAACAACCCATAATGACCCACTGCTGGGCTCGGGTCTCCTCTCAGGAGAGGGTTAAGGCGATACGTCCCCGCGCTGGCCAAGTGCGGGTTGGGGACTGGCAAGACAACGTTATGGCTACGTAATCTTACCGTTGGATGTTTTCAAGCCGCCCAAAGGCCTCCAACTAACCTTCACGACTGTTATCCTATGATAATAACCGGGAACGGCTACCTAATGTGACCTCCGAATTACGGAGACTCGCATGGTAGCATGTCACCAGCATTCACCCATCCAGGTACTGACCAAGCCGTTGCTGCTTACCCTCGATGACTGTTTCTAGTCGCCAAGTGCAACTGTTCTATGAGTGCCTCGTACGTTGATTATATGACGGAAACTAGGAGTTCTATGAATAGAACAAAAGAAGAATCCGACATATGCATCCGTTGGAAACGGTCCGTCGCTTTAATTTGCAAGTTATTTAAATGCATGCTGACTATTCCATGAGTTTGTGAGCTGATTTTCGTTCGAACACAGGCTGAAGAATGTACGAATCCCTGCAACTGATAAAATAAGTTAAATTTAAAGTTTATATCGACGTGGTGTGCTAAGTGAAACCTAAAAAAATGAATTAAGGTAGAATTTTGACCAGTGGACGACCGTTGTACAGATCATTAGGGTATATTTACTATTTTATTCACGTATATGTTTTGATTTATTGTTAAGTTTTGTGTGTACGATGTGTTTCATTAAAGACAACAGGTTTGACAGTATTGGAGAAATGTGGGCCTATTAATTCACCTTCCTTCTGTTATAATACGGTGTTCTATCATATTTAAGTTTACAGCAAGTAATCTAAGTAGAAAGTCCCCTACAACTCCGGAAAGGCTTAATGCTTAATACGTTTTCAAATGTTTTTCAAACGCAGCACCCATGTGTGACTACAACGACCCTACACAACGGTACACTTGAATTAAACTCGTAACTTTAGACACTACTATATCCATTGCTTGTCGTCTTTGTACAGCCACACAATGGCTTGTAGTCAAGCAGTAATGTATACAGTAATGATAAAGATAGAAATTAAAGCTTTCTCTCCCGACTATGGTTGAATATCAAAATCCTGATAGCTTAGTAATTATATTGAAAAATTAATTTTTACAGGACAAAGTAAAAACAATAGAAGAAATAGTAACGATTATGGACGTGATAGTGTGGAGGCACGGGCCACATTTTCCTCCAACACAAAGGGAGGATCCTCTGACCAGGCGAGGTGATCATGCCTGGCGGGCCCCTGCCCAACGGTTGATGTTGGGAAGTTGCATATATGTTAATAGGCGCGAGAACTTCTATTGCGCG
This sequence comes from Hyphantria cunea, assembly GCA_003709505.1. NCBI lineage: Eukaryota > Metazoa > Arthropoda > Insecta > Lepidoptera > Erebidae > Hyphantria > Hyphantria cunea. Next base: position 506,699 of record PKRV01004380.1, on the reverse strand, counting down.
ATTTAGGATTGGTAGTTTCTTAGTTTTCTTCGGTGCTCCGTAGTTCGATGTTTCTTCGGTAGATGGCGCTGTTATATATTTTATGTTGTTGCGCTATATGTGGAAGTCGCCNAACTTCTATTGCGCGATTTAGGATTGGTAGTTTCTTAGTTTTCTTCGGTGCTCCGTAGTTCGATGTTTCTTCGGTAGATGGCGCTGTTATATATTTTATGTTGTTGCGCTATATGTGGAAGTCGCCACAATAGTATAGTATATATATATATATATATATATATATATATATATGCTGACTAAAAAGACACTTCTCTGTGTGATGGTAAGCATAAGTAGAATCCAAGAGTGGAGATCACCATACTCATTGTTCATTTTAAGGTTCCAACTACATTTTGTTTTGTTGTCATAAAATTGATTTAAATACATTCAAATACCTTTTATTTAGTGTAATATAAAACAATAATTAAGCTTGTATAAGTTGTCAGGTTCATCCCAATGATTGTTAATATATTTTGGGAATGGTTTAAATGGTTCAATTTGAATGTATTAGAATAAAAATGTATAAATTCTCAATTTGGTATTTTTATAAGATATTTCAGAGTTTTTTATCATTAATGAATCATTTTATTTTGTTTTGGAAAGAAACTAAGTTTCGTCATTGATCATAATTAAACTTAAGAAAATAAAATTAATATTACCATTCAATGCTAAGGATGGAAAACAAAGCAATGAAGAATAAAGTTTGCGGTGGCGATAAATGGATCTAGCTAGGAAACTAGATCCATTTATCACCCCCGAAACCTGCATAGTAAATTTCACAAAATCGTTGCAGCCGTTACCGAGATTCAGATTATATGTATACAAGAATTGTTCCTTTAAAGGTATAGGATAAATTCGTAATAGTAAATTAGATATTTTAATTTTGAATTACAGTATTTAAATCTGTTACCCGTGCCGTCGCATCCCAATAAATTTATGCAAATTTGTAGGAAACCCAATGGAAATGCAATCGTCCAAGTTACGTAGAGATGTTAGAAATATTTCCCAAGCCAGGATTGCTATGCGTTGCACACGATTAAATCGCAAGTTGATCTAAATCAACAAACCTTATAAAATAAGATAAAGTAATATTTAATACGAATTTGTTTTGCTATAATAATATGTTGTTCTCGAATAGGGGTAAACGAACTGACAGTTACCAGCGTCCATGGGCACTTGCAACACGAAAGTCAATAGTCTAATTGACAGCAACATCCCTATCAATCGCCTAACATTTACCCTTATACGTTAAAAAATTTCAAAAATGCAATGCTATCCACAAATCTTCTTACTAGATTTGATTGATTAATCGTACCAATCAATCAAAACCTGATAAATGTATCATCAGACAGATATATTTTTAATTTCTTAGAGAAACAAACAAAACTACGTATGTGAGTATTAATAATATCAAGAACGTTAACCACTTGAAGTCTGTAATCCGTCAAGATCACTCCACACGGGCGTTGGAAGTAAATATTTATTGAACACATGAGCCGTCGAAAGATAATAAACAACTTGTTAGGGTATGAACGCAACGGTGTGGTTTGACGTGTCTCGACAGTCTGTTTACAGCTTTAGATAGAGTTCTTATTCCTCCTCTTTATATGCTATAACTATCTACGCCCCTCGTTTTTGACCACGGTTGATGCTACATCTTGCTCATACCGAGGAAAGAATTCATTATTCAGGATTAAAAGTAGCTTATGTTTGGATCAGCACATTGGCTACTTTAAAAATATTTCGGACATTTAACACACAACGCCATCAAGTCCCAAGTTCAGCAGTTTGTGCTATGGGTGACTGATATAAATACATAACTCAACTCCGAAACATAAATTTGCAGATCATAAAAACACCCGGTCCGACCCGAGAATCGAACCCGAGACCCCAAGCACAGCAGTCGCATACTGCGCCACCGAGGTGATTCACATAGATCTTACCACACCACACATCATACCACAGCCTATAATCTATCTATACGCTCAATTTCGTTCGTAACGTCGTTTTTGTGTGAAAGACTAACAAACACCGATCCTCTCAAACTGGCGCATTTATTGTATTAGTGGGATAGAATTTAGGGTTGGGTCTCATTTTTTCTATGTGTCCAAATTATGATCTTCATTGTTCTAGATGTCGTTTTGAATAGTTGGAACTTCTGAAGGTCCTTTATGTGGAGCTCCACCCGGTAAATGCAAATTTCCTCTACGTTGCCTTTGTTTTCAGGGGCTCAGTGACAGTTGCGCTCAATTGTATATTTTTTGCCTCATATTTCGTGGTGTTTATTTTATAACTGCACACTGGTTTTTTTTTAAAGACAGCTACCACATTATGCATTTATATCCTGTGTCACGTTTGAAATGAATACAAAGAATACCCAGACTCAGATTAACTATTTGTGGATCACACATAGTATTGTCCCATGTGGGATTTGTAGCTACAACGCGTAGCAACAATTAAAAGTGCAGTCAATTCTTCAAATCCCAAAAGTGGGCCGTACAAGTCTAATCATTCAGCCTCTCCCAGTTTAGAGTAAACAATTTCAATAGATCGGACTTTTAATTTGGTATAAATCTTTAAATATATTTAAATTTCCTACTTCTTTTTAACTACTAATATAGTCTGAACGTTTAATAATATTCATAGTTTTAGATTTTCATCTGACAAGTTTAAAACATTACCTAAAATATTCTAAGTCCTATGTCAACGTATCACCAAAATAAACAACCCATCAGTCGTTATGTGTGTCATGGAGTACGATTCACGTGGCCCAGATCGTTTCTAACAATAACTCACAGTTGCGTAAAGCGAAGACTAACGCCGTTCATTGTTAAATTTTAATAAAATTACCCGATCTGATGTGTCTCCCAAGAAACCAAGGCTATATAATACCTTAAAACTAGCAATAGTATAGAATTTGAAGCTCGGAAACGGCTTTAACGGTTGTCATGAAATTAATTATATGTGGGGGGGTTTCGTGGGCGACAAATCAATCTAGCTTCGATTCGTTTCACAAAATTTATGAAAGAAAAATAGCGAGCAAGTACATTCATTGAGGTATTATATGAACCCTCTTTAAGCATACCGTTTGTATTGTGATCAATTTTATAGTTACATCATCACATCTTGTGGTTGAAAATATCACAGAACGGTTGTCTAAAGTTAACTAAATAACGTTTATGAATTGATAAGGGGGTAATGGTTACTACAATCGTAAAGCATGCAAATACTTATTTATTTATTAAAAAACTTCATGCACTCATGTACGTTGGGGGATTTAATGCTCTGGGTATTTTCTAATAGGCAACCTTTGGCTCTTTATTTGCATTTATCAATCAATCAATTTATCATGCATTCATCAATATTTATCAAGTTCTTGAATACTCCGTTCTTATCAAATAAGAGCAAAACGACTACTATATGAATTAAGTATTGGTGCAGTATAGTCGACGTTATTCTTTAAATATAACACATGGTAGGCAAACGAACACGAAACGACGTATTTTAATACTCAGTGATATAAATAATCATCAGTCAGTTCTCATTCAAACACTTATTAAAATATTTTTACACATTTAACGCTATAGTATCAACTCGACGACTGAAAAACGACCGACGTCTCATTCATTTCCTTTGAACACCATTTTATATCACGCAACAGGCTTGTAACATTCTGAACAAATTATCCTACTACCCACAAAAAGCGAACTACGAATAATATTTTGGTTACACATATCACAGTGTAATAAAGTTTCCTCTACCATATCTCGCATAATAACTTCACAGCGGGCGACTTAATTACCCTTTTGATGACGCATTCTGAATGTACCACATTCAGAAACACCAGTTCAAAGCAAAAATGGGTTATGTGAAAATGATCGCTGAAAACAGCAGAATGAACATCTGAACATCATATATTCAAGCTGAAATTCGTTAAAACAATGTTTAGAACACGGTTCATACCCAGAATAGGAACGATCTCTTGGAGTGGAAACAAACAAGTTTTCAAAGCCCAGCCAGTGGTCTTCATAAGCCAGAGGTTATAGGAGTTTAGCGGAGCGATTAACGTATATGAAACTTCATTTTTGTGCAAAGTATAAACTTAAGTGACTTTTATTGAATATTTTATTACTGAAGTTATAAATTCAGCCTATTCTTTTAGAAAAAGCAGAAAATTTTCCCAGCGTTCAGAAGCTAATAGTTTTCAGATCTAAATTTTCCTTATTCACTCAATTCACCCTTTTTACTGTTATTCTTTGCGAGGCCAGTCTATGAAGTGATTTCTAGACTAAGAATTGATTCCTGAGCTGACTATATACAAAACCTTATCCCAGCTTTAGAGACAGCAGTTTGTAAACGTTGCTTCGGTCAAGATTACATCAGTGTTGTCTTGATTCATTTTTGTTGATTAATTCATATATGTTTCGGACCCCTATACGTAGAGCTATGTTATTAGTTCCCAAGCTTATAAAAAAATCAGAAACTTAATAAGTTAACCACCCCGAAACTCGAACTAAGGTTCTCACTATCAAGTGCTACGATCACCGTCACAATTAAACTAAATAAAGCGATTGGTCATTTACTGTTTTCGTTAGTATTGCAAGGTGAGGTTTTTTCCATGCTCGGTGCGTAAGGTCAATATTTCAACAGTGTATAAAATCGTTTATAAGTCCAATGCGTCCACACCCTAATAAAAGCTGAGCGACGTCATTTGTCTCATTTAAATACGTATTTGCGACACCTAATGCGCTGGTACATCACTCTTCAAACATTTTTCAGGGCTTCCCGATTTGAATTTGATGTGGCAGAGATATATCTTAAGTTGAAGTGGTTTAGTGGCTTCTATTACATATGATTTGATATATTTATTTCAAAAACGAATATGTGCTCAAGTATGTGTTTTGCTTTACGTCATTAAGTTTCACAATGGTTAGTATAAATACGATATCTGGGAGGGGTCCGGATGGCGTAAGAAAGCGGTTCCCGGATCCCTCTCGTCTCAAGAGCAGAGCGGCACACCGTGTGGTTTTAGTCGGTTCGATTCCTACACACCGCCGCGCCGCAAACCCCGGTGGGGTGAAGGCCCGGGTTTACCACCCGTAAAAAAATACGATATAAAAATATGCAATATTATGATCCTGGGCCCTTTCCACCATAGTGGGGTCACTCAGGTCACTATACTGCGTTGTCCACGTTTGCAATAAGGATGGTGACCACTACTCCAGTATTTTACTTCTGTATCCCATCAGGCCGAGTAGAATCATTTTGGCAGCTAATACTCAAAACAAAAAAAAATAAGCTATCATGGCTGTGCCTCAAATATAATCCTCTTGTTGTGTCTGTGTGAAATCACATATGTTTTCTTTATAACTTATCCAGCCAACTTCTGAATTAAGAAGCTTAGCCGTTATTACACACAAAAAACTCTAACAATATTCAGTAAACACGAAATAAATCTCAGATTTACTGTTTAAATTACTTTTATTATTCTATCTTACATTGTTCTTTTGAGTTCGATTCCCACCCCAGTGTCATATTGGGGCGGGAATCATACTGATGTCATTAAACTCACGTCGCAGTACCCGAACTATTACTAGTTGAGACCGATGACATGAGTGTCATCGGTCCCTAAACCAAGTCGCATTCTACAAACGAAAACATCTTATCGTTTTCACATGTCATGTGGTCAAAAAAAAATTAGCCAATGGTATAGGAGAATAGAAGTGTTAGCGATTGAAGTAAGAGAATCTTCGCGAAACATTTGCTATTGCTTCCTTAGAAATGCAAACATAACGTTCAGAATACTAAAAGAAGACAAATATGATAAATTTTGTAAACATCGTGTTCTAGAAAACATATTGAGATGCATTTATCTTTATTGAAATTTGTGTCCATGTATTTGCTTCGCTCACATCTCTCGTACAAATTCTTATACTGCGAGCAATAACTTATATATTTGTCATATACTAGTAAGTGAATTTAATATTGGAAAAAAACTTATATTTTTTTCGATATGATATTTAAAGTATAAGGAAACGAAAAATATTTAGAAGATATTTCTTTTTCACGAAAAACAACATGTTTCTGTTCTGTATATAAATACATCAGAATAAATTAGCATATTTTCGAATTAAAATATATACTAAATATACCCATGCAATACAGGCAGAGATAAATTTAAAACATAAACCAATTCCAACCAAGTAATATTGCAAGTGTATTGTCAGCAATTTGAGATAGGAAAAGTTGGAAATATGTTGGAAATAAGAAAGGAAATAAGAAAATGCAAAGAAAAGTGTTTACAAAAAAAAATTAAAAATTTAAAGAACCATAAGCAAGCACTTAGTGGAGTAATCATACGCCAAAAATGCCTTACATCATACATACATACATTCATAATCAAACATAACTAAAAACCACCGCAATGAAACTGGTTTTTAAATAAAAAGAACCGCATCGAACTCGATCCATTCATTTGAGAGCTACGATGCCACACATAGACACACACAGATAGACATCCTCGTCAAACTAATAACCCCTCTATGTTTATCAGGTTCTGAAAATATAAACTTAGGTTAAAGAGTGTCGATAATAGATCAAACAGATCAAGGTTGCATCTGCAATTAAAACTGGTTTGTCGATCAAATCTGAGCCCTCTAAAAACACACCTTTGTGCTATGTGCCTATACGGCACACTTTTGCGTTAACTATTACAGACCTCTCTGTGTATCCCAAAACTCACCTTAGCCTATAATTTACCGCAATTGGGTCTCAATACATCTTGGCTTACAAAATGGCGGACGAGAGTTACAACAACCTGAATAAAGTGTCCACAAGTAAATCTTCGTCGAGAGACCAATCGTCGATATATGAGAGGTTCCAACCATTCCTTCTCACTGCTATACAATAGATATTTAGGGGCCTATTACGTGTTGCGTTTGATATTAAAAATAATTCCCTAATCGCTATGGACTACTTTGGAGAAAATAATAAGTTGTATGAATCTGTACCAGTTAACATTGAACTGATTGTTACATAATTTTCGGACCGAATGTCGAATACTACAGAAATTTTCGAGAATTATATGAGGGGGACTCAATTCTAAATTAAATAGTGAATCTTTTTATTCCTGAATCTTTTGTCCTGAATTTTAATCCTGAATCTTTTTATTTTTATTTATGACTATTTTCTAAGTTGTTGTAGATTACTGATTTTGGTCGAAAAAGGCTTTATAATTGATTTTGTTGATGAGTATTACTTGCTCCATCCTATTTATTACCTTTGTGCAAAGCAAACTATGAAATAGACAAATGCGAAGGTAGAATTTAAAAATTGATGCAAATGTCTTCACATTACTCCACAATCCATATTTCCTGTACAATATACGATAGAAACTTGTAAACAAAAACACATCACGTATTCGAACCCTCAGCCCTGTCCCATTCGACCTCTTACGTGACTTAGAAGCATGGTCGCGATTAATCCCGCTCTCCTAAGTGCAACTTACTTCTGATCACCCCTCTTGTATAAGAAGCGAGATATTAATTTGCCATTGACTTTTAGAAGCTTCATTTTTCCTGCTGTAAATATTACAAATTCTGATCCCCACTTCTACAACGATGTGGTTGTGATCAGTCTAGTTGATTCAGTATTATTAGAAAAGAGTAAATATAATTATAAAAGTATTATTAATCAGTAGAGAATAATTAAGAAGAATTTATAGGTTAAATTATTTCATTAATTTACCGATAGTTTTGAACAGTTTAGCGGTTATACTTTTTAATTAGTGACTCTAATAAGTTCTAATTTAATTTAATCCGTGCTGGTGCAGACTTGTAAATAAATGATTTCAATTAATTAACATTCCGGGAACTTCAATAAGCTGTTAGTGTAGCTTAAACTAATTAAATTGTATCAATCTAGGGGCAATCACGTTGAACGTACACCATTGATTCTCAAAGAATTATATTACAGTTTGCAAATCGTAATAATTGTAATCCGAGAGAACAATACACGAACACTCTAGACGTTATAAACCCTTTCAATTCTTAGCTCATTCACGAATGCTAATGTTGTTTATTGCACCCTTTTGTCAGATGCAAGATTTTGCATTGGTTCTTCATAATTTTGTCATCATTAATTTCCAGATTAATGAACGCAGAAATATGTTCGAAGAACGGGAACTAAGGTCCCGTTGCATCATTTTTTTAATGATTTTAATATTACTTTATCGTCATTGTTTTGTTATATTGACGGACTTTTATGAACTGAACACGAGTATTTCTGATCGAGATGTAACATGCTGCTAAAAATTGACAATACAATCTAATAAGTCAAACTTGAGTTTTTGTTTTCTCATGCTAGTTGAAGTAAAGTCTCAAAATTTTGCTGCCTCTGAACAAAAAGCGGATTTATATTCAAAGAAGATGCTTTTTCAACTATTCTTTCATTAGTTTGTTTAAGACTGTCGTTTAGGGTGACTGAGTTGACGCAACGACCCGTAGTGTGTCCTGGCCTTCGACACTAAAGAACTCTGTTTAAGTCTAGCCTGTCTACCTGTTGCCAATTATCGGCTTGAAGACTGTCCTTTGTATTAGGTATAATCTAATTTTAAATTACTTTTCCACAAAAATTGTATAGAAGTAAACTAAATAATCTATTTAAATATATATATAAAAAATGAATCCCTATTTTCCTTGATCATGCCATCACTCGTGAACGGCTTTACCAATTTTAATGATTTTTTTGTATTTAATAGCCGAGTTATCGAAGAATGCTATATATTATCACGCTAAGACCAATAGGAGCCGAGTATCGATGAAAAATATAACAAAAACTGGGAAAATTAATTTCTTTTCAGAGACGCTGACAAAGTTGCACGGGTGTATTATATTTTCCGTCATGAATCCGGAGGAAGCGGGGGTGGGTTGCTAGTAATATGTATAAATGAAAATGGATCACAAAAATATATGTACGCTCATAACTTTCGTTTGACTGCACCAAATTGGATAATTCTTTTTTTTTGTGATTGTTATTGTCAGGACAAGGTTGTATAGAAAAAAAAACAAAAGAAAACCGGAGGTGTTATATTATCTTACTCAGCTTAGTCCTATAAACTGGAGAAAAAAAACTTAAAACAAACCATATACCAACCTATCTAACCAGGCTGGTACAGTAGACCAAAGTCCCTTTCTTTGGAGAGATCTATGTCCAGCAGTAGACTGTTCAGATCTGTTTTCAATGATGATGAACCATTGGGTGTCCATCAATGAATTGACACTTCAGAAAATATACTTACTGCGCTTATAACAAGCTATGAGCCATGGCCAATTTCTGTGACCAGATCAATATAAAATAGTTCCTATAGTACATCGATGACGTCTATTTGTGTCGATCTATGATTTTTTTTAAACTGTAGCTTCAATTTTCGTTCATTAATATCACCCTGCGGTAAGCTAACACGAGCTTACTACCTAAATAAGTTTTTCGGTATTGCAGAAAATTTTCATTAAAATGAATATGTACGAAGTTCGTCGGGTCAACTAGTATAATCTATTTTCGGATATATAACGCACAACGCCATCTAGTCCCAAACTGAGCAGAGCTTGTATTTTGGGTACTAGACAACTAATATAAATACTTAAAATATGTATCTTTTTTGTATATATGTACATATTATACATAGAAAACACCCAAACTCCGAAACAAATATTTGCAAAATTTTGCATTTCATAGAACACTTGATCCGACCCGGGAATCGAAATCGAACCCTTATGCACAGTAGTCGCAGACGCTACCACTGCGCCAACGAGACAGTCAAATTACACCTCAATATTCTTAAATCGAAAATTCCGCACAAAAATTGATGAAATTTTGCAGGTTATCACGTGTGGGTCTCACATAAAAGTTAAGTGAAATTTATCAACAGAACTCCTGAATTTATTGAGCATTTTGAATCGCGTAAAATAAAGGCTTACAAATTGTAAAATGGAACTCTAAAATCTAATTAAGGTCGTATTGCAAGTGTTTATTGCTGTACAATTATCGTGGGGCCATAAATCCTACTCGAAAGGCTAATAAAATGTCGGAAGAAAAGCGCGCGAAACGCACGGACGCCATTATAAAAGCGCAGAAATCCAATTTCAAATAACCATTAGTTATTTAATAGTTATTTGAATTTTAATAACCTCTCGTGATTATTTTGATGTAAAATATAAAGGTTTATTGACACTGGTAGTTAAATATTTATTTTAGTATAACTTATGGGAAGTCTGTCATGCGAAATGATTAATAAAATGGGATGAATAGAGATTCATATACTGAAATTGACGGTAACAAGGTAGGCAGACGATAGAAGTAAATATAAATGAACTTCTATAGTTTATCGTTATACCTATAAAGTAAGAGTAACAGGAATTGTTTGTGAAATTCCTACAAGTTTTTACACGAAATTGAAGACCAGTTATATTTGTGGTTCAATTTTAATCATTAAATTTTTTTTTACTGAAATTATTCGAAATTTTTTACAACTATCAGTGTAATTGACTTGAAAATGCGTTTGCCACTTTTAATTTTCTAGACACACTGATCAATTAGTAACTTTTGAAACTTAATCTTGACTGCCTCCGTGGCGCAGTGGTAGCGTACGCGACTGCTGTCCATGAGGTCTCGGGTTCGAATCCTGGGTCGGACCAAATGTTTATATGATCTGCAAATATTTGTTTCGGAGTTTGGGTGTTTTCTATGTATAATATGTATGTATTTACAAAAAAAAAGTATTTATGTATTTATATCAGTTGTCTAGTACCCATAATACAAGCTCTGCTTAGTTTGGGACTAGATGGCAGTGTGTTAGATGTCCGAAATATTTATTATTACTATTATTAATCAGACCATCAATCATTTAGACAATCTGACACGCAACGCCATCTATTTTGAAATTAGAAAATTAGATTGACTATTAAGTTTACATAAAAAATATCGTGTAACCTGAAAACTATAAGTACTTTCCGATATATCATTCGATGAAGCAGAAACATATTCAATACTATTCAACTATCAGAATCAAGTCACGACACTGGAGTGATTTATATCCGAAGAATGTTGTGTGCTTTGGCCCTTACTACATTTTCCATTTGTGTCATTCAAGTCAGGGATTTTACGCATCAATACACCCAGTGTCTCCCTGAATTGAGGGTAATCGGAAATTTTCGGTCACTTTGAACCGGAACATGAAATTTTCTTTCAATTTGCTTTTCAGATGACCGTAAAGACAATATTTTATGAGTGGTTGGATTAGCGAAGGTGTTTTGAGGTTATTAAAAATCTTCTATAGTTTTTAGTTATTTAAATTTTCTGATATTTGTTACTTGGGTGATTACCCGACAGAAAGAAGAGGACAGAATCTAGTAAAAAGAGTGTAAGAACATTCAGAGCAAATACATTAAACGTGTCCTTAGAGAACTCTTCTCATATTATACTAGCTGTTGCCCGCGGCTCCACCCGTGTATACGTCAGTTATCGCGGCAAATAGTAGCCTATGTGTTATTCTGATGTTTAAGCTATATTACTGTAAAGTTTCATCCAAATCCGTTAGGTAGTTTTTACGTGAAGGAGTAACAAACATCCGTCCATACTTACGAACTTTCGCGTTTATAATATTAAGTAGGATTCTAAGCTAATGTTGAATTCCCCGATTTCGATTTAATTCGTCTCAAGAGATCTTACTTATACCTATACGTTTAATTATATATTTTTATATATCGAACTTCGCCGAAAAGCACTTCAAATGCACTTTTTAGCTACTACTGCTAATGATGGCCTACCCTAATTACACCACCCGTCATTATCAGCCACATTATAAATTTATATTCATCGTTATATAAACAGTTCCGCTCAGGTTATGCTTATTGCAAGAATTCCTACAAATAACTTATCTAGACGAGTACCCAATCTCCTTCAAGTTGTAACTTTTATCTATACTGTTATACTAAAATACAAATTGTGTATTCCGAGTAGCGTTCATTATCATTTGCATCGACGGCATCAACAAATCCAATCGGAGTTGCCAACTTAAACGAAGTTCTATCAACATTGTATCCGGGGTCCAAACTCACTTATAAAGTTCACGTGACACACGATCAGATAGAACGATACACTGATTTTTCTCGAAATAAACACGATTACCCTCGAATTGACGTGGTTTATTTTCAATTTGAAAAAGCTTTGACGTTTCAAGCAATTACTTAATCGACTTTTTAATTGTTGTATTCTATTGTGCTGTGTGTTGACAGTTGGATTCAAAATGGATTAGAAAAAAATATTGAAATCACATAACCACATCATCGGTCTTTAGTAGTCTGCCAGGTTTTAAACGTAGTTAATATTTCAAATGTAATTTAAAGTGTTATTAAGAGTTAAGTTGCGGATTTACTTTATGTTATTCGATTTATGGTTCATTTAATAGTAGAAGCTCTTAATGTGTTAAATGTTCTTTTTTTTCTGTGTTTACTGTTTTAATGCCACTTTGGCCTTATAAGAAGGGTGCATTTTTTCTGATTCCACAAAGAAGTGAGCATTTAACATTTGTTTTAACTGATTTAAAAAAAAGCAGGAGGTTCGCGATTCGATTGTATTTAGAAACTTCTTACTGGGTATACCGATTTTAATGATTCCTATATATTCAGCAACTGGGGCTTGTCGAGTGTGCAATCCAAAAATAACAATAATTATAGACACAACAATATGTATTTTAGTTGATGGCTAGCTTTGTTAAATAACATTTTGCTTAAATTAATGTTTTTGTTAAAATTTTGTTTTTATGGACAGTGATATACAAAATTATAAATAAATGGTACTTTTCTTCTGCTCAACATGACAGTATGTCACTGTACATATTTGGCACAAATTAAGGTTTTCTCAATGGAATCCTTTAAACGATGGCTTCACCCTTCAGAATTTAGTATTAATTAATCATCCAATTACAAGTTGGCAGTTTAAAATCTTTAACAAAGTGAGCACTGTTCAATTGAACGGAAACAAGCGATTTGAATCCCTTTACCAATCTTGAATGTTTTTGACAAAAGACAGCCCATAATACTGTATTTGTGATGTATTTTGTCAACATTTCTGACATCATTTGGTTTCAATAACTTTGAATTGATGTAGAAATGTTTACCGTAAATTTGATGTTGCAAGAGAATAATTCTGGCCTGGATGAGCAGTCACAAGTGCTAAGTCACCTAATGAAACTCTTTCATAGCTCAAAATTATATACTGAGTACATAATTTTATACTGAGTGATATTCTCAAAACGTTTTTTTTATGTAATACAACAAATGCGTGACACCAAAGTATTAATTTAAAAAACTGTATGTATTTAGATATTCTGACTATAGAAAAGATGGATGATTGAAAGATTCATGAAAGAATTTCATAGAACGAATGTGTGTGAAAGTGTCGCAAAAGGTGTTCTACGGCGATCATTTACAGACCAAATTGGTGATGTTTTGAAGAAAATCTGTATGAAATACACCGGAAAACACGAAGTATGCATTACTGCGATTGTAAAATGCGAAAGAAGTAAAAGAGATGCGTCAGGACTTGTGACTTAGTTTTATCTAGACATTCTGCAAATAATATTTTCTTTTCAAATGTAAGCTATTTTCCATTATTATCCTTTCATTGTACCACAAGCACTCCAGGCAGAAATCAAGGATATTAAATTGTTCTTGTTATCAATAAACAAGACTCGTTAAAACTTCCAACTAGACTAGCTTAATTTAATTATGTGATTATATCTGAATTAATCAATTTGGATGGTGGAGAAAGTCCTCACTTCGAAGTAAGTGGAAATTCCTTTAGTTTATATCCAGAGCTCGAGGCTCGGAGCGAGTATAAGTGATATTGATTTTCTTAATGGGGTTTATTGTAGTTAGTAGCAAAGAGAACTGTTGTTTATCACGAAATACTGCTATGGGAGAAGCTTTGTGAGCACTTTCCATCAATTATAATTAGTGTGATTACCTTATAGAATATTACAAATACACAGCTTTATATTTTGGTGTTACACATTAAAAATGGGCAAAAGTCACTGAGGGAAATAAACATTGTATTTGTGTTTACTATCTATCGTAAGCGATAAGAGAATTTATTTACATAGATAAAAATTAAACCCCATATCCTGGATTTTTCTTATTTCGTCTATATTCTTTTTCTTTAATAACTTATTTGTCGAGGAAGGATTTAGGCTAGATAACTTCACGCTACGGCCAATATTAACAAGGTAGCCAAGAAAAATGTTTCATAAACGGAGAAAAGTTACTTCCATCGAGAGACAGACACGATGGTGCACGGGTCAACTAATTGGGAATATATTTTGTCCGAGTGTGTTTGAAGATCTAAAAATCTTAACCCGTGGAAGAGCCACGCTTCGGCATGCATGGGCAGGCTCGACCGGAGTGATACCACGGCCTCACAGAAAACCGGTGTGAAACAGCGCCTGCGCTGTGTTTCACCGAGTGAGTCAAGATACTGGAGGCCCATAATCCAACCCTTCCCCTCATCACCCTCCCCATCCCCCAAGGCCGGCAACGCACTTGTGACGCCTCTGGTGTTACGGGTGTCCATGGGCGGCGGTAATCGCTTACCATCAGGCGATACGTCTGCTCGTTTGCCACCTATTCCATAAAAAAACGAGCAACCTCATCTACCAAGCCTTTTTCTCAGAGTAGTTGAGGTCCGCTTTGAGTCTACTTCGATACTGAACTGAACTTAGATTTTCACGCGGAGCCACAGCCAACAGATCACCACGCAAACTTGTTATAATAGCTTCTACACCCTCATAAGATTCCCACGGGTAGCGAACAGTCACAGAAAATATAACTGTCGGTTTTTTTTGTAATTATCTTGTCTTTATGATAACGAACATATAAGAAATGGGCCGGCTCGACCGGAGTGATACCACGGCCTCACAGAAAACCGGTGTGAAACAGCGCTAACGCTGTGTTTCATCGAGTGAGTGAGGATACCGGAGGCCCATAACCCAATCCAACGCCCCCTATCCCCCTTCCTCCCAGGCCGCCATAGTGTGGGTCACCATGCTGCATTGTTCTTTTTCGCATTAAGGATGGTGACCACCACTCTTGGATTCTGCTCATGCTTTCCATCTGGCAGGGCAGAGTCATTTTAGCAGCTTAAATATAAAAAATAATAATATTCAATTTGGTGCTATCGATCGGACATACACATCAGTGATTCATTTTTATTTATGCTAACTAAGCTATATTATCGCACTTTTAATAGCTCTAACTACCCGTGACGATTGTCAAAAATATTCGTATGACAACCGGGATTGACGGCTTAAAGTACTTTGAAAATAAAAATACTTCAAACTTCCCAGCCAGTGACTTATAAGTGGGAGTGTGTTACGTGCCTTAGACTTCGTATTTTGCGCGTGACAATCTGAATCATTAATATCTATCACAATCCAGACACACTCGCGACATCCGAGCGTGCATTTCGTGTTTCATTTTTTGTTAACATTTCTTTCTTTATATTTTTTGTTTTCCGTTCCATTTCACGTAATAGTTGTAAGTAAATAGTAGTTATTGAATATACTAGGCATTCTATTATATTCAATAACAAGTATCGTTATCGCTAATGAACGAGATCTTGTAATATATTTTATTAAATATAACAATCTATCTTGTAATACAGCTCCAAAATTCTTTACTGGGAAAAATAAAAAATATTTTTTATGGAGTACTTTAAAGATATAATATAATAATAAAAATTTCCTTCTTTCCCTCCTGGAGGCCAAAATTCACACCGGGTCGACGCTTCGGCATGAATGGGCCGACTCGACCGGAGTGATACCACGGCCTCAGAGGAAACCGGTGTGAGCGCTTGTGCTGTGTTTTACGGAGTAAGTGAGAATACCGGAGGCCCATAAACTAACCCCTCCCCCATTCCCCAAAGGCTGGCAACATCTCTAGTGTTAAGGGTGTCCAGGGGCGACGGTAACATCAGGCGATACATCTGCTTGTGTGCCCGCTATTCCATAATAAAAAATATAAACATATATATATCTATAGAACAGTATGTGCCATATTGTTCTTCAAAGTTGTTCTTAAGTAAAAATGTTCGCAGTTTCTTGGAAGTTGTAACTATTGTAACAAGATGGGCGCTACTGCCAATAGCCCATAACTTCAGCGTCATGTTTTGTAGCAGTTTCAATTTCAACTCCGCTCCGAACAGATGTGTTTGTAAGTTTGCCAACTCCGGTCGGAAAAACTCCTCACGTATTAAAGTTTAACGGATCAGATTCTGTAATATCGACGAATTAAGGACCATGGATTAACGGGCGTTAGAAATAAGAATGTTTAACAATATTTTTATGCGTGGGGTTTTGGTAGAAGTCGTATAAAATAACAGGTATTAAAAAAAACTTAAAAGTATTTGTGTTATGTAGTCTTACATGCTTTGAAGAAAAGAATATTGTATTTTGATTATTATATTTTATGCATTGTTAATAAAGAACGAAGGTTATCAAAATGTATAAATATATCTACAAATAAACAAAATTAAAGTATCTCTTTGTAATTTCAAATTATCAGTTTTTCAATGATCGCATGTAAACATACTCTATTACAAATCCGATGATAAAATCCAAATATGAAATATCAAGAGGGTAAAACAGTAATTTTTGAATGTTGATTGTTACTAGAATACAAGACGAACTAATGGATTTTTATATATACAATGCAAATAATTCTACATCAAAAGTTGTTAGCGCTTGAATTTTTTTTTTACATCAATTTAACTGGTCCTCATTAACGAAGAGAACTGGGCATAGTTCCAGAATGAAAAATGCTAATATGAACTGCAGAATACTAGAGCATTTTTTTTAAATTCATTGTTCAGGTGAATTATTTCCGAAGATGTGATTTCCTCTTTATACAGAACCAATTATGCCCGCGGCTCTGCCCGCGTATATGTCGGTTATCGTGGCAAATAGTAGCTTATGTGTTATTCTGGTGTATCAGCTATATTACTGTAAAGTTGTATCCAAGTTTGTTGAGTAGTTTTTACATGAAAGAGTAAAAAACATCCATCCATACCATCTTTCGCGTTTATAATATTTGTAGGACTAGCGACCCACCCCTACTTCGCACGGGTGTGAATCTGTAAAATTCTCGCTTTTCTTACCATTAAATGCTTGTATTTATAAACCTGCCTCTAGAATAACTCTCTCTATTGAGGGCCACTAAAAATCTAATGAGTATTTTGAAAGATATAAGTGTACTGACACCAAATCCAATGTGTGCGTGTTCGCTTATAATTGAATTGATATTTCAACTTAAAATACATCTTAAATACTGAGGCATAGAACGCAAAATTGAACAAAACCAAACCTGATTTAACAAAGCAAATATTCAAGAACCACAAACCACCAGATAAATACATTACCACCTCCAAATCCACTTATTAAAACCTTGCAACAAAAACACAAAGAAATGCGAACATAAAAGTATCCTTAATACCAGTATACAATGCGGATTTTCGCAGCAGAAACGGAATTCAGTATAAATTAGACACATTTGATATATCGCCCATTGTTTAAGGGTAGCAGAGTGTCTCGGTATGGGACCAAGTGCGGAGATTACGAACGAACATTACGCCACGACTTCTGGTTAAGATTATAAAATTTGTGGGTTGTACTCTTTTTACGCGGAGTGGTTGATTTTGACAGTTATATTCCTTTTTTTTCGTTTCGCGTTTAAAGATAATAAAATTAACTATCAATGGCAATTGATACTTTATTTTACTAACTGAAATTTTACAATACTAAAGAACAGTTTTAACATTTTTTTTTATGTTTGACCTGCGGAAACGACTCTTAACCTGTCTAACGGACAGCATTAGGAGAATCCAAGAGTGGTGGTCACCATACTCATTGCGAATGCAGACAAAGCAGCATGGTGACCCACACCATGTTGCTTTTGCATCATTTGGCCTCCGGTCTTGCACTCACCAACGAAACATGACAGCACAAACACTGTCATTTAACGTATATTCTGAGAAAGTCTTATATATACTAATCCGTCAGATAACACTGTTTGACGGATATAAGTTCCATGTATATATGTTTTGAAAATGTTTGAAAATGAAATCTGTATTTATTTTTTAAATACAACTCACGCCTTAGTAATATAAATCCTGTGTTTCAGGGTACTTTACAAATATACATAAGATGGACACAAAGTACAACGAGGCTTAGAACACAAGACACAATACGTGGATCACACTCTGGCAAATAAATTGACATTAGTATATCAGGTACTTCATCAGTAAGCGGTAAAATTGGCTCTCAATGTTTAAATAAGGAACTTTGCTATTATGAACGTAAAAACTGCAAATTTTTTACGGGATTCTTTCATCTAAAGGAAAAAGAAATGTAAGAAAAATACGACAAAATCTAAACGTAATGAAAAATAAATCTTATATTTTATTTCCTTTAGTGTCGTTTTAAAAGATAATCAAATTCCTTCAAACGCACTTTGTCGCTTATACTTCTAACATGCTGGTATAAGTATCCAGTATTTCAATGAAAACAAATACAGTTTGAAACAGCTTAGCAATAAAGCTTGCAACAATTCATGCGGTGACGGGTCCTGAGTTCGCAGCCCGAGGTATGAACAACCAGGTAATTTATGTCCCTTTGTGAACTATCTTTACGAAGGTATGTGGAAGTATTTCTTTGACAATCGTTATTTGTTTGTATTAGCTATTTTTAAGGTATATAAATTTTATGGTTGATTGTAATTACAAATGGTTTTCTCTTTGAATATTTACTTGATGTGTTTTATTTGAAATTTGTTGTAAGCAATGTAATCTATTCTTTCATAATAAAACTACATGTCCTGACTGACTCATTTATATGCTTAGTGTCTAAGCAGCTATGCCTATGGACCAGAAATTTCGGCTGCTATGGGTATTATGTTGTAGGAACGGATTTTTGGAAGTTTAATGTCTATGTTCTTAAGGGATAGACGGTTATTATGGATGTTTGTCATTTTTTTAAGTAATTTATCAGGTGTGCGAAGCTGCGAGCAATAGCTAATCGTTACATAATAATATTTAAAAATACCTTAATTCTGCGTATTTCTCTAAATATTCTGACAGCAATGAAATGTCAGATTCACTTAGATTGATAGATAGGACTTTTTATTTATGGTGTACAAATAAGGGTTCTATCTGTCAATCTGATTTTTTACATATTTCCAAGAGTATACAAATACATAATGTACAAAAGGCGGCCTTATTGCAAAACGCAATTTCTTCCAGGCAACGTAAAGATAAATCATAATGTATTGAAGAGACAGTATGTCGGTTATCGCGATAAAAAGCCATATAGCGTATGTCCTACGTATCTCTATGCCAAATTTCATTGAAAACTCTGCAGTGGTTTAGCCGTGAAAGCGAGACAGACAGGTTTACTTTCGTTTTTATAATATTAGTACGGATTACAATCACTATTTAATAAAATAACATATTAAACGTCATATTATACACTCATTCGTCACTAACTCAGTTCTGACGTATAAAATTCTAATTAAAAATTCTTAAAACTATTTACTGTTGTCGCTTTCCTTATTTATTATAAACTTTATGCACTTTTGTACGTCGGCGGACTTAATGCCCAGAGCATTCTCTACTAGTCGACCTTGGGGTGGTGGAGAGATTTTATAAGGTAGGTGCACATAGGTTACAGATTAACAATAGACGAAAACTAATAGTTAACTGAATGCAAACATTTATGAACTAATATATCTTATATTTATCAGTAATGTCATTTGACAGTATACCTCCTCAGTCTATTTTGTATAGTGTACGATTATAACATTTAAGTATTTTTGTGTTTCTTTTATTGAAAGTTGCGTATGTGCATATATATTTAATTTAACATCCATTGTATCGGTTTCTGAATACAACTATAACCTCGCGGCATCTGCCTTACCAAATCTCTGCACCCTATAAAAGTTGGCTGGTAGAGAATGTCCTGGCATCTGCCGGTGTACACAGATGCATGAAGTGGTATTGTAAAAAAATAAATAAATAAATGTAAAAAATATCTGAGATCTGCATCTTTCAGTAATATGGATATGATTAGAGTAACCTTCGTGTTGGTTTTTAATTAGATCGAAATACGATAAAATCCTAACACTAAAATTAAAGTACATACCACTAAATTTACATTTAAATGAACTCAAAACCACTCAATGAACATTTAGGCAACATAACATGTTCAGAATAACATACATTTCAGTTAATAATATTCGGTAGGTATGTTGTAAATTATTTGCGAGATAATTCCGCCGTTGGATGAAATATTGAGCTGGTGTTCTCCTTGATATATAGATCTTTGTTGACGGAACATATTCTATTATTATTTTGTTCTTAGCCCACACAGATAAGTGAACTGAACATTTTGTTACCTGCGTTTGAAAGGTTTGGCAAAAAATAGAAAGATGTATAAAGGATCTTTTGTAAGCACCTGCTCCTATTGTATGAGATAGTTTCAAAAGCGTGTTGGCTACGAGTTTATCCGACTTGAATTATTTTTTATAGAAGATTGAGGTAAAAAAATAATACTGTTATATTTGTTTGCACCACAAAAATAGAAACCAAAGGTAGTGAATTTAAAATAAACCATTCGATTTGCATTTTACGTATCTGAGTTTCGTTGTGCCTATAAAAATACTTAAACTTTGTAAGTTTACTTACTATTAACAACAGCCTTTAATAGTTTATAGCTGGACATAGTCCTTTATTTAAAAAAGAGGTTTTAAGCCTTCCCTTGATGAAAAATCTAAGCCATATATAATTCATCTCATACAAAATATTCTAGATTTTCAACTAGCTAGCTTTCATTCGTAGTGATTAACCCCTAATTTTTATCATCTCTTGAGCAACAATCTTGTCTTTCCTAAGATGCTTTCAAGATTTAAAGGAAACAATCTTTAAACATAATTCAAATCTGTTAAAACCCTCTCAGTATGATAACTTAGGTTGTGTTTCAAATCAAAGAGCTATTACACCATAAATATGTATTTAAAAATACATTAACGCCCACTCAAGTATGGAATAAAGAGGTTTTGGTACAATAAATTAATGTTTTACTTAATTTTGGTTGAGCAAGATTGAAATTTACCGACGAAATTGTGTATGATACAAAGCAAAACGCCTACACGTTTTCTACAACACCGTTTATAAACTCATCTTGTTAACCATATATTTATTAACTCTTTGCATGTAACGCTTTCAACCATAATAGAATCACTAGCCAATTTTTTCGCTCCATAAATCTGGTAACGTAATACCCGAATGCTTTATTTTCATTTCGAGACTAAATCAACAGGGTCGGGCGTCTGTTTTGATATTTGAACGAAAAAACAATGTACTAGTGATATGCCAGAAAAGTCTTTTGCTATATTATAATTTCGTTGTAATTTATGTGCTTATCATATTAGATATGATCGATTTTTCATAAATTATAAGACTAAGCCGGCAAGTCCTGTTATGTAAAGTGACTACCAGTGATGGCTTGCAGCTCATGAATGTCAGGTGCGTTGTCGGCCTACGAGAGATTATTAGATAGAAGCATGGTATTCCCAGAGATGAACAAGAAAGTATTTAAAAGTACCTGTAATAAAATACTTAAATAATAAAATACTCTTCAAGTTGATTTTACGGCAATTAAGAGAAAAATGAAAAAGCACAGGAATAAATACGAAAAAATACCTAAAAAGAATCCCTTTCGTCTCATTCTGATGATTGTGTTATAATAATATTTCATAACCGTTTATTGCTACTATCATTTTCACAAATCATACAGCTTCTTACTCCAATAATGCCTACTTGACCTTTTCTTAAGGCTAAAATAACTTCAAGTATCAAATATAATTTACGTACCATCTACAAAACGAGTAATTTTTGAACATTTCGAGCACTTAAGCGCCTCTTTCATCAGACCCTTTTGGCTCCCACAAAAGGGTAGATAGAAATTATTTCCCCAATAGAATTTTCTCACATTGAATGAAAGAAAGCGCGAAGGGATTCATAGCCAGTGGTTTTTCTGAAAAAGAAACTCAAACGGGTGGTATTCAGGGGGAGACATGGTTGGCCGAGCATCGTCCTTAGATGTGCGACATATTTACGTTTGGTTTGATGAAAAGTGGAATATTTTTGCATAACATTAGGACAGGTTGAGCGTATTGATTTGTTGAGATTTACGGGGTTTTAGTTGTCATATATATTGTGTTACAATACAATGAAAAATTATATGAGTCGGCAGGGTGGTGCTTTGATATCACAATTTTTTACGTTAGTCTATTGACGTCCTCTGCTGAACTAATGTTTGTCTTTTAACAAGTTTTTATTTAGTTTCACTTGTCCCGATGTTTGTCTGTAATCAAATATTGCAAGTTAAATTTGATCCACTTCTCGATTTCTGATGGAACTGAAATTTGGAATATACATTTAGTTCTGATGATAATGCAATCATTTTAATCGGTGTTGTTATTAATCCGAAATTACCGCAGTAACTGAATAACACTCTCAATATGAGTATCAAATAAAAGGGCACAAGTTATTGTTTTTAATCACAAGTAATAAAAGCTGATTTTAAAAAAAAACTATTTTAAAATAATATCTTGTTTAATTTATTTAAATATGTCTTTTCCCAGTAAGGAAACGTCTTATAAGAATATCTCATCTTTGGCATTCTCTGATTTCACTAATGTGACAGACTGGTAAATGAGGTTAGTTTTAAATTTAAAATCTGTGTAACAGGTTAATATCTATACTACCTTCCCGTTTCCTATGTGTTAGATGTTATCCTAAACATTTGCGTTATCATTAAATGGGAGCATTTTGCATTTCAAGAATATTTAAAACGTTGGAACAATTAGTGCTAGTCCCGGTGATCGACGGACGAAGCTCTGGCAAAGAAAAAATATTACGCGACGCCAAAACACTAGTGAAAAGTGGGTGTTTATTGTACCTTTTTCTGTTCCTTCGGGGAATTATTTAAAAAAAAACGCGACTGCGTCTAATTTTTTTTTAATTATGTTGTATTTTTTTTTAATTTTGATGTACCCAGTATCTCTCTCACGGCTAAGACGAAACTATTGACACTACTTACTAACCGTTTAGGCTCTAGAGCGTGCCAAAAAATATACATACATACACTCGAAAGGCAACCAGTCACAGTGGGGTAAAAGGGCAAGCTCGGATGCTACTGGAACAGGGTATTCTCTCGAAACGGAAGACTATAACTCATTCAGTATAGCGTTGTTATACGTTTGCCTAATAACTTTCGCAAAACCTTTGAATATATCATAGACAACTTCACAAAACACTGGCTTTCTGATGAAGTTGTAATAGTTAACTTTACCACACACCTAAAATTAGGAAAGTTGGAGGTATTTAAATTGAGGTAGATAGACTTATCTGAACTGTGTACTATAGAAGGAAGTTCGTATAAAAGTCATCAGCGATTAGATAGAAATATGTACAGATTTTTATCACAACGAACTTTTTTAGCTCTTGTGCTGATATAACACGCTAACAGATTGCCTAGAAATGCGTATATCTACCTGTGTATAAAATATTGTAAATATGCGATTTTTTTGATTGATTTTTTTTCATATGATTAATAAAAGAAAAAAAATTGTTCGAATACATTGCAAAATTGATTACATAGAACCGTTTCATATTTGGGTACTTTATTCATTTATCGATTTATTAAGTACAGTCAATCGGTACAAAAATAACGCGTATTGAAAAATTGCAAACTTTTTCGATTTAGGTGTAAATTAAAATGTATATAATAGTATATAATATTATTGGAATAATTAGAATTAGTCCATTGACAAGCTGCAAGTTATAAATATTTTATATTTAATGAAATGAATGAATAATCAGTAATTATATGAATACTGATTGTATTAATTCCTGTGGTGACTAACAATTTAGTTTTTATCAGTCCATTTCATTGACCAACAGAAGAAAACCACTGCATGGTTGCGGAATTATTAATTAACCACATTCTCCACATTTAATTAATTTGCATTGGTTAAATTCACAATTATTATTATGAATTGCTGTTTACTAAGTAATTTATACACTCATTTGTCGGCACTTGATGGAACCTGTTACAATACATTCTAAAATCGGTCCCGATCGTACTTTTGTTTACATTTTAGCATTAACCTTTATTAATGCAAAAAGACGAAACTAGTCAGGTGTAAATTTAATGAATATAGTGGAATAACTACAAGCGGGTTCGATTTTAGAATCTATTTCTAATTACTGAATACAAAGATAAAAATTACATTCTAAACAGAATTTAACAACACTCCATTGTTGGACATAGCCTCTCTCCTTCTTCTCTTCTTTCTGAAGGAGATTTTAGCCTACTACACGGAGCAGAGATAGATGGGTATTGGTTTTGTTTTAAGTTTTTTTATGTTATACACAGTTGTCCCGTTTGTCTGATCTTACGAAACCGACGTAATGAATATAGATAGGTGCCACTCCGTATAACAGCTTATGTTTACAGCGTGCACTGTAGGTGGTATACCGTGGGAGAGCCACGCTTCGGCATGAATGGGCCAGCTCGACCGGAGACATACCACGGACTCACAGAAAACCGGTCTGAAACAGCGCTTACGCTGTGTTTCATCGAGTGAGTGAGGATACCGGAGGCCCATACCCCAATCCAACGCCCCCTATCCCCCTCACCATCCTCTTTCCCGCCAGGCCGCCATAGTGTGGGTCACCATACAGCATTGTTCTTTTTCGCATTGAGGATGGTGACCACCACTCTTAAATTCCGCTCATGCTTTCCATCAGACAGGGCAGAGTCATTTTGGCAGCTTAAAAAAAAAAAATCATATATCATTTCTAACTACAAAACTTTAAAAACCCTCACACGTCAAGTTTCTTTCATAAATCCTCTAACAACTTCAGCATTTAGCCTATCCATTTCAACAATGTCACTGAAAGGGTGTAAGGTATCCTTCTTTGTTAAATTAGATTGCTCCCTTTCCTATGTACGGCATGTCCATTCATCCCTAAACAGTGGTACTGGACAGGCTCATTGTCTTTGTAATTAAGTTCACAATTTGCCAAACAATTTAAATTTATTAACTTGGCATTTTAGGATGTTTTAGTGACGGCTGTTGTGATGTGTTGATTTGGGTTAGCAAAAAGATCTTGGGTTAACTAAACTTGAATGGAACTAGTTCAAAAATAGTTTTATTTTAAGTTAAATGTACTTGCAGTAAATCAGGGAGAAAATCATTATCATTAAATAAGGCTTCACTCTAAATACCTGCTTGTTTATTGTCTATATTTTTCGATTCATAGCAACGCACTGGATACTAAAGAGCATATTTTATCATTTTTCTTTAATACCCGTTCCAATATATTGATTGAAGTTGTTTAAAATTTATCTGCCCTACGTCAAATACCTTACAAGTTCAAGGTAATTGCAAAATTTCATAAAATAATTAATAATTAAGAACAGCCCCATGGCCAGGATGGAAGTGTTTCTTGTTGATTCTCTTTCTACAATCGTTAATGACTCAATAATCTTATATTGTTAGTAAATATATTGGTTTGACACGTGACTTAGCGTTGATAGATTTCATTCCTTTACATTTGTTTGGTTTTTATCATCGTTTACGTTTATACAATGTTTGTAGAACTTACAGTTTGCTGCTAACACTCAGTTACTTAATATACGCCGTATCTCTAAATAAGTTTCGGTGCTATTTCTTCCTTATAACTTTGTTTGCCAACTTCGTTATTGCTATTGTCAAGTCATATCAGTGGCAGGGCAAGGGTGAGCTGAACTTTTTTGATGACCAGTCTTCTCGTGTATGGGGAGCCATTATTCGGTTAATACTATCCAGAATTCAATTTATTGGTAATACGGGGTCGAAACTTACCATTCTGCTCTGTTTTTCTCTCTCACTCTATTGTTGTCTCACTTTCTTTTATTTACAGGTTTGAATAACAATTAGTCGTAAATTTTATTACAATCACCGTGTTGTTGACAATTTGTTTTTAATTTATTGGTGACTTGGAAGAGAGTTTATATAAACAAATTTCATTTGATGACTTGATATACTCTTATTGTGAAATCTGAATTCTGCCCTTTTTTGGTCATACTGCAATATTTTCGTCTATTTTGTAGTAGAATAACACGACTTTAGGGGAGGATTAGGTGGACTATGTATGCGATTTTATTCAGATTATATTAATAATAATAAATATTCCGGACATCTAATACACGGCATCTAGTCCCAAACTAAGCATAGCTTGTATTATGGGTACTAGACAACTGATATAAATACATATACATATATATACTTTTTTTTTGTAAATACACACATATCATACATAGAAAACACTCAAACTCCGAAACAGATTTGCAGATCATACAGACATTTTATCCGACCCGGGAATTGTACCCGAGACCGCAAGAACAGCAGTCGCGTACAGAACCGCTTCGCCACCGAGGTAGCTACAAGGCTATAACAAAGGGATCGTCTTTTTGATTAATACCATAAAATACTGGTCAAGAAATAATGCACATCGACCTATAGAAAGAGACATTCAGTTAATTTCGACTTTGTAGAGCATTGTCGCTTTGTAGGCTGTGGACACAGCTTACTTTATGTAACACTTTATATAAGTGATCGCGTTAATTCTCGTGATAATAATTATTACAGCTACATATGTCAAGCTTCAAAGCACTTTCCACCACAATCTATGCTTCGTCATCATCACCAGTCCACGTGACGATGATGATAAGCAGAGGTGCTGGATAGAGATCTCGCCAATGTTGCTTTTAAGTTGTCTGTAATACTCAAAGTCCCCTTTCTTCTTCTTTTTAGCGTTAAGAAAGCAAACATAACGTGTCAATATAATACTAGAACGAAGCCACTTTGACTGCTAGTACTATTCATGCATAGATATTACATTTCTTTTAAAGAATCTGTAGTATTATTCTTCTATACACGTTTCGAAGAAATGAACATAAATACAAGTCAGTGAGGAAAATGAACAGGCCTGGTGGGCTGCAGCGAAGGCAAGGCCCCAGTGGGATGCTCCTTACATGTGCAGCGTGCGAATTTCATACCAAAACCCTGAACGCTATTATGTACATGAATTGATGAAATTTAAGGATATTGTACTATTATTTTTGATACTAAAACAGACTCAATCTTTAAACAATTATGTATTTCAACTACGGGAATGCCAAAACTTTATGATTCACCATAGAGCCTAAACTACTGAATCTATTTTAATGAATGAAATGTCAATTGATTCGTAATAATGGCCCAGGTGGCATACGACATATAAATTTTATCAAAACTGTAAAGTATCTTCACTCGGTCGCGCGGAGGGAATTGAGTCCTGCCTGTTACCACTGCGACTGCAGTGAGGACTCGGCCCAGCACATGCTGGCGGTATGCCCCGCTTGGGCGCCCCAGCGTCGGTCTCTCACTGCAGTCATCGGAAGAAATCTCTCGCTGCCGGCCGTCGTACGCTCCATGGCCGGCGGCGAGAGCAGTTTTACCGCGGTCGCGACCTTCTGCGGCCCGGGAGGACGATCTCCACTCGGACCCGATCCGCCGCCGGCGAACCGGGCGGCGGAGGCGCGCCTGTCAGCGCCTCATGCCGCCCTGAGTGTGGCCGCGGATGGGCGGGACGGGTTTCCCCCCGCCCCAACCGCTTCACAGTCCAGCCGCGAGGGGGCGACGTTACGCGTGTGCCGTACGTCGCCTAAATTGAGAGCTTTTATCAACAGACGGGGCCCGCTTCAGCGCGGTCAAGCGCTGAGAGGGGTCAGGATGGCGTAACAAAGCGGTTCCTGGATTTTCTCGTCTCAGGCGCAGAGTGGCACAACAACAACCCATAATGTCCCACTGCTGGGCTCGGGTCTCCTCTCAGGAGAGGGTTAAGGCCATACGTCCCCACGCTGGCCAAGTGCGGGTTGGGGACTGGCAAGAATACGTTGTGGCTACGTAAATCTTGCCGTTGGATGTTTTTAAGCCGTCCGAAGGCCTCCAACTAAGCTTCACGACTGTTATCGTATGATAACAACCGGGAACGACTGCTTAACGTGACCTCCGAATCACGGAGACGCTCATGGTAACATGCCACCAGCGGTCACCCATCCAGGTACTGACCGCGCTATCGTTGCTTATCCTCGATGATTGTGATGATTGCAGAGTGGCACACCGTGTGGTTTTAGTCGGTTCGATTCCGACACAACACCCGCCGGAAACACCGGTGGGGTGAAGCCCCGAAGGGGTTTCCACACGTAAAAAAAAAGTGGTTTAAGTGATCCCGGATGGCGTAAGAAAGCAGTTCCCGGATCCCTCCCGTCTCAGGCTCAGAGTGGCACGCCGTGTGGTTTTAGTCGGTTCGATTCCGACACAACGCCCGCCGGAAACCCCGGTGGGGTGAAGGCCCGAGGTGGTTTCAACACGAAAAAGAAATGGTTTAAGTGATCACCACACCGCTTCCTACTGCGCCAAGTATTGTGGGTTCAAATCCTACATGGGACAACACTTTTTGTGATCCATAAATTGTTGTTCTAAGTCTGAATGTTCTTTGTGTCCGTGTCATGTACGTTTGTAAAGTCCCCCGCGATACAGGGTGTATATTCCTAATGTGGGAGTTGTCTTTTTTGGAAAAAAAATGTATATTAAATAATAACTATTAATTTATTCAGATTATATTCTACTCTAGTGTTCTGAAATCTGGAACTGGTAATAATCTCCCATAATCAAGTTACGCGCCTCAGTAGAAAACTGTTTAATCGAATCTGCTTGACTTGACAGTTTCAAAGACCTGTCCGCCGGCTCGCCCCGCTGAGTTGTTTAAAAAATATAAGGGCCCAGCTTTACCATAAATTTCTCCAAGCCAATCAAGATATTTTCGAATCACTGTAATTTTATCTTCAATGAAACTAAGACCTTGAATTGTTATTGTCAATGGCATTGGCTACAATGACTACGTGATTTAAACTGTATTCGATTAAGACTAGATTTTTCTTTTTCGGGTGTATGTATGGATATTTCTTTGGCACGCCCTAGAGTCTAAACGGCTTGTCGTATTTTTATTTGAATGTGTCAATAGATTGGTCTCAGTCGTGAGAGTGACACAAAAATACTTAAAAAAAATCTTGTCTTTTAGTTCTTTCTATCCTTTCAGTTCTTCAATGAATTTAATAAAGATGGCAGATGTTAACGTAGTCGAGATTTTTTTTTAAATAATTGGATTGATTTTTTGACATTGTTTTTTTTTAAACTCCTGCATTAGGAATATACATTCCTGTGTCACGGGGATCTTTACAGACATACATGAAATGGACACAAAGTACGCCTAGACTTAGAATAGCAATTTATGGATCACACAAAGTGTTTTCCCATGTAGGATTTGAATCCACAACACTTGGCGCAGTAGGAAGCGGTGTGGCGACCACTGAAACCACTAGGCCAACCGTGTAGTCAATTCGTTTCTTGTTTTATGTTGTGCAATGACAATCTATTATGTATGTTACTAGCTCCTACCCGCGGTGCTACTTGCGGTTTTTGTGTAACCTTTACAACAACTCCTCCTCAAACCTACGAGGCACCAGCTCCAAGGAACTACATTCATCTTCTAGACTTTGTTCACTACACAGCAAAAATAAGAAGACGTATGTTATTTATTTACTGAACACAGTGAAAATCCCTGATTATACTAATAATATATCGCTTTATTGTTCACCAGATAATCAAAATCCATAATTTAAAGTTAGGTAGGTTGGTAGTACAACTGACAGCCTTATTACTCAATCGCAATATCTTCCAGGCAACCGTGAGTTGGAAATACATAACGTAATTGGGCAGAGGTATAGTGTAGCGTCTGGTACATTAGAGAGTAATTTAGAAAAGGAAAACAAAGCTATACAAATAGATATTAATAACAATATTATATGAAGTACTGGTGACACAAATATATGGTTACATACACATAATAAGCGAGATTAGTAGGTGTAATACACAACCTGGAATTCAATACTGTGACCCAATTGATTGTAATAACAGTTGATTATGAGTTATTGTTGCAGAAACAGTTGATTATTGAGTATTGGTTACCTTCCAGGTATAATAAATTCCAGGTTGAATATACCCAATTCTTAGAAAGATCTAATAATAAGTGTGTCTTCAACTTTTGTGGTTTTGCTATTAAGAATCAAAGATGGCTTTGTACAATAGATAATTAAGAAATCTCGTTCGTAACTTTGTAAATACGAAGTCAAACTTAAGTGATCGGGACTCCGTTACTTCTTGAATTCTTACGCAAATGATACTAGCAGTAAATCGCATGGCATATAATAAATAATAATATCTCATTACAAGAACTTTACTCATTAAAACGTAACCGAATACTTTTCTGAATAAATTTGTTCAACAAGTCAATATCTCGGAGGGCCTAACTCGTTTTGTATTACAAATTACAAAGCTTTGCCCAATTCACCTGTTATTTTAAATTTATAAAGTTTGGTTTGTCTTGGCTTTTTGCTTAATATTTTCCTGTTTTAGAACTGTGGGTATATTATAAAGTGCAGGACATGTAATTTAACTCTGCCCTTAGTATTTGTGTACCGGTATCTTCACTGGTTGGTTTGGCGGACCGCTGTGGAGGCTTATGTCCAATAATGAATGTCTTCCGATTGAGACGACGGTCATTATGATGAAACACACGCATTTGGTGAAAAAAAATAAGTTTAGAAAACTCTGAACCGACTACGTTAAACGTTATCTAAAAGTGGTGAAACAAATATAAATCTTGGAATGCATAACTTTTCTTAGTCTTTCATGGCTTTTACACATAACTTTAGTTTTGTTGCACAGATGGACTTATCATAACATTTATTTCCAGACGTTTCGAACGGGTTAAACCACTCGTTGGTAGGGCAGAAATGCAAACGTATAGGATGGGTAAGGTAGAGCCGTGGTCCCTACGTTTTGGCTTCTTCGTAGTTTGGTAAATGAAAGTAGCTTTACATCGGTGTTCTGTGACCCCGTAGTGTCATGCGCTGACCGGATTGTATCAAGGCATCACATTCAACTGCCTGTAATATACCACTACTGGACATAGGCCTTTCTTAAGCAAGAAGGTGTTGACCTACTGTACCCTGGCCATATGGGTGGAATAATGATAGTTTCAAGTTTTTCTTCTCTTTGCAGTGATGATGTCCTGTTTAGTTTACTGTCTTAATCTTTTTTAATGACACCAATGGTATAACTAGGGCAGTGATACACCAAAGCTTGGTTTGTGCAAAATATTCTGTCCCGAAATGTTGAGTGCTATGTGTATGTACCCTACTCGGTATATATTGGATCTGTAGCGCGTATTCTGAATAAGAATCATTTTAGGTATCATATCGAAGTGTCTATTGTGATACTGTCCTCTATGAGATATTAAAGTGGATTATATGAAAAGACAAGTTGGTTATGATATCTGTGTTTGATGAGAAACCATCTCTTGTTTCTCAGTTTAATTTAATATATATAGATAATAAATATTTTTCGGACATCTTACACACAACGCTATCTACACCCAAGCTGAGCAGAGCTTGTGTTATAGGTACGATAACTGATATAAATACAATTATACTGTTTTTTTATACATACATACTATACATATAAAACACCCAAACTCCTAAACAAATATTACAGGTAATTCAAACATTTGGTTCGACTCGGGAATCGAAACCGAGACCTCAAGCACAGCAGTAGCATACGCTACCACTGCGTCACCGAGGCAAATAGTTTATCATCAAGAAAATCATACAAAATCTTAACATTTACTGTAACAGCCACAGTCAATATGAAAACAATATGATTATGTTACGCCTAAGACAAGTAATAAAATAATTATAAAATTCATATTTTAACATTCTCAGTGTGTGTGTGTACATGTGTGATTATATATATTTATTCAATGACCCATCAACTTCATCATGGTATCGTAGTTAGTGGAACCTAATATTAACTTGTGTGAGTAGTATGTAAACCCATGTACCGTTCGTTTTCTTTTTTCGAACATCAAAACAAAAAAAAATGGTACCCTAATAGGATCATATTGTTGTCCATCTGTTTTTTATTTGAAATGTGTTTTCTAATGTTGTTTTATCGTTTTGTTCCAGGTAATGATAATTAACTCTTGAACGTATTGTGACATCTAAAGCACATATTTTAAGTGAGTAATATATTAACTCTCTGTATTTATTATCTTAGAAGTACCATTTTAAGCCTACATTTGTATAAGAAAGAATATTAAGTAGTGTTCTGGTCAACCAACAAGTAAAATTATTAAACAAAAACTGACTGCATCAATATCTGTCATCTTTGTTAAATTAAGTTTTTTTAAAAAAACACGTAAGTTGCATATAAATATTCGTAATCACCGTTAATCCTATATTTTCATGTTCAATTCGATCCATCCTAAAGTTGCCTGGAAGAGATTGCTTTTGGCAATAAGGCCGCCCTCTGTACTCTCCGTCTCACATTTTATGTACTCTCTTCTAACTGTAATATTATAGTGTGCAAATAAAGAGTTTTCTATCTATCTATCTCAATGTATTTTAAAAACATTTTCCTTTGAGATTAATTTTTGGCGCCAACAATCCAAAATTTTGTTTTGTTTTTAATTTTAATGCACTCAGTGTCACTCTCACGACTAATACAAATCTATTGACACAAAAAATACGCAAAGCTGTTTAAGTTCTAGAGCTTCTCAAAGAAATATACATACATATGTAGACTCGAAAATAATAACCTTCCTTACGCAGTCGGGTGAAAAGTATGTGATATTGTTATTTTATTTATTTATTTATAACTTTATGCACTTTAGTACATCGGTGGCGGCGAATGCCCAAGGCATTTACTACCAGTCAACCTTAGGGTGGTGTAGAAATCTTGTGAGGTAGGCGCGCGTATGTTTCGTACCTATTTCTACTACTACGAACTAAGTCGAAAAACTCTGAAATGAAAATACAAATTTAATTTATTTATACACATCGACAATATCTTTACGCTATTTTCAAACTTTCTCATAAATTCGTAGTGTTATATACTGTCTGACCTATAAGAATATTTCTCTTCTGATCTGACTGCGACTGTCGCCACAGCAAACTAACATGATTATAATGAGTTTCAACGCCCGAGGGCTATTGCATCTCTTCCCGATTCCCTTTCTATTATAAAGACAAATAATGTTATAGAAATACGTTTAGACACAAAATTAGACGCACTCCGGTACGTTATTCTACAATTTCATTTTTCTCTCATTAGCCGCAGGCCTTCGCTAAATGAATTTTGTTTTGTACGAGATTCAATTTATCTGACCTATATCAGTTGTGTAAGCGATTTTGCCGCTGAAATGTAAAAACCGGAACGTGGAACGTGTGATATTGTGGAATGATTTTAGTAAAATTTGATTTCATTTTCATAAAATTTAATATAGCGGGGGTTTTCGGGGGTGTTTAATCGGTCTTGATAGGATTCATTTAAGTAAATTATGAAAAAAATATACCGTAAAAAGCTCAGTCATCCAGTTAATACTTTTAAAATAAATTGTTGTTTATCAAACAAAAAATACTTATATTTCATTCATTGATCATACTATCGATCGATTGCCCGTCAAAAAATGAATTTGAAACCCCTAAAATCTTTAGTAGTTTATTTTTTTCATAGATTTTTACCATACTATTTCTAGTACTTAAATAAATCTAAAATTAAAGCAATAACCAATCGAAACATACGAGAACACCAATTGAAAACACAATAAGCACGCGAATACACATTTTTTTAATCTTTATTTACGGAGCTTAGCCACAATTTTGATCATGCCGCTCCAGTACGCCTTTTATTATCTATATTTTTTACCTATTCGTTTGTCTTCACACTGCTTTACAGAAACTATGCAGCTGACAGCGTAGCATGTTGTTTCATTCAGGAATGTTGTTAGTCTTATCAACTATTACTAGAAATATGCTTAAAAATCGTACGAGCTATCAAGCTAGCTGCATGGTGCTCGAAATTTAGATAGGCAAAATTATACAGATATTTAGTGAAGTTATGTTACTGAAATGTTTCGGCAACAAAGTTTAATGTTCACCAGAATTCCAGTTCGTTACTGTTCTATCACCTAACGATTAAATGTCAGCAGTCATCTCAGAAGGACAAGGAATTACCATTTAACACGCTTTTTTTATTTATTGATCTGCTAAAATGACTCTACCTCGCCTGATGGAAAGCATAAGCAGAATCATAGAATGGTGAACATCATACTCATTGTGAATGCAGACAATGCAACAATCTAGTGGCTTAGTGGTGCTTCTGCATCATTGGACCTCCGGTCTAGCACTTACCAACGAAACAGCACAGCTCGAACGCTGTCAAATTACTTTGATATTCTGCGCGAGGGTAGTACCACCCCAGTCGAGGCGGTCCGTTCGTGTTGAAATCAGCATAGATCTACTAGATAGAGCTTCATGCACTTACATTTTATTTACAACTTCATGCACTTGTGTACATCGGCAGACTTAATGCCCAGGGCATTTTTTACCAGCCAAACTTTGGAAGGTGTAGAGAGCTAGTAAGGTAGATGCAACGAGGTTACTGTTGTAGTCAGCAACATATACTTATAGCTTGCATTGATATGAACTAACAAACGTTAATA
Source organism: Hyphantria cunea (assembly GCA_003709505.1). Classification (NCBI taxonomy): domain Eukaryota; kingdom Metazoa; phylum Arthropoda; class Insecta; order Lepidoptera; family Erebidae; genus Hyphantria; species Hyphantria cunea. The sequence continues at coordinate 471,845 of PKRV01004380.1, read as the reverse complement.
CGCATATAAACAAATGTATACATACACAAATATAAATAAATACAATGCTTTTATGTATAATACCATAACTATTTAAACTTCCTGTATTGAATGTTGTTAGAATTTCAATGAAGCGAATCTCGAGTTCGAATCATGAGAACGTAGGCAAAGTTGTACATATACATTGCGCCCAGACACACATGAAAATGTCGTTTTCTCAATAATTTTTGCCTTGGTTAAGAATCGAACTTATGACCTAACCTTACAGCAAGGATCAGTAACCACTGAGCTATCAGAATATTGAAATAGCATCTAGATTCAGGATGTACTACCATATTATCAATAAATCAAACAATTACAGCTCTAAAGCTAGCTCTTACATCATTCTTTATTTTTGAACGCAGCTCCTGCATTAGGAATATACATCAAGAGCGACTTAACAAACATACATGAAACGGACACAAAGTCCACCCAGACTTAGAACAATAATTTGTGGAGCACTCAAAGTGTTCTCCCGTGTAGGATTTGAATCCACAACTTGACGAAGTAGAAAGTAGCGTGGCGATCCCTTTAACTTCTAAGCCACCCGTTCTAATATGAAAGCATTTATCGATGAACGTGTTCTATGAGATATTGCCATTGAAATTCCAATAACCTCGACCCAATTCCATCGGAACCCGAATCGTTTAATGCATCCTACCTTCAAAGATTAGAATCGTAATAAAATATGGCTCTGTTTACTTCTTATGCCGTAAGAGGAGTGTTGAACTAAAATTCACTTTAAACATTTAATTTTTTTTTACTTTTTTCTCTTTTCGCACCTAACTGCCCATGGATTCGTAATTGTTTTTTTTTACAATGTTTTTTCCCATCCCAAAGTTGCCTGGAAGAATTTGTTTTTTGTCGACAAGGCCGCCATTTGTACACGGTAATTCGATTGATGTAATATGTAATCTATATATTTATTTAAACTGTTATACCCCTGTATACAATGAAGTGTATTCTATTCTATTCTAATCTATTCTAGACTATTCTATTCTAATCTATTCTATTCTATTCTATTCTATTCTATTCTAATCTATTCTATTCTATTCTATTCTATTCTATTCTATTCTATACTCCTCTTACGTCTATAAAAAACAGTATGTGTCCATTTTAATAGTTACTCTCGATAATTCGTCTAAGTTTTTTCTATGAATTCTAATATTGTCCTAGATTATACATGTTAGATGGCTGACAAGACGTACATATATGTAACTTAAGATGCATAAATTTTTTTGACTATTTGTCAAACAATTTTTTCTTCTCTTTACCTGTATTTGTCACGTATTTTGGAATCAGTTTTTTGAGGTTACAATCATTTCCAAAATGAAAATAATGAAACAATCTCCCAACGTAAAAAAAGGAAGATATAAGTTCTAAAAAAAGATTGTATTAGGTAAAATGTTGTCAATTTTTATAAATAAACAATTACAGATCCTAAAAATTGTTAGGGATATGGTATTTCATAGTGAAACCTATCCGTAAAATGGATTCTAATACCCCTTAAGGGGCTTAAAGTATTCAGGTCGACTTAACCAATAGCTTTGTAAAAGTATGAGAATACTTATCACTTAAAACATAATATATAACTTTAAAAGCTCGAATCTCCGAAGTCAACCGAAATTCGATAACGTATCGGCTTCAATTACGGCTGTCAACGGGTTGAAAGGAATTCGGTAGCTCAATACCGCCTGCAAGGAAATGGAATTGCAAACTTTGATAAAAACGCCTCAGCAAATGATATATGTATGGATTTGAATGGATTTTTCATGTGGGAGAAGATATTGTAAATAGATTTTGGTAAAGAAGCTTAAGGTTTCTATAGCACTCTACTTAGCTATAAAGTATTTTTTAAGTTTTTCAGCTCTCTTTTGCAGTGACATTAGCCTGCATTATCGAGTGTTAGTGACGATCAAGTGGCGACACCAATAATCATGAATACTAGTGGTCGCCCAGTCGTCGAAATTCAACCATATTCTTTTTTTAGGTTTCTCACTTCTACCCTTACAAACATTAAGTATGCCAAATTTTGCACTCCTCAGTTCACATGATTTACTTAAAAAGGGATACAAATATTTTGCTTTACGTATAAATATATAGATTACTAATATTGTATCTAAAATTCAAAAGATGACGTTGTTAATAATATCGTTTTGTTGATTAATATTGAAAGAAGACGGCTAGAAAGAGCTGGATGCGAGAAGCCGAAGATCGACCTAGGTGGCGTGCAATTGGAGACTCCTATGTCCAGCAGTGGACTGCGATAGGCTGATGTAATAATGACAAATATTTCTAATATAATGATATACTTACAACCAAAACAGCTATCCACCTTTTGCTTGGGCCCAGGTTTTCAAAGCACCATGAAGCATTTTTATTACTAACCTTTCAATGAATTTGCCAAAAAAAAGCTAGAACGTCGCGTTTGAAAGCACATGTGTTTCAATCAAGCTGCAGTGAAAACAGATACAGGAGAGGCACAGTTCGTTATTTCCATATATCACACAGGCGAGATTGTTGGTATCTGATGTTTTGATAAAAACGGTCGGTGCAACCGTTTGTGGATATTTTGAGGTTACATAGGCGACGCCGCGACAATTGTTTATAGTTAGTGGCACTTCACAATGTTTGTATGCAGTCGAAACTAAGCTAAGTAAAACTTCTAATTTAATTCAATATTAGTGTTTTACATAGTATATCTAAAGCGCTTGAAACCCAGCAGTAAATAAGTAGTTTGAAAAATTCTCCTCTTAATTTTACAGTGTGTTTAGTACTTATAAAATTAATTAATATGATTGTGAAGTGAAAACTGTAAGCAGGTTTATAAGCGGAGTAAGTTCTTGTTAGTGGTTATGGAAACTGTCACGTGTTTTCACTGCTTTGTACTTTTTGGTCATCAATAGCCTTTATTCTCATTATCTTTCGTTTGTTAAGAAAAAAATTTCACGTAAACACACAGAGTAACACTAAAAAAAACATAATTTAAATATTTTTTGCTACTACCTTTATGGAAAGTCCATTAAAATAGTTATTTCAGGTAATATTTACATAAAATCAATCATATTTGCTTAAAAGTCTTATCATCTTTCCTGCTATTTCAAAACATTAGGATTTTTTTAACACGCACAAACATTTCGATCTCCAGTGTTCAGTGAGCTCATGAACGCTGTACTGGTTGTATAATCCATTGGCTGTCAGCTTTATCGGGAGCACAAAGGCACTGGTGGTCTGCATTACACGTGTACACTGCCCAAATAATCCAGTCGACATTAGACAGGCACTCGTATTTCCAGGTGAAAAGATTTGTGCCAAAAATATCTGCTCATTTCGACAAAGTTTGGTTTTAAGAGGAACGTTCGTAATTTTTAATGATCGAATAAGGTAATTAATTTGTTAAGTAATACATTACCTTGGTTGATCACCTAAATAGATCATTGTTTCCATGAGGTCTTGCGCTATTACAGGCAGGCGCTATGAGGGAACAGATTTTCTTTGAAACCATCGTTCCCGGCTGCCTCTATCGAGGACTTCAATAGTATTATCTGATTTAAGTAATTCAATAGCTCCTAAAGAACATGATTATTTCTCATCCCTTTAGATGTATTTTGCTTGCATCATCATGCTTCATTCTTGCATTTTGAGTGGTGAACATTACTCTTGGATTCTATTCATGTTTTCCATCGTTCAATGTAGAGTAACTTTGGCAGACCCATACATAAAAAAATCAATGTGTTCAGAAGTATATTAAAAGTCGGCCCAGTGTGTGGTGCGTATTTTACATTTTTCTAGAAATCGCATATCTAACTGAAGGCTAGCTTTGGAAATGTTAGTCATTCGAGTCGATTTACACACATGTGACATCACGCGTTTGTAATTCTACATGACGTAGTAAGTCAAAGGAAAACAGTCGTAGATTATGTGTACAACGTGTATTGGTTTATATTGCAAATCATAGTGCAACCGTTTCCCCTGTAAACCATAATTATGTATTTTTCCAATAGTATATGAAAATTTGGTCGTATATCAAAAACCCCGTTGATCACACACAACAATAACCCATACCTGCAAATATTTGTTTTAGAGTTTCAGTGTTTTCTATGTACTTATTTACACAAAAAGTAGGTATAACTATATTTATATCAGTTGTCTAGAGCATAATATAAGTTTTGCTTAGTTCCACACTAGATGGCCTTGTGTATTTGATCTCAAAAATATTTATTATTTATTTTTATTATTACCATGATAACTAGTATTAAAGTGAAGCATCTCAACATTTTCATTAAACGTCAGACTGTAATTTTCGCCTATGCTTAGCACAAAAGGGGCATCTTAGTAAACGGGAGGGATAGCACAGGTTAAAATTGACATGCCCCCCACCCCCGCCATTGAAACTATTGTTGAAGTTCATTCAAAGCATCTGTCAGGGACAGGGGAGGATTATACCTGCGCCCCTCAACGATTAGTATCTTAGCTATAAGTTTGTATATCTGCTTTTGAAGGTAGATAAACTTGACGGTTTGGCTGTGTTTGAAACATGCTGGGTTTCCTCGTTTAGTTTCGTTGGAATCGACAACCATGAATATATTTCAGACGAGCTTTTGCTAGCGACACGCGACTCAGCCTTCGCGTATGTTGGTCATCGCGATAAGGAGTAGCATACGTCCTTCCTCAGGAATCAAAGTATTTCCATGTCAAATATATAAATTGGTACAGCGGTTTAGCCGTAGAAGCGTACCATATAAATTTACATGAACATGTCTTCCTTTCGAATTTATAACATTAGAATGACAGTGGGAGCACCAAGCTTCGACACGAATGGGCTGGATCGTCCGGAGTGATACCACGGCCCCACAGAAAACCAGTGTTAAACAGTGCGTGCGGTGTGTTTCACCGAGTAAGTGAGGATACCGGAGACCCATAAACCAAACTCTCCCCATCCCCCAAAGGTCGGCAACGCACTTGTGACAACTCTGGTATTGCGCGCGCTATGGGCGGTGGTAATCGCTTACCATCAGGCGATACGTATGATCGTTTTCGCCCTACTACATAGAAAAAATACATTTTGTCCCCTTTATAAAACGAACAAAAGAGCATATAAAAACCAGTTATAATATTAGAAGTACTTCTAACAACATTCGATTGAACACAATCAACAGTCTCGGCCGATATCCAAACATTTGCTGAGTGATAAGTATGTGTTTGACCGTCTGTCACTCGGCCCACGCGTTTCCCAGAAACCATTTTGTAATGCAAATAATGACGATTAGACTTGTTATCTGTATAACCGGATATTGGGGCTATTAGGTAATTGTTAGTATAGGCAGTAGGTAGTTTTAGTAAAGAAAATAAAAAAAGTCACTTATGACGTCATTATATTAATGTATAAATGTCTCAAATATTACTTTTACGTTTACTTATTACTATTACTTTTTTTTTTATATATTTAAGCTGCTAAAATGACTCTGCCCTGCCTGATGGAAAGCATGAGCAGAATCCAAGAGTGGTGGTCACCATCCTCAATGCGAAAAAGAACAATGGAGCATGGTGACCCACACTATGACGGCCTGGGGGGAAGGGGGATGGTGAGGGGGATAGGGGGCGTTGGATTGGGGTATGGGCCGCCGGTATCCTCACTCACTCGATGAAACACAGCGTAAGCGCTGTTTCACACCGGTTTTCTGTGAGGCCGTGGTATCACTCCGGTCGAGCCGGCCCATTCATGCCGAAGCGTGGCTCTCCCACGGTAAGTTTTTACCTATTACTATTATTTTTACTTATTACTATTACTTTTAAATTTCTAGCCTGGAATATACTTTGAAAAATGATGTAGAATGTTGTTACTATAGTGGTAGTATTGACCTTTGAGTATCCAAATTATGTTTAACTTTAAAAACATTCACTGAAATGATATTATAGTCAAATATATATTTTTCGTGTTGCGATTTGTAAACAAACTCCTCCGAAACAGCTGGACCGATTTTTATGAAAAGTTCAGTTGTGTCCATATCGGATTGGTCTGAGAATCGGCCAAAATCTATTTTTCATACTCCTAAATAATAAAGCTGACCTACCCCTAAACATATTTTTTTCGTGAATATTACCTAAAGTTTTGAATACTTGTTTTAGTAACTATGCCTGCTTTAGATGTTGCAGTCGCAAACGAAAACATTACACTTCCGTTTTCCTTCTTTTCTTCTACACAATCCTCGTCCTGACAATGACAGACACATGAAAAAAAACATTATCCAATTTAGTGCAGTCGATCGGGAACGATGCGGGTTACATACATTTCGAAGATCCTTATTTATTTTTATAGAAATATATTCATGTTATTATAATCAAAACTATACCCAGACACAGAAAAAAATATCTTGTCCACACAACATTAATTTGTGCTAGGTGAGAATCGAATCCATGACCTCTAACTTAGTAGTCAGTGCCACTAATCACTATATTAACAGATATATAAAGTTCTTATGATATATCAGTACGATATTACCCCCACTATTGGATACAAACGTACACAATGAACACCCTGACTCAGAACAACAATTTGTGGATCACGCAAAGTATTGTTCTGGGTGGGATTTGAATCCACAACTCTTAGCGCAGTAGAAAGCATCGTGGCGACCGCTTAAACCATTAGGCTAACCGTGTATTATTCCAATCCTAGCTTTCCATCAGGCTGAGTAATTTTGGCTACTATATGTAAAAATAATATCGATAATATCGTAGAAGAAAATAATATACTTAAAAATTATTTTTCTGTTAGCTTCATGTGTCAGTTACAAGAAAAAAGAATGTCGGAAAAAATATGAAAAACAATTTCCATGTAAGATTAATCTTTTAGTCGACAACTCTTTTCACCCCTCACGTATGCAGTGCTGGGGTCCTTTTCGGGTTTGGTCTAAGAGATAGAACTGCAGCGATTATAATATATAACGATCGAGAGAAAGATTGCCTGCCAATGTAAAAAATTGTGGCGTTCATTTCCGAACGTCACTGACGGATGTCAAAGAGACACTATATGGCTAGACAAAAATTCACACCACCATCTTTGGTTTCTTTTTCCAGTGCATGTATCTGTGCTTATTGTAAATTTTATTATACGAAATACACCAACGTCAAGGACTTTGATTTCGGGTAACGAAGTGAAGTGAGTGAGAATCTTCATTTAACCTTGCCTGGGCGGAATAACCCACAAACTGATTTGCGTTCACTCGCACTCCTTTGCATCTATTTAGATCTACTAAATCGGTGCGTTGTGGATTTTATCAAATCCTAAATAGATGGAATAAGCTTTTTTTTACCACTTTCATCATCATTAATCTATACCCATTCTCTGCTGAAGAAAGGTCTTTTACGATCACTAAGACTTAACTAAATAGATTTCACAATAAATGACGAAGATTTGTTTACCTATGTGTAGGTAATAAATGAAGTACCCTAAATCCTTAGCTACGGAATGTTTAACATTACGCTACAATCTAGAATCGAGCAAGGACTGACTGATCTGTACAACACAGAAACTTCGAAAACAGCTCCAATGATTTTCATGAAATTCAGTATGCAATTGGTTTCGGGGGCGATAAAATCTAGCTATGATTCATTATAACAAAATATACCAAAAAAATACCGATCAAAGCTCGCTCATCTAGGTACCATATAATTAAGGATGTAAACCGTACCGAATCTCTTCTAACTTGTGCCACAATTACTCAGCGTGAGGGACGTTTAAGTATTCAACCATCTTTCCACCTGGAAGTGACTCCGGGCTCTCCCTGAAGGGTCTATTGTGACGCGCAGACAGACACGCCGGCTTCATTATGTATAGATCGACGAGATCCTCTAAGTAGTGAACTTGGTGCGGTATTGTGCGTTTTTTTGCATTGTCTGGTGTTTTTGCGGTGTGCTAGGTAGTTTATGTACTGATACATTCTTGTTACTGAAAAATAAAACAATGCCCTTTAAAAGAATTAACCATTTGTTTGTTTATTTTCTTGACTTAATTTTTCCGATTTGATTGTATTTAAATACATCTTAAGTAACTCATTTTCTAGTTGACTACGGTGGCTGTATTTTTATCTAAATTTAAATATTTTTTTTAGTAATAAATTCAAAATCTAGATCAGATACTTTCCAAATCAAAGAATTTCTTACTAATTCATTTAAATACAAAAAAATGGCCACTGAAGTGAACTAGATAATGAGTTACTTGAGATATACCCATTTACTGAATAAGAAATCTGATCGATAGATTGTTCGTTCATTACGGCAAACGATTCTCAGATTTTGATTACCGATTCTTTTTTTAATTATTAATATTATTTGGTATAAAAGCAGTCACACTGGTGAATAAAAATCGACAAATATAACTACGTTTTTGTATATATCAACTTATGCATGTATAGTCATGTCTATTCTTAAAGCGGCAGGCAGATACAATTAATAAATGAATAAATATTTCTGACATTTAACATATAACGCCATCTAGTCCAAAACTAAGCAGAGCTTGTATTATAGGTACTAGATAACTGATATAACACTTAAATACTTTTTTTTTGTAAATACACACATATCATACATAGAAAACACCCAAACTCCGAAACAAATATTTGCAGATCATACAAACATTTGATCCGACCTGGGAATCGAACCCGAGACCTCAGGAACAGCAGTCGCATAGGCTACCGCTGGGCCACCCAGACCTCCCCTTGCTAAGTTCCTGACACACCTCTTTCGCTTTGTATATTCATTAATCGCTGCCTGATTTCTGGTGCTTTTCACATGACCCTTTTCAGAATGTCACCAATTTGGTTGATATTCTCCGTTGACGACTTCTTCAGACACATCTTTTGGTCATCAAGTCTTCTTTGACTTAAACTCTAAATATATTAATTTATTCCTTTTAACGTGCTGAAATTTTGAAATAAATACGCAGTGAAGTCTTCGACAGCTGTCAATTAAAGTTTAATCTTAAATTGAATCGTTTGAAGTTTGATTTTAAGCCTACAGTCGTAAATTATAATGTCATGAGCAGAATTTTAAAATTTAATCTGAAAGTTAATGTCGAGGTAGCTTAGAACTAGGATACGGACTGGGATACTTTTTGCAGAGGTTTCTTTTTAAGTTTACGCCGCGGCGTTTGCTGCTGTACCGCTGGTAACACCGTGGGGATCAGCTAGTTTTGGATAAAATCGACATAAAAAGTTATATCTTTTACTTATTAATCTCGTGTTAATCCTTACTAGCTTAAATTTAATGGATTATAAGTAGGTTTAGTCGGGTATTGATCGTGACTTTTTAGCCAAACTGTTAATTTTCGATTCCTACCTAGGACAAATAATCGTGAGATTTATTCATAACTAAGAAATCAAAGTGTCTGAAGAAAAAAATATAATTGAAATCGTGAAGCGGTTTTTTTATAAATATTCTAATGGAATAGGGGGCAAACGAGCGGACAACACCATGGACACCCTCAACACCAGAGGCGTCGCAAATGTGTTGCGGGCTTTTGGGGTATGGGGAGGGGGATGGGGGAGATGTTCGGGTATGGGCCTCCAGTATCCTCACTCACTCGGTGAAATGCAAGCGCTATTTCCCACCATAATCAGTTTAGTCATAAAACCGTAACTGATAAATGTACGCAGTTACTTTCGAATGTATAATATTAATATATATAGGTATATCTTCAAATATGTATTTGTAATCGGTTTTGAATCAGCCAGCCGCGTTGGCGTTTCACTTAAATTAATAAAAATCCATCGATAGCATATTGCATTTCAATAAAGAACTTTACAAGCTTCATAATATAATAATTCACGTCACTGATACTACCCCCAATATGACAAACAAACAAACAAATATCAATAAATTACTGCTCGCAGCACCATCCATCATAAACAAACAGAAATAACCACGTGTGTATTTATATCGGTCGCTTTGCCTACATACAATTAAAAGGCAACTATCGAAAATATAACCGACGACACGCGATTTATCGTCGAAACAGCAATTAACCCGAATACCTCAAAACTTAAACATCGCTATTGTAAAATAAGGCCAGTCGCACGATATTTTCGTGGACAATATCGTAAATTTCCAACCGTGGCTCGAACGCAGTGGCTTTAACTGTTTCCGTTTCTCGTTTTAAACCACCCTTATGATTGCGAACGGTTTTATAAAGGCAGTGTGTCATGTAGTTGCTATTGGATTTTTAAATGGGGGTAATAAAGTAGGTAATGATTGTTGTTATTTCGACGATGAATGAGTTAGCGTGCTGGCTGTCAATGTATAGACTATGGGCCCGTGTCGAAAATCGATGGGTCATGTGAATCACCAGGCGACCTTTTTCGAAAGATACAGGGGCATAAAACAATAACATTTAGCACTATGCCGTATACAACATCGGTTGTATACAGATTCAATAGCTCTGCTAATTTGCCGGACGCATTATAAGATAGATAATTCCATAATGCAACTTATATTTTTATTTGTTTACTTTTACAAGTACTGCAGCGAATTTAGTTTAAAACGTAATGTTCATAGTTTAAATGTTGTAAATGTTAAATGTTTACTGTGTAATTACGGACATTAAAAAAAAATAATAGAAATCTGTCTTTATACTTATAAATATATATATATATACTTTTTAGAAATTAATATGTATTAGTAGCTAACTGCAATTGGCCATATACTACTAAATATTATATATGTAAGTGACTTAGTGAAAGACTGTGGTTATTCTAAATAAAATAAAATAAAAACCTTTTTTTCAGCTACCCTAAAGTGATAGATAAAGAATAAAATACTATTTCGGTGCAGACACGATTATCTTTTTATTATTTTACTGTAGCTAGTTGCTACAGGATGTCACTGAATCGAGGGGGCGACGTTACGCGTGTGCCGTACGTTCCCTAAATTGAGAGTTTATTTAGATGGTGCCCGCTTCAGTGCGGGCAAGCGCTAGGAGGGGTCCGGATGGCGTAAGAAAGCGGTTCCCGGATCTCTCCCGTGTCCGGCGCAGAGTGGCACACCGTGGTGGTTTAGTGGGTAGTCTGGCGAGTCAGTCAGGAGTCCCACACGAAGCGAACCCCCTGTCCCCGCGGGGGGGGGAGCGAAGTGCGTAAAGGTATTCCACCACGTAAAAAAAAAGGATGTCATGTCATGATCTAGTGGCTGATATAGTTTAGCAATTTTGGTTCCAATTTGTGGCAAATCTGAATAAAACTTTAAAATAAAAAAATATATGAGTGAAATAAAACACTGTTCCATTATTTTAGAATGGTTTTCATTCCTTAATTTTATTTTTCATACCCCTAAATGATAAGAGTGAGTCACCGTGGGAGAGCCACGCCTTGGTATGGATGGGCCGGCTCGACCGGAGTGATACCACAGCCTCATAGAAAACCGGTGTGAAACAGCGCTTGCGCTGTGTTTCATCGAGTGAGTGAGGATATCGGAGGCCCGTACCCCAATCCCTACCGCCATCCCCGTCCCCATCCCCCAAAGGCCGGCAACGCACTTGTAACGCCTCTGGTGTGACGGGTGTCCATGGGCGACGGTAATCGTGTACCATCAGGCGATGTGTCCGCTCGTTTGCCCCTTATACCATAAAAAAAACCCGTAAATATTTGTTTTACTTTTTTACAAATTTTATTTATATGTGGTAAAACAACGTTTGCCGGGTCAGCTAGTAATTGGATATTTTTGTGTATAAATAAATATTGTTTCTTACTCCTAAAAGAACGCAATAGCCGAGTATTTATCTTTATTAAGGTATAACAAAGGTATTTTAATAACTTCTAGTTAATAACAAAAGAGCATAAAAAATAGAACAACAAAATCCATTAGTTTTAAGTAAACCTCTGTTATGTATAGTAAGCAGAAACTTTAATTATATCTCGCAAAAATGGTAACAGGATTCTGGCCTTTATCGTTATCGATATAAAAGAATAAATTCCATGATCACAATTCGCTTCGAGTTGAAAGCTTAGGGTTGGCTGGACTCCAATTTTAGGGAGTTTTAATTGATTCTGTCTATGTTTGAATATACAGAATAGATATCGAAATCTACATAAATGTTTTGCTCATAAGATGAATTTCATTATCGATAAACAAGACTTGATATAATCTAATGACGAATGAGAGGAGTTGAAAATAACACGATGACGTTGTGTTTTGGTTGTTTATGTTATATATTTTTTGTCGGTGTCTTGTTGATATCTTTTAAATAAAACACTTTATGAAAACCTTACTTAAAATGGTCTGAACGTAAATTTAGTTAGTAGGAAAGCCATACTTCGGCACGAATGGGCTGGCTCGACCGGAGTGATACCACGGCCTGAGGATCATCAATCATAATCCTCAAGAACCCATCATATCCCTTTGCTGCGCTTGAGTCTCCTCTCAGGAGCGGGTTAAGGCCATTTATCCCCATCCTGGCCCACTGCGGATTGGGGTCGAATGCTGCAGGCTCATTCCCCAACTCCTCCCCATTCCCAAAGGCCGGCAACGCACTTTTGACGCTACCAGTGTTGCTGGTGTCTATGGACATCGGTAATCGCTAACTCCAGGCGATACGTCTGCTCGTTTGCCCCCTATTCCATGAAAAAAACCTTTGTTATTTGACACATACACAAATATCACATGTGACATAATGTCTACGTTATGTACCCACACACATAGTGGATGTCTTTCAGTTCAGATGCTGATTAGAAATAAATGACAAGAAAACAAAAAAACTGTTAATTAATACTACATTAGAGAAAAAGTTTTACATTAAGAAGCTCGTTAAAACAAAAATAATAAGCAGGTAATTACCTTTTCATTTTCCCTTGTGGTGAGCCACAAAAGATTTTTTTAATATTTTAAAAGTTCTTTCAAGAACACTAACCACAATAGGTTCCATCTATAAATTCTATTAGAGCAAATTTCCCAACAATGAAGGTAGAAAATTGCATTTTATTATAGAAAAGCTTCTGGTACACGCTGGTGAATTCACTTAAGTATTTGGTGCTTGAATATGATAAACCGATGCTACTATCGGTTCTATGTCCGTTCGTGTATTAGTAACGCAACTATATTTACGAACACATGTCTGAATACTGATTTTTTTTAACGTCAAAAATTGCAATGAGTTTTGGTCGCGCGTAGCGTATGCGACCACTGTGATTGAGGTCTCGGGTTCGGTGCTCGGGTCGGACTAAATGTTTGTACCATCTACAAAGTTTTGTTTCTGTGTTTTCGACGTATACCTATATATATACAAAAAAGTAAATATGTATTTATATCAGTTATCTAGTACCCATAACAAAGGCTCTGCTTAGCTTGGGACTAAATGGCGCTGTGTGTTAGATATTCGTAATATTTATATACATACGTGCACATATTACACACATACACACAAGACCACAATTATATACATACTTAAACAATGAAATTGGCAGCATTACTCAGATTAAACAGCACTAGAACTATATTATTTTATGGTTTCTTTATTATAATGTCCTTTTTCCTTTCTGCGAGTAATAAGAAGCATGTATACAGCGTAGATTCACTTCACAGTAGTGTATGTGTGTATGTAATATACTATTAGGTGGGGTTTGAACCCACTACCACTTGACCGCTAGTCTGACACCATATCCCTTGTGCAATTACTTAAACTGCTGGCTTTGTGATTTCTGTGCGTGATCACGTTCATTTAAGCTTTGAATAGCTGGCTAAGCGGTGGTGAGTGATTGGTTTGATATGTCAAGGATTGATTTTCCAATTGATTATTGTAGTATAAACTAAGGAGTATAAAAGAGGTGTGTAAACGTGATGTGTATGAGGGCCTAAACTTTTTAGGTAACCTGGTGACCATGCCAAAAGATTTAATATTTTTATATTGGTGCTTATATATTACTAGCTGATCCACGCAACTTTGCCTGCGTCTCTTTTTAATCATGGTCAACAATTTTTTTTTTAACTTACTAATATTTCATCTATGCAAATAAATAAAATTTCAGTGTCTGTCTGTTTTTAATATGCAACTACCCGCTTATTACCTAATGCATATGTATACTAAACACGGAACATTTTTGGCTGTCTGTTTGTTCCGGCTAATCGTTCGAATGGCTGGAGCGCTTTTGACGGGACTTTCACTGCCAGATAGCTGATGTTATAAGAAATAAGTAAGTAAGTAACTTTTAGACTAGCTTTGCCCCGCGGCATTAACCACGATTGTTCTTGTACCGTGGGTAACAACACGGGGCTCAGCTGGTATAGACTAAATATCTATTCCAATTATGCTTAACACTCTCAACTAATGTAAACGTACACTAATTTATATGTACAGATGTCCGAGAAAGAGAAACGTGACGAAACCAATTTGACAATAATGGCTCAGTGGTTTAAGCGCTCATTTAATCTCATACTAACTGTTGTGGCTTCACACCCCTCATGTAAAAACACTTTGTGTGATCCACAAATTTTGACTGCCTTTGTAATAATTATAATAAATATTTTGGACATCTAAACACACAACGCCATCTAGTCCCAAGCTAAGCAGAGCTTGTATTACGGGTGCTAGACAACTGATATAAGTACTTATATACTTTCTTTTGTAAATAAATACTATACATTGAAAACACCTAAACTCCGAAACAAATATTATCAGATCATACAAACATTTGTTCCGACCCGGGAATTAAACCCGAGACCTCAAGCACAGCAGTCGTATTCGCTACCTCTGCGCTACAGAGGCAGTTTGCGTCCGTTTCATGTATGTTTGTGAAGTGTCCTGCGATATAAGCATATACTAAGTGCATTAGTTGTCTATACAAAATTCAATTCGAGTTCACAGTGAGTTACAAATAGCAAGCCGATAGTAATATATTTGTTCATCGAATCAAAAGTGAATTATGAGAATTTTACTCACCCCTTACCATCCTGTGTGGTAATATTTTAAATTAATAATCAATGTGGCGAGTTAACGAATACTATTTTAGTTTCAAATTCGTTACAAGTTTTATTGAAACAGATATTTTGAATAACTTTCGTGTTTACTGTGATGAAAGAATTTATTGGATTTGTTACAACGAAACCACTGTAAAATTTTCATTAGAATGCGTAATTGTTTTATATTTATAACTGGCTCAAACCGACGGTGCTACACGCGGGGTTCACATCAACCTCAGCTAACGCCGCGAGACTAAACTAGTCTAAAAAGTAGCCTATGTTACTCCTTATATCATCAGCTATCTGTCAGGGGAAGTCTCGACAAAATCGGTTTATCCGTTTCAGAGATTAGCCGGAACAAACAGACAGACAGAAAGACAGACAGAATAAAATTTTTGGTACATGTAACGTGTAAATACATATGCATTTAGTAAAAAAAGCTGATATTTTGATATTACAAACAGACCCTACAAATTTATTTATTCGTATAGATAATTATAATTGTTATTTAATTATTATGTGGAGTACTATTAAGCGAGGTTTTGGCACGTTGTTATGCCAAAATCTACTGTCTTAATGGAGGTTCATGTCCAGCAGTAGATGTAAAATAACGACGATGGAGAATAGTTTTGGAACGACCCTGATGACTAAGAATTTTAAAAGCAGTTTGTATATCGCGTGGAAATTGGAACTCACTCTATACAGTATTTTTCTTTAAAGTTTTGAAGGGCACACATACCTACTTTTGTTTTCTATGTATTGAGATATGGTTCTATGTGTATTTTTAATTTAAAAACTACACATAGGATTGAAAACATAAATTACGTTACTAGAAAAATAGTTTTGCGCTTTGTTTCAGTTTCGGAAGCTTCAATACAGAAGCTTCTGATACTTATTTTAAATTTTCCGCCTTTTTAAAACGTCGAAAGTGTCAGTTTTTTTGTTGTCTCACCTCCCATTCGGGTAATTTCAAGAAAAACCTGAACTAAAGTACATCAAAGTATTTTTATCTCCTTTAAAAAAGGCCCTTCATTCTTGGTTACCCCTGCATCATGTATCCGTGTGTCCCCACGCGGTGATGCGTAACGCAGGGTGCGGCCGCAAATCATTCCGTGTGCACCCACCCGATAAATTAGATTCGCCTAAATACTGAAAATGCTGACGCCACTGAACAATACAATTTGACATACTAACCTACCCATTGTATATTATTCGTATTTCTTTGCTATAATTGGCCTTATTTTCTGTAGAATGACCTAGGGTTGCCACTTGTAAAGTTAACTGTAAGCGGTAATGCGTACATCATCACCGTCGCTTCCCTCTGTCAAAATATAAGCCCAAATGATCCTACGCCTTTGACGTTTACGACACAAAATGTATTTATCTGTGTTTTGTTTCATGTCTGAGCTTGTAGTGGCAGACGATTGCTTTTGTATGTGAATCTAAAATATGTATGTACTGTATGTGCAAAAACTGGCGCCCCTCCCTGCAAAAAAATGATTGTTTTGTATCGGAAAAAGACGCGTGTTGCTTTTATGCGGTAATGTGTAACGTTGTTCGGTATCGTCGTTCGATTGTTAACACCCTATAATTATCGCCGAAGTTGGCTACACAAATTGCTTACTGTTGTGTGTTCGCTACAAATCCTCTATTCTAAGCCACCCTTACCGCACTCGATGGTTGCGAACCAGATTGTATATGAATTGAATAAGAGATAAATCGTCTATGCTGCATATGAGATGGGATAGTTTAGACAAGCGATATCACATATTTTTAAAAAAGAAAAATATTACGGGGTAGTCTTTGGGGACTGCTGATAGAAGTGAAAACTAAGTATCTTGTGAATTGTATCGTTGAGGAAGCGTGCGATGCCCATGACGCGATTTCCATGATTTTTTTTCACCCATAAAGTGCTCAACGCGCCTAAAGTAATTTACACTTAAAAATGAAATTTCCAATACAAAATTATTTTGCATTAAAAATCTACATAATAGAATTATATCCTAAAAATCATTATAACATCTCAGTTACACACGAATGTAAATTTTAATTGTCTTGTTACTAAGATACTGTGTCAATAATAAATTAATCACCAGGTTATCGGAGTCCATTGCTGAAGTGCTAAATAAAAATCTCCTTCAAGGAGCGCCAACTATTCTTGGGCAGTCCAAACTTTTCCGTTGCTAACCACTTTCTCAAAGTATCAGTCGATTGCATCCCTTAGAATTGATTGGGTTTTCTCCAAATAGTGTTATGGTATACGATAGAGAACGTGTTTACAAGTCCTCACATTTGTCATGACCCTTTTGGTTCATAGGTGGTACATATATATTTAATATATATTAAATATATTGTGTCTTACGAAAAGGGAAAGGTAATACGCTGTCACGGTTGGCTTTCAAGCCCAACACTCAATCGTCTCTCTGGCTGACTTTAGTCAATTTGTGATGTATGAAAATATTTCGTAGACACCCTTTTCCAATTGCCTTCGTAAATGCCCTTTGTCGGGTAAAAATTGGCATATTTTATTTCTACTTTTGCTGGTTTTCTTTTCGTTTCTTTGTATTATGTATTACACCAACACGCTTTTGTCTATCAATCTAATTTGCATTTCAAAATAATCTATTTCGTGTCTTTATTTCTATATATGAATAAATTATTATTATAGTAAATAATTTCTCAGAAATAGCTTCGTTTTTTTTGTTATTGACACATCTTCCACACGGCCGTCTAACCCCGAATTAGATACATCCTATGGTATGGAAACCCGACCACAGACACAGTTACACATTTCTAAATTCTTGCATATTAAAGATACAGCAAGGTATGAAATAAATTATCTTGCTCATGATACAATTAATTACTGTGGTGGAAAACAAAACTAGGACCGCTGTAATAGCTGTCAGTACCCACAAGACCAACTGGCAATTCAAATGATCGATGTTGATGATAACGATGATAAAATAAAGAGGATGGTAGAATCATTCAACGATGACTGCTACTAACGGGATGAATAGAGTTGGTGATCCTTCGTACTCTAAACCTCTCACCACATAGATTTAAGTATAGAGTACCTGTACGTCCGTAACTTTTCTAAAACTAGCCAAATAGTTCGATCTTCCCCGAAACTCCTTGCTTACTAATTTTTAAGAAAATCATTAAAGCCGTTACCGACATTTAAAGAGCAAGAAACATCAGAAGCAAGAATCTGTCATTTAAAGGTATGAGATACAGAACATTTACAATATCTTTTTAAAATTATTTTTAATTTTTCATATGTTAGTTATTTACTTTTCCTTGCATACACGTGCCCTCTAAGTATACCTACACGCAAGTTCCATTACATAAATTGCCGAAAGCTTTTTCCGTTATTTAATACGAATTCGTCTTCTACGTAAAGTAAGTACATATTTAAAGGATGTTGTGCCATCTTATCGCAGGCGGATGAATACTTCAGTGTGAGATCACTAAATCACACGGTATCTAAGTCGTTATAAGATTTTATTTATAGTAAGCGTACATTATTATAACTCTATCTATTCCTCTTTTTTATGGAATAGTGGCCAAATGACCAGACAGATCGCCTGATGGTAAGCGATTATCGCTGCCCATGGACACACATAACACCAGAGGCGTCACAAGTACGTTGCTGGCATTTCGGGATGGGGAGGGGATAGGAGGAGGGGTTGGAAAATTTGCCTCCGGTACCCTCATACCTCATACCTCATACATGCCCTGTGAGGCTGTGGTATCACTTTGGTCGAACCGGCCCATTCGTGCCGAAGTGGGGCTCGTCTTCTCTCACTTTCGTAGTTTTTGAAAAGAATCACCTTGTCGACATCATTATCGTCATCGGCCTATATCGACCCACTGTTGGACTTAGGCCTCTCCCATTTCATGCCACTTAGATCGATGTTGGACCTCTCGCACCTAGCCCCCAGAGGCGAAAGTTCATAATTTTATTAACAAAGCGTTAAGTGAGAGTCATCATCATAAGACTGCCTCGTTGGCGCAGTGGTACCGTGTGCAACTGCTGTATTAGAGGTCTCGGGTTCTACTCCTGAGTCAGTCCAAATGTTTGTATGATCTGCAAATATTTGGTTCGGAGTTTGAGTGTTTTCTGTGTATAATATGTATGTATTGACAAAAGAAAAGTATATTTGTATTAATATCAGTTGATTAGTACCCATTGTACAAGCTCTGCTTAGTTTGTGACTAGATGGCGTTGTATGTTGTAATGTCCGAAAATATTTATATATTTGTTTATTTATCATCACAACCTTATCTTAACTGCTTAAAAATTATTTTCAGATACTTCTTCTTTCTAAGGTTCTTCGAATATTCTCAAGCTTGATACGTACTAGAGTGTTCTAAATATATATATATTATATTTTTTTTAACAAAAAAACCCAATTCAAGAACAGGACGAAATTGAAATGGGACTACTCAGGAAGCGCCAGATTTCAAATGTAAAAATGATCATAAAAATCGGTTCATCCAATCGAAAAATATGATTATAAAGTAACAAAGATAAAAATAAAAAGAAAAATACAATCGAATCGATAACTTCCTCCTTTTTTGAATTCGGTTAAAAAACGAAAAAGAACGGGTTACAAACCGCATCCCTTTTCAATCATAAAATGTTCTATCAATCAATATCACAATTTAAGATGTCAGCAGCAACTTTTCCCGATTGCGTTGTAACCCAATCGACTTCAGAATTGGCTGTTAAGGTTTCTACGTAAATCACAGGTTTCTGAAGCCACCTCGCGAGCGCTTAAAGCATCCTATCACGCGACTTTAGTATCAAATTTTCGTTCACACATAATAAAACGCATTAAATTGGCCGTGTGTTACATCGTAGCGTAAGATGGTGGGTAGCGAACTATTGGATTGTAACATTAGTATTTAATAATGTATAAGAACGAGATCGATGATGCTATCCAAGAGGAAATTTGACATAGTATGAAGTGTGGGTACTGGAATTATTATAAACAAAAATCAAAATAATGTTAAATTAAAATAAATATTCGGGAAATAGATTATTTTGGATATTTTTTTAGCACCGCATTTTCTCTTGTTGTTTGCTAAGCAGTTGTCGTACTAGAAAACCGCCACGCTAAACTCTAATACCGTCTTGGAAATTTCAAAAGTAAATTTTAAAAATAAGTTTTTGATTGTCCATCTGATCGAATTTTTGGAACTTGTCAAACTTATCCCAATTAATTTCAACTATCTTGTTTCACTGAGGTGTATTTACGGGTTACCTTCGTGCCAATTTTCCAGCGTTAGGATCTTCCAGTCAAGTAATCGTTGAACAAACAGTTGTAAAGATCTAAACATTGTTTGTAACTGACACTACGGTGTGACAGAAGGTTTATCACAGACCGCGATACACACATACACATATCAGTCAGTCGAAGCAATCTCACTTCAATTTTACACGCGTTTGCACGTAATACGATCAGGTGATGGAATGTTGCGAGATCTTACATTACTGTGTAATAGATTGCGTGTTCTTATCGATATTACAGTACTTCATTTAACAAAACCAGCACTGGATATTACATGCTGTTTATGACAGTAACAAATGTGTCTTAAGTTTAGTAAGAGTTATATTTGCTGCAAATTGATGTTAAGAAATATAGAGACCACTTGGAAATGTGACATTTTTGATTGGATTCATTTCTTATTTGGGTATAAACCGACTTAAAAACGGATGAGGTTCTCAATTTGAATGTTTTTCTTTATGTTTATTACTTGATATCTTTATTATTTTTACTGATTTGAATGATTATGTTTTGTTATAATTAGTGGTATACAATGTATGTCTTATTCAATTAAAAGATTCAATTCTGGACAATAAGAGGTGCAAAATTAATACTTAATTTAAAGTAAACCTTTTTTTATTTCTTTTTTTTCTATTTTTTCATCATCATTTTAGCCCAAAAAAGTCCATTACTGGACATAATCCTTCGTCAACTCTGAAGAACAACCTACTTATGATAAGTAAAAGTAACCACAAGTTATTATAGTGTGGTTGTTAAATACTATGGTATTTGGTCTTTATGTGGTAATGTGATTCCTTATAAAAATCGAGACATAGCATCTACACAGCGTAAATCCTAAATACTCACACCCACATTACCTTCGTGGATAACACTATTGTACATCGAAGTTGTACTCTCATCATTCCTACATATTATAAAATAAAATTTTCCGCTGACTGTCTGTTCGCGATAAACTCAAAACTTGCTGCACGAATTTTAATGTGGGTTTTCCTAACAGATAAAGTGGTTCTTGAGGAATGTTTTCATACATGATTTGGCAATTTTTTAACGAAATTGACTAAAATAAAACGATATTTGCTGAAGACGTCCGAAAAAATTTAGTCGTGCCTCTTCTCGGAGTACCATAGGCTGTATTATATTTTCCGTAAAGAACCCGTGCGAAGCCGGGGCTGATTACTAATAGTTGTTACCGCTCGCACCGTCTGTTCAATTAAGCCTTAGAGTTTTTGAATTACTTAATGACTTTTAATGTTCTAGAACCGCTTTTCAATAATAAAGTGATTGAAGACGAAGGTTTATATGTGCAATTCATGTATATAATAATCGAGGAAATCAGAGAATTTCACAGACTTTCGTGCGAAAACGTGCCTGGTCGCTAGTTTAATCATACACTATTTAAGTACCAAAGAACAATAACATAGACAAAACCTGTTATTAATGCTTCACTGGGAATAATCCGCGTGGGCGATCAAACGCTACGTGGCCGGAGTTGATCCTATCATATAATTACAATAAACCCAGAGAATTTAATTACTGTGTAAGAGCATCGAGTTGCTGCGAACTGGTCGTCCACTACAAGCGATCGACCAATCAAATATGGCTGTCGCTATATTGTCAAGCTATTATTTTACAGAATATCGCAATCAATCTTATTCTGTCTTGCAAAACTGTAAAAAATATCTCGAAAAACGTTTTCGCGGTTTTTGTAAAAGTTATGGTACAAATCATCATCTAGATGATTAGAAGTCCACAGCTGTGCGCTTTTCCAGAATCTTTCTGCCTCCCACAACAAAACTGTAGAACGAACTGTCGCCTGCGGTAATCCCGGGCCCATGCCAATACACCTTCTTAAAAGGCCAGCAACGTATTTGTGTCGCCTTTGGTGTTAAGAGTGTCCATGGGCATTCATTTCATAACAAAAAACAATAGTAAAAAGGATATTATAAGTACGTAATACGTGTGGGGACGAATAAAGAAAACGCAGAAATATCATTCATCCCATTCCCTATTCATCCCGTGGCTTTGATAAGAGGCGGCTAAGGGTGCAGACTACGTAGGACAACATCACTATACAGAGAAAGTAAAACTCAAAATAATCTCTATTTTACTCAACCTTCTCTTTAAAACCCAATCTTATTAAATATTAAAGCGAAACCAGCTGTATGTATACTGTTAATAGCTGTGGATGTGATACGATGTTACTAGTGAGTAAGACAAATCTAAACGAGTACCTCTCTTTATGCTTTGCAACGGTCATTAAGTAATTTGTTGATTTGTTTTTTTTTGGCAACTCCCGCATTAGGATTTTAAATTCCTGTGTTGCGGGGATCTTTACAAACGATCTTTATATGAAACGGACACAAAGTACACCCAGACTTAGAACAACAATTTATGGATCACACAAAGTGTTGTCCCATGTAGGATTTGAACCCACAACACTAGGCACAGTAGTAAGCGATGTGTCGACCACTGAAACCACTAGGCCAACCGTGTAATTGTATGTATCTAAGAACTTTGTTTGCATTATAAAATATTCTTCTAGCAGCTAGCCAGTCTCGCTACTATTCTGACAAACAAAAATATAATGAAAAAAAAGCAAAACAATTATTTCCATTCGAAATAGTATCGAGTGCTAAGCCATTAAAATATTACGTGGAAAATATATTTCGGCCGACATCGGCGCTGTTTAATACATATTTTATTGTGGTGAGCCAGTCGCATCGATAAATATAGCACATTATATCGCACATCGCACTATGTCTAGACCTTATATTCAGCTAGCGTTGCATGAATTTTAGATTGACATCAATTCATTATGCTGAATTTCGACTGAGTATTATATCATGGTTGATTAATTTAAAATAATAATTACGGCTCCAAACGCATTTGAGGTTTTCGATTCGATTGCTCAATTAAATTGGCACATATTTGTGATTTATTGACTTCTATATTCGCAGTGTGTAAATATCGATATGATGGTTTGTTTTATTAAATTTGTTGAATTTAGCTAATATTTGAGAACTTTTCATCGGTTGGACCAGCAGGCCGGAAAAAGCTAAAATTGTTATCATTGAACCTTTGGCATTTTACTCTTCAGGGTTTCGCACCTTAAAAAAATCCGAATCCTTATAGGATCGCTTGGTTGTCCGACTGTCGGTCTGTCAAGACCCTTTTCTCAGGAACGCGTGGAGGTATCAAGCTGAAAATCATATCGAATACCCAGGTCTGCTGTCCCTTGGAACTGTGAAGAAATAAAACTTCTAAGCCAACGCTTTCAAACAATACAACTTTTTATGCTGATAAGTTTTGACACTCGCATGGGAATCAAAACCTGCAGAGTACTTCCCGTGAACTCAGAATCTTGAAATTTGGTACGAATACTCCATTTAATATACCTACAGGTTTATACGGAACCCTCGTTGCGCGAGTCTGATTCGCAAATGGCCGGTTTTAAAAAAAAATCTGTGCGATTAATGGGTATTGAAAATTGATCCATCACCACACTTACAGCCAAAATGTTTCTTACAGACTCAATTATATAAAAACAAACCCTCGTGAAGTTCATTTAAGAGCCCCTTAGTCAGAGTTTTAAAAAAATGAAGATACTGATAAACGGGTATTAAAGTGTAAACTTTACAACACTGACTTGAAACGTTTTGAAATAATTTGTGACGGGACTTGTTTATGTCGAATGTACTTTACGAGTGGTATGCATTGCCGATCGTAAAGTTTGGCTTTTTTCATATGTTTTGAATGCCATCACACCGCAGTGTAATCGACTTTTGAGAATTATTAAATATTACAATTAAATTTACAAATATATATTACCTTTGCAGATATTATCTGTTAACTAAACTGTAGATAACGTATCTATGTAATACTATATTTATGTATTTATTAATAAGTTCATGCAATTATGTACATCGGCAGACCTAATGCCTTAGGAATTCTCTACCAGCCAAGCTTTGGGGGGTGTAGAGAACTAGGAAGTTAGGTGCATCGATGTTATAGTTGTCTAGAACCACATAGAATTGTCATGAGCTAACAGTACTACATGTAAACATATACCATACATACATAAACGTGTATTTTACATACTTGACTAGTGTACCATACGAGCGCTCCACCACGAAACCAAGACCACCTGTTGTGTACTAATGAAAACATACAGGTAGTACTAGCTGTATTCTGACACGTTTACTGTAAAAATGGAAAAGAAGTAGTAGAGCAGTTTGTTGCAGTTGTACGTCGTGTTAAAATTTTAACTCATTTAAATATAAATATAAATAAATAAATATTTCCGACATCTAACACACAACGCCATCTAGTCCCAAACTAAGCAGAGCTTGTATTATGGGTACTAGACAACTGATATAATACTTATATACTTTTTTTTTTTTGTAAATACATACATATCATACATAGAAAACACCCAAACTCCGAAACAAACATTTGCAGATCATACAAACATTTGATCCGACCCGGGAATCGAACCCGAGACCTCAGGAACAGCAGTCGCATACGCTACCGCTGGGCCATCGAGGCAGCATTTGGTATAAAAGAAATCCAACCTACTTCAAAACGGAGGTTACTCAATACGACGATATACATTTTTTTGAAAATTCTACAAAGCAATTTTTAGAAATTTTGAACCACTTTCATGGAAGATAATTAAGGTTAGTAAGTGAAGTGATTGTGGATTCTCTTAAATTTGAACTAAATTAAAAAACAATATTGATAATAACAGCTCATTAAAGTCGGTGGTATTCTTTTAATTTAATTATGTTGATTAGATTCAATGTACCAAATTAATGATATCTTTGTATGAAATACCCACATAACTGATAGCTTAATTACTATTATTGTTAACGTAACGTTTCACTTAAATCGAGCTGTCATCATATACTGTCAGCCGTTTGACAGCTTGTCAGTTGAGACCTGTCACAACGAACCCGAGAGCATCTCATCAAAGTGACCTTACAGAGCGAGTAGACATCTACTGTGGTAATAAATTCAGTAGGAATTATCTTGAAATTAAGTCTGTGTTGATATAAAAATTAGCGTAGAAAAAATATTTAGTATCAATTATCATGATAATTCTAACAGTAAATAAATAATTAATAGCATGAATGCATTTTCCGCACATTTCACAAATGCTATAACCGTTCGATTATTTGAAAACGTAACTGCTTTTCTACCTGATGGAGGGCTCGAACATAATCCAATAGCAGTGGAACACCATAATCATGGTGCGAATGCACACTATGGCGACCTATTGGATGCTTCTCCATCATTGGGCTTCCGGTCTCGCGTGGTGGTCTTCCGTGAGAGGGTAGTACCGCTCCGGTGCAACCGTGGCTCTGCTAACTTGAGAAAAAAAATACAGTTTGAGGTTAGTTATGTGATGGGTAACTTAAACACCTCATTATTTGCATTACGTTTGGGTGTAACAGTCATCCTAAATTGCAGTAATTCAAGTTTTATATTTTATAATTAGGTTTATTAGGCCGGTTGACTGGCTTTTGAAACATTACGAGCGGTTACTGTGTTATTCTTAACAGGCTTTTACGTTCAGCAGTAAAATAAATATTTTAGCGAATGGCTGTTATAAGAATTAAATGTTTAACTGGACCACTTCTATCACATGTTTTTTTTCTGTGAATCACCTCGAAACCTGTGATGGGTGGCCTTGGATGCAAAATGGGGAATACACATCCAGTTGGGGTTTTTGGTTTGAAGTTCTTAGTTATGAAGAATATCATTTTTTTTAGACGTTGTAGGTACTTGAGGGCAAAATTTAATTTAATGTGTATTCTTAATGCTTATACATTTATGACCTGTCGGGCTGATATCAGTCCTTGTTTATTTTACCCGATTATGATGAAGCCAAAAGAAAATGTAATAGTTTTGGCAACATGTTTGTATGTTCCACGGTAGCGACTAAACCACTGAACCGAACCGAAAATAAGTTCGTTAAAATGAATATAAATAAATAATATAAATTTATAAACTTTTACTTGTTTTAATGAATAGATAAGCCTTGTTAAAATCGTGTCAGGAAAGCTACTGAATAGAACAGGGTTCTTAAACTATACCTAATATAACAAAAATAGTTAAATTCAAAAGTACAAAACTTTAGGTGCTAACTACCACGTTGGTCTAGTGGTTCGCGTATGCGACTGCTAATCATGAGGCCTCGAGTTCGATTCCCAAGTCGGAACAAATGTTTGTGTGATCTACAAGTATTTTTTTCGGAGTTTGGGTCTGTGTATAGATTTGGATATGTGTGTATTTCCAAAAAAATGTGTATATGTATTTATATCCGTTGTTTAGTACCCATAGTACAAGCTTTGCTTAGTTTGGGACTAGATGGCGCTGTGTGATAGGTGTCCGTAAATATTTATATTTATACACTTATCAAAAACAGCCTAGCGTTTCTTTTTTTGTATTTCGTTTCCGTAACTGGTTCGGAATATAACTGTGTAGGCAATAAAACACCTACAACAACTCACGCAAACCGACATTCAAACATTATTGGTTTCGATATGATCATGTTGTTGTTGGTGTCCGCTGGCCATCCATCGCCCGAATTCTCCCAATGGAATTTATTACCTTTTCAAATATTCAACGGGATTAAATAGAAACTGACAAAGTTATGAAACAGATATTTATTTTTGTATGCTTTTTGTCGGTGGATATCTTTTGGGAGATGTAATTTATTTTTGTTTTAATTTAAGACTGATATTTGTTGTATTTTAAAAGCTTTTATTTTAGTTTCACCTGTCCCGATGTACGTCTTTATTCAAATCTTGCAAGTTAAATTTGATCCACTTCCCGATTTTTGATTGAACTAAAATTTGAAATGTCGCTTTAGTTTTAAATATGATATATATAATCGATATTATTATTAACCCAAAATGGCCGCCGAAGTAAAATGGCGGCGTACATGTTTTTGAACAATCCCACCAATATGAGTATTAAATTAAAGGGCTAAAAGTATATTTTATTTACAAATAACAAAAGCTTATTGAATACTGTTCGTCAGTATATTTATGGGCTCTGACTTTCCAATAACGATTGGCATAGATGTTCATGACAACCGGGAC
Organism: Hyphantria cunea; assembly: GCA_003709505.1. Taxonomy (NCBI): domain Eukaryota; kingdom Metazoa; phylum Arthropoda; class Insecta; order Lepidoptera; family Erebidae; genus Hyphantria; species Hyphantria cunea. The sequence goes on along the minus strand of PKRV01004380.1, from coordinate 444,487 downwards.
CGAAGGCTTAACATGCTCTTCGAGTCACGGGCGGGAAATACCTTCTTCTACCATATTTCGGGTCCCAGAACCCAACAGCAGTCCGGCACGGGAATCGAACCCTCGAGACCTCTTGATCGGCAGTCGTTTACGCCAATCACTGGACTAACGAAGTGCAGCAAGATGTTTAATATTATATTTTTTGTTTACAGCATTTTTATAATTTAATTAAATATTATAAAGTTATAGATATATAATATAGAAGAAGGAATGTAATGAAAAATCTTTGATAAAATATGATTAATAAATAGTTTCAAAAATGAACACAACACTCCGCTTATCAATCGACAATATCAGTGGAAATTCCACAGTAGAAATGATAAAGATCTGAAAACATAATCAAAATATCATATCATATGTAGAAACCAATCAAAAACTTATTAGTACATACAATTGCATCCGAATTTCGAAAGATCAAACGTCATCTAAAATTTCACGCTGAGACTGTTTTCGCTGCTGATCGGGTGTATATTTAAGTTTCTTGCGCAAAACCTTCATTCGTCTTCTTAAATAGAAGTAGCCTACGTTTATCTTCATAATATAAGTCATCCGTTAGCGACTGTTAGTGACGGGGTGAGTTCTGTGTAAATAAATCAACCCGTTTCGAAGTTTAGCTAGTACATTCAGACATATAGGAGCAATAAATTGAGTACTGGGTACACTAACAGTCGCCGTACACATACGTTTGTGTACAAAACAAAATTTAAAATAAAAAAATAACCGATGCAACTCTAATTTTTACACAATATATGACTTATTTACTTTCGTTTTTCACGATCTCGTCTATTTTACCAGAACATTTCACAGCGAATCTTGTCAGGATTTAACGAGTTAACAAAATAATTGCATAATAATTCAATTCATTATCATATCACATTTTACATTAACCACTTATGTTTTTTGTTTGTTCCAGGTACGTATCTTCTGCTCCTAACACTATACTATATAGTCTTTTTCACGTGTAAGTATTATGAGACCAGTCATTGCGCCGAATACTCAGATGAGTAACGAATGAATTTAGAAGAATTCCTTTGTCATCAATATAAATTGTGGGTCATTATTGTCGCTATCTGAGTCATCGCCTGTGAATTCTTAACGTGGGATCGGTGTCCAGGTCGATTTGAATAGTCATATTTTCCGGTAGTTTGAAACTTTTTATAAAGATTACGCGGAAGTTATGATGTCTAAATTTTCCTGATTCATGGAATCAACAGACGATTGCCGGAGGACTTCATCCGGCAGTGGACATCGTTACTGAAGATGATATAAATGGAGAGCCACACTTTGGCTCGAATGGGCCGGCTCGACCTGAGTGATACCACGGCCTTATAGAAAACCGGCGCTAGCGCTGTGTTGCACCGAGTGAATGAGGATACTGGAGGCCCATAACCCCCATTACAACCACTCCCACATGGGTATGATCCCCCACCCTTGAAGGCCGGCAATGCACTTGTGACGTCTTTGGTGTTGCGGGCGCAATGGGCAGCGGTAATCGCTTACGATCAGACGATACGTAAGCTCGCTAGCCCCCTTTACTTACTTTATAGCAAGATGAGAATTTTCTATATTACGCCATGGTTTGTCTTAGCTTCCTTTTTTATCACTTAGCCGTTTTCAAGTTCCGAGAAGTGAATTTCCATTGAAAATGGGTTTTTACTTTATTCCATCTACCAAAATATTGCGTATCGAATTACTATCTATGAGAGAAGTATTCATTAAACATGAAAAATATTTCAGAACATGTTTCACGAATTCTGAGAACTGTACAGGTATTGATATTTATTCTAACACGAAAAACCAAACTGCCCACACAAATGCGAGTTTAGATTTTTTAGTAATATTTATTTTATTTTTTACTATAAAATTCATGTTCGATATACTCTCTCTTTGGATATTGCAGTGAAAGAGGAAAAAAATTGAAAGACAGAAATTTATATCTTCAAAATAATCAAAATATTTAATCTTCCTTGTGTCATACATACCATAAATTTATCTCGATTTTTCACGAAGCTTTTGGATGTGGGATGTCGCGTTAATCAATCACAAATAATGTGACTTTCCATTGATTAAAGAAATTTTCAAGATCGGTTCAGCAGTTTCAAAGATGGATTATCTTGATAACCCGACAACCTCACAAACTCATAAACTCTAGATAATACTGATAAGTAAAAAAAATGACTCATAACGCCATATAATTTCAAACTAAGAATAAACTAAATAAAATAAGGTAAACGTATTTTGTGTGCCAAATGGATGAATAAACATATGCGATATAAAGTATAAAAGTTTCCTCGAAGCTTTGGAGCTACATATTGTATCTAAATCATATAAAATGGTTGAGACTGGTACAATCTGGTGGTTCAAAGGCGAGGCTTGACCTCGTTCCTCCATATTGCATGTCATCATTTGTCCTGCGATACGAAATTTTCGGTTGAATGGTTCAAGATAAAAGAGAATAGCGAATAATATGATTAAACTGTATTATGTGAAATTAATAGAGGACTTCGGTTATTTCTATGTGCTTATCAAGATCTTTTGCCTTAAAAAACCATTCAGTTAAACAAATTATCTTCACTGCTATTTCTAGACCGATACGACCATCTATCTAGAAAAGAGCGTTCTCCGAAAAAAAACGAGATCCTTTTCCTGAAAGCCCCTTTACCCAATTTATTATATTTTCATTTTATAATTGTGTAGTAATAATTCGGATTTTTATTAAATCATCATCATCATCATCAGCCTATCGCAGTCCACTGCTGGACATAGGCTTCTCCAATGTCACGCCACCTAGTTCGATCTATGTCTTCTCGCATCCAGCTCCCGCCATACGTCCCGCGCAAATCATCGCTCCACCTGGCCTGTGGACGCTCTACACTACGTTTGCCGAGACGCGGTCTCCACTCAAGAACTCGTTTACCCCAACGGTAATCAGTTCTTCGGCAAATGTGGCCAGCCCACTGCCACTTCAGCTTTTATTAAATGCTTAGTGTATATTAAATGTTGTAAAAATGCAATACGTTAACTTTATATTGCCTATGTGTATGTTAAAGAACTGAAGAAAGACGACGACGTGTGCGTCCCGTTGAACTATTTAATATTGAAATGGTTTAACTTGAGAAAAGCATGGCTTATTACTTAAATTTTATGTATATTAAAAAGATAAAGTAAGGAAAGGTTACTTATTAATAAAATCCGAAATACGGCTAGCGCTGTGCGCTAGATTGAGGAAAGAGGAGCCTGCCTACCGCTGCCGTATGCATGAGAGAAAAGGAAGCCAGGCAGACTAGTAGCGTAACGCATTACGCAACGAAACCGTTTACCCTCCCATAAGAAGTAATCACTTCAAAAGATTAACAATAAGCTTTTCTCTTGTCCCATACAACTCGTCCGGTGCGTAGATGTTGATTAATGGACAGGCTCTCGCTCCTCTGTACCTCACCTAATGCGATTATCTTGTTACTTAAATAATGCCACAACGTTTTATTTATGACTTACTAGATCACTTTAATTACACGAGCTTAATAACACCTATTTATCACTGCAATATGTCTCCAAATATATGACTATACTAATATTATAATTTCGAAAGTAACCCTGTCTGTCTGTAAGTTACGTTTTTCCGGGTGATTCGCTGCAGTGTATTAATGAAATTGGGCATGGATTCTCGAGGAAGGAAATAGTCCAATAATTATTGTAATAAACATGCATGTTGGTAGTGACAGAGCTATGATAGATGTACCGAAACTGTACTGAAACAGATAAAGTAATAATAATATTTCCAACATCTGATACACAACGCCATCTAATCCCAAATGAAGCGAGCAAGCAAGTGATATAAATATTTTACATAGATACTTGATTTTTGTAAACTAATTAATATTATATATAGAAAACAACAACACTCAGAAACAAATATTTGCATATGATGCAAACATTTGGTCCGACCTGGGAATCGAATCCAAGATGTCAAGCACTAAATTAAAATTTTAGAATTTGCTTAGGTAATTATTAATAATCAATAAATAAATATTTCGGACATCTTACACACAACGCCATCTAGTCCCAAACTAAGCAGAGCTTGTATTATGGGTACTAGATAACTGATATGAATCCATAAATACTTTTTTTTAGTAAATACATACATATTATACATAGAAAACACCCAAACTCCGAAACAAATATTTGCAGATTATACAAACATTTGGTCCAACCCAGGATTCGAACCCGAGACCTCATGGACAGCAGTCGCGTACGCTACCACTGCGCCACCGAGGCAGTCATCAATTATTGTTTTTTGCTTTTTGTTTCTCCGGGCCATTTCCACATTTAGCCTGTTGATTGGGCATTTGTACGTGGGTTTTTCATCTTCTTACTCTAACCATCCTAGATCATCCCAGAAGCACAGCAACCCTTTATGGAGAATATCTGCGCATTGATCTACCACATTTCTACATTCTGTGAGAACATGCTGCGTCATTTCTTCTGCCCCCATGCATCCCCTGCACAGAGGGGCTATCTGTTGCGCCTGTAATAAATAGGTGCTTGTTTAGGAGACAATGCCAGTCAGGATAGCTATGACCTTCCTCAGATCATTTCTTTAAGTGTGTAATATGTTATTTACCGAACAGGTGAACTATTGGTCACTTAAATAACTCACTACACTGCCTCATTATAACGTGGTGTAACAATAAATTACAGTAAATGCTTAGATCGTTTTTACCCTTTTACGAGTGAATGGCACCTTATTACGTTACTCAATTTATTATCGCAATTCAACTTTTACTAGTAAATTACCAACGCCTATAAGTGAAGGTTTAATGACTGTTTGGTAATCTAATAACTTAATTTAACTTTTGAAGTAGTGATTTATCTGGAGTTGTTAATATACAGCCCTACATAAAAAGAGTTAGTAATAATGGCAATGACTTCTCAGCTTAATAAGACTAGTGGTTACTATATTCGCCTAAAGAGTATTCGCTTAAAGGGGAGGTTTCAATTTGAACTCGGTGAAAATATGCCGATATGGACCGTCGTGCATATGCATTGAATTCCATGTTTTTATAAGTATTAGCTGCCAAAATGACTCTGCCTTGCCTGATGGAAAGGATGAGTAGAATCCAAGAGTGGTGGTCACCATCCTCAATGCGAAAAAAATTGGATACTGAAAACATTTTCACATTCGACTGCCGCTGAAGCGCAGTGGTAGAGAATGCGACTGCTGTGCAAGAGGTCTCGGTTCGATTCCTGAGTCGGACCAAATGTTTGTATGATCTGCAAATATTTGTTTCGGAGTCTGGGTGTTTTCTATGGGTGTATTCTATAATATGTATGTATTTACGAAAAAAGTATATAAGTATTAATATCAGTTATCTCGTACCCATAGTACAAGCTCTGCTTAGTTTGGGACTAGATGGCGTTGTGTGTTAAAATGTCTGAACATATTTATACACTATTTTAGGTCACATTAAATGTTTAAGCCGTTTTAAATCAATGAAGTCTATTTTTCATCTCGAAAGGGACCTGAGGGATCATTGCAGGTGACCACGCCCGTCGGTGGTAAGTTACTAAAAGACTTGGCTGTGTTACTTGTAATGCTCCTTGTCCCTATACCATAAAAAATATAAAATTTCGACTTAACCTACATAGCCGATTTATATAGATATGATTTGAAATTTTATCTATACACATGATATATAGAACTAATAAGTACTTTCACGTGTTGTGTAATAACTAAACATAGTTAATAGATTACTAATCAGCTTCTAATGACAAACTATTTTGACACATGTCAACTTGACATCTGGATATGTCACTTTGACAGCTCAGGAACCTGCTGCGTTAACTTTATCTCACCATCTGTGGTTTTCAGACTCGGTGACTCGTGGTCGTTAATCAGCCGTGTTATGTGTCCCTTGGGCTTGTCCGTCGACGTATCAAGAGACCTTTCGCCATTATTCATTCGAATTTGAGGTGGTGTCGCTACGCAGGGTGAAATGCGATAAGAAAAGGTAGACAGGCTTTATCTAGAATTGTTTTCTAGTATAACAATTTAGCTGAGATCATGGAAGCGTGTCAGGAAAGCAAGATTTCAGGATATTTACACGGGTTTCTTGTGACGTAATGTTGTTCGTTGAATATACGAATTTTGATCGGTTAAAACTTGATGCTCTTTTCTGTACAATATCTTCTTTCAAAATTAGGTTAAGCTAATCAAATTTTTATCCCCCTACTAGTGGTGGTGTAGAAAGTAGAAAGTAATTCTACTTGTCGTGATCGAGTGAAGAGCATATTTGTGGAATCTCTGATACCATATTCTTTTGTGTTCTGTTTGCAGTTAGTTTCATACGGAAACCTCTGTGCACCACCTACCTTATAAGATTTTTACATTACCCTAATTGTACATTGCCATTGTACAATAGTGCATAAAGATTTAAATATATAAATATTCCCAGTGGTTTATTTTTCTTTTTGTATCCTGTTTTTATATCGATGTAAAAATAATTAGGTAATTAATCATTTAGAAACAAGATGATTAATACAATAGATTTCTATTCTTTCAATTATTTCTTCTGTACTGTATTAATTATGTTGTGTTGTATGTATAAGTTCCTTTTTTGTTTTTGTAGTATTCATTGTGTTGTAGTGTTTGAGTGGTGTTATGCGTTATGTAATTTTTATTGTTTGTACTGTTTATTGTGCTGTATTGTATGTGTGTATTGTTAATTTTTGTTCTGCACTAGTGCATAGATAATAGAAATCCTACTAATATTATAAACGCGAAAGTTTGGAAGTACGGGAGGACGTTTGATACTCTTTCTCATGAAAACTTTACAATAATGTAACTTATACATTAGAATAACACAAAGGCTACAATTTATAAAGATACAGCTCAGCTCATCTTGTGAATAAATAAATAATGAGTTACTCCATATTGCGCTGAATACCACAGACGAGTGTATCCAATAATATAATTACTTTCTATATTTCTGTTACTTTTATGTAAGACTTTGAAAGTTTTGCAAATCGCCGCCATTGTGCCCATGATCTTACTGCGTCTTAACCAAGTAATGAAATATTTAAAAGAAAACACGACTGCGTGTTTCTTGTTTTATTTTGTTTTTTTTTTATATATTGATGTGACCAGTATCACTCTCTCAACTAAGGCAAATCTTGAAAATGGTTCACATAAAAATACGTCAAATCGTTTAGGCTCTATGACGTGCCAAAGAAATATACATACATATACTCGAAAAACATTACCCTCCTTCTTACTCAGTCGGATAAAAAATAAAAATAAATTAATGTTTTCTAGTAATCATAGAACACATTCTGCGAACCATTCTTTGTGATATTCGTAATGTGAAAACATAATCGATAAAACCGTTTAACTGACTATCGAATTGAAACGTCTCTCAAAAATCCCTTACCAAGAACGACTCCGGTCCTAAAATAATAAAATACCACACACGTATTCACATAGAAAACTAATACCATAAAATCATCAAACATAATCAAATTATTTAAACACAGAACACAATCAGGTCCGGCCTATCATCGAAAAGGGTATTTGGGCTATGCACACACCATCGACAAATACCTATAAACCCGGGCACACATCGAACGCCCCTTAGGTCACGTACAGACCGTTTTTTCCTTGCATAACCGAGTGTATGGGCTCAATTAATTAAAGTTCGAGTGTAGACCGTGCCTTATCTTTAGCGTAGGGATGTGTGGTGGAGGACGTAGCTAGTTATGGGACACCAGTAAAAGCTGTTATGGTTTTGCTATTGTAGTGAAGAGTTTAGAGAAATCATCTCTTTTCAAATGACATTAAAATAAATATTTCGGATATATCTAACACACAACGTCCCAAGCTAAGCAGAACTTACCTTATGTATATTAGACTACGGAAATAAATACATATGTTTGGTTTTGTAAATACATATATATTATACATAGAAAATACCCAAGCAAATATTTGTAGATTATATAAACATATGATCCGACCCGAGAATTGAACCCAAGACCTCAAGCACAACAGCAACAGTCGCATACGTAAATAGGTAATAGATTCACATAACATCAACTACAGTCAAGTATAACTGAATTTCAGTAATATTATTCAGAATAAGGATACACGATATACATTTCAAACACGGGAACTGGAAGTTTTTAAAAAAACCGTCAAATTTATTTTAAGCAAAACATGTTATAAATTTACAAATTATCGTATGCTCGTTTGCCACCTATTCCACAAAAAACATAATGTGGCTATAAAAGAATTAAAAATTCATTTTATTACAATTGTAATATTTGCTTAATTTGCGCCCCTATAACACAGCTTCAAAAATATTGTTTCCCTATACTTTATTACTCGGCGTTTCTCTGAGGGATCGCATCACAAATGAGGTGATCCCACAAAGAACCAAGGTCATCGACATAGCCCACAGGATTAGCAAGCTAAAGTGGCAGTGGGTTGCCATATTAGCCGCAGAACTGATAACCGTTTTGGGTAAACGGGTTCTTGAGTGGAGACCGCGTCTCGGCAAACGTAGTGTAGAGCGTCCACAGGCCAGGTGGAGTTATGATCTGTGTAAGAAGGCTGGCAGGAGCTGGATGCGACAAGCCGAGGATCGAACTAAGTGGCGTGAAATTGGTTAGGCCTATGTCTAGCAAAGGACTGCGATAGGCTGATGATGATGACACTCTATTCATACAAAATAGCTTTTTGAATAGTTGTCATATGTGTATGAATAAAGTGCAGAAAAATACCAACTAAATAATAAAAGTTAAAAAAACTTCATGGCAATAGAAGGTTAAATTAAATTTTGTTTCTTCATGAACATGTTTGAGTAGTTTGCGAGACACGAGCGCAACTCCGACGGGACGTGTCGGTGCATTCTAGTCCAGGAGCTTGTGTACACTTATTTATGACATTAGTTTAAAGACTTGAGTGTTTGATTATAATGTAAACTTGCTATAAAGCTCTGACCGGTCACAGAGTTTGGAGCGTCGATTGATGGAGTAAGTGTAAGTTTGCTTAAAGTTGTTTTTGCACTGTAAGTTATCCATGCTAATATTATAAATTCGAAAATAATATACGATTTTATGACTGAATCGCTAAACCGATTTGAATAAAATTTACCATGGAGATACTTTGATTCTTGAGCAAGGCCATAGGACAAACACGCGAGTGTAGCCGCGGGCCTTAGTGCCTAAGGGCCTTTAATAACAACTGGTAGAAAGATTACGATAAAGTTGCAAGAAAAAACTTATAAAACGCATTTTCACTGATGTCGTATAAGTTATCATGTTATGTTATTCCTACTACTCCACCAACGCTATCGAGAATCGCTATCCACCACCCTCCGTGTGTAAACTTGTACGAAAGGAATCAAGTATAAATATATATAAGTACAATAATAATACAAGTATACAACTCAACATCACTCGCACGGCTGCGTGATCCTAAACTAGATATAGTCTATGCTACGCTAACTGGTATTGAGGGTATATGGTCTAAATGCATACATATTATAAATTAATTACAACCAGCCCCAGAACAAAATAATCATACTCATCACACACCAAGATAAGACCTGGATGGGAATTGAACCCACCTCAGTCTCGGGAACACTAACCACTAGAATTGCCAACAGTCCTGTTTTATACTCTTTATTATAACATTTCGTCCAATTCATACCACGCTGCCTCCCGGCCTACTCGCTAGGGATGTTTGTCAGATTGTCAGCGCGCGTGTAAACGCCACTTGCGCTCACCTGAAAGTTCGCGGAACTTTGCCGGCATAACCAATACCGTGTCGTCATCAGGCACAGCTGAGTCGGTTCGAAATTCGAATTGTTTCGAACGGTGATGTCGTTCGGTAAGTGTTAATTGTAGTTAATACTTGCTTCGTTCGGAAACTGGCCATTTTTGAAAGTAGATAAACTTTTGAATAAAAATTTTTAATACTTTTTTCTGTTTGTTTACGTTATACGGGTTGTAATATACCTTATAACTAGGTTCGGGCTACCAATCTGAGTGTGCAAACATAACATATAATTTATTGCGTATATTTTTATAAATCACTTTATCATAAAATTATAATATATACATAAACAAATTTTTCGCCAAGCTGACAGCTTCTGGACGAGGTACGGTCATTAACAGATAAATATATATTTTCAACAATTTAAATCTATATTTACTTTAAACACAAAGTGCTTATATCTAAATAATAATTCAGGTATTCTAGCCATACGTCAAATAGCCAGTGAAAAATAACACACAATGTAAATAGCAGCAGTATAAAGGCTTAAATGTACTTATTTTAAAAACCATTTTTCCATTTACCCACCTGCCTGTTTTTGCCAGACATGTGCCAAATGAACGCACATATACACCTTTCGTTACCAAAACGGCTTACCGAATATCAAAATTGTATTTTTAAATACAGTTTGGTTACTAAAAATACATTATTTAACTCGTGGGTTTTAAAGTGCATTAAAGATTCAACACGGTGTGAGTTAACTAAATTTAGTGCAATTGCACTAAATTTATGAGTGCAAAATATTCTGGACTATGAATAAAGCCGGGCAACTCGCTATTTAGCGTTGACAGCTTGTTACGTTCAGGACACATGGTGAAGTAAATATTCCCAAGAGCTGCGCATACTTTGGTTTTAATATGTTAAGATACGCCTTTTATTCCGAAAAACATACTTTTTATGGTGTAAGGGGCAAACTAACTAAATACCATATAAATTAATATCATCTATTTAATCACAGTCCTACATTGCACAACAATTTTTTTTCCGTCAATGAATATAATATTATAAACGCAAGCTTACGTTTGTTACTTCTTAATTCTGAGATGGCTTGTCTAATTTTAATAAAATTCTGTGAGAAGATAGCTGACATCCAGAATGAACATGTATGCTATTTATTTATGCCCAACAACAAAGAATTCTATAGGTAACATAGCGAGGCAAAACTAGTCAGTACATATGCAACTTTTTAATATCCAGGTTGATTGATCGGCAGAATATTCCCCATTTACTTTAAAAGGACTATATGCCAGACATGCGTTTGAAACATAAGTTTATACGAATGTTTGTAGTAACATACTTATTATATCCTAAACACCAAGATTCCCTGTAATTATTTCCCTAACAGTTTATACGTATTCGCTTTGAACGCGTTATCAATTTCTATCCTATTCCCTTCTCAGAACATGTACATTGCGGATTAAATTTACAGCTTGCACAATATACACTAAATATTCCTACTTGTCACGGTTTAACACAATTTAGTTACCCCTAAAATAGAGACACAATTCATGTGCACTACCCCTTAATGCATTTATATACGTATACTCGCAGACGAAAGTGTTTAATGGCCATTTAGCTGTCATGTGTGAAACCTAACTTTAAAAGGCACGTATACACGTTCACTCGTCTAAAAATAGCGAGAGTAATAATAAATCGCACAAAACAATAGGAAAATCTGTAATTTGTGTGTTCAACTAAGTTGTAAATAAATTATAACTGTTCTAAGATTGTTTTTCCCTGTACAAGTCGGTCTTGTTTTTATTTTATTATTTTTTTTTTTAATAAATATTTAAGCTGCCAAAATGACTCTGCCCTGCCTGATGGAAAGCATGAGCAGAATCCAAGAGTGGTGGTCACCATCCTCAATGCGAAAAAGAACAATGCAGTATGGTGACCCACACTATGGCGGCCTGGGGGGAAAGGGGATAGTGAGGGGGATAGGGGGCGTTGGATTGGGGTATGGGCCTCCGGTATCCTCACTCACTCGATGAAACACAGCGTAAGCGCTGTTTCACACCGGTTTTCTGTGAGGCCGTGGTATCACTCCGGTCGAGCCGGCCCATTCATGCCGAAGCGTGGCTCTCCCACGGTATAAGGGGTCTTCTGTGTAATTGATATTCAAATTGGGATAATTTAAACAAAAAGATCGCCCGACAGATGTCAGGCGGTATTGAGCGGAATCATGTTATTTTATAACAGTTATGATTTCGGAAGATGTTTTTTTGAAGTCAAAGTGTGTTTTAGAATTGAGATCTCGTTAAAAGATAAACTATTTAGATTAACTAGATCTACATACGTGGAAATTCTAATTACAGCTCGTCCTCCTAATGAGCTTTAGCGTATCTGCGAACATTGAGAGCTGACGAGAAATATCATATCGCATGAACGTTTATTAACGCTGTTCGCGACTGTACGGGCAGCAATAATTTATGAGTTTTATTATTGTGTGTAATTTGTGCATGATTGTACTATGTTGGCGCTGAAATGAAGTTTCAGTGCTTACGTCATTATTTATGACGTGTCTGTTACATGGTAAAACGTCATCGTGTTTTAAAAGATGCAATGTGTTATTTCACTAGTTACTTCTTGATTAGTTAATTAACTCAAAATGAATACATACTATGATTTAATCAGTAAAGACAATCATTCTAGACCCATATCTATATGGATCTATTGGCTGCGAAGCCAAAATGAAGGTTAATTATTTTCGAAGTATATGTTCAGACAGAAATTTTAACACACAACGCCATCTAGTCCCAAACTAAGCAAAGCTTGTACTATGGATACTAGATAACTGATATTAATATTTATATACTTTTTTTTTGTAAATACATACATATTATACATAGGAAGCACCCAAACTCCGAAACAAATATTTGCAGATCATGCAAACATTTGTTTCGGAGTTTCGGAGTCGGACGACTCAGGAATCGAACCCGAGACCTCTAGCACAGCAGTGGCCTTCGCTACCACCGAGCCACAGAGGCAGTCAAAATAGTTATAGTTATTTAATATGTATGTATGTTCTAACGCCTAAGCTAAACACAGTTTCAAATTGTAATATATTGGTAACAATGACCAGGATGACGTAAGCTTTATAATGTTTATCAAATGTTTATACGTACTCGCTTTATAGTTTTTTAGTCTGTAATACTTTGTGAACTAGAAATCATTGCCTAAGTTACTCTGGGCAGCGTGCTGTAGACCAAATCCTTTTAAAGAAGAAGCCTTTGTTGAACAGTGGACTGTTTAAACGCTATCGATTATAAAAATGACCTCATTTTTAACCCCACTGCGAGAGAAGGAGTGTTATGTTTTTCGAGTGTATGTATGCTTGTGTGTATATTTCTTTAGCACGCCCTAAAGCCTAAACGGTTTGTCTTATTTTTATGTGAGTGGTGTCAAATGAAAATTGAAAAAAAAAAATCTTTTCAGTTCTCCAATGAATATAATGAAGGTGGCAGATATTGACGTAGTATGTTTTTGAAGTGAATCTTCTTTAGGCGCATGAGGGTAATTTTTTTACAAATGTAACGTCATGCAAGTATGCAACGGAAGTGTCGAAAAAGAGAAAGAGAGCGATCGAGACCGATTGAAGACAGGGCGAACGTAGCATGAAGCAACTAGCGATGGAGTGAGAGTAGGGAGCAAGCAAGTGAGAAAGATTGAGAGAAAAAGTGAGATAGAGCGATTGTCGTATCACGCACAGTGCCATGGAGCGAGAGGTGGGAGAGAGCTAAGAAGTTTCACTTCAGACATGTGCACTTTGTACGCACGCACTTTTTTTTTTAATAATTCGTTACTTGTTATCAAAACCATTAATGCTGAATTACTAAAACAGCATAATAAATGTCACTGGTTGTCAAACTTACCTGTGACAGTTTCGCGATTAAAATTCACCTTCAACATACTTGCGGGTAAACACGAAGCAAATTCACTTGAAAGAAACTCCCAACTATTGACATTTAGATAATATATCGTTCCCATAGGAATGAGAATTCAAGAGCACTCACCAAATATATCAGTTCGATTTCTCACACATAAATTATGTAACGAAAAAGCTACTTTTAAAGTATGCTGTAAGTTTTAAATTCGTGTCAAGTTATCTTTATACATACTGTAGAGAATTCTTTCGTTAAGCTCTAAAAGTATATAGAGTTTTACGTTATTACTGTGGTAATATATGTTTCCAACAGGATACACACACAACATACCTGGTGACCTTGAGTCCTCGATGGATTGTCCAATCACGGGATGGTCAAGTGCGCCACTTGCCCTCTTCGGAGCAATGTAGTTTTTAGTTTCCTTGGAATATCCGTTCATCTCACCACATTTTACTTTTATTTATGCTTGAGTCTGCCTAAGAGACTCTACTTTGCCTGGTGGGAAACATAAGTAGAATCCAAGAGTGAATGTAGACAAACACCATGACCGCCTAGTGATGATTCTGCATCATTGGGCGTATCGCAGTCACCAACGAAACACGACAGCACGAACGCTATCATTTTACGTTGATCTTCTGTGCTAGGGTTGTACCACCCCGTTCGAGCCAGCCATTCGTGCTGCAATCAGCGTGGTGGCCTTCTTTTAAACAAGTATAAAGGACATGAAATACCAAGACGTAAACTTATGAACCTTAAGCTAAAGAACTCGATAACGGATGGAATGGACGGTAGTATCGATCTGTCCATCCAGTCTGTTGCTTTTGCTTTTATTCCACGTAAAGATGGATTGAAGTCATCCATGTCTAGTTCAAAAAGACATTTGTTTTTAGTATAAGTTCGGTAAGAGCATAGTTTACTCAGGAGGATTCTTCAAATACACTCACTAAGGCTAAGTGTTATTAATGTTTATGTATTATAATGGCACTAAAATATCAAAGGCTGGTGGAGACCCGAGGGAGATTGCCACACGTTAAAAGAAACGCTAAAATAATTCTGTTACAAGTTTTAGTAAAACAGAATCAATAAAGACAATTCACTTTCAGGAATTACTTTACTCCGCAAACAACCTTCAAGGTCGTTTCACCTTACACGTTTTAGGAACCTTTCCTTTTATGAAAAAAAGACAATTCCTGCACTAGGAATAAATCTTGTATCGCGGGGGACTTTACAAACATACATGTAACTGATAAGTTCACCCAGACTCGGAACAACAATTTGTGGTTTACATTAAGTGTACCATGTGTACAATGTAGTTCCTACCTTGACATTCCAGTACATGCTGTGGTTTCTGTTTGTGTCGATCTATGATTTTTAACTGTAGCTTCAATTTAACGTTCATAAGTGTCTTAATTGAATAAATAATTTTGAATTTGAATTGAGATTTGAACCCACCACACTTGGCAGTAGGAAGCGGCATGGCTACCGCTTAAAGCTCTAGGCTATCCGTGCAGTCTCAGTTCAGTTGTGCATATTAAACTTAACATAAAAAACTTTCGACTGCCTCGGTGGCGCAGCGGTAGCGTATGCGACTGCTGTTCTTGAGGTCTCGGGTTCGATTCCCGGGTCGGATCAAATGTTTTTATGATCTACAAATGTTTGTTTCGGAGTTTGGGTGTTTTCTATGTATGATATGTTTGTATTTACAAAAAGAAGTATATATGTTTTTATATCAGTTGTCTAGTACCCATAATACAAGCTCTGCTTAATTTGGGACTAGATGGCGTTGTGTGTTAGATGTCTGAAAATATTAAAAAAAACAAAAAAAAAAGATACTGTGGAATTTTTATTTCAAAATAACTTTAAAACTTGGAATATTTTGCAAAGTGTTGGATGCGTCAGCCCAGGACAGATTAATGACATCTAGAACGAGACCTTTCTGATAATATGATAATGGATTTCCTATGCCGAATTTTAGTAGGAAATTTTCCTGATGAAATAAAATGCTGTGAAACTGCAATTGCGCTTTGTTTCACCCAATGAGCGAAGATACCGGAGGCCCATACCCAACCTCTCCCCTATACCTACCCCAAAAGCCGGCAACGCACTTGTGACGCTTCTGGTGTTGCGGGTGTCCATGGGCGGCGGCAATCGGTTACCATCAGGCGATTCGTCTGCTCATTTACCCGCTGTCCCATAAAAAAGTAAATTATGTGGTGTCGTGGGACACCAGGTAGGAACGAAGTTGACGATTTGAAATTATATGAAAATAAACGTGGCTACTCACGAGTAAAATGTATCTATAATGTGAGTATTCGCCACGTGCTTGTCCATGAATTTATGAGTATATACTCTGCATTGGCGGGGTGGAGTGAAAGAGAAAGGTATTATACCCTACTCGCTTGTGTATGCGACTGTCGCGCCTGCGCACTTCTCATTTAACGGTTTTATTCCACGGATTTTTTCTTACGGTTTTACTATCACATTTTTTTCAGTTCGGTCGCGCAGCAAAATCCCTATGCCCTCCAAGCCTGCGACTTTCGTTCCAATAAAGGGAATCAATAGAAAAAGTGTGAGAGTAAAATTCTGCTCAGCAACTCCCTTAAGTTAATCATTATTCATTCGTTTATCTTTCCTCAACGTTAAAGGAAAATAAAAAATAAATCCTCACAATTTCAGTGAATTTAACCTTTAGTCAATGTTTATTCACAATTCTCAAAGGTACTGTTTTTGTGTAAGATCCTCATGTTACTTATCCTTCAAAAGACTTAAATAGTGCCACAAAATTTTTGGACCTGAGAGGATTTTATTTTTTTCAAGAATCATTAAGAAATGATTTTGTGAGCTTCAATTTCTGTGATGAGTGCTACAGAAGAATTGCAGAACTATTTCTTTTCTTTCTTCTTTTTTGTGTTTCGTACCTCAGAAGGAAAGAACAGAATCCTTATTGGATCAATTTGTTGTCCGTCTGTCTGTCCGTCATGACCCATTTCTCGGGGACGCGTGTAAGTATCAAGCTGAAATTCATATCAAATACTCAGGTCTACTGGCAATTAGAGATGTGAAAAAATAAAACATCTAAGCCGACGCAATCAAAAGATACAGCCGTTTATTAAATTAATTATTAAAATTGCAAAAATAATAAATTTTTAGTCACATATAATAGACCTACAGGTTAATACTAACTAACTAATACGGAGCTCTCGGTGTGCAAGTTCGACTTGCACTTGGCCGGTTTTTATTTATGAGATAGGGAGCAAACGAGAAACGTTATTTAATATAAGTCATTCCTGGCCGTGTATACTTGCCATTCGAAAACCATAAGTGCTTCTCAGGGGCTATTGGAAATTAGTCCTCTTTTGTTATGAAACGTCTCAAAATGATCTGATTATTTTTATATCCCTTCGAGGGGTTTCATTGTTGTAACATTTGCATGAATACCTATTTCATATCCATCCGCAAATCTCACTGTAAATACGATTAGTTATGACACTATTAATGCCAGCCGCAATCAACTGTCGACAGCCGTAATAAGACTTCGAATCGACAGCGACATGCACATTATAGCGAAACTATGTTAGTATTTAGATATTAAACCGTCCCTATAGCGTCCGTATTTACCGTTTGTGTTAAATTATGCAAAAATATGCATTGTAGTCAATGCTTGCATAAAACATCAGCTCAATGCGAGGCTTAGCCTCTGATATCATCGTGTACCTGATTATTCATGCAATCGTGATCATCATTATCATAATGTTTTTGTTTTAGCTCAGTTTTGAAATAGTGATTGCGTTGTTTGTGTCATAATTGAATTGAGCTCGTTTTTCGAGCGTTCACACCTCGTAAAATTATTCACTCATTCTCATTCGCAAAACGGTTTCGCGAATTCGGTCGAATGTTACATGATTTCGAAGAAACGTGCCTATTTAATTTGACTAAAGAGCTAACGCGGTGATATATTTCAGATTACAATTCGTATGCGAATGCTGTATAGTTCGTGTTTTATTTGTTTGTGACAAATGAAGTTTAGAAACTCACTTTGCAAACAGTGAATTGTAATTTATTACTTAGATATTGGAACAGAAAGAACGTGTGCTTGATTTTCGCAATATATTTTGTTGCCGAAAACAACGTTAAAGTTGAACTTAGAAAAAAAAGGAATCCAGTCACTTTCATAATTTTTCAAATCAGGAACCATAAAATTGGAAACGTCGCGCCAAGCGGCACGAAGGCACGCCAGCCAGATTTTTATTACGAACGCACCCGTATTCGGAACACGTCGCGACATGAATCGGAACTGAGGCTGCCCGATCGCTAGGGTTGACGAATGATGTGATTCGAAATGTCCAGATTTTGTACACGTCCAGGTACGGAGGCATTTTGTACGAGCTTTTTATTTTATGCATGGTCTTTCATGAACTCGGCTTTAATATTTTCTTGGACTTTTTTATCTCATGCTTTTTTAAGTCAACGTTTTATATAACCTTGCTGCCATATTTTATCAAAACATAAAAAACGGATTTGGTATAAATGACATTTGGATGATTTTTAATTATAATTATCATCATCCTCAACAACCCACAATGTTCCACTGCTGGGCTCTTCTCAAAAGAAGGGTAAAGTCCATCGTCCCCTCGCTGGCCGAGGGTGGATTGGAGACTTTGGAGTTATTGGTGTATTATAGTTTAATGTATGAAAAGGCTGGGAGAAATAATTTAAGTTAATCTATTTGTTATAAATTTGTAAAGAATTTTACAATACATCACTATTTCTTTGTAATTTTAATTAATGTAATTATGATATCATAATTTAACTATTGCTTCTTAGCTACATTTTTGATTGAAAGATTGAATGCAACCCTAATAAAAATGATGTATCCAATCGTTATATTTTATGAATTTGAAATTGGAACTGAACAATTTCTTCTTCGTCATGATTTATTGGCGGGTTTACTTAAGCAAGCAATATTATACCTTAACAATGAAATTATAGGATCTATTTTTTAAACCACTGTTTGTGCAATTCAAACTTCCTATATTGGTATGTCAATTTAATATTCGCAATAAAATTTATTCTTACGAACGTTACCAACTATTATTAATACAGTATCTATTTGTAGTTTTTTTGGTTGATCAGTTCAGTATAGTGTATGCCCCTTAAATGTCTGGCCATTTTTTCAAAGATGGCGTATTTGTCTTGCCATTTTGGGAGCACCCCCATAACTATTTCGGACTCTCATTAAAATGAAGATTTCCCAGAAAAAAAATTTATTTGTTTCACACCGGTTTTCTATAAGGCCGTGGTAACACTCCGGTAGAGCCGACCCAGTCATGCCGAAGCGTATTATTATTTGACAGGATCAAACTCATTTTTAGTAATTTTTAGTTTAGTAAGTAAAGATGTTAGTTTTTTTATGGAATAATGGGCAAACGAGCAGACATATCGCCTGATGGTAAGCGATTACCGCCGCCCATGGACACCCGAAACACTAGAGGCGTCAGAAGTGCTTTGCTGGGTTTGGGGGATAGGGAGGGGGATGAGGGGAAGGGTTGGATTATGGGTCTCCGGTGTCCTCACATAACTGTTTCACACCGGTTTTCTGTGAGGCCGTGGTATCACTCCGGTCGAGCCGGCCCATGCATGCCGAAGCGTGGCTCTCCCACGATAATTTAGTAGTTTTATCAGCATTTCTCAGTAGACATAATTGAGTTATATATTCAACACGATCCGTATTGCAATTTTGCCATCACATCACAACAGTATCCAGCTAAACAAGGGTGATTCACAATTACTATTCTGTCCGGATATCGTTCCACAAAGATAATACAGAACCGGTGCTAGATTTCAAAGGCTACAATGCAAGCGGCGCATACAAAGAGACAGTTTTCGAGAAATGTTAACACGTACATGCTTACTGTTAGAACATTATAACGTTTCTCGTTGTTTATCTGTATTTTCGGTTTGGGATCTAACAAGCATTGTTGGTGTTTTGAAATACCTGTTGAATTTTTTAATGTTAACTACAAAGAGAATGGCGACATTTTAAAGAAAGTTTTTTCAGAATTGTTTATTGAGATTTTGGAAGGTTGTAGCGCATATGTTTGCTTTAAACATATTCGGTAGTTTTACATCGATAGTGCTAATTTAGGTTCGTAGATATTTTACGCCAAAGAGAAGAAAAACTTGAAGAAATTTGTACGTATTCATCTGGCTGGAGTACTACAGTATAGAAGCATTAACCTTCTTTCTTAGGAGTATTTGTGCAACAGTAGACTTCAGATCAAGAGATCTATGGTTCGATTTCCAGGTCGAACTGCTGATGGGTTGTTCTTACAAGAAATTCTTAATAGCAGCCCGGAGTATGGAACACGGCGGTGTTTCCCGCCCGTGCCTCGGAGAGCACGTTAAGCCGACGGTCCCGGTTGTTATTAACATCTATGGCAATCGTTATCAAGAGTTCAGTGCCCTCAAATATGCTGACAACTAGTTCAACCTTCGAATTCAGTTCACCCTTTGCCGGTTCCGGACGTGAGATGCCAGTCGCTCCGTCTAAAAACTGATGTTCAGGTAAAACCGGTTGAACTAGTAGCCGACCCCTAATCTTGGGAATAATAAAGGCTAGGAACATGATGATTACTGAAGTAAAGTTTCGTGAAACACGAACTGGTAGTAAAATGATCAGGACTCGTCATGAAATGATTAACTTTAAGTAAGTTCTGGTCATAATATCTTTACTACGATCACAGTTCGGTGTTGTACAAGCATTGGTTACCGCACTTACCGCTTAACATCAGGGCTATTTACATCTTTTTTATATATATGAGTCTGTCTAAGCGACTACTCTGCCTGATGGGAATCCTGAGCAGAATCCAAGAATAGTGGTCATCATACTCATTGCGAACGCAGACAATGCAGCTATGCAGCATGGCGACCCTCACAGTAGCGGCCTATTGAAATAAGTCTGCGTCATTGAGCCATTGTATCACCTATATTATACCTATTCAAAAAAAAATTGTATAATATCCTTAAAAAATACAGTCACAGCAATATTAATCCTTTCCGTGTAATGTGGAGTATAATGAAATATCTAAGTCCAAATTCCCACATAGACCAGTCCATCAATGACAAGCATTGTCGGCGTGATGTTATCTCGCCGGAGTACTACCAGGCGAGTTTCGTTATGAAAAGGTCAGATGCATTAACAGATTGACCACGTACAGTGAGAACTTGGACAATAATTGACAAGCATAACTTACGTCACAACTTATGTTGTGACGGGTTAAGAATATGGAGTGTCAACAATCATATTCCACTCATGAATGTCGTAAAAAGAGTAAGAGATAAGCTATATAGTATAATGACACTGCAAAGAGAAGAAAAACCTAACATGAATCTTGTAGCGACCCGTCAGGCCACAGAGGCAGTTTAGGCCAAAATCTCCTTACTAATGAGAGGCCTATATCCAGCAGTGGATGTATTTAATACAGCAATCGATGATGATTTTATTTACTCACTACCAATATCAAGCTTCTATTCAATCTGAACATCTTATGGCAATTGTTATTGGGAAGTCAGTGCGTTCAAATATACTGACAACTAGTCTAATCTTCGAATTCAGTTCACCCTCAGGGAGGTCCGATGCCAGTTGCTCCGTGTAAAAATTGATATTCAGGTTAAACCGGTTGACCTGTGTAAAATCGGTTCAGTTATGTTCAATCTTTTGATCTGTGTTTATCAATCTTTGGATCGATTGATCGAAACAGTAAACTAAAATGTTGTAACCATATATGATTAGTCTACGAGTATATTATGTTTTAAGTTATTTACCAAACCGAGAGTTGCACGCAACGTTGCAGTTATGCAAGTGAGTTTGACTATCTCAAAGCTAATGAGTGTGTGTCTTAATTAATATATGTGCTGCTACTGTAAATGTTACATATCTAAATTCTGAATAAATGTTGACTGAGAACCAAGTTGTAAATAAGTACTATCTAATTAAATGATGATTATAATCTGAAGTCTATCGCAGTCCACTTCTGGACACACTGTAAAGGTCTCTCTAGTTACGCGCCACGTGGTTCGATCCGGCAGAAGCATGAAAAACCACTGAAAATAAAGTAGTCTTTATTTGTCTTAAGTTTGATCTCCGAAACAAATTGTATATTTTTTTATATTTATTTCATAATATATAAAAGTGTTTGTAGTTAAACTCCTCCGACACGGCTTGATTGATTCTTATGAAATTTTGTGTGCGTATCGGGTAGGTCTGAGAATCGGACAACCCTTACCTTTCATCCCCCTAAATGTTAAGGGTAATCCACTCTTATTTTTTTATAGCAATGCAACGTTTGCTAGTCAGCTAGTGTTCATATAACTTTTGACCTGCGTCTAAAGTTGCAATAATGTAGGCAATATAATATAACTTTCCCTAGTTCCAATCTACCTCTGTTCCAATTTTCTTTTATTTTTGTTAAGAATAGTTTATTAATTATAATAGTTATTTTGTTGTAGTGTGGATTTTAAGAACATCTACATATGTGAGAACTCAAAAGAACTGTTCCTTAAGGTTTATTTTATAATCTAAGTTAAGATCGTCCTTTATTGTACACGACTGACTATTCCTGAGATTAAAACGCAGCTTTGAAAAAAATAATTATACACGGGTAAGTCAAAAAAGGCTTGACTCCACAGTTTACGTATTTAAATATTGTAGCATGTTTAAGCACAAAACAATGCCAGATTGATTGTGTATGAGAGTACAAGTGAAATCACAAGGTTGCACGCCCATGCCTATTGACTGAGCTTTATTACGTAACGCAAGCTGACTTTTAATATTTTGCTCACCCTTAATGTTAAAAAAGTTGGTTCGTGTTCACATTAGCAGTTCATAGAAATAAGTATGCGAGTGCTTCTTTTTGTGTTTTTATTAATTTTATTTTTAATGTAGTGTTATAAAAATAATGATCTTTTTTAAAATATAGTTTTAAAGATAACATTAATGCTTTGTTGGTCTAGCGGTGGGGTGTACAACTGCTGATCGTAAGGTCTCGGGTTCGATTCCCGAGTCGCATCAAATATTTGTATTACCTACAAATATTGTCATGTATAATATGTATATATTTACAAAAAAAGAGTATATATGTATTTATATCAGTTGTCTAGTACCCACAATACAAGCTTTGCTTAGTTTGGGATAAGATGCCGTTGTGTGTGAAAAATGACCAAAAAGAAATTTTGCGCTAATAAGCATAGACAATAAGTCCTGAACACAGTCGATGATATTACAACAAAACAAACAAAATACGCGAAAGGAAATTAGAAGGAATAATTATTTACGTATCTTATTTCATTAGTAGGCAAGAACTTTCGCAATCATGTTTATTGAAGTGGTACAAAATTAGAATTAATACTTTACATGTATTAGATAGATAGATAGATAGATAATACTTTATTTGTATACCAAGGTTTACACACAATATACAATTCTATAAATTATAAAAAAAAGATAAAAATGAAAATGTGATGTACAAAGGGCGGCCTTATTACTCATTGTAATTTCTTCCAGGCAACCTTTGGATGGACAGGTTTCATTCAAAGCTGGTGCAGGGTATTTAAGAATGAGAAGAAAAAAAAAAGTTTTTACGTATATAACAAAAAAAAAAAATTATATTACAAATTTAATAAATAATGATATGAAATAATAATAATACTATAGAATAAATAAAAGAAAAAAATTAAAAAAAATAAATAAAATACTATACGTACATACTCATATGAAAATACGTAATCTATATAAATGTTAACCAACTTACATGCATATATACGTTAGTTTCAAATAACGAGAGACAGATAATGCTCACATAACATAGCTTTGAAAGTGGTAACAGATTGGGCACGTCTGATAGAGATTGGTAATGCATTCCATAAACGTACAGCTTCTACAGAAAATGAGTTAGTAAAAAAATTTCTAGAATGTTTTTGGTACCTTCAGTCGCAGGTCCTCAGAAGACCTCAGGCATTTCAAATGTGTGTCATGAAGGAACTTGAAACGTTCTTTGAGATAAATAGGGGTTGATGGATTAAACAAAATGTTATGTATTAATTTGTACACTTCAAGTTAATCGTTTTATTGTCTCTCCTAAAATAACTCTACTGTAATAACCATATTTTTCTTTTGCCTATAAAAACGATAAAAAAACAATACGTAGCAACGTGCTTATATTACGATAGCTGACATCCGGACATTCTTTCTGTCATAAAAGCATACCCGGGAGACAAATCCGGGTAACAAACACGACCACACCGTGTAATCCCGGATGAATATGATATGGGACATGTTATGTTCAACATGAATTAAATTGCGGCGGACATTAGGGATTGCCTAGAGATTAACCTACAGGATGCAGTCTCACAATACTCTCTGATCGGCTTCAGATGTCGGAAAATAAAGATGCGGTATTATTGATACTTAAGGAGGACATGACAGGAATCGCACCGAATCGGATCGGATCGGAAAATATACTATCGGATACGGTGACAGGCGAACCGTTCCGGTCTTAGTATTATGGACCTTAAAATACTATGTGAGTACACAATATAAACATAATATAGTTTGGAGAGAGGCGCTCATAGCCCAGTTGCACTCGGTGATTAGAAACAATCAGCGAGGGCAAGCAACGACGGCGCGGTCAGTACCTGGATGGGTGACCGCTGGTGGCATGTTATCATGAGCGTCTCCGTGATTTGGAGGTCACGTTAAGCAGTCGGTCCCGGTTGTTATCATAGGATAACAGTCGTGAAGCTTAGTTGGAGGCCTTCGGGCGGCTTAAAAACATCCAACGGTAAGATTACGTAGCCACAACGTTGTCTTGCCAGTCCCCAACCCGCACTTGGCCAGCGTGGGGACGTATGGCCTTAACCCTCTCTTGAGAGGAGACCGGAGCCCAGCAGTGGGACATAAGGGTTGTTGATTGATTATATAGTTTGGACATTGTAAAATCCGTTCCGATCCGGATCGGACTACAGAAATTTAAGTTAACTCACAAAGATCGGTCACAGATGTTAGCATATTTTGCAGCTCTGTGGTGACTTGAGGTATCTGTGGCGTATCCCAGAATATACTGACAGAAAAGAGTATTAATAACATGGAGAAAAAATCGGAATTCGAAACCAGAACTTGACATAATAGGCTCACATGTGGTGTTGAGGGCAAGAGCAAAAACTTTGCAACAAAAACTCAAACTTACGAAGATTTAAATTGAAGTGTAATAAATTTTAAACTTTTATAAGTTAATCACCTTAAAGCACTTTTTAATTTAAAATAATAACATCAATAAATATAATTAGCAGAAGCTTATATCTTACAGTTTTTAATTATTTTAGGTATTCCGGTTTTGCTTTTTATTGGCTTAAGAGTCGCGTTAATGCTATAATTAATTCTATAATAATCAAAATAGTTATTATTAGGTCTAAGTACTGTTTTATTTTTCTTCATAATATTTTCCTATTTATGATTAATATATTCAATACGAACAAATTATATATATCATGACTTCAAGTTTAAGAATACCTTAAGTATATACTTAGGAGTCACGATGTCGTATATTTTATATCTGTCGTATATTTTATATTTTAGGTATTTTTCACCTAATACTATAATTGAGTTAAAAAATCGATTTTGATTTACTCTAAACTTAATCACTCCAACCATCATTAATGATATTTATAAACATAGTACTATTTCTGATGGACAAATAAAACAACTTATATGTGAGCAGAACCGAAAGCGATAGTAACTAAACCATAACTACTTCCTATAGCTATCATAAACGGTTGCCATAAACACTGACAGTTTAATATTTTACTGTTCTTTTATATTGTTTTACATCGTAGTTAAAATGATGTCTTAAACAAAATAAACATACTAGTATATCACAATTCATACTTACAGTAATAAGCTATCTATCTATCCGTGGGAGAGCCACGCTTCGGCATGAATGGGCCGGCTCGACCGGAGTGATGCCACGGCCTCACAGAAAACCGGTGTGAAACAGCGCTTACGCTGTGTTTCATCGAGTGAGTGAGGATACCGGAGGCCCATACCATCCAATGCCCCCTATCCCCCTCACCATCCTCCTTCCCCCAAGGCCGCCATAGTGTGGGTCACAATGCTGCATTGTTCTTTTTCGCATTGAGGATGGTGGCCACCACTCTTGGATTCTGCTCATGCTTTCCATCAGGCAGGGCAGAGTCATTTTGGCAGCTTAAATATAAAAAAAAAGCTAACCACACACGGTAGGATGTACCTCACGGACGGATGTAACTTTACAACTAAGCACAGTCATGTCAGATAAGCTTGAGCTGAGCAGAGGTTTTACCTGAAAAGTTCAACTGTACAGGTAAACCTGTCAGGTATACCAAACTTGTAGGCCTACCTTAATATACATTATTTACGTATATTTACGATGTCACTCAAGTATAACGGGTTCCATTTTTGTGCAAGAAAGCTTTATCACATCATACTCAATAAGTTTGTTTTTTATTTATTTTAACTTAAATAACTTGTGTTCCAGTCTTAAGTCTGCCAAACTAGGAGTTTGCCGGCAGAAGTTCTCTTATATATACTTTATATAGTTTTAAATCACTTCTTCAAGAATACTAGTTGACTACGTTTACAAGGCAATACATGGCTCATAAAAAGGAAAAGAAAAAGAGAATGTTTCCCATCAGTTAGGGACATTGCGAAAGGTAATATCTATGAAGTTTATTTTTTAAAGTGCTTTTTCGAATGTACTAGTTTCATTAGCTCTGAGGGTAACTCATTCAACAAAAATGGTACCACATATCTACTTGTTCGTTTACCAAAGTAGTGAATCATATTAATAAATATATCGCACTTATATATTTAAGGGTAATTATAGAAAAGAGAAGATTATAACGGTGCTTGAGATAATTTGTGAGAACCGTAGCGCCGATCTCAGATCAAA
Organism: Hyphantria cunea; assembly: GCA_003709505.1. Taxonomy (NCBI): domain Eukaryota; kingdom Metazoa; phylum Arthropoda; class Insecta; order Lepidoptera; family Erebidae; genus Hyphantria; species Hyphantria cunea. The sequence goes on along the minus strand of PKRV01004380.1, from coordinate 417,752 downwards.
CAAGTCTATGTGTTATGCGTATACATTACAAGCTCTGCTTAGTTTAAGACTAAATGGCGTTGAGTGTCATCTCTTACGGCTTTTCATTCTATGGGTCACCTAAGAGGCGACTAATGGGGTAAAATATAAAGGATAATTTCCTATAACAAGTTATTTCTTTACTCTTTTTGTACTTACTAATAATTTATGATGAACATTAGCCCGAAAATTATATCGAACTGCATAACGACTATAATGAACCCAATACGGTTAATCACTCTTCTAGAAAATTATTTTATGGAATCTCTATAACACAAACAAATAATTTATACCACCTCCACCAGTTATAAGGTCCCTCACATCTATGTTAAGAAACGCAGCTTGCACCGACTACAAGTATCGCTTTGTCATACCCTGTCCCTAACGGGGATATTAAATTTCTCGCATTCATATCATTTCACCTCCATTATCTAGAGATAATAGATGTTGTGACGTCATTTCAGACCAGGTCCATGGGCGGCGGTAATCGCTTACCATCAGGCGATAAGTCTGCTCGCTTGCCCCTTATACTATAAAAAAAATCTTGTAAAAGCATTATGTTTCGCCCGTTTGTCGGATATCGCGGTAGACATTTTTCGGGTTGCTATATAACCTATGACACTCACAAATAATGTGGCTTGCTATTGCTAAAAAAATATTCAAAATCGGTTCGGTAGATCCGAGAATAACCGCCTACAACCTCACAGACTTTGCCACTTAATAATATTCGTTGAGATTAACTGAAAAAAAAGGTTATTAAAATGGCTCCTCTTTAAGATTTCAAAAATGCAAATTTTTCTTTTGTCTTGCGGAAGGTATGATGTGTAGAACATAGAGTATATAGAAATTAAGAGCCTAGAAGATTTCAATTCAAATGGGCACAACCCGGCGTAAAAACATTATCATCAGCCTATCACAGTCATAGAGTATATAGATTTGAAGAGCTTGGAAGATTTCAATTCAAATGGGCACAAACCGTAAATACATTATCATCAGTCTATCACATTCCACTGCTTAACATAGGCTCATCCAATTGCACGCCACTTGGCTTGAACACAATACATATCATATTTTGTTCGGGGTTTATTCTAACAAGATATATGAACATAATACACATTCTGACTGTTGTTGTTTCCCTACTTATTGATTCTGACGGCCGAGTTTGTGGTCCCGAGTTTGATAGATATATATATAAAGTTTGATTTTTTAATCTGGGTTTAGTTGCCTTCAAAATGTCTATAAATTGAAAGAAAGTCAAACCCGTGATTACGATGTGACAGTTGAATGAAATACCACTGCTCCTGAGAAGATACCATCTTTATTACAAATGTTTATAAAAACCAATAACGGCTTATTGTAAGACCTTGCTAACCAGTTTAGTTGAACAAAAAAACTATTTCGTTCTCAGTCTTATTATCACAGGCTTTCTAAGCTTTCGTACTGTTTACCATGCACGTGTAAAACTAGTTATCGTGTTGCTAATCACGTTCGCTCTAACTAGCTAACCGACTGTGTTGTGAACAAAGCGAAAACGACATGTAACTGTTACTTTACACTACTGACATTTCGGCGTTTGATTCCCGTTTAAACCATACTAATATTATAAATTAAAAAGTAACTGTATGTCTGGTATGCTTTCATGGCTAAACCGCTGCACCAATTTCTATGAAATTTGTCATGGAAATACTTTGATTCTTGAAGAAGGACGTAGACTATAGTCAATATACACGGTAGTGGAGATGTAGGCAAAAGCTAATACAAATATATAAAATTTAAATTCCTGAATTTATTTATTTCCAATAGAGAAATAATTTTTAAAATTGATTTAGTGGTTCGTGCGTCAAAACCTAATAAACAAAGTCACTTTCATATTTAAAATGGGTATTAATAAGGGTAAATGTATTAACGATTTGCCCTGTAGGTCGCGTGGTGAGTTCAGGACAAAGAATTAGGTGACAATAATTTGTTGTGTGGCTTAGTGTAATCTATATAATGATATCACATGTTTGTAATGAAAAATAGGCGCTCAGAGCCCAGTTGCACTCGGCGATTAGAAACAATCACCGAGTGTAAGCAACGATGGCGCGGTCAGTACCTAGATGGGTGACCGCTGCTAGCAGGTTACCCTGAGCGTCTCCGTGATTCGGAGGTCACGTTAAGTAGTCGGTCCCGGTTTTTATCATAGGATAACAGTCGTGAAGCTTAGTTGGAGGCCTTTTGTCGGCTTAAAAACATCCAATGGCAAGATTACGTGGCCACAACGTAGTCTTGCCAGTCCATAACCCACACTTGGCCAGCGTGGAGACGTAGTAGAGACTCGAGCCCAGCAGTGGGACATTACGGGTTGTTGATGAATGAAAAATAAGTATGTTTCTGACATAATATGAATGTATTCGAGTTGACATACACAGACTGTGCCTAATTTTTAAACTATAGCCGTGTTTAAAATGTATCCAGTATATGTTAAATAAGCTCCAACAAATCTGTCTTTATCTTATCTCATAATAGATTTACTTTAAAAGCGAAGCTAATCTTTTGTCTGCTCACCTAATGTAGATTAATTATTAACAGTATAAATTATCTTAGAAATCCAATCCCTAATGTAAAAAGATAACTATATCTATATCTTTAGTAAAAGGGTAACTTTGAAAAGTAAAAAATTACCGTATCTTTTTCATAAATAATTATATCTAAGGTCTTTAGAGATGGTTCAGTAGATACATTTATAAGTCTTATCAGTACTAATGTATTACAAAAAGGCTTTTATGCGCAATAAACAAATCGTTCAATAGATCGAGATAACCTTTTACTAATGCCTCTTAATCAACTCGGAATGAATTCACTCGAATAATAACTCGAGAACATTGCGATAGCGTATCGATACATTGTTTTGTTAGTTTGAAATCGGTATTTTGTAGGAATGACTAGATATAGAAATATTCTCGCAAAAATTTCACGGCGACTTCGTCTGTGCACTTATTTGTTATTTTGGAAAATTCACACAATATATTTATAAATTGTAGCCTATGTGTTATTTTGATGTATAAGCTATAATATTGTAAAGTTTCATTAAAATCAGTAGTTTTTACGTGAAAGAGTAACAAACATCCATCCGTATCTACAAACTTTCTCGTTTATAATATTAGTAGATTTTCTTTGTCACTTAACAAAGAAATCCTACTTTAAGTAGAAAAGCGATACTTTGTGAAGATGTATAGATGTTTACTATTCTTTTACGCAATAACTACTGAATGGATTTGGACTTCGAAGTACGAAGACACGCCACGCTGATTTCAGCACTCGACCGGGGCTGTGCTACCCTCCTCACAGAAGATTAACGTAAAATGACAGCATATGTGCTTTCGTGTTTCGTTGCTGAGAAAGAGGCCTGGCTCAATGATCTCAATAGGCCGCCATGGTGTGGAATATCAATCTGTTTATAATCAAACTGCTTTATATAGCGCAGTCTCACCGACTGACACGTGTAAGACAAGTGAAGTTATGCTTAATTATTTTCACCTCATTAGAATACGTGCATATAAAGCACATCTATACAAATAAATTAAATTGGAGTGTCTGTTTGTAGTATTAAAATAACCGATGTTTACTAAATGCATATGTTTGTTTAAACTTTATGTATACTAAACTATCACTTATCTTTATTTTTTTCTCTTTCTGTTTATTGCGGCTAATCTCTGTAAAAGCTGTATTGGTTTTGACAGGAATTTCATTGGCAGATAGCTGACGGTGTATGGAGTAGCTTAGGCTACTTTTTTTAGACTAGCTTCGCCCCGTGGTGTTACTCGCCGGTGCAACAACAACCACTTGGAATACCGGGGGGCTCAGCTAGTTATAAATAAAGTAAGAGGTTAAAGCACTACGGTCAACATACCTGCATACATTACCGTGGGAGAGCCACGCTTCGTTCGGCATGCATGGGCCTGCTCGACCGGAGTGATACCACGGCCTCACAGAAAACCGGTGTGGAACAGCGCTTGCGTTGTGTTTCATCGAGTGAGTGGGGATACCGGAGGCCCATAGGGAGCATGGGGAGGGGGATGAGGGGAAGGATAGAAACCCTTCCCCTCATCCCCCTCCCCATCCTCCAAGGCCAGCAAAGCTCTTGTGACGCCTCTGGTGTTACGTATGTCCATGGTCGGCGGTAATTGCTTACCATCTGACGATACGTCTGCTCGTTTGCCCCAATTCCATAAAAAAAATAAACATGCATACATTGATTGCTAAAACTATTGCCATTCTTTTTGGCTTCGCCTTAGTCGGGTAATGACACCATCCCATCGGAATGATTCCTTGTGGTATCTTCGTAGATACCGGTAGTTATTAGTAATAGAAATCTTACAAATAAATATCCTATCGACAAGTATTGCTTTCTGCACCACGACCTTAAACCAACGGCCTTTCAGTCAAACCTTTTAAGAAAATCGCCAATTCAACATTGGACAACTACAAACACAAATTGTTCAGCTGTATAGAGTTGCGTGGTTGACCCGCTTGACCCCTACGTACGAATGTCGCAATCCCCTGTGAGAAACATGACTGGTCAGGAATATTGGTGTGTCTTCATATAGCCACGTGAGTATGTGAGGAGCGTGTCGTGTTCTTGTGCGTCACACTGGGATTAAAAGGCAAGACCTTGGACATTGATGTGTTAGGGATTTAGAGTGTGTATTGCCTACATCTCAATGTTATTAAGGGGCAGTTTCATTATTTATTTATTTATTTAAAACTTTATGCACTTTTGTACAATGGCGGACTTAATGCCCAAGGCATTCTCTTCCAGTCAACCTTAGGGTGGTGTAGAAATCTTGTAAGGAAGGTGGTGCACAGAGGTTTCCGTATGAAATTAACTGCAAACAGTACACAAAAGAATGAAAGAAATACTTAAACATATATAAACACATATAGGATACCTATATCTTAGATACAAACACAAATATATACATATATAAATATACATACACACAACTATATTAGTACACTAATAAAACTTGAATATATACCAATTATCGGTTAGTAGTTTCTGCCATTTCGTTAAGAAGTAGCTCATACACCTTCTTTTTAAATGTAAAACGGTTTGTGGACATCCTGATTTCGAGTGGGAGCGCATTCCAGAGTAGTACCGCTTGGACGAAGATCGAAGAGTTCACGAAGTCAGAGTTGTGAGAGGGACACAAAAGGAGCAGATTATTTTCTGATGGAAGTATGGAGCAAGGTATGAAGGTGAAAATGGTGAGTTGAGAAGTGAAAATAATGTAGTAAGTGCTCGCTCATTGCGACGCAGGCGAATGGGTAACCATTTTAATTGGCAACGTTTCATTAGTTTTCGGTAAAGTTTCAGATGGGTATTTGAGGCTCCACCCGCTCGTACGTTGTATTCTTTAAAATGATATAACTTTATTTGTCAACCGACTTACATAAAACAAACACTAAATGTTTACTAAAGTTTTCTACAATACGTTAGAGAAAAATCCATCTATGTCGGCTTGGCCACGTCTGAGATGAACCCACACAAAGTCATAGATAGACATATAGATGAACAAAAAAAAATTTGTATGTATAGTATGTATTAGTTCTTTTATGTATGTAGATTAGCTTTTATATATTACTTGTATTTGATATATTTCCAGATCTGTTTATTTTAATACATATTTTTTCTTACAAAATTCACCACTTCTTGTCTTCTCTGCATCACCCGATGGTTGACTGGTAGAGAATGCCTTAGGCATTAAGTCCGCCAAGCACCTAAAGTGCATCATGTATTAAAAAAATAAATATATAAACATACAAAAATTCTAAAAACGATTGTTTCAAGTTCAGTTATCGTAATCTACTTCATTAGTTTTTCTTTAATATCTTTAATGTACAGACATCGATTAATTACAATTTTCTAAAATAATATGTATAGATATTAAACATTTCTCGTCCATCCTCTCTGTACGTATATTCGCAATTGGTAATAAAAAAAGAAAAAATCATAAGTCGGACCATCGGTGATTGCATATAATGAGACAGGCGTGAAGACCGTCGTCGTGTTAGACCTTAATAACAGTGATTCTTCTCTTAATGTGCGATACAGTGTAATTTGGATGGGCGTACTATGTTTAAAAATATTGTGAGCTATGGTTTCAAGTTAGGTATCTAGTTATTAAGGTAGCGGTTCGATACTCATTTTAGAATCGTGATCTGTATTTTCTGTGTTATGAATGAAACCCGGCGTGAAGACAATTGACGGTCAGTTCGACCGTACGTAATTTTCCTAATAAAACAAAAAAAATCTTTTCAAAAAACTATAAGATATATTGGTCGTAAATACATATATTTATTTACTGATGCTTCTGGTTCTAACCAAGGCTCTAGCCTAATCACTAAATACTTTTTTTTCCTACGGGAATCTGCAGTATAGTTCTCTAAGAATGTTATTGGTCAAAGAGGGAAACTTTTTTTTCCATAGTGCGGAAATCCCCTCGGATACCACCTCCCGTGGCATGTTGGACTCGAACCGACTAAAACCGCACGCCGTCTGGGGTACTATTAGCCGGGGAACCAGGTGCATCCTAGAAAGGAAAACCCTGGAACCCCGACGTACCTCGGGCCACCTACTATTCGTAGATGGCCCCCTACTGTGTGGGAACATCGATGTTACTGGTCAAGGAGGAAACCTTACAAGAATGAGAGAGGATAAGTGATATCGGACTGACTTTCTCTCACAATCACTTATGCACTTACTAGCTTTTACCCGCGGCTTTGTCCACTAGTATGTCGGTTATCGCGATAAAAAGTAACTTATATCCTTCTTTAAGAATCAAAGTATCTTAATGTCATATTTTTATGAAAACGGGTAATGCGTTTAGCCGTGCAAGCATGACGGACACACAGAGTTACTTTCGAATTTAAAATATTAATACGAATGTATGGGTGTCTATCTGGCGATGTGTCTGATGAGGTGCTGACATTACAAAATCCTACACGAAATTTAACAATAGCCCAATGTCTCTTCAATACTGTATATGAATATCGTGTGTTGAGTGGTTATGTCGAGTGCGAGGTCGCGGGCTCGACCCCCGACTCTCGCCTTTCACTTTCCTTATGTAATGTTAAACATTGATTTCTGATTTGTAATGGTTTAGTATACTTAAGAATATTTTTGAGTATTGTCGAGAGTAGAATATTGACAGGACTATAAAAAAAAAAATACTACCAATTTTTTTGTAGATGTGATGTACTTTCATACTTCTATAGCATACATGCTTATACTATGTATTGGAAAGTAATTCTATTTATCTGTTACGCTTTCACGGCTAAACGACTGATTTTTTTTTATGATATAGGGGACAAACGTGCAAACTTATCGCCTGATGGTAAGCGATTATAGCCGTTCATGGACACCCGCAACACCAGAGGCGTCACAAGTGCGTTGCCAGCCTTTTAAGAAGGAGTACGCTCTTTTCTTCGATCGATGTGTATCAAACTTACTATGGATATCCTTTGATTTTTGTCGAAGGACACGGCTACTTTTTACCGCTATAACCGACATACACGTTGTCGTAGCCATGGAAATTATCAAAATTAAGGTTTCTGTATATCTCATCATCATCATCAGCCTATCGCAGTCCACTGCTGGACATAGGCCTCTCCAATTTCACGCCACTTAGTTCGATCTATGGCTTCTCGCATCCAGCTCCTGCCAAATCAAAAATTATAATTAAAGTGTATTTTTCATGATACATAATTTAGCTTTAGTCCATGCCATATTATACATGAAAACAGCCAAACTCTATGCTAAAAGTTTGTAGATCCTTCAAACATTTGAATCTAGCCCAAGACGTTAGTAGAGCAGTCACATACACTACCATTGCTTCACTTAGGTTACTAATAATAAATAAATATTATTTAATTACTTTGTGTTTTAAAAACAGGCTCCCATCAAATACAATATTTAACTAATATGAATCTTGTCTGTACAACTTATTTGAACGTTTAAAATTGCTTGAAAATTCCTTAGCCTACATAACATTGACCCATGAGATAGTCGGTTTGGGTAAGTATTTTTCTAGGGAAAGGGTAAATAAACTCTGAGCGCTAGACGTAAACTGACCAAATGTTACCTCCAAATAAGCTATTTCCTTTACCTTTGGATAATGCCACCGTATTCCAAATTTGGGAATGCACTTGTGTACTCACAAATTTATTTATTTGGTATGTTTAAGATATTTCTTTCAGTAAAAACATACGCGTATATTTTGTTATTGTTCGCAATGGGTAGTGAAGAAGTAAAAAACCAAAGTTTAAATATGTAAGTTCTAAATAAGCCATTTACCATTCCATTAGGAAATGCCACCGTATTTATTCTTAGTTTACAAATAGGTTTATATATAACTCGCCAAAGTGACTCAACTTGGCCAGATGGTTAGCTCAAGCAGAATCCAATAGTTCGGATGGCGTAAGAAAGCGGTTCCCGGATCTCTCACGTCTCAGGCGCAGAGTGGCACACCGTGGTGGTTTAGTGGGTAGTCTGGCTGGGGTCAGTCAGGAGCCCCACACAAAGTGAAACCCCTGTTCCCGCGGGGGGGAGCGAAGTGCATAAAGGGCAAAAAAAAACCACGTCAAAAAAAAAAAGCAGAATCCAATAGTGGGGACAACAACAATACAATAGTATGGCGCGCCACACTATGGCGGTTTAGTGAGATGCTTTTTTCACGCCCCGCTTAAAGGACCCGGATTCATATTGGGAGGGAAACCCTTCTTGTAGTGAGTTCCAGTCTTTAATAGCTCGGCACAGGAAGGAAAACCCAAAGAGTACCTGATCCATTAATTAATTGCCACAAATGTTTTCAAAAATAATTACACAGAAACCTAATAAAACTGTTAGAAAGTAATCTTTTACCGTTTTGATAATTTCAGAAGCTTTCATAAACACTTGACTTTGATATCCAAGTGACAAGCATTTTGCATTAAATTTATGCATGCAATATAAAATTGTCTTTAATTTAAGAGCGTTAGAGTACATTTTTCTTCAACAAAATTTTGTCCCCATTGATGAATCTTGGTCCCATCTGTGTCGCACAATTAACAACGTTAAGTCCCGGGGCTTATTCTTGAAATTGGCCAAATGACAAAATATATTTACTTATGTAAGGTGTTTTGATGGTATTAAGGTACTTGTAGAAAACAACGTCGACAGAAAATAATATTGTATGTGTCACTGGGCAGTTAAATTTATGTAATTTTACTCAGGTATAAAAAATCAATGTTCATGTTATGAAAAAAAATGAAGAATTACGTTTGAAAACATTAAATAAAACAGCACAGGACAGTATATTTCAATGAGTTACGATTATTAAAATTCTTTAAATCAACACTTTGCCTGTAGTTTTCATTAGTTTTTTTTAATATTAACTCATAATTGAGTTACAATTCATAAATGCTCAATCTTCTCAATAAGTTGAGACACAATTTATCATCAAATTTTTTTATTTAATTAATTATGTAGTCTAAATTAAGTCCTTTTGAAGTATATTACTAGTAAATCTTTATTTAGATTTCTACAAAAAGCCCCTAGGCAATATTTTATTATTATTTTTGTCTCTGATTTCAATTATCAATACTTTCATGCTTAATATTATAAATTCGAAATAAGTCTGTCTCTAGACAGAGACAGATGTATGTGTCTATTACGCTCTCACAGCTAAACCGTTCCACCATTCATTCGGATATGAAGTTTTGCGTGGAAATTCGTACTTTGATTTTTGAGGAAGGACAACTCTATGCCGCAGTAACCGACAAACGAACCGCGGGGGGAGTCGTGTCCCAAAGCTAGTTGTTTCAAAAGTTCATGTCTTTTGTTTGAATGGCTATTTTATTTATTTAAGTATCAAACTTGAACGACTTAAGAAGGACATTATATCGAACAGTGATCTCATTGTCACGCCTATACAATAGTGCGTAATTTTTCGAGTCATTTACTTCGCCCCATTGTCGAGTTCTGCAATTAGAAGAGGTCTGGGCGCTCCTCCAATCGACCATTACTAACAATTATTATTATTGTTATACTTTTACTTACTATTTGTTAGTGCGGCTTTGAAATCAGTTATATTAATTTTGATGTATTCGAAAACCTTGCGATTATTGATTTTATATGATATTGGTAGTAATATTTTTGAATAAAATTGATTGTGTCGAATGAAAAAAGAGAGAATAATAAAAAAAGAATAGGTAACACAAAAAAGTTTCAGTGCCAAAAATGTACCCAATTCAGCATTGTGTCAAACAAGAGTCTCACGATTTTTAAATTGACTCCCTATCCTTAAGATGTTTATCGTGCCTAGGAAAGTAAAAAAATAATAGTTTTTTAGTATTACATGATCATATCTCAGATCTGACCGTAGAAAGGGAGATATAGATGCATTAAATACCTGCGTTTTGACAAACTTCAATTAGCCTTAGCCTAAACTAAATGCAACATTTTTAGTTCAATACCCTTGTAACCGGCGGCACTGTGGACCGATAGCTTGATAAAAGTAGCTGGCAGCAGATTAATGCCTGACCGGGATGGTTGGAGCTCTTTGAAGGAGGCCTTCGTTCGGAGGTCCGTATGTATTAATAACAGCAGTTCCCGGATCCCTCCCTTCACAGGCGAAGAGTGGCACGCCGTGTGGTTTCAGTCGGTCCGATTCCGACACACTTCCCCGTCGTAAACCCCGGTGTGGTTCGTGGGGGTTTAGCCACAGTTTCGTTCAACAGTGAACGGCAATAGTAGTAGATGTAGATTTGTTAAATTACTAAAAAAAATATTGATATGATAGAGTATGTAGAATATATCTGTAGCGTTATGAGCCCATTGTAAGAATTACGACAATAAGTCGTTCATTTTTAAATTACCTCAAAAATAGGTCCCCTGAATTCTCAGTGCTATATACAAATTTCCCAATAAAAGACCCTCCTCAAATACTTTTCAAACCAGTGGTCCCATAAAACTAATTTTGACAAATATTACACCCAATTTAATGCGATATGTCACTATGAATAAAGATGGACCTCATATCTCATTGCTTAAGACGTTTTACTTATGACGGTAGCTGTAAATTTGGTATTCAACGACATCATTTTAAATAGTCAATTTTGAACTTTATCAGCCTTAGCATTAAATTTACTTTAGTTTGAAAGTTTGCAGTCATAAATTGGAATTAATATGTGCGCTATATCGCCAAATATCTAAGGTCCTGAACAGTGGTTTAATGATTTTTATCAGTGCTACTGCGCTTTATGACTAATTTATTCAGTTGTGAAAACATTTTATATTAATAACTTTTGTATTATGGCTTTAATTTGGTTTAGTGTTAGTCACACAGAAATATCCTTTTAAGTCTTACTTATCTAAATGTAAATTACCGTATTATTATTACAAATTCGAAAGAAACTCTGTCTGTAATAGACAGAGTTTCTTTCGACGTTACGCTTTCACGGCTAAACCGCTGGACTCATTCCAGTTCATTACTGTCATGAAACTCGGAATCTCAATACTTAATAACTAATTACTAACAGTAACAGTTTTCCTGAAGATAGTCTATAAGAATCTTCAATTGGCAGCCAAAAACTTCAAGAAAAGCCCTTTTAATATATAACTTGCACTTAAAGTTCAAGGGCCAAATTAGAGCAACTGCGCACTAAGGCACAGAATCGAAGTATTATTGTGTTGCTCGCTTGAACTCTTACATAGATAGATAGATAGAAAACTCTTTATTTGTACACCGTAATACAGATTTTAAAAAGTACAAAAAATGATAGATGTATAATGTACAAAGGGCGGCCTTATTGCCGAAAGCAATCTCTTCCAGGCAACCTTAGGATGGATCAAAAAGTATCGGATAGGCAGTAGTTGACGGTGCAATGAGTTTTGAAAAAATAATAATTTTATATAATTTCTAATTTAAAATAATACCAATTTCTAATTAATATAATCTGTATTTACTCGTATACATACACACATGTATACATACACATACCTATACACATATATATATACATATACATACACATACATAAAATTATTAAAAAGTATATAATACTTGTATTGGTAAGGAAATATACTCCTAGGTTAACTTTTCACACCTGTACTATTAAGAAATATTTCAGAATATTCTTTCAAGATATTGATCTGATTCTTGTGGTAAATGAATCCCCTAGCAACTCATAGTCGCTGTGTTGTTGAGAGACATGTTCACAATAAGCAGTGTGAACATGTCCTTAAATTAATAGCCATTAGATTTGCTCTCCAAGTTAAATATGTACCAGATACCAAAAGTCATACAAAAGATGTTCTTTGAAACTCGATCAGGCGTCTCCCAATCATATCCTAACATGAAAGTTTATCCAACTTGTCAGTTCGTATTTGTGTTGTTAATTTGGGAGCTCAATTGATGTTGGTTTAGTTACCTAATCAATTTAGTTTTTATTTGATTAGTTTCATAGTTTGAGGTTATTATTTAAGTTGGCAATTTCGTGAGGTTTCATTATTCGGTGTTTTGTTCTTGCGGTTTACTGAATAGAAAAGCTTTTATTCCTCCTCAATTTACGTTCGTTAAACATACACTTTAGAACAACTTACTCGGGATTTGTTAGTTTTCTAACAATTTTCGAGTTAGACAAATTATACCAACGAATATCATACGACATGCATCGCGCAATGACATGTAAAAACGCATGCTTGTATTTTGAACAGTTTATGTTTGAAGATTATGATCTAAACAGAAATATTTTGAAGAAAATTTAATATATATATGAGACTCCCGCATTTGGAATATATTTCCTGTGTTATGGAAGACTCTACAAACCTACATGAACTGGAAACAAAAAACACTTGGGTGTTTTGAGATATGAGTCTGAACTCAAAACAACAATATGGGGATCAAACAAAAAACAAACAAAAAAAATTGGCAATAACCCACAATATTGACGCAGTAGAAAGCGGCGTGGAAACCCCTGAAATCACTAGGCCAACCGTGCAGTCAAAACTTACTTGTACTTATTCCACATACGCAATGGGTTTGTAAAGCCATAGGGAGAAACCGGTCAGGATTTAAGCGAATTAAAATGGTGTAATAAGTACAAGTGAGTCTAATCCTAGAATGTATCTTAACAAGTTCCATCAAATACTCACAATCGAGAATATAAATTGTATAAGTTTGATATAGTTGGACCCATGTCAAATTTCACTACAAAAAACACCTCAACACTTCACCATCGCTTTACTTTCACAAATGAAATCGTATTCCAAATCTTATAACTGCGGAGAGTTGATTCAGTCCAAAGCAAGCCCATCAACAGACACATTAGAAGCATGTTTGTAAGTCGTTGTACAAACAGCCGTTAAAAGCTACGCGCAAACATTCAGTGGGTTTGGTACCAACATCTGTTTACTTATATCGCGCTTGTACATGAAGTTAAAAATTGCCGAAATACATCGGGTGTTTGCTGTCGGTCTAATGAAGGAGATAGAAATGTAGTCGCCAGCGTGTAAGGAAGACAACTAAATGAGTACGGGCGGAATTTTGGTCAGTTATGAGATTTCGTGACGATTGAATTTAGAAAAAAGTATATTAACGTAGTGTTGAATGCTGACTAGAAACACGCACTAACGAGTTTAAATAATTTCTTCCTCATATTATACTGAAATGTGATGTCATTTTTACCCGACTTTCATGTACATATAAATATGAATATTTCGGACATGTAACAACGCCGTCTAGTCCCAAACTGAACAGAGCTTGAATTACTTATCCTACACAGCTTTTATAAATAAATATATCCTTTTTTTATAAATTCATACATATTATACATAGAAAGCGACTAACTTCGAAACAAATATTTGCAGATCATACAAACATTTGTTCCGACCTTTGAATCGAAACTGAGACCTTGCCTATTCACATACACAGGAGTGTATGTCATTGAATTGTGTTTTAATTATTGTATACAGTTAATTATTTAACCTAATAAACAAATTTATGTATGAATTATGAAGAAGTTATAATCGCAAGTTTAGACATTTTAAGAACCCATACCAAGCAGTCAGCTTTTTTGTTCCCTTAGTATGTAGATATGTACTTATATATTTACCTGTCATGGCACAGAAAATATTTTCAAAATGAGCTCAAGTTGTTCTTTTCATCCATTATGTATCCCCAGTGGTTTTTTAGGTTTTAAGGGTTAATGATTGGTTTACAAAGCATGTTTTATGTAGAGAATTAAATGCTTTTCTTTAATATCGATAATCACAATGTAAATAAATTCCGTGATTCGGCGGAGATTACGTTAAGCAATTGGTACCGGTTGTTATCATAGGGCGTATCATAGCGTGAAGCTTGGCTGCAGGCCTTTGGGCGGCTTAAATACATTTAACGGCAAGATTGCGTAGCCACAACGTAGTCTTGCCAGTCCCCAACCCGCACTCGGCCATCGTGGGGATGTATGGCCTTAGCCCTCTCCTGACAGGAGAGTCGAACCCAGCAGTGGGACGTTATGGGTTGTTGATTAAATAAATAACGAGCATGAAAATTTGTTCTGTGTAGATATATGTAATTGACTTATACTATGATGATGTACGTGTTTAGAAATATATAAGTGTGTAAGTAGTGGAATTAGGCTACAGCGTGTGAGAGTGTCATGTTTATTACTTAACAATTATCATTATGTATGGGTGGATGGAATGACATAATCATCCGCTTTAACTACTAAGTGTTACTTTGAACAATTCTGATCTTAAGACGCGTCTCTGCAATTACGTTCCGTGCAACCTTAGCTTGATGCTTTTTATTATTGTTATTTTTTTTACTCACTGCCTCGTTGGTCCAGTGGTTAGCGTAAACGACTGCAGATTAAGAAGTCTCGGGTTCGATTCCCGGGTTGGATGGTGTTGGGTTTTTCTAATTAGAAATTCTTAATAGCAGCCCGGAGTATGGTAGATGGCGGTGTTTCCCGCCCGTGCCTCGGAGAGCAAGTTAAGACGTCGGTCTCGGTTGTCATGAATATCTATGGCAGTCGTTATTTAGAAGTCAGTGTCCTCAAATATGCTGACAACTATTCAAGCTTTGAATTCAGTCCGCCCTCCCTCCGCCAGGTTTACGGAGCTCCAATGCCAGTCGCTCCTTTTAAATCTGATATTCAGGTAAAACCGGTTGAACTAATAGCCGACCCCAAATCTTGGGAATAATGAAGGCTAGGAAGATGAGGAAGATGATGTTATTTTTTTTAACTTATTAAGCTTTACTATAGCTATTAGAAAGATAATACACTTTCTACGAATGATGATTTCATGCTGGACCTTTAACTATTACGTACGAGTTTCACTATTATATATAACTTAAGGAGGCGCTCATAGCCCAGATGCACTCGGTGATTAGAAACAATCAGCGAGGGCAAGCAACGACGGCGCGGTTCGTACCTGGATGGGTGATCGCTGGTGGCATGTTACCATGAGCGTCTCCGTGATTCGGTGGTCACGTTAAGCAGTCGGTCCCGGTTGTTATCATACGATAACAGTCGTGAAGCTTAGTTGGAGGCCTTCAAATGGCTTAAAAACATCCAACGGCAAGATTTACTTAGCCACAACGTATTCTTGCCGGTCCCCAACTCGAACTTGGCCAGCGTGGGGACGTATGGCCTTAACCCTCTCCTGAGAGGAGACCCGAGCCCAGCAGTGGGACATTATGGGTTATTGATTGATTGATTGATATAACTTAACGGATTTCAAATAAAAAAAGAAAGTTAGCGAAAGTATATCAGGCCAAGCTATATTAGTAAATCTTACAGTATAGAAAAACTTTATTATTAAGCATTCCATAAGTTAAAATACCAAAACAGTTATTACAAGAATAACTTAAGCCTTGACAGGACTGAACTACCGCATCCACATATTAAACTCACCCAAGTCACACTAAGAAAACATCTTCCCTGACCTAATAAAATATTCGTAACTTCATAACGCAAAAATCAAATATAGGAAATACAGTTGGCAGGAAAAGTAACAGGAATTCGTATGCCAACCGAATCGTCGGGTTTGTCTGAAGGGCGCCTTGGGGAATAGGGGGTCAGGAATGGAGGGAGGGGATAGGTAAAGTTACCCTGCGAATATTGTATTGTTTCATATACCACGGAGTTATTGGATCGAGTGATTGACAGTATTTGAATTGTTGGGACAGTTAGGATCCACGAATTAGAGGTATATAAATTTGTTAATCTTCTGAGTAGTATGATTTATTTGGTTCTTAGAAACTCTCGGAAACTCAGCACGGCAAACATCAGGTACAAGTTTTTTAAAGTATTTACTTACTTTTAATTAAAAAAAAAATATGATTCTTAAACATTCACAAAACGTCATCTAGTCTCAAAGTGAGCAGAGCTTATGCTATGAGTATTATACAACAGATTTTTTTGGTAACTACATACATATAATGGAAAACATACAAACTCCATATCAATGCAGATCCTACAACATTTGGTCTAACCCGGGATCGAACCCTAGATCTCAAGCTCAGCAGTCTCATTTGCTACCACTGATCACTGATTTGATATAATCAACGAGGCAGTCAGTGATCATTTTAACGCCTGTTTTAAATCTAACTCTCCAACTTTTCTTTAAACCATTCACGTTTGCTAGCTACCAGGCTTTATTCCTAGATAAAGATTTATACAGAAAATATAATATTAAAAGGTACTTGTGAGGAGCGACATCTAAATGTGTTTGATATTTTCATATTTCTCACAATTTGACCTCAACTACCTTGACCTTACAAACGTTATATTTCAATATGCACCTTCAAAGACACAATATAAAGTTGAATTTCCGATGTGGTGACTATAGGGAAGAGCGGTTCGAGAATTTCAATATCAATATCGGAAAGTTATTGAAGGTCTGTCAAGTATTGGATTCAATTTGATTCTTTTTTTGTCAGAAGCCAAACGGCCACCTCTTACTGCGCCAATTGGGTCGAAAATTACGCATATCTTAAAAATTTGTTGCATGTTCCGATTTACGCATCTGAATTTATTGTTTTGTTTTAAAAGACGATGTTGAATGAGTTTTATATTTTTTAGTCTAGTATAAGTACAGTCTTCGTTAATCGCGAAAAAATCAGCTTTCCCAGTTTTGTGTTAGAAACTTTAAAGTAGTATATGTAGTTAATATAGTTTTTGACATTAAATTTTCTTAAAATGTTCACTTTTGTATGTATTATCATGCCAGTCCTAAACGGATGATGCAAATGTTATTATACCGATTGATATAGCTTCTTGCTGAAATGATATTTAGAAAACTATAATGAATTTCTACATATTTTCATTATAAATATTTTGTTACTTCACCATATCTATCTTTTTCCCCTTTTTCCCCTACATGCTTCGCCTCATAACAACTTGAAATAGTATTTTTAGTTCTACCGAGCAGATGTATCGCCTGATGGTAAGCAAATACCTTCGCCCATCGACACCCGCAATACCAGAGACGTCATAAGTGCGTTGCTAGCTTTTGGGGGACAGGGAGGGATTGAGATATGGGCCTCCGGTATGGGTCCGGATGGCGTAAGAAAGCGGTTCCCGGATCCCTCCCTTCTCAGGCGCAGAGTGGCACACCGTGGTGGTTTAGTGGGTAGTCTGGCTGGTGTCAGTCAGGAGTCCCACACGAAGCGAACCCCCTGTACCCGCAGGGAGGGAGCGAAGTGCGTAAAGGCATTCCACCACGTAAACAAAAAAAAAAAAAAATTGGCCTCCGGTATCCTCACTCACTTGGTGAAACACATCACAAATTACACGCGCTTTTTCACACCGCTGTTCTGTTTAGCCGTGGTATCACTCTGCATGAGCCAGCCTAATCGTGTAGAAGAGTGGTGCTTCCACGATCCAGATATAAAATATATGTATTAAAAAGTTAAGAATTAAATATATACAATTAACCAGGGACTGTTCGATCTTAGTAAATGACCTTACTTTCCATTCATAATTGTCAACATTATCCCACCATACGTACTTACTTATGCCAAAGGCTGTTTCAGGTCGTGCTTAAGCACTAATTTTTCATTTGTTAAAAGATAATAAGTTTAACTTATGCATGTTCTATGGCTTTAGTGGGACTGTGTATCTCAAATGTTACCTGTTTAATAATATCATTGAAGATACTTTGTGTGTAAGAGACTTTAGAAAAAACATGAACGATTCCCTGTTTGACTTTTGTTACTAAAACAACACTGAATCCTGTCAATGGTTTTTCATGTAATAGGGGGCAAACGAGCCGACGTATCGCTTGATGGTAAGCGATTACCGACGTCTATGGACACCTGCAACACCAGAGACGTCACAAGTGCGCTGACAGCTTTTGGGACAAGTGGATGGAGGAGGAGTTGGGGTATGGGCCTCCAGTATCCTCACTCCTACGTCCTACCCGTAATGACATACGGAGCCGAAACGTGCACACTTACGGTTCGACTGGTCCATAAGTTCAAAGTCGCTCAGCGTGCAATGGAGAGGTATATGCTCGGCGTTTCTCTAAGGGATCGCAATTGATACGAGGTGATCCGACAAAGAACCAGGGTCATCGACGTAGCTCACAGGATTAGCAAGCTGAAGTGGCAGTGGGCTGGCCACATTTGCCGAAGAACCGATAACCGTTGGGGTAAACGAGTTCTTGAGTGGAGACCGCGTCTCGGCAAACGTAGTGTAGGACGTCCACAAGCCAGGTGGAGCGATGATTTGCGCAAGACGGCTGGCATGAGCTGGATGCGAGAAGCCATAGATCGAACTAAGTGGCGTGAAATTGGAGAGGCCTATGTCCTGCGATGTAATGGACTGCGATAGGCTGATGATGACAAACATTTGGTCTGACCCAGGAATCGAACCCGAGACCTCATGGACAGCAGTCACGTACGCCACCACTGCGCCGATAGGCTGATGATGATGATGATACTCACTCGCTCAGTTAAAAATAGCGCAAGCGCTGTTCTACACCGGTTTTCTGTGAGGCTGTGGTAACTATGCGGTCGCGCAGGCCCATTTTCGCTGAAACGTGGCTCTCCCACCGGTATACGTTAATTGTTTATTTTTAGTGTAATTAAATGCTTCAATACGCGGTTTCCTACCTACTGTTATTTTTACATTGTTTATTCGGCTTTTACTGACTACTTAATTTTCACAAATGTGTTATCAGGAATACTAAAAAAAATATACACAAAAATACTGTAAAAACTAACCTCAAAAATGCCTGTATTATTTTTATTTCAATTCAGAAAAATGAAGCGGCTGTTAGAAGTTAGTATAAATTAATCCAACCTCCTCATATTATTTAATTTACTTCCAGGCAATTCCGAAGTGTATTTGGCATTTTCATTAGTTGATATCCATCTGTGGCTTGACCTTATTAATAATGTGACCTGTATCCGATATCGGAGTTCGGCTAATCTCAGAGAACCGCTGTCAAATTATTCAAGAGCCCACTCTGTATTATTGCCATACAATCCCTATGAATTATTCACTTTGAATGCCAGACCTTAGAAAGAGGTATTTGTAGTAATGTTTTTTATATAGTTAAACTTTAGTATATTTCTATAGCATTATCAGTAATGATTAAGTCATTTGCTGTGGAGTTCCTTCCGTACCATTATCTATACATTTCAAGCTAGACTTATATATCGATTTATAAATAAGTGAAGTTATTGATGTCATTATCGTCGAGTAAACAAACGGCAATAGAATAAAGTTTGCGGTATGAGAGAACCCCTTATATTTTATTCTGTTTTTAGTATTTTTTGTTATAGCGGCAACAGGGATACTTTATCTGTGAAAATTTCAACTGTATAGCTACCACGGTTTATGAGAAACAGTCTGGTGTCAGACGAATGAACAGACGGAGAGCGAAGTCGTTGTAGTAGAGTCCTGTTATTACCTTTTGGGTACGGAACCCTAAAAATGCCCATGTTATAACCATAATAATCAAGCAAAGTACAAAGCATTATATAATGAAATGTTAGTTTTACAATTGTTTTTAATTAAATATCATTTATCGCAGTACTTGTTTTTAGTAAATTACTAGAAACCAGGTTAATAGAGACGATGCTTAAAAATAATACGTAATATTTGTATGCTATACTAAACAAATATATACATTTCTTTTGTATTGCTTACACAAATAAATATATTTATGTATGTGTCGTACTTTAAAAAAAGATTTTTTCCTTTTACAAGAATTACTCGTTTAAGAGTGTATCTATCCTGTATCACTGGGGACTTCACAAACATAACACTTTGTGAGATCCATATTCCACGAATTGTTGTTATCAGTCTGGGTGTTCTTTGTGTCCGTTTCATGTATGTTGGAGTCCCCGTGTGACAGGAAATATTCCTAGTGCCAGTGTTCTCTTTAAAAATATATGTTACCCTAATTTTAAGATATCTTAACAACTGTTTTGAAATAACCTTGCATTTAAAAAGACGAACCTTTTAACACACTTTAACGTTAGATGTATGGGCCTCCGGTATCCTCGCTCACTCGGTGAAACAGCGCTTGCGCTAAGCGCTGTTTCACACCGGTTTTCTGTGAGGCCGTGGTTTCACTCCGTTCGAAACGGCCCATTGTTATATTATACTTTTTTTCGTAGTTTTTATAGAACTAGTACAGAACATCTAGAACTTTATCAGAAATGTGTACGCATTTTTCAACATCTATGATTTGCTGTAATTTTATTAATAATAGCATTTTTTTTATTTTCAGGTAATATTATTCACGTTTGCCGATATTTGCATAAGCAAAGCATGCTGCAAAGCTAAGTAACTCTCTTCTTTTGTGATTAATATTTTGCCATACTTTTATTGCTGTTTATAACTCATTTACATATATTTTTGCTATATTGCTTTATAATAATGCAATTTAATTTTGCTTGTCTCGTATTTCACATACAGAAAACAACAAATAAACAAAATTGAAAAAAGGACGACATTCATATCAACATACGTCACTAAACACAATTTAGGGGGAAACTGGGCCAATATGGACCCCAGAGTTCACTCGACTAAAGTAATAAATCAATAACATAATATTAAATAAAATTCTCCCCCGTATATCATAGGGCGTTCGTATTGTGTACAAAAACGACCGTTTTACTCTGACCTGTCCTTTCTAAGCACCACAGATAATATTTCAGGTACAAGTCCGTGGCGAGGAGGTCTTGAAAAATTGGCCGAGTCATCTGTCAAAGGCGAGTAATGCTTATTTCATGCGGGAAGTTATTGCCCTTATTAGGAGGCGATTGTAAACGATTTAGCATGGTTATTTATTACACAAATATCTCATTTATGTACATATATATGTTCTTTCTATATGTATTATGGGTATGAACGATTGGTATAGTTAATTTAAAAAATAAATATAAGTGTATTTATATTTGTATAATTTTATGATAGTTATTCGATTTCCGAAGAAAATGACAAACGATAAAAGTTAAAAATAAACCATAATATTATTCGGGCAACAAAAATAAGGCAATTTCACCAAATATTTTATCCACGAAACTTCAATATTGAAAAGACACTCACAAATAGGCTTCTTCCACACAAAGCGATTTGAGGTACGAGACAAAATTGCCTTCCGATATTAACTAATAGTCCCAATACAATCATGTATTCTCGAGTCAAGCTTCAGGGGAAGGTGAGAAAATTTGGCACTATTGTCGACTTTCGTTTTCGTCACAGCGACAAAGGGTCGCGTTGGTAACCCAATATTGTTGCTAAGGTGCTATTTATCAGGAGTGTTCTGTAGCTAGGCTTTATCTATAGATCTATAGGCGGCTCATTCAGCCAATTGGACCTCATTTTGTTGCCGTTTAGGGTTGGAAGTATTTCTCTGAATGAAGAAATGAATATGACAAGAACTTTTCAGACTTGTTTTTGGATTAGAGCATATGTTTGTAACTTTTGCTTTTTGTTCCAAATGAGAACAAAGGAAACATACATTTTCTTTACATGACACCTCGAATAGTTGTGTTCTCGAATAGTGGGTGTATATAGATATTAAACTAAAAGTAAATATACACCTTTATTACCTACTGATATCGGGAAAATACATGCTCTGCCTGAAACCCCTTAAATTTTAGCCAAGCGATTTATAGCAGTTAGCAGAGTAGTTATTTGAGCACAGAGTAGAATAGTTAGCCGAGGTTTTTGTCTAGAATTTAGTCGGTTGTTGAATACACTATCAAACGTTTAGTCGAAATTTTAGTTTAGCAATAAGTCTCTGAGCGTACTCCTTCTTAAAAGGCCGGCAACGTACTTGTAACGCCTCTAGTGTTGCGGGTGCCCTCGGGCGGCTGTAATCGCTTACCATCAGGCGATACATTTACTCATTTGCCCCATATATCATAAAAAAAGTCGAGTAGTTAGTCGAGCTATTTGTCTAGCATTTAGTAGAGCAGTTACAAGTGACTCTTCATACCATATCTGCCCTTTTCATTGTCATTTTACACAAATGCTTGGTACCGTATACTTAATCATATTTAGTATTATCATCTATAATAGATAAATATTTTACATATGTATGTGTAATTAATGTATTAGTATGGGTGAGCGCATTCAAGTTTTTTTAATGCTTTGTTAGCTTTGGCAATTCGCATGTTGATGGCTTTACATAGTTTTTGCGGTTTCTCTAGCTGTTGTACACTATTTACTTGTACAGTATGTTGTCAATCTAACCCGCAAGGCTATTTTTTTTTAGTTATTTATTACTTATACAATATTTAAATATATACAATTTTTTAACAGATTTACCTTTTTAATTAATAAAACAGACATCCGGTTTAGATTCATTCGGGTTCAAACATTTAGTATTATCGAAGAGCATTACTGATCGTGAACTAATGTTATCTATACAAATAAATAAAACTGAAGTGTCTGTTTGTAATTTTAAATTATAAGTTTTTCACTAAGTAAATGCGGTACTACTTACATCAAAAATCTATTTTTAATGTTTTGTCTTTCTGTTTGTTACTTCTAATCGCTGGGACGGTTGGGCCGATTTTGACTGGACTTTCACTTGCAGGTATCTGATGATCCAAGGAGTAACTCTGGCTACTTTTATTTTACCCCACGGTGTTGTGTTTTGAACGTAAATGCATAACCGCGGGCAACATAGTAAATAATTTTTAATAATTTAAAAATTTCTAAGTGAAATAAAACCAAAATATTTTTTAATATCTAGGTATTCTATCTGACTCTCTTTGCTATGCAGGAGACACCCCCCTGTTGAGGCCGATATACACGTAATCACCAATTTAGACACTTAATTTGGCGATTACTCAATTATATTGAAGCCCATTATATTAGAATTCTAAATGAACTGTATTTTTGTACTGAAGAAAGTAATTCAATTTGCGAAGTTAATGAAATTGCCTTCAAGTTTGTTAAGACGTCAACAAGTTATGTTCGGTACACTTGGACTTCGGGCCGATGGGCTAATTTTGTTTTTGAGTGGCTTTTCTAGAACTAGATCTTATTACACTTACAAAGTAATCCAAATAGCTAATCCAATAATGGTAATCTTATGCGCATTATTTACTGCAATGATCTAGAAAGTGGGTTATAATAAAGGCTCATCCTCTGAAATAGGCATGATGACTAATTTTCACAAACTGTCTTAGGATGTACGAAATTATCTTCTATAGTCAAAAACAGTTATATTTTTACATAAAATAAGGTTTTAGTAGAAAAAAATTGCGATTTAAAGTTTAAAATTCACGCCATTATGCTTGGTGGTGTCATGGCGTCAGTTTGTGACGTCACGTCGCAGACGCGACGTCACCATTTGCCAAACAGTGTCAATTATTAACTCTTAAAAACAGTAAAATGATCGTTGATTAATTCCTAACAAACCTTTATAAATACGTGACGTAACTCGCTCTGGTTTGTGTTCAACTAAACATGGCGGAATGCTGTATTTTGTTCTTTTATTTTTGGTAATTAACAATTCATCTCGTTAGAACTATGAAAATAAATACGTTTAATTTTTACGTATTACATACGTACATTTTTATTACATTACATCAGATAAATATGTAATTTTAGGGGTTATTGGTTACTGTCATCATCTCTATTCGGAAGAAACTCTGTCTGTTATAATTTCACGGCTAAACCGCCGCACCAATTTCAATTAAATTTTACGTGAATATGCTTTGATTCTTGCGGAAAGCCACAGGCTATATTTTACCGCGATAACGACTGACATACACACGGGTGGAGCTGCGGCTAAAAATTGGGTTTATGTTCCAGACTTCACTGTTTTGATCCCCTACCATCTCAGTCATGTTGTAATGAAATAGTCTGAAAAAACAGATTTGCCTGATATGGCTTTTTACTTTTCAACTCAAGGTGAAATAATACACTAGCTTCTGCCCGTTGCTCGCGCAGTAGATATTTTCATTCCCTATTTTACTCCCTACGTTATATAAAGACCGTAGTTACAACATTTCATTATTTTAGGTTCAGCTTTTTACCGTGGGAGAGCCACGCTTCGGTATGAATGGGCCGCCTCGACCGAAGTGATACCACGGCCTCACAGAAAACCGGTGTGAAACAGCGCTTACGCTGTGTTTCATCAAGTGAGTTAGGATACCGGAGGCCCATACCCCAATCCAACGCCCCCTATCTCCCTCACCATCCCTTTTCCCCCCAGGCCGCCATAGTGTGGGTCACCATACTGCATTGTTCTTTTTCGCATTGAGGATGGTGACCACCACTCTTGGATTCTGCTCATGCTTTGCATCAGGCAGGGCAGAGTCATTTTGGCAGCTTAAATATATATAAAAAAAAATAAAAAGCTGCTCGAGCTGTGCATGGATCTATAGGTATCTTAGTCTGTCACCTTCCTCTTTTATACATATAGATGAAGCTTGTCTGTTTTGCATTTATAGAAGTCGATTTTAGCGTGATATTCACAAAGACCTGTGCAGCATAATGGATGGCGGAGGTGTTCAAAGGTCCCTTTGAAAATGTTACTGTGTGTGTCGTGTTACGTCTCTACTATTTTTTACATTTCTGCCGTTCTATCAATTTTCAGTTACTTTGTGAAGTCCATTTTATAAAGGCACACACTGTTCCGAAGTATGCTACAGTACAGTAAAGTAGCTATGCTACAATACGTTTTATTGTAAGCAATACACAAAATAATTCGGGATTCATTTATACAAATAAATAAAATGGAAGTGTTTGTTACACTACAGTAACCGTTTTTTTATGTGTACACGGTACATATACCATATCCCAAATTTTTTTTTCAATTTTTTCTCTCCGTCTCTGGAACGGCTGAACCGATTTCGATGGGGTTTTCAGCTGGTGATATAAGGAATAACTTAGGCTATTTTACTTTGGTTTCGCTCAGCGGCGTTACCCGCGGTTTAAACAACCACCGCGGGGTTCAGCTAGTAATTCATGAAGATTGGTTAACCCGTGTAATTTTGCCTGCGTCCTCTGCTGACGTTACCTGTTTTTGTAACATTTTCGTTGATGTTCAACTCTTTTTGGTCAGAGTGTGATGTTGTTCAACACCAAAAACATAATATTGCATAACATACATTGAATTATGCAGTAGTTTCTTAGATTAACGCGTTTAACCAAACTAATACACACTTCACATTGATACTGTTTTCATAGAAAAGGTAAGGTATTAGAAATTCTTTGGCGGTACATACCTTAAGTTCCTGACGAAGAGCATACGTCGACTCCTAAATACGACAGTGAGCAAATTCGTGGACATATCCATACAAA
This sequence comes from Hyphantria cunea, assembly GCA_003709505.1. Classification (NCBI taxonomy): domain Eukaryota; kingdom Metazoa; phylum Arthropoda; class Insecta; order Lepidoptera; family Erebidae; genus Hyphantria; species Hyphantria cunea. The sequence goes on along the minus strand of PKRV01004380.1, from coordinate 391,922 downwards.
TACTAGCTGACTAGGCAAAGTTTGTTTTGCCACAAAAAAAACTAGGGATGGGTCACCCTCATCATTTAGGGGTGTGAAAAATAAACGGACCTACCTGATATGCGTACAGAATTTCATAAAAATCGATTCAGCCGTTTCGGAGGAGTTTGTTAACAAATACCGCGACACAAGATTTTTATATATGAGATAGAAAAATTAAATTGTTAGAAATTGAAATGTCGCTTTAATGATTCAACTTAATTCTACGCTTTAATATTAAATGCCTATGGAACTGTATTACTATTCTTTGATAAACCAAACGAAGTTAATCAAAGCCTTTAACTAAAGTATAGTGATATTATAAATTTTAAAATTGTATAAAAATACATACTATTAATTTCTCGCAGTTTTACCTGCGATTTTAATCACAGCTATGCTCATCTATATATGTTTCTGTTGACTGCCACGTTGGTCTAGCGGTTGGCGTATGCAACTAATGATCATGAGGTCTCGTGTTCGATTCGCCAGTCCGACCAAACGGTTATATGATCTGCAATTATTTGGATCTTTTCTGGGTATAATATGTATGTACTATATTTAAAAAACTATTTGCCTATGCACAAACAGTGATGACTAATCTCTGAAACGGCTAGACCTCAGACTAGATTCCTGCACTGCGAAGCTTGTTTTTTATAAAACCTCTCTCTCTCTCTCTCTCTCTCTCTCTCTCTCTCTCTCTCTCGCTCTCTCGTAGCATAGTTTGAAAGATATAATCGTAAAAGAATAAAATCCAAACCAACAAATGTTCTCAATTCCATTTTTTTAATGTTTATTTCCACAGAACTATCGACTGGGTGAACCGATTTTGATGATTCTGTAATTTTTTATTATTTGCTTCTCGTGTGGTACTGTGGAGGCGGCCACATGTCCCTCCAACACAAAGGGAGGATCCTCCGACCAGGCGAGGTGATCATGCCTGGCGGGCCGCTGCCCCACGGTTGATGTTGGGAAGTTGTATATATGTTAATCGGCGCGAGAACTACTATTGCGCGATGTAGGATTGATAGTTTGTTGTTTCTTCGGTAGATGGCGCTGTTATATATTTTATGTTGTTGCGCTGTATGTGGAAGTCGCCACAGTACCATTTCAATTTAATCCAATTCTTGCACACCCTTTATTTTAAATTGTATACTTTGAAAAGATTAGAAATTTGTTTATTTAATAATTATTTTTCACGGAAATAAACGCGATCACTAATTTAAAGGCATATTATACCTCTAATTTGCCTGATTTTCGACTTGTTGCACTGACCATAGTCACAGGCTGGCTGGCTCAGCGGCGTGCGCCCTCTGTCGTCGAATCCGGGAAGTAAAAGGTTCTTGTTAAAGATTTGTTTATTTGTTTAGTTGATCGCATTTATGTTTATATAGTACCAACATTACATTTCCTGACTAATACTTCACCCAGATCTGCAGCACCTACCCACGTATTGCTGTAAATATTAATGTACAATTAGACCCAGTACAGTCAGTTGCATATTCATATAGTTATTTACTTTGTAATAACTCCTCCTGACATAGAGCGTAGAATGGTTTAGATGTGGCATCAAGTATTAAAAATATTTATTTGTACATATATGTAACATTCTGAAGTTAGACAATGTATGATGTGAAAAAAGAAATTTCTATAGCAATTTTTTTTTGGGCTTATAAGCCCAAAATCGATTAAAGTGAGAGAGAGCTATGCCCGATAGTGATGATCTATACAAATAAATAAAATTGGAGTGTCTGTTTATGATCTTATTTATTTATTTATCTTTATTGTACACACTTAACAAATAGAAAAAAAAGAAAAACAGTTACAACTTACAACTGTGACAATTGGCGGTCTTATCTTATATTACATTTTTAAAATGTTTGTCTGTCCGTCTGTCTGTCTGTTTCTCCGTATAATCTCTGGAACGGCTGGATCGATTTTGAAGGGACTTCCATTGGCTGATGATATAAGGGGAAGCTAAGACTACTTTATAGACTTGCTTCGCCCCGGGGGCTTTACCCGTGGTGTTTGTTGTACAGCGAGGCTTAGCTAGCTAGCTAAACGATAACTCTTAAGTCAAACTGTTTATGTTTAAAATAAAAGTAATATACTTTTATTATTATCTCAAAATCTTACTTAGTTTCTAATGCACTGTACAGAACAATGAAGACTCGTTACTATTATTGCTTGGGGTCTCTTTACTAGTCATGGTTTAGCATAATTAGGAATACGAATAAAAACACGTCTATGACAATGTTGATAAATTATAATAATTTGATATTAAAATCATAATTATTAACAATGGTTGTTTAAGTGTGACCTAAAAAAATGAATGATATTAAAAATTCTTACAAAATTTACGGTAATGCAATTATAAGTACTAAGTGTTTTTAACACAGAGAAGTTTTTCTCTCCTTGATCTTAAAAAATATTGCTTTGATTTCTATCTTATATGACAAAAAAAATATACACGACCATATATTATATCACGTCAATGCCTATTCTATTTCTTCTCAAGATTACGTAGCATAACAAACGTTCGTATAATTGTAGGCCAATAATAATTAATTCAATGATTTATACTCTTTCAAAGGAGTCTGTTATTGTTGGGTGGGCTCGTACACTTCAGGGCCTTAAGTTATGGTCGATTGATTATGTGAAATAGAGATGAGGTATGTTTTTCGAATAGGTGGCAAACAAGCAGATTTATTGCCTGATAGTAAGTGATTACCGCCGTATTGACACCAGGCGTTACAAGTGATGGGAGAGGGGGAGGGGTGTGGATATAGGCCTCCAATATACTCACTGAATCGGGCCATTCATGCCGAAGCATGGCTCTCCCACGGTAAAAACGGGTCCCGTAGGAACTGATATATAAGCTTTTTAAATGGATATTTTACAGTTAGAAAACTGACTCCCCCTACTTCCGAAGAAAGACATAGACAGATTAGGTTTATAGCCATCGCCTAGGTGGTTGGCAGTCCACAACTGTGCGCTTTTACATCAACTTTATACCTCGCACAAGAAAACTGTGGAATTAAATCTCGTCTTCGGTATTCCCGGACGACCTTCAAACCTTCGAGAAAAGAGCGTACCCCTTCTTAAAATGCCGGCAGCGCACTTTTGACGCCTCTGGTGATGCTGGTGTCCATGGGAGGCGGTAATCACTTAACATCAGTTGATGCACCTGCTCATTTGCTCCCTATACTATGAAGAAAATCTAATTACTTTTATGTATTTGCATCTTATGTTATTATTGCATGGGTACGCTCCCCCTAGGTGGTCTAATGCCTCGAGAAGCCGTTGGATAAGCGCAGTGAATGGTCATTGTAATAAAATTTGGAGGAGGCCGACGTCCCGTCCTGCAGTGAACGTTTTTGTGTTGATGATGATGTTTTATTTTACACATACCGTCTCTTCGATCATCTCTAAGTCATACAAGAATTGGTCCCTAGGCAAAATTATTATTACACGAGCGAAGCCGTGGCCAAGAGCTACTAGTATATACAAGACAAAGATACTATAAATACCTTCAAAATCTTGACTTTGTTTTATCGTTTTATGACAAACATTACTCCTCCAATGCAAATTCCATGTTCATCCATTAATACTCTAGACACTGACCAGGGGAGATAACGTACTCTTTGTGTAATCTTATCTTATCTCATTTTATGGTAGCAATATCTTATATGAATGAACTTATAAATGTTTATCTAGGAAATCAGACGGCAAAACGAATAACAGTTCATCTGTATAGTGAATTAGGCATTATTGAGAGCACAAACACATAAAAATCACTCAGTTTTTAGAGTGCTGTTTCCATTTTCAGTGATGTTTCTTTGAGTAATATAATTTTATTGACTAACTTATAAAAGTCAAGGTTGCTTATTACCGGAAGGTATAGATTAGATGAAAATAAATAGCAATAAAAAAAATTGTTTCGTGGGGTTCGATTTTGAATAGAGGGTACTAAGATTTCTTTTTAGGTCACTTAATGGCTCTGTTCTAGTAATCTTGAACACAGAATGGCTACTATACTCGCTGGTTTCCGCTTCATCAGACTTTCGCCGTACTTGACCTTAGTTTTCTTGTCTTACCTTCGTTCCTAACCCAAATTCGCTGTCTTAGATCTTTCGCCAGCCTTAGGAGTGTTATTGTACTTAGATGGAAAAAGTGAAAAATGTAAATTAGGGAAAACCCCGATAAGAAGAGATGTTCAGGTATAATAGTTAAACTGAACCCTAGATTGACCGATGAATAATTCTTTAGATTTCTACGTTTTTAACGGTGTAAATTTTATATTCGACCCACGGTAATTAGAAACGATTTTGGAAATTAAGGAATTCACCCAAGTATTTTGTCTTTTAAAGCACTTAGATGAAAGACATTTACTTCCCTCACTTCAGTCAGGAATCCAGAAAGTGCTTTTGTTAATTTACAAAACAGACCTCACGCGTAGTTATTTATTTTAATTAATCGACTATAACAATAATTGGTTGACAGAAGATTTGTTTCATGCAAATGAATAGCGGGTCTTATTAGCATACCGTTGAGATGCGACCGGTAGGAGTGCAGCTTTATCGATAGTTTCGTTATCGATAAAAACGTTTATCGAGTAGTTTAAATGTTTTTATGAAAGCAACGGTTCTGATTGTATCTATAAATTTTATCTTAATATCTTTAAATATTTATATGTTTATCAGCATATCATAAGTTTAAAATTTTTATAAGAATAGACTATGTATGATGTGTTGTATTATTATTATTAACTAACTGACCCAACGATCTCCGTGCCACCATATTTATTTTCGTGATTTTTTTCTGAATTACCTCAAAACTTATTTAAGTGAGCCTGTGTTAACTAAGCAGACTAAGAACCTTGTCTGATAATAACAAACACATAAGAAATAATTATCCAATTTGGTGCAGTCGATCGAAAGTTAAATTACATACATTTTTGTGATTCATTTTTATTTATATTTAATAGATTATCTTATGCTCTTAAGATAATCAAGAAAAGGATGCATGGATTATATTATTATCTTGATCTTTGATCAATGCTTATTTGTTGAAGCATTATACTCTGTTAGATACACCTCGTTTTATCCCTTTTTTAGAATTGTCAACGTTGGCGAAATGTGTATTTACAACCCACAATATCCCACTTGCGGGACTCGGGTCTCTTCTCAGGAGATGGTTAAAGCCATATGTCCCCACGTTCGTCGAGTGCGGATTGGGGACTGGCAAGAAAACGCTATGGCTACGTAATCTTACCGTTGGATGTTTTGAAGCCGCCCAAAGGACGCAACTACGCTTCACGACTGTTATCCTATGATAAAAACCGAGACCGACTGCTTAACTTGATCTCCATATCACGGAGACGCTCATAGTATCATGTTACCTGCAGTCACCCATTCAGGTACTCGGGTACCTCGCCTTCGTTCATTACCCTCGGGGATTGTTTCTAATAACGGAGCACAACTGGGTTATGAACACTTCTACGTGCAAATTTACATTTATATAAAATGAAACAAATACACTTTTCCTTAAACAAGTTATTTTATTCTTATCTCGTCTTTTTATCATAAATTTAGATTCACCGTATATTTTTCGAAACTGCTATATAATTCTACAGATATTTTGTATGTGCGACACGTTCCCAAAACTGTATTGTTTTTTTTTGCCTTAAATTTAGGGGTTAATTAAATAAAATAAACAAGCACCTCTCTTTACATATTTAGGCCCTTTTGTTTTACACATTTTTTAATTAAACAAATTTAATTAAACACGTTCAAGTTAATTCGATTCGAATCAGTGTTGGGTGATAATTGTTATTCTTTTATGTAAATTGAGCTCACTAGAATACATAAAACCATTTTAAATTGCGACTTACTGTTTTTGTACTAACTTTTTTTATGAAATAATCAATACAGTCTAGGGTAAATTTCTCATCACAATCTCATCTCATCAGGATTACTAAGAGAAGGCGTTCATAATAAAAATAGTAGAAATCTCTATTCTGAAGAAAATCCTTAACAAACATCACTATTTTCATTTACTAGTGAGCACCAGAACTACCCAGGAATTAATTAGAATTGATTACAAGTTTGTGATCGTTTTATAGTTTTCTTTTTAAGGAGTCCCACATTAAAAATACATAATATGTCGTTTGAGACTTTACAAGCGCACATGTGACGCACATTTTTTTTTATGTATCGGGGGGCAAACGAGCATACGTATCACCTGCCATATATGCAACACCCGGCACTTCTGGGAATGAGGGGAGGGGTTGGGTATAGGACTCGGAAATCCTCACTCATTCGGAACACAGTCCAAGCGCTTTTTCATACCTGTTTTCTGAAAAGCCGTTGTATAACTCCGTTCCGGCCGGCCCATTCATGCCGAAGCGTGGCTCTCCCACATCAAGAACACCTAGATTTCGAATAAAAAATTGTGAATCATTTCAAGTGTAGTCCCTTAAGGAGATAGAACCTGATACTGAGCGTATTAGGAGGTGATTTTACCACTATACCATCCGTTCAGCCTTTATTAGCCTTTGGAGTGAACACCTAATCGCCTTTGAGTGAAATGAAACAAGTGTTGGTAGAAATAAATTGTAATCAATTGTAATAAATCAATGTATCTAAATTCTCTGTTAATAGTCTTACATTTTTATACTAGAAAAACATAGTGTAAAAGACAATTTATTTTTTCCTTTATTGATATGCAAATTATCAATGTCTGCGGACATGTTAGAAATCAACTTCTTATACCTAATCTACGAAGTTTGAATAAAAAGTTAGACTATAGCCTTCTTATATATCAATAAGTTATCTTTTTTTATTAATGCGGGCTCCCATTGATATATTTAAGATATAATTGATTGCCATATATCATATTGTCAAAGTCCAATATGGCGATTGATTTTTTACCAGTAAAATTTATATGACCATTGTGTCCCCAAAGCGGATGGTTCAAGGTTTCTCTGTTTTTATATGACTAAGTAGCTCTGAATTAATTCGGCATAAATATATACCATTTCGAGCTTTTTATAGTCTCATAATACTGACGGAATGATTCTTTATTTGGACAGACCTGCTAATTAAGAGACATAAATGTTTTTTTTACTACCCTTCAGAATTAAGCTAAGAAGGAAGAGGCGGGTATCACTCATTTTACTGAAAAGCAACGGAAAATGATTACCACGGTGATAAAGTGTTAACGCAGCTACTGAGGTCTCGGGTTCGATTCCTGAGTTTGTATAATCTGCAAATTTTTGATTAGTAGTTTTTTTTTGGAATAGGGGGCAAACGAGTAGACGTATCGCGTGATGGTAAGCGATTACCGCCGCCCATGGACACCCGTAACACCAGAGGCATCACAAAGTGCCGGCCTTGGGGGATGGGGAGAGGGATGAGGGGAAGGGTTGGATTATGGGCCTCCGGTAACCTCACTCACTCGGTGAAACACAGCGCAGGCGCTGTTTCACACCGGTTTTCTGTGAGGCCGTAGTATCACTCCGGTCGAGCCGGCCCAGGCATCCCGAAGCATGGCTCTGCCACGGTATATGTAAAGTTTTATATGTAATTACAAAAAAAAAGTATATTTGTATGTATGTTCTTATATCAGTTGTCTTTTTTCTCCCTTTCTTTTCTCATCAAAAGAAATCAAAATTACAGTTCTAGTTAAATTATTCAACAAGACTCTCCACCCAGTTCCTTGACCCCTGCAGTTATTATGTTCAAATTCTTTACATTTTTCACTTAACATCTAAGTGAAAATAAATTTTATCAAAGTCACGCCATATTTAAAAAGTGAATTTATATATATTCACTGGAAGCAAATATGATGAAATAGAGAATTCGTGATAAATTGATCCCGACCTTGTCTCCCCCGCAAACTACTACTAAAGCCATCGCCTCACTATCCATTCAAATCCGAACACCGTTTTGTGGAGAATCACTCAAAGTTCTTGAAATCATAAGTAAGAAAACAATAATAGGGGGTCAAAGACCCCTCCCACGCAGTAGAAAGCTTATTCTTTAGCATTTAATGTCCCATAAACTATACCACTGATATTAATTACAATACTTCGGATTAATGACACGTGATTAGAGACGAACAATAAAAATTGATTCGGTGTACTGGATTAAATTTATGACTTTTGTAGTTTTACGGGGGAAATTAATAAACGATCTAATCTGACATCTAAAGATTTTAACTTTGACATTTGAAATTTATTCGTGGGTATGACAAATGATTTGATGAAATTAATTTTGTTTGTTTAAGTTCTCTTTGTGTCGAGGTTTTTGATGTCGGATTTGTTCTCCACCTTCGGAGAAACTGTTTTTTTTTTTCTTCAGTTATAACATAAATATTGAACGTGTACCGTTGCCTCATCGATCAATCTCAGTAGCTTTTAAAGACACTACTGGTTAAAGGGATTTTCTTAGTAATCAGGTTCTTGCATAATATTCAACTCCAGCCAGACGGATAGGTTTAGTTTCAAAATTTCCTTCTATTTACAATACTGTTGATTGCGCAGTTTACCGTAAAACTCGAGTAAGTGTAGTTTGCGAAAGACGATTAAATATAATACGCTATAAGTCTTAAACAATACCAGCATATGTAAGAATGTGATGTATATTATACATATCTAGAAGCCCACCTCAAAACCTTTGTGTGTAACATAGAACCAGTTTTTGTAACTAACAATGAAAAAGTAATAAAGTCCGACATCTTATTTCAATTAAATTTGCAGTTCAATTAGTAGAAATTCATAGTAACAATTAAAGAAGAGGTAGATTCCTACTGAGTGAAAGGAAATGGTTATAAAAAGGTACCAATTTGAACCAATAAAGTCTGTAATGTGGAGATGGGGCGTGTACAATTTCATGCTATACATGTATTGTGTTTTCTTTTTTGGTATTCAGTTTTAAAGAAAGAATGATAGTTGCTTTTTTGTTTTATATTCTGGCTGTCTATAGGGCGGGGCTTGCCTGTTCTTGGGTTTGAAAGCTGTTGGACTTTATTAATTTGTGGATTGTTTAGTCATATCGCGATATACATAAGATTAAAGCCGCATAGTAATGGTACGGTAATCTTACTTTGTTTAAAACGGCATAAATTATGGCAATAAATTAAGCATAATTTAGAAACTGTACAAATCCTGTCCGACACTAATCATACAGCAAATAAATATATTTCCATATTTCTTACGAAATATACGTTAAGTATATGCTATTTTGATTGATACGAATATTCGGTACTTAATTTAATATTTCTCCTAGAGGGGAATCAAATTCACAACCCCTGGACACTTACGAGCAAATCTATTGTACATAAGACATAAGTTTATTTAGAATAAATGTACAAAAACTATCACGGAATACTAAGCAATATTTGAAATTTCCTTCAAGTAATACAATATACTGTTCTTCAAGCCACTTAAGAGAGACGATAAATTATTAAAGTTTTGTTAGACTTAAGCCCTTTTAGGTTCTAAACTAAAGCTCAAACTTGTAAAATATTACGTACACAAGCAAGTGGCAAGTCCCACTTATGAATAGAACAACAAGAGGCTGACGAACCGGTCGATTAGTTGTGACGAGACGAGACACGATGTCAATTCTGGCCAATCATGGCGCTTACCGGCCGCTTGGACGGTGAGGACTGTGATGCTCAAAGTTTTAAAGAAAATATATTATCAAACCGGTTCGAAGCCACGTAGTTCATCTTTGAATCATCAAAATATGTTTAGAAGGGAGGCCAAAACCCCCTATATTAGACCGGTCAGCTTACTTTGTTTAGTGGTTGCTTCAAGTCTTCCTTCTTCTTGTAACATTACAAAGTTGCAGTTTCCTCCCTTGGTTGACTCTTACGACACCCTCGAGATAAAGGAGTGATGCCACTGAGCATTCTTAATGCGTCACTACACGGATACTATGTGTTTTAGAAACAAAACGCAGGAAAAGCTTATCAGTACATAGTTTCATCCTAAAAAAAAATCAAGGATAAATTAATTTAAGAGAAGGTTTTAGTAAATTATTCATTTGTTTAAATTCACAACTATTTCAAATGTTTTAAAGTTTATTAGAATTTGGTTTATAATAAACCTGGATGAATATTATTGTTTATCAGAATTTATATTAAATTAGAGATATTACCCAAAATGCGATGAGACGAACATAAAAGATCCAATCAAAATAAAATATCTATAAATTAGTTTTTTCCGTTGAAATGATAGATTAGGAGGAGATTCAAAACTATGTTATGATTTTTGCAAGATCCTGTTACGTGATAATTTTACATGAACCTATATCAATATATATTTTCATTGAATTGAATATGTATGTAACATGTTGTTACCATCCATCAAACATTCGAAAATGGCAATGTTTATTCTTCATTAAAATTGATAAAATCAGAATATATTTATAAAAGTTTTAGACGCGCTGTTCTCGGAGACAGCCAATTGATACAAGGCGCATTCTACATCGTAGGTCGACAATTGTCACTTGGAGCACGTTCCTAAGTGGACGACGTTTTTATAACCGATTGATTTGAATAGATATGGACGTTTTGATTTCTGAACGTCTCTTATTTGATTGACTCGTGTTTTGATTTTAGAAGTAGATTTTTTATTTTTTTGAGGCCTTGCTTTTTAGCTTATTTTTCTGTAGGTATTTACTTTCACGTAAATTTAAGAAATGCTTTTTTCTTTTTAATAACTATATAAATTGTTACATTCAGTAGTCGTTATTTAGACTGTCTGAAATGAGTATAGTAAACATATTTTATAACTTTAGTTTTGTTATTATCTTACTACTAAATTATATTTGTAATCAGTACTCGTATGTATGGAAACAAGGCCTAACGACAGAGATATATAAGGACAAAATTATAATGATAATACCAGTATTTATTGCCTTGATACATTTCACACACTGGGGGATCGTATCAGGAATGATGTGATCCGGCAGAGAACCAAGGTCGTTGACATAGCCCAACGAATTAGTAAGTTAAAGTGGCAGTGAGCTGGCCATATTAACCGCAGTACTGATCACTGATCGGGTAAACGAGTTCTTGAGTGGAGACCGCGTCCCGATACACGTAGTGTGGAACGTCCACAGGCCAGGTGGAGTGATGATCTGCGCAAAACGACTGGCAGGAGCTGGATACGAGAAGCCTAGAATCGAACCAAATGGCGTGAAATAAAAGAGGTCTATGTCCAGCAGTGGACTGTTATAGGGTAATGCTAATGATGACGATTTCATACACGAATGTCTGTTCCTAAATTAGATAGACCAACCATGGGAACTGGCTACTCATAAACATACATAAATATAGAACATAACATAAATATAGAAAATACTCATTACAAAATTGCTTGTTTTGACCAGCTGCGAAGATTACTAACCAACAGACCATACAATATCATCGAGAAGTAATCATTCCACCCATATTAAACAGTAATTTCTATCATAAACGAGGTCGTTCAGTTACAACTTTGAATGCCCAGTACCTAATTTGTACAATGTAGTCAGTCTAATGTATATTAAGATTTGAGATAAGATACGCTATAATAGCCTCATTCCTTCCTTCCCGTTACGAGGAATGACCAGAATTGGTTAGAAACCAGTGACATTTTACATACGTATTAACTATATACGGTTACTACTAGTTTTGGACTCAACGGGGGTTCGTTTTCGAGAAATGAAACTTCCTGCCGTGACGGTGTCAGGTGTCGTACTATCTTAACCGTAGGTATATGGTTAATTAATGTGAATACCACACTAGAAAATTAATATTCAAATCCAAAATACGTTTCGATAACAGCACGATTTAAATAATAATTATTAATTAAAATTCGAACAGTTTTGGTTCTAAACTTTTAGAAACACTGGCAGTTCAATAGAGGAAAAAATAGTCTTAATGTCGGCAATTATTCCATATGCTCTGTTTCTTATTTTTTGTACGTTAAAAAAACAATTTTTAAATACATAACTGTGCTTTAAATATCTGTCACGAACATTTAAATACAATATTCTTTGGAAGATTGTTTTTAGGAGTCAAAACAAATTCAAAGTTATCAAAATATAATCTCCCCAACTTTTTTCATTTTAATTCCACTACAAATGTCAAAATTCTGACATTATTTTTGACTGACGAAAATCCTTTTAATCCGAAGCTTTAATCCTCTTTTATACTGAAACTATGTCTTTTATCTTTCACTTAGAATACTTAAGTAAAACTTCCAGCTTCATCTTAAAGTGTCAACATCTTTGGAAGGACGTTTTAAGCGTTTAGTTATTAACTTAAACTTAGTAAGTAGTATCAAGTAATAACTTAACTAAGTTCGCGTTATCGGGACTTGTCAGAAGTGATTATTTTATAGTTAAGTCGATGTTATGGGTCTGATGGCGATAGGCAGGGTTCTATTTTTTTCTGAGAGTTTCTGTAACTTACAGGTTTATGGGAGTTAAGATATTAATAGTTGTTTATGCGGGGTTAGCTTAGCTGTAAGGCGGTTATGGAAAATGTATATGCAAATGGTAATTACAATAAACCGTTTATCACGGGTCTTATCCTGTAACGGTCGTAGCTTCTAACTTTTTGGCTTCAGTTTTTCCGAAAATACACGATTTGAGGGGCAGGTATGCTACTCTGTCTCTTCAGGACTAGTTCTGACAGTCTCTTATCTGTCATCTCTCAAACTTCTTACAACTCATAGATTCTAGCGCAGGTTTCATTCAAGTTGAGTAGCCTTTTTTCAGTAATAAATGTTTTATAATAATAATAAAAAATATTTTCCTTACAATGCCTTCTATATTTAGGGTTCTGTACCCAAAGTGTAAAACGGGACCCTATTACTAAGTCTTCGCTGACCGTCGGTCTATCCGTCCATCTGTCACCAGGCTGTATCTCATGAACTGTGATAGTTATACAGTTACAATTTTTAGAGATGATGTATTTCTATTGCCGCTATAACAATGTATACTAAAAAACAGAATAAAATAAATATTCTCATACAAATAACGTGATTTTTCGTTCGTTTTTACTTGATATTGATAACGACGACAGGTAGACGCTTGTATGTATAGTATAGGTAAAGATATGGACCCCTTTCTGCGCGAGTCCGACTTAAACTTTGCCAATATTTGCCTGTGTTAGCTTTTCAATAAAGTCTAAATTATGCAATCATCAATTCTCCTAAAGTATTCGATGGAAGCCTTAAGTAAAACAAAGTGGTTTAGTTTGTCTCACCGTCTCGAATCCTTTCAAATATTTAATTATTTGGTCATTAAAAAATGTTTTAAATCCTGCAACATAAATTCGGTTCTAAATTAAATAAGAAAATAAAATACTATTGCAAAATAAACTTAAAATAATTTGCTAATCAAAATGAACTTTCAAGCTAATTGAATGAATAGAAATTGAAACAGATAATATTGTAACAAAATGTACTACCGTGGTAAGCAACAAAGCTTCTTATTGATTTGTTATTGGTCTTTGACAAATTGAAATGAATTCTACTCAACGAATGTTGCATTTACAACCTCAGGTGTTGTTAGTTTAAGGTTCACTATACACTATGTATATATTAAAAATATAGAGTTTGTTAAGAGATTTGTCGCAACTTTGTCTGCGTCTCTTTTCATACGTACATAGCCCCTATTGGTCGTTAATCGTGATGTTAGCAATCTTATCTTAGACACAAGAGCCCACGAATGGCCGGCCAGACTGGACTGATACCTCCGGCTCACAGAAAACCGGTGCGAAACAGCGCTTGCGCTATGTTTCACAAAGTGTGTGAAGATATATGTATGCCGAAGGGTGGCCCTCCCACGGTGAAAGGTAAAGTTATAATGGTTTAGTTTTCAGTTTGTCATATTTTAAGTAGCCTAAACATAAGTGATTACTTCAGGATTACAAATACTAATATACCTTTTAAAAAGGCATTAATGTTACTGTACACTACTCCGGACTTATTTTCCTAATGTAATCACCAAATTGGTAGATTGGTGTCATAACCCTAGCTTCCATAAGGAGGTCAGACAAGTTGTGTAGGGTCTTATAACAAAGTTCTGAAGGGAATTTACGAGTGTTTCAAGACGACAGATAAATTGGATTATTGTCTACGAAATGTAGAATGTCGCTTTGTGTGCCGCAATTTACGAGCTGATAGATGGTGGTCAGGTTTTTTTTGCTATCTTGCAATCGGCTTCATAATCCTTTAACAGATTGTTTGTGGAAGATGCAATGGCGAGACAGATTGTTCCTGCAGTGAGAAAAATATCTCTTATTAATTAGGGTTTACTAATAAAGTCCCATATATGTTGCCTTTTCTTTGCCGTGATTCGGAGGTCACGTTAAGCAGTCGGTCCCGGTTGTTATCATAGGATAACAGTCGTGAAGCTTAGTTGGAGGCCTTCGGGCGGCTTAAAAACGTCCAACGGTAAGATTACGTAGCCACAACGTTGTCTTGCCAGTCCCCAACCCGCACTTGGCCAGCGTGGGGACGTTATGGCCTTAACCCTCTCCTGAGAGGAGACCCGAGCCCAGCAGTGGGACATTATGGGTTGTTGATGATGTTGCCTTTTAACCTTCTGTCACTCATCTGCTCACATATCACCGTTACTAGGTGTTTAGTATGAGCCCTTAGGCGGTCCCTGTAGGCTCTTGCTCTGAGTTCCACCTCCTCTTTGACAGTTTTCGTTTCACGTTAAAGTGTGCGAATTGCACTATTACTCATGCAATTCGTACACCTTAATGAATAGAGGTGCATTAGTTATGGTGGTAATGTAAGCGTAATTTTATAGAATAGAATATTTTATTGCTTATATGGCGACTCATTAGACAGAGGTTTACGTGGGTATCGCGGGTGGGTGACAAATACGACGCCACCCGAAGCTGCAAAAGACGACTCCACATAGGACACTTGTCGCGTATAACATCAAGTCGCATTGTTTCACGTCGTGTTACCACGTTAAGCTGTACTTACTGTGATAAATGTTGTCGGTTCAATCCCTACATAGGACTCAGCTTTTTGTGATCCTATTGTCAAATATAGTTGTGTCGAGAAAGAAAAAGAAAGGTACAAACTTACATGCACAGAAAAAATCCAACAACAAAAGCGGCAAACATGTTTAAAAATAGGCAGGTGTTAAATACACGCTCAGTAGCCAAATCAATTTGTAACATACCTTTAAATATATGATATAAGCCTGTCTTTATGACAAACTCAAACGCAGCTGCCCAAAAAGTTTTTGAAGACAAATCCCATGACTTACACCACACTGAACAAGGGATTTTGATCCTTCTCCAGCAATCTTTATGGGATTTGGGACTAATCTGCTCGAATGTAATGTAACAAACGTTACCGATCCTACATACAATGATCGACGAACGTAATGGCTGTAAGTTATTGTTTTAATCTCCATTGAAGGACAGTTTTCTTTCTAATGAAATATAGATGTATGCCTGTAAACATTCCGATGCTAAATAATTGTGTTAAAAGTAGTTTTAAGTCGTACCATTTGCCTTGGTGGTTGATAAATTACTAGCTGACGTGTGCCTACTTCGTTGGTCGTTAACCGCACGCTTTTCTTCGACTTGATCTACAATTACTTTCATTTTTAAATTCATTTTTCGTTCATCTTTATATATAAAAATGAATGTTTTTCTGTATGTCCTTTATAGAATCGTAAACTATGAGTTCGATCATGTAATGATCTTTAGCAAAGTGTTGTGCATGAGCCCACAATGGTTTCTGATTTGGTATGAATAGCTGTGCCCTGCGCCGTTGCCTGCGGTTTTTGTTGTACCAATGGGAAACACTGCGGGGCTCAGCTAGTAAATAATAAAATATGGCCTATGTCATTTCTTAGTAGTGTCGCTTTCTTTTAGTCAAAAAAAATCAGGATCGGATCAGTGATTCCGAAGATTACTTCCTACAACCATAGAAACAAAGTTAGAAACTTTACCTCTTTGTAACCTAGATTGCAACAATGTGATCTTAATGACCATTTAACTTGGGGTGCAATAATTAGCAATAAGCTCAAGTATTTGAGCTCAATTTAATTCAGTGTATACTTTATGTAATATATTAACCAAAATAGGATTGAAACTTTCTGAATACGTATTTCAATAATGAGTTAAACTTCAAACTATTTGAAATATTTAAAAAATCTTTTAAGAATTGAATATAAAACGTATTTTTTAAATATGATTTTTCTGGCAGTCCAGCCCAATTAAGAAGTTAAGCTTATTGTGTTATAAATGTCTCGCCTCTCTCTCACTACCATTACCATTTTGACTGGCTTCCTTCTCTTGCCGTACAGTCCCCATATTATACGGCAATTTTAGCTTTAAAAAAAAACTTTTTTTTTATAAAAAAACCAATTACATCTCCATTCCAAAGCTGTTCATATACATTATACTTGATTGCGTATCCTGTTTTCCTATTAAGCAATAAATAACGTTCATTTATGATTTCTGCTTTATTACCTCTCACTTATATGTGAGCTATTTTTACCGGTTATTAGCAGGTAATCGATCACAATTAATGCCGTTTATCGTATGAATGTTGCATAATAATTTGGGAATTGTCACCGCGTAATTAAGTAATAAGATTTTTGCTGGTCTGGTGACGGATTAGGTGTAAGAACTAAGAAGTGTTATCACCTCTATTCATTCCATGGGTGACGTTCTTACCAACGGTAACAAACGACTCAGAATAATGGATCTCGAAAGAGAGAACTCTTGAAACAAGCCCTATATCAACCTTCCTGAACAGCGTGGTATAATTAAACAAGGCTGCTGAAGATGTTGACGCTATAACCATAGAATTCTAGAAAAAATACGTAATTTAATCGTGTTTAAAAACCTTCAAATGAAACTTCATTAACATCGAAAATAATTACTCAAACACTGTTATTAAAAAAAATTCTTTTGTTGAAGTAAATCTTTTGTCTTTTACAAGATAAAAACTGATTATCAAAAGAAATAAATCTTCATTAACACTGTTACAATTCAGGTTTAATCAAATTGAAAGGAATTATAAAAATCGTATGAAAATGCAAATCATTCGATGTTCATTCGTTCACACAGATTAATTAGATTAAGTAAGTGAATGAGATTTAAATTTGCAAGTCATTCTTTTGTTATAAAGACTTATTATTAAAAATGGTTTTTTTTTTGTACAATTGAAAATGTGATTTTTATTCATTAAAGTCTGCACATTACCGTGGGAGAGCCACGCTTCGGGACGAATGGGCCGGCTCTATCGGAGTGATACTACCGCCTCACAAAACCGGTTTGAAACAGCGCTTGCGATATGTTTTATCGAGTGAGTGAGTATACCGGCCCATACCTCAATCCCTCCCCCCATCCTCCAAAGTCCGGCATCGCACTTGTGACGCCCCAGGTGTTGCGCGTGTCCATGTGCAGCGTTAATCGCTTACCATCAAGCGACACTTCTGCTTATTTGACCCATACTTCATAAAAAAAATATAATCGTTTTCTCTTAAGCTGTTAGCTTTAGAGAAAACTATATCCCTATTTTATAGAACTTCGA
This sequence comes from Hyphantria cunea, assembly GCA_003709505.1. NCBI lineage: Eukaryota > Metazoa > Arthropoda > Insecta > Lepidoptera > Erebidae > Hyphantria > Hyphantria cunea. The sequence continues at coordinate 374,329 of PKRV01004380.1, read as the reverse complement.
ACCAAACAATAACCAAACAAACTCACATCAACACAACAACAAAAAAACAAACAGACAAAATAATCATAATGTTACTCTTCAACTTTCATATTTTCTTTTATACTACGCTTTAAAAAAGTCTTAATGATTCATATCAACCTTTTATCGACCACCTCTACATGAAGGTCTCCTAAAGAAGCACCAATCATCTCGGTCTAGACCAGTCCGCATCTATCCGGTGCCAGCCACTTAAAATGAACAAGTCTTTAAACCTTAAATGAAGTCTAAAATCAGAAAGAGTAACTAACCGTTAAGTAAAAATTTTACTGCTTTTTTATTCAATCGATTGGTTAATTGATTAAGTGATTGAAGGACTCGCCGCAAGAAATCGGTCAATCGTTTTATCAAGATCTTGAATAATTAGAGCCTAAGCGTTTAACTGAAAGTAAAATACAAAAGGAAAAACCAAATCCGTATTAATATTATTAATTGGAAATTAGCTCTTCTGTAATTTAAAATAAAGAATTTTTTAGCCACGCCGCGGCATGAATAGGCCGGCTCGATCGGCCTCACAGAAAACCAGTCTGAAACAGCGCTTGTGCTGTTCCACCGTTTGAGTTAGGATACCGGAGACCCCCCTCCCCTTCCCTTAAAGGTCGGCAACGCATTTGTGATGCCTCTGGTGCTACGGGTGCATGGGCGGCGGTAATCGCTTCCCATCAGGCGATACGTATGCTCGTTTGAAAAAAAATCTATTGCAGTAAAAGTCTGGGTCATAATGGTTAGATCTATCTGTCAATACCTATCTCAAGTAAAACATTTACTAATATTCTACGATATTTTTTGTATATACAATCAAACTGGTACACAAATACATTTGGATTCATCTTTAGGTTGCCTGGAAGAAGTTATACTTAGGAATAACAAAGGGTCGCTCGCCTTTTTGTATATTACACATCCAAAAAATTTATGCTTTTTACAACTCTTGTAATAATGGAAAGGAAACAAAGAATTATTTACAGCGTGACACACACACTTGTTACATATTTTAAATGTTTTTGTACATTAAAGAAACTTAACTTATACTTAGTTACTTTGATATACCAAAAGTATATTAAAATATTTTATGTCTATTAAAATAAAGCAAAACTTTATGATGCTTTTCCGTTTTAAACCTCGACTCATAAAATTGTTTTAATCGTTAAATTAGTATATTCTGGCGGTCAGCCAACGGCTGGCTCCTGCAGTACTATCGCAGAATCTGACGTCACTCTTATTTCAAATAGGAACGGGAAATTAAACCTATTAACATATTTAACATATTTATTAGTCTTTAATTTTCATTTCATGTTTAAATATATATATATGAGTCTCCCAAAATGATTCTACTCTGTGTGATAGAAAAAATGAGCAGTATCCAGTAATAGTGGTCACGATACTCATTGCGAATGCAGACCACCCAACAATGTAGCAGGGTGACACAAAGTATGTCGACCTGGTAAGATATTTCTGCAATATTAGATCTTTCTCGCACTCACCCACGAAACACGACAGCACGAATGCTGTGTTTTGAGTTGGTCAGCGTGGCTTTACTACCTGAACTACTATAATTGATAAAAAGAAGAAAAAACATGTTAAAGGCCGAAAGAACGGAGTTATGTGTATATATGTGTAAGCTGTCAAAATGACTCTGTCCTGCCTGATGGTAAGCATGAGCAGAATCCAAGAGTGGTGGTCACCATTCTCAATACGAAGAAGAACAATGCAGCATGGTGACCCACACTATGGCGGCCTGGTGAGTTGCTTTTTCACGCCCCGCTTAAAGGACCCGGGATCATAGTGGGAAGGAAACACGTGCGCTGGTTGTGAGTTCCAGGTTTTGACCGCTTCGCACAGGAAGGAAGCACCGAAGCGATGAGTACGAGAACGTCACCCAAGGGGCCTACAACTCAAAAGGTGTTAGTACGTGACACAATAATAATTGCGCTCGAGGGAGGGATTAATAACAAAATATATTCTCATCATCATCAACAGCCTTTAAGAGTCCACTGTTGGACATAGAGAGAGGCCCTCTTTAGAAAGAAGGTTTAGGTGTACTCTACCATGGAGGCATATATATATATACTTATAGAATATGTGTCAAGTTTTGCTATCTCTTTGTAGTATAAGTCAGCTGTATCTTGCATACACACATACAGCTGACTTATCAGCTGTCGTGACTCCTGCTGGATGATTAGAGGTCGTGACGCTCAGTATTCTTAACGTGGTCATATACGGAACAAATATATAGTATGGAGAGGAAAACTGTGAGTAAAGCTAGGAATGCATGCTAAAATAAGAATCTTTATACCATAGATCAATATTATCCAAAGAGAATAGTTTATAGTTTATTTAGATAGTTTATATTATATATCTAAACAAACTGATATATAACAGATGTTTTGTTATGAGTGCATTGTAAAAGAATACCTTTAAGGAAAATGAATGCTGCTGTGTATATAAAATTTATTTGCTTATATCGTTCCTTATTTGACTATCATTCATTTTTATCATTAACTTTTCAATAATTCATATTCAACCCTTCAAACTTCGTGTCATAATTACCCTAGTCCCAATTAATCGACTGCCCAAATACAAAATGTCAAACTCTATCTCTCTCTCACACACGCAATTTCGTTATCACTTTATCTCTTATTTCCTGGTATATTAAGGGGCGAACCTACATTACAGCCTATTTAGATAACAGTACGTTTATTTTGTTACACGTTTCCACGTGAGCGCTCCTGAACGCTTCAGTGGGGATCGTTTATTATATGTCTCTACAGATGTGTGAGGATTTCTGTGTTAAATATAGAAACGAAATATAATAGTAATATACGCTTCTTGTTTACTTCCTTACATTGTAAAAGAAGGGGTTTTCACTAAAACAGCAGTAGATAACGAATGGTGTAGATTTTGATTCCGTTTTAAAATATTCCTCCTCAATTTGTATCTTTTGGTAGAAGATTTCACTTGTCTCGCTCCTTTAAGCGCGTTCTTTGAGCGGGGCGTTTAAATACATCTCACTAGGCTCCCATAGTGTGGGTCATAAGATTGGCCACGTTAGCAAAGATAATGGTGAATAACATTCTTGGATCCTACTTATGTTTTCCATTAGGCACAGTAGAATCTAAATAAATAACTGCCTTACGATGAGTTCTTACCCGTTTAACTAGAATGTGTAACAACCACAAGTTAAAAACAACCTTTTCAGGAACAGCTATGTATTTATTTATTTGTACATAAAAACAAATGACAGTTTTGTACTTATCGAAGAATTTCGTACTAAGTCGAGGCTTGTGTCGCGGCAACTTAGACCAGATTTAGTACCAATTCTATCGCCCAAATCTCTCACGCACTGGTGGTTCTTGATTATTTTCTTTGTACTGAATGAGATGTATAGTATGTCTTGCCCTTGTTCCAATAGTTTTCAAAGAAAAACTAAATAAAAAGTAATTGTAGAAGAAAACAAAACTTAAGAAAGTTAACCCTTTATCGCTGGAGTTGGGTAATATATTCAAGGGTAAAATCCGGACGCCTAATATAACCTGGTATTATTGAAGATTGTGTCTGTCTTGAAGAGCGTTAATTTAACACTGTCTACAACAGTCGCGATTTTAGATGAAAAAGCTTCTGTTTGGTTCGCACAAATAGTTTGTGTCCTTGCTGAATACGAAAGTGGTCAAAGTTACCCTATCAGCATTCAGTTAATTTTTCTTTTCAATGTTTTTGGGTTGCCTTTTGTTTGTGAAATAAGTTGCATTTAGGTGGTTTCAAACCACCCCGTTCTCCTAATTGTTGGTCATATCTTGTTCCAGACCATCATCTTTATAACTATTGATCCACATATAAATATTCCTCACTGGTAGCAAAATTTCTGAATGCAGTCTTGAATATTAAGCGTATTATTTAAAATACATATTTTTTCCTACCAGCCTACTCTGTGCTCACGTAAAGTGAGTACACCCACATACTATATTAAAGTAAAGAGTATGATATGCTTCCTGTTTTTCTAGTTAAAAAGGAGCACTTTGTAAGATTAAACATACCAGTCTTACGACTTATCATAATTTTCTAGAATTTACATGATAAGTAAACTTAACATGCACTAGCATTTAAGCTATTCTTTATAACATTTGAAACAACACTACGAGCAAAAGTTTTTAAAAACGCCTCAAGGCAATATAAAAATAGTTTAGGAGACCACAGAAAATTTGTAAGGGTGTTTTTTAAATGAATGAGTGTTACTTCACTAAGTTTTGAATTGTTGCCTCACGCGAATGCCATCTTGGTTACTAGTTGCGGAGCTTGCTACTGCAGATCTATATGTTAATCTATGATACTAATAATACATTTTGAACAAAATTTTGCGAACGAGTTAATGTGAAATTTTGTAACAGTATCAAGTTAAAGCTTAGGTATAGGATAAGTGCAGAAAATTACATAAAATTTAATGAATTATGGTCAAATTTCGACCACTGCGCGACTAATAGTTTCATTAAATTTGTTATTTATTTATTAATATTATTGAATCACGTTTTTACTATCCATAAAAGTCACACGTTTGTGCTACTTCATAAAAATTTCGTTCAGTATGGTATGTAAACTGTGATCATTTACTATGTGCCACGGCAAAAACCTTGTTCTCTAATTAATCAAAGAGTTTGTGTCAGGCAGACGATGGGCCGTAAGAGTAAAACCATTTAGCAAAGTTGAAAAGCAGGGCAGTTAAATGATGATATAAATGTATAATATGTTTATTTTTTTAAATCTGTAACTAGTTAAATGCCATAACACTATATGTGTAATGTTTGTGATATTACGTTAACAATTTTCTCTCACATAAATACTTTTTGAATGTGATATCTTTCCTAACGAAATCTCTAAAATTGAACTTAATAAAGAAACTAATAAACTTTTAGTACACACTAACCGTTTGGCATAAAATATCAATATTATAACCTACCTAATTAAAGATCTGCCTCGGGCAATGAACAGTTATCCTAAAACGCGTATATCTCACGAATCAAATAAAATATTTTAACTCAAGTTTATTATTACATTCTATTTTTAGAACACGAGATACGTCTCTCGCAGAACGTACATATAATAATCACGTCTTTACAGGTAGAAGTTTTAATTAATATTCTTTTCATAAGATGACAATGATATTGGCTCCTCGGCTACGTTGCTCATAAAAATTTTATATTTTTGATATCATAAAAAATTCCTATGTAAATTGTTATTTCGTTGATGTGCCTTCTTGGTGTAATTTTATAAAGAATTTGGACGCCTAATGCGTTTTGGGCCTAATTTTTTAAATGTTTATATGGGTCGTAATGATTACATTATATATTAAACTAGCGGAACCCCGTCAAGCTTCGCACTGCCATATTGTGTTGAAAACGTTGAATAAAAGTGACGCGAAAACAGATAAAAACGATCTATAAAGCGGGTTATATGTATGTCCTGTTAAAAATTTGAGCAGAGCATTTATATTTTTGAAGCATACAAAAAGCAATCTAACATTCTTACATAGATAACTGAATTCTTCAATTGAGCTAAGCTCCTATCTTGGGCGCGCTAGCTAAACAGACATTTCAAAATGTATGTGCTAATCGATAAGGTTAGATACTAGATACATCAGGTACTTTCGAAGTTCATCGTGAGCAACAATGAGACACGAGAATTATTCGTAATAGACGGATAAGAAATTTACATTACTAATCTGCACAAAAACTTACAGGTATATCAGAGTAGTCATGCTTATGGAATGATTTGGCTAATGCGACCATCACCCCCAGAAATAGGCTTTAAACAATTCCTTCGTTCGTTTCGGCAAGGCCTTTGTGACTCATAAGTTACAAGTGTCTATGGGCGGAGGTGAGCACTTACCATCACTTACACCTGTCTCTGACATGGTAATAAAACCGCCAGATAATTTGGCATTTTTTTAATTACTTATTGAGAATAAACGTGACGAGCATCTTTCTAACTAAGTTTCAAGCTTGTACGTAAAGTATGAGTGAATTTTCTTGTTAGAAAAAGACCAGTTATCACGGTTAGAATAAAATTACGCATTCTTTTCTTGAAATGCTTTTTCTGTCATTCTGCTCTCTCAATTACCTCGGATAGATTTATTTACCATCTGTGTCATAAAAAAATGATATTTAGATTTAGCAGTCAGGTTAAACTTACTAATACTCCTCTAGTCGATTTTGTTGTATATCTTATATGAGGTTATTGGTTGAAGGTTTCTGAAGGTTCCATAAAAGGTGTTATATTATTAGAGATGATTCCAATTAAAGGTTTTTGAGGTACCCTATCAATCTGTGGCCTTATCGATTATTATATTAGTCAAATTCTAAGTCCAAAGTTCTAAGTTGTCATGCAATCGTAATTGTATGATGATTAATATTTTATTAAAGACAGCCTCATCAATAATTGTCTTTATCAATTAAAACTAGCTATGTATATTAAGGCAATACTGATTTATATATAATTATGTGAAAGTGACTTTGGCGAAAATAGCCTCTCATAAAATGTTACATAAGTATTTTACAGGAGCATATTATATACTTAGTTGTTGACTTCCTCGTTAGTCTAACAAGAGGTCTCGGGTTCGATTCCCAGTCGGGACTGCTATAGGATTTTTCCTATCATGGAGTATGGAAGATTACAGTGATTCTCACACATGTCTCGGAGAGCATGTTAAGCAGGTAATTCCGGTTGTTATGAACATCTATGACATTCGTTATACGTAAGTCAGTGACCTCAAATATACTGACAACTAGTTCAACCTTCGAATTCAGTTCACCCTCAGGGTTGTGGAATTCCGATGCTAGTCGCTTCGAGGAAAAACTGATATTCAGATACAACTGGTCGAACTAGTAATCAACATTTATATTCTATTCCTAGTACAATCGACAAATTTGAACGATTACCCACCATTAGTATATTTTCTTACAGACATTCAGATGCAATTAGGTCGATATTCGCGTGAATATAAATTTCCTTGGTAACGATCTTGATATCTGTCTTTTATTTGCACAGAGAATTGTCTGTTGCAGTATCCAAATAGCATTTGTTCTAAGTTATAGCTAATTCCAAAGAGCGTAGATTCAAAATATGATAATTACTGTTTATCCAGTTAAACATATGTGGCGCTCATAGCCCAGTTGCACTCGGTGATTAGATACAATTATCGAGGGTAAGCAACGATGGCGCGGTCAGTACCTGGATGGGTGACCGCTGGTGGCATGTTACCATGAGCGTCTCCGTGATTCGGAGGTCACGTTAAGCAGTCGGTCCCGGTTGTTATCATACGATAACAGTCGTGAAGCTTAGTTGGAGGCCTTCGGGCGGCTTAAAAACATCCAACGGCAAGATTTACGTAGCCACAACGTATTCTTGCCAGTCCCCAACCCGCACTTGGCCAGCGTGGGGACGAATGGCCTTAACCCTCTCCTGAGAGGAGACCCGAGCCCAGCAGTGGGACATTATGGGTTGTTGTTTTGTTTGTTTAGTTAAACATATAGTGCAGTAATGAAAAAGGTAAAAATTGCATAGATCTCCGACCAGTATCAACGTAGCTTGCTTAATATGTTAAACGTTCTAAGTGCCTATGCACTGTACAGGAGGGAAATCTTTATTGTTTTGACGATTTTAAACGATTTATCGCCAAAGTGGGCCATGATTCAAGTTTGTCAATAGTACTTTGGCGATATACATTGTATCTTCAGCATTTGAGTAAAATGAAAAAGGCGGTTTCTTTATGTCCCTTTTATTCATTTAAGTGTTCCAAATCGAGATACCATCAACATTTAAAAAAACCTTATCCCAGATAAAGGACTAATCAGTACTTTATACATTTCCATCATTGTACAGAGCTGTTGAGAGAATGGAAGTGGCTGCAATCATAAATATTTTAATTTTTTAACTGCAATTACAAGAGTGATTGTTAAATTATACATATCATTTCCTTGTTATTTGTATTTATATTCGAGCGATACAATTTTACGATTGTATATACAATATACACAATAGTAAAATTGTATCGCTCGCAGGTATATAATACGGATTCCATTGGAGTCGACTTTTAAGATCGAATTGTACTGACATAATGATGACATACCGTATGTATGTCATGTATTACTAATTAATATATTTTGTATGAATATTATGAAATAAATTTCTAACTAAATACTAATTGAAGGCTTGAGCTTGCTTTTCTCAATATCTCTCTCTCTCAAATCATATGCAAAACAGAAAAAGACGTGTGAGACAACATCGAGATGTAAATTATCAAAATCAGTATTAGATTATCATAAAGAAGTGAAGCTCCTAACTTTGTTTGTATGGTGGTAAGGGGCTATCTTCGTAAGTACTGATCCGAGCCTGAAAACTCTTTTCCTAACAGAAAGTGACACTATCAAAGAGTGACATGGGTCATAATTTATTATGATTCAGCAAAAAAGCAGTAGAAAATAACAGTATTTGTAAATCAAGTCGAAGAAAAGCTAGCGGTTAATGCCCAACGAAGTGGGCACTGGTCGGCATATGTGTCTTTAGTTGTTTTTATCCAAAAAAATTAGTTATAGCAATTTTAGTATCAATGAAATTGCTTGCTCGATAATGTAAACATTCTTTCTTGGATAATTCATCTAATTTTAAGCAGAAGTCTATTTATTTAATGTTAGGTTAACCAAAATTTCGTGGTATTAGAAACAGTAATAAGACTGTTTGCATCTATTTTCATGATACCAAAATTAATCTTATTTGTTTTCATAAATGTGTTGATACCATATCTAGTGTACCTATATCAGAGAGTCCGTAAACCTGGGTTAGCAGACGGCTAACATAAAATCCTCAGCAAAAAAACTCCGCAAATAAATCACGAAGTAGAGCAAAACTTTTAAAATGAAAGAGACGGAAGATTAATGATATTATCTCTACAATATTTAAATAAATAGCTCGTATTTAATCTTGGATATTGTTTAATCAGATTTGTTCAAATTTCTCTATTTAAAAACAGACTACATATTTATACTGGGTTTTTAAACAAACACTATGGTATACAGGAAGGCTACAATTTAGTATTGATTAATAGTATTTTTATTGTTAATAATTAAGTATTTCAGACATTTGACACACAATGTCATCTAGTCCCAAACTAAACAGAGCTTGTATTATGGCTACTAGACAACTGATATAAATATACATATCCTTGTTTTTGTAAATACATATATAATATACATAGTAAACACCCTTACTCCGAAACAAATATTTGCAGATCATACAAACATTCGGTCCGACCGGGGAATCGAACCAGTGACCTCAAGCACAGCAGTTGCATACGCTACTGCTACGCCACCGAGGCAGTCAAAGTTATTAGTAGTTATTGTAATTTAATTTAGTGCAAGCTGCTGCGACCAGCGGTATTTCCCGTAGTATATGTTGGTTTCGAATTTTGTTCGCTATATCCTTGTTTTTTTTTTGTCTGAAAAGTATTCTAAGTTATACTTTACAACATTAACTATCTGTCAGTGGAAGACCAATCAAAGTGAAACAGACATACAGACAAAAATTTTAAAAATATTTTTTTTACGTATACACATACTTTCATAATTATGTATTAAGTGAAAGGCTATTAATTTGAAATTAAAAACAGACACTTCAATTTTTATTTATTAACATAGACAATAATGAATTGTTAACTTGCTTTTTTGTTAAAATTAGTTATAAAACCAATCAAAACTTTCAGTTAAAGTAACATCTCCTACATAAATAACTCATTTCCCTAACAAGAGAAGGACTGCCCTCTGAAAAGCTTTTTCACACAATTTTCTTTAAATATAAATTAGCATGCGTAGATTGAATTGTCAGGGAAGTTCTCTCAAAGACCGTCTTATTCTAATTCAGTAGAAACGTTATTACTGAGGCCCCAGTGCAAATGAGATCTACATATTATGCTACTGTTAAATTAGTTTAAATTCTAGACGTAACTAACTGTTATTGTTGTACATAACAATAAACGTAGGTAGCGCTAATCTTAAAAAAGTAGCATTAGTTACTCCTTTTATGACAATTCCTAAAAAAAATCTCTATCTCTTCCGGCTAATTTCTGGATTGGCTTGACCGATTTTGAATTTTGAATCTGGTGATATAAGGAGTAAGTTAAACTAGTTTTATTTTAGACTAGCTGAGCCCCGAGGTGTTCATCGTGGTTGTTGATGTAAGTAAAGGTAGAACAATATCCGCGGGCAACATCGCAAGGAGCAACTAGTGTACAATAAAAAGTAATTGTTCCTATAACCACATATTCAAATGGAGTTTGTTAGTACACCTTCGATTTCCAAAGCAATCAATTCTAATACCCAAACGGAACTGGAGCCCCAATAATGCAGAGCCATCATTTTAACTGCTTCGGTGGCGCAGTGGTAGCGTACGCGACTGCTGTCCATGAGGTCTCGGGTTCGAATCCTGGGTCGAACCAAATGTTTGTATGATCTGCAAATATTTGTTTCAGAGTTTGGTTGTTTTCTATGTATAATATGCACGTATTTACAAAATAAAGTATTTATGTATTTATATCAGTTGTTTAGTACCTATAATACAAGTTCCGCTTAGTTTGGGACTAGATAACGATGTGTGTTATATGTCCAAAAGAAAACATTAGGCCTATAGTGTGGGTCACCATCTATGTATTGTTGTATTGTCTATATTCGCAGAGTTCGGTCACCACCACACTTGGATTTTGCTGATGCTTTCCACCAGGCAGAGTAGAGTCACTTTGGCAGGCTCATATAATTATTTAAAAGTTACAAATCAGATCCTTATACCTGATGGATTGGTGTACCGCTACCTTTGGAATATTTACGATACCACTAAATATCCTAAGGGTGCTTCATTAACGAGGTGGATGTATCACTCCGGTTACGTAATTTGTTTCCGATCCCCTTTTCTAGTTTATGTTGCTTAACCGCAAATGGCGTGTTAATTCAACGATCAGGTGATAATAAAAAGTAGTTGGTGTTGCTTGTAAATTGCATTGGAGGGTTGACTGTCATTGGGTCTGAGACACAATGCTATATAAATTATTATTTTTCTGACTAAATAACTTTTTTGGTTCTATAGTAATCGTGCATAGAAAAAATTAGCAGTAATTTCAACGACATCTTATTCTCAAAATTCTATTTCTGGATGTAAATTACACACTGTACACTTAGAAACTTAGAAAGTTTTGCACCGATTGAGCACATATTTTGACATTATACGAGATCATTAATCGTACAATAGGCTTCAAAGATGTGCCTTACTCTCCACCAGATATTTTATTAATTTGTGGCTTAAATAAAAATTTAGAGCTAGGATTTGAGTATTATCTTAATGATCTTGAAATAAGTAAACAGCTAACGGATATTTCTTATAGAGCCTTGTAGTTGCTTTCAGTACCATGGTTTAATCTCAAAGAAAGGCTTTGGATTGAACCTTTTTGAATTCTTAGCACAACGAAGTAACAAAACAGTAACAAATACAATATTCATTTGAATTTAAAAACACCCTACAGCTGAGCAAGGGTTTTATGAATACCGAACCCTTCCGTTACAAACCCCACTATTTACTATCGAAAAATGTAAAACTAAAATACAATACCAATTCAATATACCCTGCAAACATCGAAAATGCAAATTGCATTGCTCCTATTGTGTTCCCAGCCGAAGTTCCAAAGCGGGCGTCCAAGATTGAGGTTTGCAATACTATCGGTGATAGCTAACCCTAAATTACGGTACGGAGCCCATTATCGTGTTCCGTTTGTGCGTTGCCGATTGATATTGGCCGGTTAGGGACATTTGACTCGACCAATACTCGTAAAATATGTTCATGATCAAACCAGTCGCCTTGGTAATTGTTATAAGTTGTTTGTTATTTGGTAAATTGCCTAGTTTAGAGGCAGGGCTCAGTCCGTCAGTAGTACAGCGTAATATTTGCTTAGAGGTATTTTTCAGTATAGTTTTTTGATTGCAAATTTCTATTTAATGAAGAAATTTAATCAAAAAATAGAGTTGTAAAATTGTGTAAGCTGATCCCTGACGTTATTAAAACAATATTTAAGGGATCTTGTTCTGTATTACAACTAGAAAATAGTCCTATAGTAGTATTTTGGACAAGATTTGACTAATGACACTGATTACTAAACAAGGGAAGTCAGGAATCGAGATTATACATGCATTTGTAGATGTGTTTACATACGGTACATGTGGTATGTGTTCACACACATACCTGTATGCATTTAAACACCCATGTTATCATGCATGTGTCTATACACGGACGAACACGCAGCCACAAATATATTCATTATATTTTAGAACTTATATACATATAGTGCATATACACATACATACTTATTTACACATATTTGTTAAAAAATATTAGCGATATAAATAAAACATTTCTGACATAATTCTTTTATTAAAATTATTTTGGTTTATAATTTCTGTTTTTTGCTTTCTTTTCTAATAAATCATATTTTATTGTTTCAGGTGAGTCATGTGGTTATATTTTAAATTCGACTTCATCTAGTAAGCTAACGTAAGTAGAGACGTTATTTCTTTTTATATAATTAACTTAGTAATATTATTTTTGTGTAATACTAGCTGATCCATGCAACATCGTTTACATCTCCTATTGCCCGTAGCGAATTAATTTCCCCCTGTTTCTCTGTAACATTCTTCATTGGTACTCCGCTCCTATTATTCTTAGCATGATGAGCTTTCTAAAACCGAAAGAATTTTGTAAACCGGACCAGTAATTCCTATGATAGGCTTGTTTAAGCAAAACAAACATTCAAACTCTTTAGCTCTTTAAATTAGATTTGAAGATACAATAAAACTTATTTTAATGATATTTCCGATGTGTTTCCTCCTGATTTTCTTAACATATTTCTGTACAATCTGTAGAAGTATCTTTATTACAGAGCCCTTAAATAGGTATAACTACCAACAGTCTGTAACCTATACTAATATTATCATCATCATCATCATCATCAGCCTATCGCAGTCCACTGTTGGACATAGGCCTCTCCAATTTCACGCCACTTAGTTCGATCTATTGCTTCTCGCATCCAGCTCCTGCCAGCCGTCTTGCGCAAATCATCACTCCACCTGGCCACTCCTCCACTAATATTATGAAAGTGAAGAATTAATTTATTGGGTTGAACGTTTTTTTATGGAATAGGGGGGCAAACGAGCAGACGTATCGCCTGATGGTAAGCGATTACCGCCGCCCATGGACATCCGCAACACCAGAAGGTGTCACAAGTGCGTTGCCGATCTTGAGGGAAAGGGAGGGGGATGAGAGGAAGGATTAGATTACGGGCCTCTGGTATACTCACTCACTCGGTGAAACAGCGTAGGCATTGTTTCACACCAATTTTCTGAGAGGCCGTGGTATCACCCCGGTCGAGCCGGCCCATGCGTGTCGAGGCATGGCTCTCCCAAGTTAAGAACGAACGTGTTAACCTCAGGAAGTTCTTTGCCGATTTGCAAAAATAGAGAATGTTGCAAAAGCGAGGAAAAATCATTCGTTTTAAGAGCTCATTGTAAGCGCTGCGTAAACGGTTTAAGTTTCTCAAAAATAATATATAAAGATTTGTTCCTCTGTAAAAGTCCTAAAAATAATCACTTGATGGAACTTGTCGCAATACAGTCTAGATTCAAACTCACTTGAACTTAGTCCTATTTTAATTAATTTTACTTTTGACCGGTTTCGCCTTATGTCATTTTCAAAGGTAACCTTTGAAAACCCACCGTTTAGTAGATTTTTTTAAGGTCAACTGTGTTGTATTACATCACGCCATCGGGCAACCCAGGCGAGGTTGCGTGGGTTAGTTAGTTCTTCTTATAATTAGAGTACAGGCAGCTTAAATGGTGAAAATAACATTTAATTTCCTGGTAGAATCCTTCTCAGTAATTCTCTCATTCAAGTTCTACTGGAAATTTGCTTGCAATTCGTTTTCATCTTAATTATTCATTTTACTATTTAACACAGAAAGGAAATTTATTCCGATGTTGATATTAAATACTACTAAATAAATGTTACTAGACGAAAACTATTACAAATTACTGGCGACACTCAACCCCTATTACTGTCGGTTCATTGTACACATTGTAGAAGTGTTTCTCTATATGTCAAGTTACCTTCAAATACAAGTTGTGTAGCGTAAACATAGGGCCTGTCAAAGCCTTTCGAATCAGACCTCGGAACCTCTACGCGGCCCTTACGCACGAATAGCTCTAGACCTTTGGCTAGTGATGTACGTTCCAGTAACTATCACGGGAATTAGAAAAATCCCGTATTTATTTCTGATAACATTATTTGTAAAAAATAGGCAAATAAAATCTTGTGTTTCTTCGCCTCTGTTCAGAAAACGATTTATTGTAAAAGAAATTTTCCAGATCAATAAAAAATACCGCAATAATAAGTTTTTTGTCAAAAGTAAAAGCAAAAGTTGTATAAATGATTTATTTTCATAAAATATTTTACTTTTGAAAAATAATATAATTCTGTATCTGCTGAAATCCTAAATACTCAAAAATAAAGACTGTATTTAAGATAACAGACATCCTTTGGGTGTTCTAGAGATTTAACCTCAGTGTTACAATACGATGAAATACAAAAAAAACTTTTGACATAAGCTGCCAGTATCGAACGGTCCTTCCGAGGATAAAGCTACTAATTGTTCTAGCACCGTTTTAGTAGAAAAGCCTACCGGTAATTAATCCTGCCATTGTGTTTTTTAAAACCGTACAAGGTTCTTGATGATACTAACTCACTGGTACAAAATCATGTTCAACTTCTGATATATTGTCTCACAGTTCCACTACATCCAAACAAATCAATTGTGTATTTCCATCTAAAACATTACGAAAAAAGATCTAATCCCGTAAACCCGGGATCTGTAATCGTCCCAGCACTATTTTTGATCGGCACTGAACGTTGAGAGCCCTTAACTCGTCTGAGAAGCAGGAGCATTGTGTCAAATGAAACACATGTAACTGGCGAAGTGTTAGTAATGAGTACTTAGGTTATATTGTATGGGGAATGCGGGGAAGTATATAAAATGTGTCTTATTCTTCCCTTGCCTCTGCAGAGGGTGGTTACTATCAATGTCGAAAGTGAAGTATTTTATTAATGGATTTGTTGAACTCTTTAGGAATGCTGACAATAATGTTAGCTATATATGCCGAAAAAGTTGATTATTTAGAGACTTATATTTAATTAAGGTTTGTGATCAAACTCGGGAACATTGGTCGCTTGTAGTTGACTGGAAATATAATTTTTTTGAAGTGAAAACTTCTTTAGGTGCGTTAAACACTCTTTGGGTGAAAATCATGTCACTCGCGTCGTCTTCACCGAACGCTTTACAGGAGCTGTATTTTCTTGTTATTTTACATTTTATTTAAAAAGCAAAGGGATTCATTTTAGCTGAGTTTAAGCAACTGTTGGGTTATAGTTTTCACTTCTAACTGCATTTTTACAAAATTTACTAGTAACAGCGGACTGATTATTATTACTCGGAAATGAAAGAAATCTATAGAAATAACTATAAATCACAAAAATATATGTACACCCATAACTTTCGATGCACCAAATTGGATAATTCTATTTTTTTCATGTGTTTGTTATTGTCAGAAAATAGTTTGTGTATAGTAGAAAAAAATAAAAGA
Organism: Hyphantria cunea; assembly: GCA_003709505.1. Classification (NCBI taxonomy): domain Eukaryota; kingdom Metazoa; phylum Arthropoda; class Insecta; order Lepidoptera; family Erebidae; genus Hyphantria; species Hyphantria cunea. The sequence continues at coordinate 358,583 of PKRV01004380.1, read as the reverse complement.
AAACCGGAGGTGTTATATATTCTTAGTCCGCTTATTTGTTCACACTATGTTCCTAAGTTAACACGAAATTACTAAAATAAGTATTACAGTAATTCAGAAAAAAAACACGACAGTGAATATGGCGGTACGGCGTTCCCCGGGTTAGCTAGAGCTAGAGATAAACAATGATGTCTATAGGAACTAACTTTTGCCTATGTTCTCACTCGCGTTCCATTCTCTGATTTATGTTTTATAATAAATTTTTCGGAACCTAAAGTAGTTATTTGCTTTTTAAGATCTGTCTCTAGCGCTTCATTTTATCTGTATTACTCAGCCGTTTACAAATTTATAAATTAATATTTCCTACAGTCGTCCACACATAACGCCATCTTGCTCTAAACTAAACAGAACTTGTATTATGGTAGCAAGATTGTACATTTTTTTGTAATTACATACATATTATACACAGAAAACACCCAAATCCGAAAGAAATATTTGCAGATCTTTCAAGCATTTGGTCCGACCCGAGAATCGTACCTAACACCTTAAGCGCAATAGTCGCATACGCTACCACTGCGCCACCGATCAATTAATCCTCACATTCACTTTTAGACAGGCTGAAGATTGATCACAAAACCGTATTTAATTTATTCTCAACGAGAACCCTGTATGACTCCGATAAATGACGTACCAAAATAAGTAAAACTCAATTGAATATGTTTGTCACTATTCAAAGACCGAAGCCCAAAAAGATAAAGTCTATTAACAGTACATAAATCAGGGGTGACTCCGCCTCCTTCTAACGACCGTTAGAGACTTGGTGACAAAACTATCGATTGAATTAATCAGAAGAGTTGGCACGGGTTGGATCAGATACTAAATAGGGTAGTTGACTGTATCGTAAATAAATACCGATGTCTCCTTCATTAAAAGTATACCTATTATAGCTTTTCATTTATATTACAAATTTAAGTGAAATAAATACTGAAATTTATTACTCAATTGAGTAGTTAAAAATTATGACGTCACAAGTTTATATTTTATATTTGACTAAGGTTTCCGCTACCCTATTAAAAGATACAACAACTTACTTAAATATAATTTTAAAAATATAAAATAATGATTTTTAATTTAAGAATATGTTGGTCTAGTGGTTCGGCTCTGATTGCTCCACACACAGATCGTGGGTTCCAATCCAAGGAAAAATATTTATGTGCTCTGTCCGCGTAAATGTCGGTAACTATGGTAAAAATCAAAGTATCTGTAGAGTATTAGTTTGGTGACCACCACTTTTGAATTCTACTCATACTTTCCATCAGAGGGAATAGAATCACTTTTGAAGGCTATATTAGAAAAGAATTGTTGTGGTCTATACAACGAAGCAGGAAATGTTTCAGCGTAATATATTTTGTTATTTGATCCCATGCTAGGTCTGCAGACTCATAGTTCGATCACAAAGCAAGTATTCGCACTTGACCAATAAGAGTAAGCACGCAATTCGCCCATTAATATAATGTGCACGGTACTGTATGCCGTAGATTAGATGAAAATTCTAGATTAGACGTTCGCCTATTAGTTTATATATTATTTAGAAGTTGGTTATATTAATTTGTTGGTAATTAATGTATGAACACGGCTTTTGGATTGTGAAATATATTTAAATAATGAATTTGGCTTGCTCTGTCAGTTGGGGTTAATTTAGTCAATCTATTTTCTAGCTTGTCTGTATTTATTGTATCTTTTCTTCCAAAATTCTCTTAAAGATTGAAGTTCTTCTAAAATCTGTTGAATGAATTCGGTGTCTTGTAAAATATGTGTAAGAAAATAATGGAAAAATTGCTAAGCAAGCCCGAGAATAAACTATGGAAAAACATACCTAATATGGGTAGGTATCCACGGAAGATTTTGTTTAGCAGAGGGTCTGCTTAAAGAAAATCTCTTGTGAGTGATATGGCCGATTGTGGCCCGCCAGGCATGATCACCCCGCCTGGTCGGAGGATCCTCCCTTTGTGTTGGAGGAACATGTGGCCCGTTCCTCCACAAGATTAAGAATTGTGTATAAAATGCGTTCGCAAAAGGTACATCAAAAAGATAGGAAATTCACAGTACAAATAAATCATTATCCATATTGTTACGAGCCAATGTGTAACTCTAAAAGTGTACATGCTCTGTGCTTACAATACGGGACATATAGGCCTAAAATAGGCGGGTGACGTGTTGTGACCGCGACATTCGCGACAATAAATCGCAGTCGCAACGTCGTTCATTATTTATACGATTCTCTTATTTTATTTATTGCTGTTCAAATATTTTTTGTTTTATGCCCCACGTTTTGAGTGATAAGAAGATTAATTGATGAGATTTTCCTAACTCTATAGCTTATGTTTTTGTGTTGGTGAAAAATAAAATAACCATCTTTTTTTTTGGAATTGGGGACAAAAGTGCAGTCTTATCGTTGATACGCAATACCAGACGCATCACAAGTGGGTGCCTGTCTTTGAGCGATGGGGTGATGAGGGGAGGGAGGGGTTGGGGTTTGGGCCTCCGATATCCTCACTGACTCGGTGAAACATAGCGCAAGCGCTGTTTCGAACCGGTATTCTGTGAGGCCGTGGTATCACTCTGGGCGAGCCGCCCTCTGGTATGGAAGCGTGGCTCTCGTTTCATGATAAATTACTTTTCCATCATCTTTTTCAAATGAGAAATATGTGTAGGTAGAATTTCCATAGAGTTTATTTTAAGATTGACCTGAATATTGTGCTCTATGCGAGGTATACACGTAGAAAATGCTGTATTGTCCGCGCTCGTGCAGTCATTGTTTAAACAGCTTAAAACTAAATGAAAAGGTATTCTAACACAATAGCGACTTTAATAAAAGCTGTTTGCTTTTGATCTCGTCTAAAATATCGCTAGAGTTCTCACTAAAGAAATATAAAAGGAAGTGCAGTATATTTTTAATCATATCTTGAGCTTTGATGCTCTGATATCATGAAATAAAGAACTAAAAAAGGTTTTTTTTGTCTTTTTTTATGCAATAGGGGGCAAACGAGCAGACGTATCGCCTGATGGACACCCGTAACACCAGAGGCGTCACAAGTGCGTTGCCGGCCTTGGGGGTTGTAGAGGGGGATGAGGGGAATGGGCGGATTGTGGGCCTCTGGTATCCTCACTCACTCGGTGAAACACAGCGCAGGCGCTGTTTTACACTGGTTTTCTGTGAGGCCGTGGTATCACTCCGGTTGAACCGGTCCATGCCTGCCGAAGCGTGGCCCTCCCACGGGTCGCTGCAGTCCTTAAAATATTGGCATTCTCTTCCAGTCGACCTTCAAGTTACATAGAAATATGTTGCAGCCGATTAGAAATATTTCATGGTTAAATATTTTTTTCGGTAGAAATAATTAATAAAATAAATATTTCGGATATCTAACTCTCAACGCAATCTAGGACCAAACTAAGCAGAGCTTGTATTATAAGTACTAGACAACTGGTGTAAATACTTTAATACTTTTTTTTGATAATTACATAACTATTATACATAGAAAAAACACAAACTCCGAAATAAATATTTGCAGATCGTACAAACGTTTGTTCCGACCCGGGAATCGAACCCGAGACCTCGAGAACAGCAGCAGCATACGCTTCCACTACGCCATCGACGCAGATAAAATATAAAACATATTATTGTTGTTAAATCAAAAATAAACTTCCAATATAAAGTAGGCGTGATCTCAAATTATCCGAGAACAAAGAACTGATTGTAAATAATCAAATTGCTCACCGACTCAGTATAATCAGCCCAACGTTTTCCCAAGCATGTGGAGGTCAGGTCTCTCCCTGACGCGGCAGATAGCAATTGTATCTAAATACCAATTATTTATACAAAGCAATTGGCGTCTGACCTTCTACGTGCCTACTTAGACATTACATACAACTTATTTCGGATTATGTTTATTTTTTACTCTAATACCCCAAAATCCCTTTTTTATATTCTATTTTGGAACAGAGTCTTTGTTATATAACGCTAGTAACTTATACGGTCGAGAATTACTCTCATATAATCTTTTACAATTCCTAACCGATTCTAAATCCCGTTTTCTGCCAAAATCTTAATTTATCCAAAACTCATAATTTATTCAATCATGCACGGCCCAGCGATGGTTAAGTGACTTCGAAAATCTATCCATTTGGAAAAACATAAGGGTATATCATCTCATCCGAAAGACTAGTAATGCTGGACATGGGCCTCCCCGAAATTAAAAATAACGTATACAAAACAACTCGAAGTCCAAGAGCTAAACTAAGTAGTTGATAAATATTGTTAATTATCCACCATGCAAATTTACTAATGATTTTAGATCTCTGCTTGCGTCTATTTTTGGTCCTTCGCCTGTCGTAGGTAGTTTGAATGGCAATTGAGTCATTGAGAAACCTATCTTGTAAACATATCACGGTAACTTGGTTTTATATCGGTTGATCTCGTTACACATTTCATCCTTCAAAATAGTCGCTCGATTCATAAACCACTATCGGACTTTCCAATTAGCTATGTGCTAAAGCACAGTAACACAATTCACTATTAAGGATTGATTTTCCAGTTTACTAGTAAAACGTAACTATATATTATAGTTTTAACGATTTGGAACTCATTATTTATATTGATATTGTTATTTCCCATTTAATTTATCTCACGAACTTATTTCTAAATAAATCGTTGTCCTCTGGAAATATTTATATATTTTTACGTTGCAAAAATCTTTGTTTATTCGAAACAAATGTTTCCTATAAGTTAAAAGCACAATAACAAGTACTACCCGTTTCTTTATTTACGAGGGAGCCCGATACGAAACTAGTGTTCGATATTTTTATTTATTTAAACGTGTGAATAATGTTCGCCGTATCAGCACATGAAACTGTGCCATAGTGTTGGAAGATTTCTACAATACTTAACACTCGTATGTGCTTACACATATCTAACATAACGTAATCAAAACAATGGAAATAAAACTCTTAGCTATGTTTGGTAAATATCGGTCCAGCAGTGTGAAAGTATCAGCTCTGTTCCAAAACGATGTAATTCATAAATTGTAATGTATTTTTGGTGTGTTATTACTCGATTGAGTGCTTGCGTAGGGAGTTTCTTTTTTAGTTTTTTAGCTTATGTTATCAATATTCGTAATGTCTAATAACAGTACAAGAATGTCTAATAGTTCATTCAAAGTTTTAGAAACATTTCAAGATTGAAACTATATACGTGTATTTCCCATCACTAGTAGTAAATTGCTTACCGATGTTCCCAAGCGAAGTGATATTTGTTGCCAATTGTTTGCGATTCCTCTACCGACTACAGAGTCGGTTGTGGTCGTGAACAGTTACGACTTATCCAATACCGCGGTAATTAGTAACATCGGTAGAGGAGAAAGATACAACCTGAGAACAATCTACCTTCGTTTCTTTTATATGTATATATGTTATGTATATTTACATTCGTTTGTGTTCTTTGATATATTTAACTTAAGAATTATATTTCTTCATGTTAGGGAAATCATGTTAGGGGAGCATAGTTCGCTAGAAATCCGTTTTCTTCTCGTTGTTCGTTTATCAATGGATAATTTTAACTATTTTTATATCAATTTAATTAATACACAACTTTTTATTGGGCACAAAACTCAGTTAATGCGGACCCGTTCAGCGGTGCACTTCACCCTTCATTGAATCTTAAAGAAAAAACGAGCAACAGGTTCTTTATCCACGAATACATTTCCTTTACTTTCTGTGCAATAGTTTGATTCACTATTCTGTATTATACTAATAAGGTAATTTTTTGTTTGATTTCTCTTATTAATGACGAAACTTAATCGTCATGAAGCTTTACACACATGTTGCAAGGATAAAATCAAGTTCTAGATCTAGAACAAAACAAATTCCTCTAAGTATGTCATGCTTTTAGGCAAACTCAATTACAGTAAAAATACATCTTATATGCTGATATTATAAAAAATTTAAGTTTGTTAGTTTGTATAGGGTAATATTCTACAGAAGGGATTAAAAAAATATTTTACCTATAGAAAGTCACAGTAATTAACCCAAATTATTAACACTACATCCAACAAACACGCGGGCGGAGCCACCAGCAACTACTAGTATATTATAAAACAAAGAAAATAAGCTAAGCTTTCTAAAATCTTCAATAGATCTCCATTGAAATCTTAATCTAATTGAACAAATAAAGGTTAGTGGAATTCCTCGTGAGATATTTCCTCGGCTACTGAAACTTACACGCTCAGCTGTCCAGTCGAAAGATCAGATTACGTTTGAAGTGGCAACGCGGCTCTACCTGAGACTTAGAAGTCTTAAAAAAACTAGCTATTCCGTGGACGGTTAATCAACAAGTACAAGTGATGTTTTTTATTTTACTCTTCCATTCTATAAATATTAGATCACTAAATTCGAATTTAGAAATAAAACTTACACACACAACCTTATCTAGTCCCAAACTAAACAGAGCTTATATTATGGGTACTGGACAACTGATATTAATTCAATATATACTTTTTTGTAAATACATACATATTATATATAGAAACGCCAAACTCTGAAACAAATATTTACAGATCACAAAAACATTTGGTCCGACCCGGGAATTGAACGCGACACCTCAAGCACAGCAGTCGCTTATGTTACCGCTGCGTCACCGAGACGCTACCTTTGCGTCACCGAGGTATTCAACTTGCGACTGATATACAGCCTGATGAACTTCATCAAAGGAAAGACGACCAAAGCCCTAGTTTTTAAATACTCTCACAGAAAATATTAACGATAATAACTATTTAAATTGTCAAATATTCAGCCTTCGACCACGGCCAGTGCAATTTGGTCGAGACGTCAGGCAAATCAGAGGTATATAATACCTTTAAATAAGTGATCGCGTTCATTATCTTTCAAACAATTATTATATTTAAATTGTAATATTACTACGAGAGAAGCATTAGTAAGAAAGTTGACATTGGTGTTCTCACACTCTGTTCTTAACAACCATCTTCCTGTTTTATCACATAACCCTCGTCTTTTTAGTATAGGTTTTAAAACTTATAAATGGTTATATTTTCCGATTATAGGTAGGAGTTCCTTGCCAAATATACAACAAAACATCCATAGCTATATTTCATCTACACACACAGATACATCAATACAGACATTTGTATACGCGAGAATCATTGCTCTTCGAAGTTCGATTGTGATAGAAATTATTTCATAATGCGATGAAAGTTGTGATAAATTTAGCTTTATATATATGCTAAGAACTCTTTTTTTTTAAACACTGCACATACATATACAGTAACGAAATTTTATACTAAAACAGTTAAAAGGCGAGATAAGGGTATTCTATAAAACCATACTCGAAAAGCAATGTATATTTCAATACGACACTCAATGCGTCCGTTTCCATGTAATGTTCAAACAACCTTATAAACAGAAACGCATCAATTGTACGATAATACCAGCTTTAATGGTGTACTATAACAGTATTTCACTAGCACATCCGTAAACAAAAGTCGCAGTGATGTGCGACAGCCGGGAAACTTGGCAGCGACGTGAATGGCAAGCTTTATTGTTCTCAAGCTCTGTCAATAGCGAGTCAATGGGATTCGTTAGAAATTGTTCGCTCTTCTGCACCATGCTAATTATATTTATTTGGATTTGTATGCCTTTGATTGAGGAAGGAAGGGAGAAGGATATTTTATTTACATATGATCTATACTAATATTATAAATGGGAAAGTAACTCGGTCTGTCTGTCTCGCTTTCACGGCTAAACCTCTGCACAGATTTCAATGATATTTGACATGGAGAAAAAATACATTCCTGAGTAAGGACATAGGCTACTTTTTATCGCTATTACTGATATATACCCGAGCGGATCTGCGAACAAAAGCTAATCAAATATATATCATTCATTGAGGTCATAGTAATGCGAATGAAAATTGGACGCTTCTGCGCTTGAATGTATTGTGGTGATTGCAGGGATTGCACACTGAATATGTCAAACGATGTATTACAATATGATGTAGGTATTGAGTTTAAAAGGTAGCTAAAAATGGAAAAATAAAAGATCTCCAGCTCTAAGAATATTCCAATGTAGCGGAGGAATTTTTAAACATACATTAAACGGACACAAAGAATACCTAGACTCGGAACAACAATTTGTGTATCACCGAAAATGTTGTCCCAAAGTAGGATTTGAATCCACAACCCAACTGAACTGAATTATGCTATCAGAGGAAACAAGTTTTGATATGATTTCTGGCAATTATTGTATTGTCGTAATATACTTACTACGAGTCACCAATAGCTTTAAATGCAGTCAAGTTACCTAAACGATAATGTTTTGTAATGAACAGTCAACAGAACTTTGTGGGGGAGCATACATTGAAAGTGTATGATTATTGCTGCCCTTACTGATAAGTTGCTGACAAGACTGTATGCATCTATCTTGTGCAATTTCATAGCTCGACGGGGTAGGGTTGTCAAATTGTTGGTATATACACTTTTAGGCACTGCTTTCTTTCTTCACTTAATTGTGTACATAATGAATAACAGTACAACGTATCCAAAATATATAAATAGTTGGCGGTCTTATTGCTCTTCGATCAACATCAGGCAATCATAATAATCATGAATTGGTGTAAAATTTTAAGGCTGTGTTCCAATTACACATGTCTATGTAAACCAACACAAATATACATATAAATATATAAGACCCATATGTACAGACATATACAGACCTTATCAAATATTATTAAGTAGAATGTACTTAAACTACTTAATTCAAAACTTGTATCTTACTAGGAATGTATACTGTGTCGCGGGAATTTACAACCACATGTGATATGGACAAAAATAACTCCCAGATTCAGAATAACAATTTATGGATCAAAAAGTGTTGACCCATGTGAGGATAGAACAGCTGAGCTCAATGAAAGGTAGCAGCGAGAATAATCTTTAAAGTCACTACGTCATCCTTACTTTCATAGTCTGAGTTCTAAGGAAATCTTTAAAAGAAATGACAACCCTATCACTTCAATTTTACAAATACGTAGACATGTAAAATATACGACCAAGAGTTGAAATTGTCGAATGTTATGGTTAATTTAACAGAACAGCCGTACCTCTAGCAGGTAATAGGTACCTAACGTAGGACAAATGTCTCTGAAAAATGTCTGTGCATTCGTGAACAGCAGCTAGCTGGGGTGTGAATAGTTTAGATGCGGGTTATGGAGGGTTGGCGCGATTTGCTTCGTGTTGGATATACTTGAAATACTTGCTCTGTTATGAGAACAGTTTCTTGTTAGCAAATTATGCTGCTTGAGATAAAAATTTATATAAACTGATTTATATAGGTTTACCATGTCATTCTTAGTTTTAGTCAGTTGAAGAATAAAAGTGACAAATATATAAAAACAATCTTTAAAGCGAGTATATCGTGTCGAAATTTGAGCTCAATCGGTCTTTTCTCAATCGGCATTTTTTGAGTTCTTGATGCTTTAACGAACAATGTTATCTTGAACATATGTAAATGAATTCAATAAAAGCAACAGTGTATATATACGTATACGTTTACTGCTGTGGTTTTAAAAGTAAACTTACTAAGTAGTTTCAATCTTCAAAGTACCTACAATAGTTGGTTGCAATCCACAGATGGTAATTTTGTATCTAGATATTCTTTCAGTGCATTGTAGCACGGGATCTATTAGGATAATTAAATTTGTGAGAGTGTGAAAGTGAGAATTCTTATCTGAAGAGGAAGGAGATAGAATGATAGGTAGAAAGAGAGGGAAATAAATGATTTATATTGTTATGTGCTACATACCAAAATCTGAATAAATGCTATACTTATAAATACACTAGCTTTTGCCTGTTGCTCGTCTGGCGTGTATGTCGGTTATCGCGGTAAAGAGTAGCCTGTGTCCTGCCTCAAGAATCAAGGTATCTCCACGCCAAATTTTATTGAAATCGATACTGCGGTTTAGCCGTGAAAGCGTGACAAACAGTGAGTTACTTTCGAATTTATAGTATTAGTATTAAAATAACTTTTATAAATGTATTTAATCCTGTTTCTTAAAACAGTTCTTTTCTAAATACCATAATTCCAACAAGAAAACACGAATACTGTTACTAGTGCTACAAACTGAACTATCTACGATGCTATGAATATTTGAGGCGTAGGATAAAGAGACTTTGAATTCGCCAGTTTTCAGTCCACGTGTGTTTGACTAGTAACTCATGCATACATAAATTATACCGGACCGAATTGAATTCATTCTAAAATTCCACTCGACTTGGGTCCGTGGTATCCTTGAAAATAAATTGAAATATGTAAATGATAATTCTGGGTGTGAAAGTTTGGGAGTACCTGGGTTGTGGTCAGGAAGCTCTTTTATGGTTTTTGATGGGTTGCATGAGGGGTCTAAGTAAATTTGAAATATGTATATCAATGTAATACCATTCTGAAAATTGTTTGGAAAACAGTGTTGGTTGACGTAAATTTTAAGATTATTTTTTAAATATTAAATTCTTATATTGTATATTGGGACCGTCCTATCCGTTATGCTGGTATGGATGTTCGTAAATAATGTTGTGTATTATTTTATGTACAATAATATTATTGTACGTAAAAAGTAACATATGTCCGTTTCTTGGGTCTAAGGAGGGAGGTATCCTTACCAATCTTCAGCCGCACCAAATAGGTTCAGCCGTTCTTTGATTTATGAATAGTGTTACTAACTCGACTTTCTGTTATTAATATCTATCTCTATATGGATGTAGAACCTAACATTTGCTAGAAAACGTCTCTCTGTTTTTCGAGCTAAATACAAGTGGTTAGAACTCTAAATAGTAAACTTATTATTTTATACTCGTTCTTATTTATAATACATCGCTGGCGTTACAATCCCTTTTTCGTACATGTGCTCTTTTAGACTAAAACCGATCCATGGGCCGAATTTCGTGCTGATTTCATGAATTTTAATACCAAATTGTTTTGTGATGATGACAGCAAGAAATCTATGTAGATACATTAATGACACATGTGCCAATTTGTTCTGCAATCTTTAAACAATTAATGTCAAGATGGAACATTGTTTTCTCGAGTGTATATCGCAATAAATAAAATCAATCTGTCGCCTCCAACAAATAAAACAAACTCAAATGCTACGAACTTTTCCATTCAAAAATATATCTAACAATGGGAAATTTGAGGAAAATAGTGAGGGCCGTTGCCAAGTCGGGAGCGGTTGGTTCAAACTGCACCGCACTAAGACGAAATATGAATAATAACGACCTGAAGTGTTCTGGAAACTTCTTGAAAATCAGAATTTTTTCTTAGTGTGCTACTTAAGTGTTTGTGTGAGTTAATAAGTACGATTTATTGCGAACTGTTGTTTATATCTTTGTTTGCGTAACTAGAATTGTCGGCAATAGGAATTTTAGATGTGTGATTGAAATCAATTGTTGATCGATTTAATTAACTTAGGTATAATATAGACAGACAGATAGACATTCAACAATAATTTATCTAAATATGTTATTATACTTCGGCAAGTTCGCAAGTAGTTGACTGCGTGGTTGGCGAAGTGGCGTAGCATTTTCCTCTTTTTTGGGTGTTTTAGGATCAAACCCTACATGAGACAACACTTTGTATGATACATAAATTGTTGTTCCGATTCTGAGTGCTTTTTGTGTCCGTCTTATTTATGTCTGTTTGTAATGTCCCCTGCGACACATAAATATTCTTAGTTTATTTGAAATTTAAGATGAATAAGCATTATGAAAAGATATGAAATGTAAATATCTCAGAGTATAATAGTACTTTTCTAGATGGAAGATACTTAATGTTTCAGTTAATACCTCTCATTTAATTATTATTTGCTCACTTATTGTTATATTATTTGCTTGATTTATAATACTTTTGAGTACATATTTTGCGATCGTCAGGAGTCATAAGACTGATTTATAGGACTATACGACCTATATTTCAAACATCACGTTTTACAAAGTATAACGTGTTTCCTTCCCACTATGATCCCGGGTCCTTTAAGCGGGGCGTGAAAAAGCATCTCACCAGGCCGCCATAGTGTAGGTCACCATGCTGCATTGTTCTTTTACGCATCGAGGATAGTGACCACCACTCTTGGATTCTGCTCATGCTTTCAATCAGGCAGGGCAGAGTCATTATGGCAGCTTATACATAAAAAAAAATACACACCAAGGTATACAAGCCAAACTAAATTCAGCACGGATGGGCTAGCTTGACCGGGGCGGTACTACCTTCGCACAAATGATCAACCTAGAATGACAACGTTCGTGCTGTCGTGTTTCGTTGGTGAGTGGTTAGGGGCCCAATGGTACAGAAGCGTCTTATAAACCGCCATGGTGTGCTTTACCATGCTGCATTGTCTGTGAATGAGTATGGTAACTACCACTCTTGAATTGTGCTTATGCTTTCTTTCTGGCAGAGTGGAGCGATTGTAGCAGGCTAAAATGATAAGAAAAAAACAGAAACTCGTCACTATCTCAACTCCTGTTATAAATCATAATATGATTGTTTTAAAGTTTCGGTGTTGCAATCGTTTTTGTAGTCTGCTGACGAACCTACCGATGTTATCAGAGTTAAAAATAATTGTATTAAACAGGTATACAGTGTGTTATCGCATAAAATCTAATAAGTGGTGTACAATGAACATGTCTAGTGTTACAACACGTCCATTACTGAGCGTATCGAATTCTCTGTCTTGGACACCAATGTATGAAACATTGGAGAAGGTATTTTTATTATATAATTGGAGTTAAATCACGTTATTATATATGATAATGCTGATTTTTTTGTTAAACAACTCTTATGCTTATGCAACTAGTATCAAAGGAGTCTACAGACACATATTATAGATGACACAGTGTTGAATTCCATATAGGGATCGAACCTTGCAACACTCAGTGCTGTAAAAATAAAGTTACCACTTAATTTATCAAGCCATTTCAGCAGTCCAGTGAGCACATAGTTTTATAAGTAAACAATACTTAGTAGATGTGTGAGATTGCCATCTGTAGGATAAGGTTTCTGGGTGCTGCGTATATTACAAACAAAGTATGCTGTGTTTGGTTTGCCAAATTGGTATTCAAACATAACCTTGTTAGTAAAAGTAAACCATGAAATTTTCTTTTTATTTTATCTTATATAGAAAATAATACATTTTCAGATGTTGGATCTATCTTTATGTTATAAAAAATGTTAAACTCGCGTCATGACACGTGACCTGATCGAAAATTCGTAAGAAACAGCGCAATAAATGAACATTGTATTTTAACCGCATAAATGATTTCCTAACCATTCCAAAATATCAATAATTTACAACGTTAAGATTCAAGTTTTCACTTCTGACGGTACTCCCGGAGTGCAACCCGTTTTTTCTTATCTGGACGTATAAACATCAGTAACGTACTAAATATTTAAAGGATAAATTGATATGCCAGATCCAAACAAACTATTCGTCGTGCTTCCATGTCAATACCCATTAAGTTAGAGCTTTTGATGTTCTTAGCTCCATTGACTAAGATCGTGATAAGATTTGATTGAATCCGCGCCCGCGCAACTAACTACAATAATAATGCAGGCAATGTTTCTTTGTAATTATTTATATGCTGGTGGGTTTTGTATCAAGGTGTATTGTTTTGAGATCACGAGAAATATAGAATGAAGCGTCTTTCTGGTGTGTCTGTTTGATTGTTACGATTTCTCGGCTAAAGAACTTAAGTTAATAAATAAATAAATAAATAAATATATATTCTCGTGAAACTGAAACTAAGAAGAATTCAAAAAGTAAAAAGCAAAAAATAAGACGTAAACGAAAGTTGTAGATGCCTTACAATATCCCCTAAAACAAAAGTGGCAATGGGCAGGACATAGCGGAAGATACACACACAAAAGATGGAGTCTGAAGTCAACTATATGGAAGGGACCGAAAGGAAAAGAGGGTGCCCTCAGGTCTGAAAGAAGCTGGAGGAGGCCTTTACCCGAAAAGGGTTCCGATCAGTGGTACTGAAGAAAGCAATGATAGCGAGTAGAAGAAAAAGAAAACAATTCAAATATGTTTAAAAATAACTAATCACTACATGTTATATTTGAAATATGTATTTAAAAAAAACATGTTATCAGTATTAAAGATTGGAAATAAACGGGCTTTATTATTTTATATATTCTCGTGAAATTTTACAAACACGTTCATCTAAAAAAGAGTGTATTGAGGGATATCCCATACAATAGTTAGTCAAGTACAATTGAATCTAATACTTACATACTTGTAATGAAGTTAAATTTCGATTTTTTCTGTATGTTAAAATTTAATATTTAAGGTCAAATTGTGTAGATTTTTTGTACAAAACTAGTTAGTCCCCAGCTGTTGACTAGGAATAATGATAATAGGCAGAGAGGCTGAGTATGAACCAAGTTCCTAATATGTTTACCCTTCATATTTCTGTATCCAGTTGGATACATACGTCAATATTCCGTGTGGTTAAAACGTTGGTCGTCGCAGTGGATCAGCTGTGAGATTGGACGAACCAATTACTTGTAGGGGTGCCATAATTTCATAATATATGAGACAAGACTGGACATTTCATATTTGATACCTTTAATCGAGCAATTCTTTTATATATAAAATCTTAATCTCGGAAATGGCTTCAACGATTTTAATGAAATTTAAAATAGTATACAGAGGATGTCAAGGGCGAAAAATCTAGCTAGGATACATTTTGAGATTTTTTTCCAAAAAAAAAACATACTGAGCGAAGTTCGTTCATCTAGATTATTTTATGTTTATTTCACAAACATACAGTATCAAATATGTGATTAGCTTTTTGCTGGAATAGTGAAAATAAAATCACCTTTTTAGAAAAACAATACTGTGCTGCACATCTCACTGAATATCATAAATGCAAAAGCAACTCTTTCTATCTGCCTATTACGCATTAACGGCTCAACTGCAGAAGCAATAATAATTATTTTTTATAAATTTAATAATTAAATTTCAAGATTGTTTGATTCCTGAAGGTCATTGGCTGCTTTTTAAACTGATAATCCCCATAAGTGTAGATGGGTGTGCAAATGCTAGTACAGTAATATATCCCCGTTATCGCATCATCTTGACTTTTATGAATTAATCAAAGCAACTCATTACCCTTATTACCATAGGAAAAACTTTGCTGCACATTTTATTTTTTATTCATCGTTTTCGACGTTGCGAACTAATGAGTACGAATTTGAAATTTAAATGACTCAGCGTATCTATTTATCCACCCTACTCACAATTCTTGGTCACCCTTCGGTACAGTCACGCGCAGTGGTCACGGCTCCGCTTCATTACCACGATGTTATTTTCAATCATAACTATAAACAGATATTGTGCGTCTAACTGTACTTCGAGTTGTGACGCACTCGCGACAGAAGTGATGTTAACGAGAATTTTGAGAGTTTAACATGTAGCGTACATTAAGTTTAATATTTGGTATCAATAAAAAACATGGCAAGTATGGACATCGAATGAATTATATCATAAAATCACTTTAATATTCCATAATATTTCAGCATATAAAAAAAAATTATACTGACATGAATATTTTTTTCTCAATGCTAAATTATAGTTCGAATTCATCTTTTCGAATATCGATTCACCCATTGTAGCCGAACATTATCATATTCTGGATACCACATAACGTATAGTGATGGGTCCTGTCTGCGGGATTGCCAGCGGGAGGGTTGTGTCTGAATGATATTTTGAATAGTGAATTCTTATCAGGGTTGTTAACTATAGTAAATTAAATCTATATTTATTTAACGTGAGCTTTTTGAATAAAAAAAGAACAAAGTAGCGAATAAGTATATTTTTGTAATGAATAAACTATTTAGAACAAATCAATTAGATAAGTTTCGAAATAAATACTTTTTCATTTCAGGTCTTTAAATGTATAGTGATTTTCGCATATCTATAAACTCCGATATAAATAATATTTTGAGAGTATTTCGAGTTGATTTTGAGAGTCTTGCATCCAGCCAGCAATCCTGTTCATATCTTCACTCCACCTCTAGGATATACAGGTCGGGTGTATACCGGGTTTAAATAGTCTGTTTGATTATATAAATCAAAATGTAAAGTTGTCGCACTACAGAGAGATCGTGAATGCGCGCGCGCACTTAAGGCAGCGTATAACGGTAGTTTTGATTAGACATACCATCGTTGATCTATTTCATCAACTGTGATTCCAATGTTTGTGATTTGTTCAATTTTGTATTGGATATTTGGAAAAAGTTGTTGCTCTTGTTGATTGGAAATGGAATAGTTCAAAACGTGTATTCGATAGCGTGATTTACTATAAACATGACATACTGTAAAAATAATATTCCAATAACATTCTATGTAAAAATAATAATTACAAAATATAATTAAAACATATGTATATATGATGGTGATAAGTATATATTGTAAAAGTGAACAATGAATAATCAATTATGTAGTTCTAGCGTATCTAGATATATGTACTAATATATGTAACGGTTTTCTTAAGCGCTACTTTGATGGTAGATGCTTCGCCTTCTGTTCCAGACTTCGCCGTACTTAACAGGGTTCATTATTATTTCCTCTAACAAGTTTGTTACCTCTTTTATCTTCATTATAGTAGATTTGACACCTTTATATTCATATTTATAAAGGAATGCAATAGACGATTTGAGTTTGAATGGTTATATTACTTTTACATATGTTTGAAAGATACCTCCCGCACAATCAATGTGTCCGTGGGGTACTTACTTCACACACATATATGAGTCTGTTTGTAATTCTAAAATAACCGCTTTTTACTAAATGCATATGAATGTATACACGTTACGTATTCCGAAATAATATTTTTTACAATTTTGTCTGTCTTTCTTTCGAGGTAATCTCTGAACCGATTTCGCCCGAGCATTCACGGGCAGATAGCTGATGATATAAGGAGTAACTTAGGCTTTAGGAACAACTTTAGCTTTTTTAGAGTAGATTCGCCCCGCGACGTTGCACGCGGTTATAACAACGAACGCAGGTAACATCACGGGTTTTAGCTAGTTTGGAATAAAATCATACTTTCTCGAGTATTTTCCCAAATTAATAAATTTCACATATTTTTTATATAAAATAATTAACGACTTTTAGTTCGAGAAACCTAACAGACCTTATATGCATCCTGTGTCACTGTGTACTTTACAAACACAAAATATATACATAAATATGTAATACGGACACAAAGAACACCCGAACTCAGAACAATAATTTGTGTATCACACAAAGTATTGCCTCATGTGGTATTTGAACCCACAACAATTGGCCCGTAGAAAGCGGCGTGCCGGCCGCTCGCACCACTAGGCTAACTTCAGCTAGACTTACAAACTAAAATATGTTGATTGCTTTAAAACCAAATTTATTCTAAAAATAACTTAATTTTATACAAGCAATTCATATTGATTTAAAACCCCTTTACACATCTTGTAAACGATGCCAAGCTTTGATATATAGGCAACGTCAGCCGTGCTGGTTTACACTTAAATACCTGGCAGTAGAATTGTGGCACCGAGTGCAACAGCGGCTAAGCTCCGAAGAAATCACGATTTAGCTACGTGCTCAAGAATGGATGCTTTAAACTTGCTCGCTTTTTACTGAACTAAGCGAACTTATTTAGCTACATTATTTTATACTTTTGCATTTGATTTTTGAAAAACTAGAAACATTATGGCCCGACATTATAAGTGCCAGAATTAACTTAATTCTTTATTTCCTTTGTTCAGCTTTAAAAAAATATATAAATATTTCAAACATGTAACATACAATACCTTCTAGTCCCAAGCTAAACAGAGCTTGTGTTCTGGATACTAGTCAACTGATATAAATACATATATATATAATTTGTAAATACATGCATATTATACATAGAAAAACACCCAAACTCCGAAATAAAGACTTGCAGATCATATAAATCTTTGGTCCAACCCGGGAATCAAACCCGAGATCGCAAGCACAGCAGTTGCATACGCTGCCACTACGCCACCGAGCTTTCTAGTGGATATCCTTGTTTCTCATTCACATTCGTTTTTCATTTACATTTAATTTGCTCTACTTAGTTTGAAGCTGGGCGGCAATTGTCTTACATGGCCGAATTATTTATTATAATCTTGATGTAACGTATCCCTGGTTATCACCTTATATAATTTTATTCCACAAGGCCTGTATTACCGTCATCTGAATTATTTCTTTAATTAAGAAAAGTACAGGTATAAGTCTTGATAGTGGTCCAAATTTAGCATACACAACATAAATAAGGGTAATGTACAATAATTTCCTATGCCTAATCTACAATAAAATATAATAAAAAAACAACGAAGCATTCAAAATAGAAATGAAGGAATACCCACTAAGAACATTGTTTTAATTTATTTATTTATCTTCATTGCGTACATATAAAAATAAATAAAATGAGTGACAAAAAAGATTAATACAACAATTGGCGGTCTTATCGCTCACATCATGGACATTAGGTATTTATAATTTGTAGTAACACACACAAGTAACACAATTACTACAATTAGAATTCAAAATATAAAAAAGGAGACAAAAAAAAGAAAAAACAAATAAAATAAAAATAGTAATAAAAATAACGAAATAGAGGAGGCTTATACCTGCTCAACCACACACTCATTCTCCATACACGTGTATTATTGAGCAAATATACACAAATACGTATAAATATACAACGCTTGTTATATATGTGCTGACAATGTACTGGAAGATTATACAGTTATATGTCCATGTCTGTCAACGCGATTCTGTTCGTTGTATGTACGTAAGATTCTCACGATAGTGTTAAAGAATTGATTAAAGAAATTATTAAAACGATATTGTTTTCTTCTCCGCTTTTCGCTTATCTCACGCGCCTTATCACGTACGACGCCTGGAGCTCACAAGTTTGCATCCGTTTGTTTACTTCACTTTAATGCTGCTTCAGCCAAAGATGTTCCACTTTCGTCAAACTTAATTTTAGTCATTCACAAATTTATTCATGACTCAATCTTTGAGAGTGTTTGCTGCTACGCCTCGGAAAAGTTGATTTCGTCGCGGATATAAGGATCTTAGGAGTACTTTTTTTTAGTCAACAGTTAGCACGCTATATAAAGCCTTATTTTCTATGTATTTAGATATACATATCCGTCCATTTTTATATTTAATTACTTTTCTATGAAAGGTTAAGATTCATTTGGTTTCAAAAAACTAGGTACGGGAAATTCAAACCATTGTATCCGTCCATCCATATTTAAGGTAATGTTTTTCTTGGTTTTATCATGCGAATAGTTACGTTTTCAAGCCTAAACCGCTGAACCAATTTGTATGAATTTTGGTAAAGAGATAGATTGAACTTTTATGCCGAACATCGACTGCTTTTTGTTGTGATGGCCGACATATAAGCTGGAGAGCCGCGAACAAATACTAGTTAGAAACAGATACTTAGGAGCGCTGCTCGTGGTAAACGACTATCAGTGTTTGTACAACTAGTGATATCAGTGGTCTTATTTGTTTTGTCACGAGTCTTAAAATTTCTGAAATGTTTCACCTTACATTAAAGCTGTCTTATTTTAACATCACCCCGAAGTTTCAGGCGATATTTTTTTATGGAATACTTTGCAGGCAGGTAACCGTTCCGATTATATAGGCGATTACCGCGGTCCATGAACACGCGGAACCCCAGGGGCACCACAAGCGCATTGTCGGCCTTTGGGAAGATGGGGAGACGGGGAGACGGGTTTTGGTGTGAGCCTCCGATATCCTCACTCACTCGGTGAAAAACAGCGGAAGCGCTGTTTCACGCCGGTTTTGTAAGGTTGTGGTATCACTCTGGTCGTGCTGGCCCCTCTATATCGAAGTGTGTCTCTCACTTGTAAAGAATCTTAGAGTCTTTAGAATCTTTATATAATATACATGCAACAATCTTTCTTTTGTTTAAATTATATTTTCTATTTTACAATTGCAAGAGGCGGACTGCCACATGGCATTATCTACCAGTTAACCTTCAGTCGGTTCAGTAAGGAGACATACAAAAGACAGGCCACCTGCCTGTCTTTTCGACTTAAAAAATAAATGATAAAGGTGCATATGTGTGAGACCTGTCATCATGATTAATAGAGAAGAAAGAAAACTATTTACCTGTATAAGTTTATAGATAATAATAATACTATTTAAAAAACTTAGACGAATACGCAATTTAATAGTTATATAATATACAATCTTTATCGAATTGGTCATAGCCCAGCATAGGCGCTCATAGCCCAATTGCACTCGGTGATTAGAAACAATCACCGAGGGTAAGCAAAGACGGCGCGGTCAGTACCAGGTTGGGTGACCGCTGGTGGCGTGTTACTATGAGCGTGTCCGTGATTCGGATTCGTGGATTCGTGATTCGGTCACGTTAAGCAGTCGGTCCCGGTTATTATCATACGATAACAGCCGTAAAGCTTAGTTGAAGGCAAGGCCTTCAACTAAGCTTTACGGCTGCTTAAAAACATCGAACGGCAAGATACGTAGGCACAACGTATTCTTGCCAATCCCCAACCCGCACTTGGCCAGCGTGGGGACGTATGGCCTCAACCCTCTCTTGAGAGGAGACCCGAGCCCAGCAGTGTGACATTAAGGGTTTTTGATGATGATGATGATGATCAAATTAGTATACCTACTTCGTAATATCACATCAACTCCTACACAATTACCTTTACCAAAATTTTTAAATCGTCAAACGTCCTATGGAACCCCTAATTCGAAAGCAGTCAAGCTTTTTTCAAGTTTTATCTTCAAAGTGAAGCAATAGATCCAATTAAGATATATTTTAATGAACAAAAGACCAAGGTTTCGTTTAGTTTATCAAAGCTTTAAGGAAAGCCGCTTTGGAAATTGCGTGGATTTTTTTTTCATAATCTACGTAGGTTTATTTTTAATAGACTTTATTTAAGGATCGAGGTTTAATTTCCTTTGTTAGATTAGAAGAAAGTAAATAGATGGAGTAAAAATTATTTTTTAAACTGCTTCGTTCACATTTTAACTTTTATATATTACATCAGTTTAGGTTCAATGATGACCAACCTCAACTTAAATTTCATGAAATCGTTGGAGTCGTTTCCGAGATTCAGATTATAAAATATACATATATACAATAATCGCTCGTTTGAGGAAAGATTATGCTGGAAGAGAATTAAAACAAAGCTATAAGACCATTGTATGATTTGTTCTGTAATAATTGATGTGATGGATGCACTTAATATAGAATATTTGAAGACTAATATAAGCTATGGCTATCAAAAATAACTCCAACATTAAAAATAGAATTCACATACCAATTCCGGTGACGTCACAGTGCAATCTTGCTGCAACACTCGCTCCCAATACTTTGCTGTTATACTTTTTAAAATCCCTTCTCGGAACCGATATTTATGAAGAAAATAACAAAAAGAGGTGAACAATTTTTGTTCCCGCTTTTTTCCACTTATCACACAGTGCAGTGGAGGCAAGCGGCTTAGTATCCAGGAATGAAAGCTTTTAATATTATACACTATTTTGTTTTGAAGTTCCTTCGTTAGAAACTAGTAAAGTGGAGAATTATATCTATTAGGAGATTATAGGCGCTACGTTACGCGTCGCTTAAATGTTGTAAATGATATGCATAGTGCTTGAAGCATACTGAATTTAATGAATAATATTATTAAATTTTTCTTCAGTTGTCATTTTTTATAATTTGTCAAAGACGATAGGGATAAGCAAAGATGTATTACAATCCGCTATTCAAATTCATATATTAAGTGAGTTAGGGTCATTAGAACAGGGGGGCCGTTGCCCTTAGGCTTAGTACTTTGATACAAGATTGAGCTAAAATATGTCTTTTGTTCAATATATTGCTAACACATGTTCTGGGCGGGATCCTATGAGTAACGGCTAACGCCCCCTGTCAAACTGTTCAATTGTATATAATGCCTTATAAATTTGTAACTCACTATGATGGTTGACAAATATAACGGTATCTCATGAATGCAGATATTCACAAACACTATTCAAAGATATCCCCTTAAAAATCCAAATAAATGAAGAAGCAAAGAAAAAGCGGGACTGCTTCTTCTTTCGCTCTTCCTTCTTGTGCGGCACAGTCAAAACGTAGCAATAAAAAATATTGCACGTGTTTCCCCCACGGCCCATTCAAAAGCATCTCACTAGGTCACGTTCACTACGAGGATGGTGCCCACCACTCCTGGATTTGCAGAGTAGAGTCGTTTTGGCATTTATTACATTAAAAACGATTCCACTATTACTTTGAATATTAATTTTAGTCGGATTATTAACTTTAAGATGCCATCTATGTCTTGTGACCTATTCTTTAAATGAGACCTGAAAAAATGTTGGTGTTTTTGCAAGTTTCCGAACAAAGCTTTGTCTTCGGTCACATTTTTGCCGCTTCCGATGATTTTGCTCAAAGTTATAAAAATATTTTTTTTCTTTACTTTAACTCACACCAAACAAAAACAAATTTACACACTGGGAAATTTATCCTGTATCGCGGCAAACTTTACAAATATACATGAAACAGACACTAAGACAGCTTGTCCAGCTTGTCTGCTCTTTGAGGATTCAGAGCATAAATCCGATTACAGACCATAAACAATTTCTAGTCAGAACATTTTCACTAGAAATTGTTCAGTTCAACGGTCTCAATGTAGGATACCTATTGTTTAACAATTTCCTAGTTATATTGACTTTCATAATTACTTTCTGCGCTGTTTTCATTCAACGGTGCCATGCAATTTTCCTCAGGATATAAACTGAAAACAAATAATAGGAAAAGTTGTTTAAAATGTTCTTAACTTTGTTAGTAATTACAAGTATTTATTTTAAAAAAAAGTAGTCAGAGATTCCCAAAGCTTTTTTGGAGTGTACTCCTTATGAAACGATTTTCATGTTTTTTATCTGCGGTATAAAAATGTATTAACTGTAAAATCGAGTGTTACGCTCGTCATTGGTTATATCGTCTAACAAAGTATTAAAACAAACAGCTCTAGAACGCTTATTTAAATAGATAGTTTTCTCGCGACTAAAATAACGTAAACGTTGATAAATTTATAACGCTAACGTGTTTCGTTCAACATTGTAAAAGAATATTCAAAAGCGAAGAAGAGCCACACACGTCTTTTGACGGACATTCTGAAGGGTTATCCAATAGTAAGTGAATATGTCTATCTGCGACACAGTGGTAAATAATTTGAAAAAAATCCTTTCAACAAAACAAAGCCTAATAAATTTAAAAAATGTGTTTCGTCAACGATATCCCACGTAATGTGCTTTTAGATCGCTTAATAAAACAAATTACTAAGCCACATCTTCGAGCAAAGTTCTCATACTCAATTAATTATCCAGTTTCCAAGCCGCACCTCGTACTTTATTTATTTATTAACGTATACGAGAATACTTTGACACGATTGCAAGTACAAGTAATAGCAGTCAGTAAAATATTCATCGCTCAAGCTGGCAAACATTTTTATTACAAGCAAGTTTAACTGCTACTATTTGTTGTTATTGCAAAACAACCGACTAGGTGCATTTCTAGCTTATTATAGTTTTAGAAAACAGAGTTTCGAGAAATACAGTTTTTAAAAGAAATTGAGAACAGCTGGTCAATATAACACTAACATTATAAATACTAGGAACTGTTTTTTGTAAATACATACACAAGTGAAAAAAACGATGTTCATTTGGTAGAGTCAAATGCTAGCGAAAGAAAGTAGACATAAGATCGAATTAATTCTTGGGGGCTTATAACAAGTCGCAGTTGAGAAGCACTTAGTAATAATTTCAACACTTAACCTCTCCAAACCTGGCTAACTTTTACACATTACACAATTGTGTATCATACGCTTTGTAAATGATGGTCTCTTGACGAGTTGACACCAATGTCAGCCATCTGACATCTTACGGTCGGTGTCAGATGTCAGATCTAGCTAGATAGTGCAGACGTGTTCTTAAATGACATGTCTGGCGTCTTATCTATGTGTGTGAAATGTAGGTTCTGTACGTATAATTTATATTCGTTATGGAATAAATTTCGCAAGTATTGTACACACTTGGCTATAAAGGTGAGAGCTAGGATTATTAGGTAATAACGAAGCTGTATGTCTTATTGTTTTTAGACAAGTGTCTTTATGACTGCGGCGAATTTAAATGAAATTAGAGTTTAGAAATAAAAAATACAGTTAATTATATAGTTACCATTAGTAATAGAAAATGAAAATTCATTATCCAGACACATTGAAGCCTCCAAAGTTTTTTAACTTCTTTAGTTCTAAATGTTGTTGAGCCTTCATTATCATCATCATCATCATCAGCCTATCGCAGTCCACTACTGGACATAGGCCTCTCCAATTGCACGCCACTTAGTTCGATCCATGGCCTCTCCTTGTTGGGCCTTAAATTTGTTTAATTTTGGATGAAGTTAGTGTTGGTAGATTCAGAATCTCGGCTCTACATGAGATCTTTTTCACTGAGTAAGCCATATTTTTAGGTGTAATAGGGGTCAAAATAGCAGACGTATCGCCTGATGGTAAGCGATTACCGCCGCCCATGGATACCCGTTACACCAGAGGCGTCACAAATGCGTTGCCGGCCTTGGGGGATGGGGACGGGGATGAGGAGAAGGGTTGGATTATGGACCACCGGTATCCTCACTCACTCGGTGAAACACAGCGCAGGCGCTGTTTCATACTGGTTTTTTCTGAGGCCGTGGTATCAATCTGGTCGTGCCGGCCCATGCATGCCGAAGCGTGGCTCTTCCACGGAGAAAATAAAATATGCAGTCGTCTTGGCAATGTTTTACATGAAAATGTTTTTAGTGGGATGTTTATTATTCCAATACATGTACTATAAAGAATAAAGTTTGTAAAGCAACACCTTTAATGAAGGAGAACCTAATAAACAGCATCGCAGACATCGTCTCGTTATATCGTTACGCTTCGACGAACCCCATTTCGTGTTATTTCAATATACGGAATATATTTTTGGAAGGAGCTAGCAAGCTGTTACACATTTTAAATTGAAATAAGTTAGGTGCACTTGCTTTTATTGAATAGGTATTTGAAATTCTGAATACAATAGTTATTTTTCCAGATAATTTATTTAAATAGACGAATAGAAATAGAAATGTTATCCGTGAAAGATCTACGCTTCATATACGGGCCGGCTCAACCGGAGTGATACCACAGAAAACCGGTGTAAAACAGCGCTTGCGCTATATTTCACCGCGAGAGTGAGGATTACGGAAGCCCATACCCCAACTCCTCTCCCTTCCCCCCTACATTCCCTTAAAAACTGACAACGCACTTAAGACGCCTGTAATGTTGCGCGTGTCCATGGGCAGCGGTGATCGCTTACTATCAGGTGATACTTTTGCCCAATATTTCATTATCAAAACCGTGTTTAAACTAGTACTCACAAACATCATCTCAAAAAAGTTTTAAATTCCTCTACAAATGTAGTAAGTAAATGTATATTTCAGTTATATGAACCGTTAAAATCAGTGAGTGTGTACGTCTGGGCCGGCGTTATCTCATAACAAATGATTATGGAATTTATGGAAGATGAATGAGCGAGGTGCGGCTCACCGAGGGTAGGTGAACTAGGTACGGTCGCCATAAAAATATAAAGTACCCTCCTCTACTGCTTGTTTTGTTAGTATTATTTCAAATCAAACCCGCTCAAGTGCTTTTGAATAATCTTATTAATAATAGGTTGCAAAAGAAAATAAAAAATACAAATCATAACGAAACGTATGTCGTCTAATTATTAAGCAGAAAGAAATGCTTATTAAATTAATATATACGCAAATATATTCACACCCGTTATTCCCCAAAAGAGAAAATTAAATATTTTGATTTTACTGCACGAATAAGGTTAACTCGTCGCTTTTTGTTAAGCTGAGTGTTGTAGGTTTGATCTCCGCACGGGACAGCGCATTGTGTGATTTACACATTGTTGTTCTGAATCCGGTTGTTTTTTGTGACCGGTTCAAGTATATTTGTAGAGCCCCACGCAATATAGGATATGTCTTTTAAAAAAAAAGGAACCCCTCAAACAAAAGAAGGGACACGCTTATTGGCGTTAACATTGAAAATATTGATAAATGTCATGCAGACACTTGTTTTTTTTTATTCACAGTTTTATTACTGTGATGAAATTGAACCGCTTAAGCATGTTATCAACATTGCTAGCTTTACAATTTAAAAATAAATTTGTATATTCAAAGTAAAATTCAAAAGGTATTTTTGTACTGACTGTACCCACAGTAGGAACGCGGAAATCCGTTGAAACCGACTTGAATTCGCACTCTTTGATATAGAAAGAAAAAAATATTGTTATAAAATCCTCCTCCATTTTAGCTCCTTTTAAACCTATTTATCACTCATTTTTACAGGTTTGATTTAACTGAATGACGTTGGATACGATTTGCCTATTTTGGTTGTTTAGAAGTCATTTTAATGACTTCTAAACATATACATTTAATATACAATTAAGTGATTTAGCAAAATATTTCTAAATATTAAACAATAATGGAATTAACTTAACGACTAATTGTGCCGAGAACGATGCAGAGTTGGTTATTTTGTGTGACGTAATACACGAAAATGATGAATAAATTATTTACTTTTCATATTAAATAAATGTTTGATAATTATATTTGACTAGCTGACCCTACAAATTATTCATATCGCCATTTTTTTGGAATTTTGGCTAGCTTGTTTTTAACAGACTTCAAAAAAGGAAGAGGTTTTTCAATTCGAACGTATGTATTTTTTTATCATTTACAACACCTACAGCTTCCTACAGCTAGTACAGTCGTGGACTAAAAATTTTACAATTCCAGTTTACTCCTAATTTTATATATGGAGACCGCGTCTCGGCAAACGTAGTGTAGGACAGGCCAGGTGGAGCGATGATTTGCGCGAGGCCATAGATCGAACAAAGTGGCGTGAACTTGGAGAGGCCTTTGTCCGGTAGTGGACTGCAATAGGCTGATGATGATGATTTATTTAATACAAACACTGTCCGGACAATAGTGAAAAAAATATAAAAAAAGAATTATCATCATCCTTTTTAGTGATTCATTTTATTTCTATACATATTTTAATATGTTTTGTAGAGAGATAATATCCAAAAAAAGAAATTATTTAAATAAAAACTATTTACTTTAATAAATTCCAGCCTAGGTGATTGCAGGAGCATATACCTATATTGTATTTGATAAAATGTACATAATTTTACCTAAAAAACCTTTACGCCATAAACGGAGGAGGCTGAAATGAAATTGTCCGGTTTTCGTGTGTGTAAAGGTTCTGTGTATTTTCACAGTCACATTATCACATCACATCGATGGCCTTAAAGAATCCACTGCTGTACATAGGCCTCTCTGAAAACAAGCTTTCAAAGACTACTTCAGTACTTTAATATTTAAATACTTATTTATGTGTGTTCTTTCGGTGGTCAAATCGAGAAACAACACAATATAAACTCACAAACACTAATACCCCTTAGGGTATATTCACCCTTTAATTATAAACTTATTACGCGTGTTTATTAATTACTTTGAAATTGAATTTCATTTAATTGTTATCCGTTTTGTTTCAGGTAAATTCATTTTGATTTCATTTGTGAAGTTAGCAGCTATAATTGTTTCATATTACGGTATGGTATTACTAATTTATTTTATAAGCAAATTAACTGTTTAACTGCCTCTTTGGTCTATTGGTTAGTTTGCGTGATGCCCGATCAAGAGGTCTTGGGTTCACGGGGTAGGGCCAAAAATTCGACTGCACGAATAGAGAAATGGGTTAAGCGGTCACTGAGTGTTATGGGTTTTAACCCCGTATGGGATAATACTTAGAGTAATCCACAAATTGTTGTTTTGAGTGTGGGTGTTCTTTGTGTCGGTCACATGTTTGTATGTATAGTCCTAACGATTTATTCCTAATGCTGTTTATTCCTAAGTGTAGTGGAGTTTTTCTTAATAACAGCCCGGAGTATTTTAGTTTGGTGATATATTACGCCCATGACTCGAAGATTGAAGAGCACTTAAAGCCGTCGGTCCCGGTTGTCATGAACATCTATAGCAATAATTATTGGGCAGTCGGTGCCCTCCATTATACTTCAACATTCGACTGCAGCTTTTCTGTTAAATATACATTTGTGACGTCATAATTTGGTTCATCGATTCGTTAATTATGTTAATTATTATTTTAAACACTCGATCGAAATTCGACAACTGTACTACTGGGGTTACGATTTCAACATCCCTTATTAAATATTATTTGATAAAATCAGAATCCCATTTCGTAATCAATACAAAAATATACTCAACATTGCCAATAAGTTTAAAGCTCTTATTCTGAACGGCATAAGGTTTTAAATCGGAGTTGTGTTTGTTAATTGGGATCTTTATTAACTTGTTTTAATTTCGATGTCAGGTACAAGTTTCCTTTGACAATAATATCTGGTTTTGATGTCTTAATATAACCCTTCAAATGCTATCTAAAGGTCTGAAATATCCCCGAACGTTTTGGATCGGTTGCGTAAGGGTTAATTAGACGTATTGTTGGTCATATCTGTTAACGATTTGCTTTATCCTTAATCAATAATATTTAAGTGGAAATCGTTAAGTACTTATTAATCCAACCAGACCTTCAATTAGTATGTTCGTATTTTCGTGAATATTTATTACAAACTTCTACTTTCTATCGGTTATCTCGTTCATAAAGAGTCCTAAATCCTTCCTCAAAAATCAAAGTATGTACTTTCCAAATTTTATTAAAATTCAGTGATTTAGTCGTCGAAACATTATAAAAAGTTTGTTTACGACCCTAGAAAATTTGTAAAATAGCCATGCTAATTTACATCCCGACTTTGTAAAACTCGAAAGCGTCGACGAGGGACCGTCGCAGCCATGTGACATTGTTTAATTTTGACAAGGGAGCAACTGTCCCCATGTCATAACTCCTCGTTTAGAAGAGAAACACTGTCGCAATTTTTTTTAGTTATCTTCAACTCCCAGTAAGCAGAAATGACACCCAGAGCTTCGCTGTTAGTGAAACAGAATGTGGTTTATATTGATGTTCTGTTATTTTTACTGACTCCTTATAAGTGTATGGTAGTCGTAAGTCGATGGTAGTCCTAAGGAAATCCTAAGAGTTATTATTGAATATATATGTCAACTATTAATGAAGTGAGAAATACTATAGGCAATTTTGGTTGGCGAATAAATTCATGTAAACCGTCATCGATATGGTCACATGACGTAATTTATTTCTCTGGAAAGGCTGGACTAACTAAATTTTAGACTAGGTGGGCCCCGCGGTGTTACCTATGGTTGTTGTTGTAAAGGTGAAACTACAACCACGGGCAATACCGCGGGGTTCAGATGGTTCTTTTTTATGTGATAGGAAGCGAAATAGTAGATCGCTTGGTGGTAAACGATTACCGTCGTCCAGTCGCCTACAACACCAGAGGCGTCACAAGTGCGTCGCCGGCCGTTTAAGAATGTATAACTGTGAAAAAAAATGCCCCGAAGATAAATATTTCCACATATAATTCTCCCAAATAATAGTTATTTTTTTCTTGGACAAAAGACGGCGTATTTCTATACCGTCAGTGGCTCAGACAGATATTATCGGAGACAATGATAAGAGTTTTCACTGAAATGTTTAGTTGAAGGAAAATAGGGCATGGGGTCATGTTACACCGATTGGAAATAAATTGCTTTTAAATATATTTTTATTTTGAAATCCGTTTAGACCTTTGCAATTTTCTATATATATTTCCTATAATTCAACTGTTTTGAAACGATACCAATTTTCTAATACTCACTCGCTCTCAAAGGGATTGAAATAACATATTGTTTTTATAGTGTTTTGTATATCTTTTCAATAAAGATAGTGTCGCTTAGAATTTAATTTAGACGCTATTATTATCGCAATGTTAGTATTTAATTGATATTTTGATTTTAATTATTAATTCTGGGGATACAATAATAATACTAAATAGCAGGTCTTACACTGATTTCATTTTAATACTCGTGTTTGCCTGTGGCTCTGCCTACGTATATGTCAGTTATAGCGGGAAAGAGTAGCGTATGTCTTTCCTCAAGAATCAAAGTATCTTCTTACGAAATTTTATTGAAATTAATGCAGAGGTTTAGTCGTGAATGGGCTACAGATCGACAAAGTTACTTTCGAATCATAATTTTCAGATATACATCTAACACACAACGCCATCTAGTCCCAAACTAAGAAGAGCTTGTATTATGGGTACTAGACAACTGATATAAATACATATATATACTTTTTTTTATAAATACATACATATTATACATAGAAAACACCCAAACTCCGAAACAAACATTTGTAGATCATAATATTAGACTTGACTGCCTCGTGGCGCAGCGGTAGCGTGTGCGACTGGTGTTCTTGAGGTCTCGGGTTCGATTCCCGGGTAGGATCAAATGTGGGTATGATCTACTAATGTTTGTTTGGAGTTTAGGTATTTTCTAGGTATGATATATATGTATTTACAAAAAAAGGTATATATATGTATTATATCAGTTGTCTGGTACCCATCATACAAGCTATGCTTAGTTTGGGACAAGATGGCGTTGTGTGTTAGATGTCCGAAATATTTATTTATTTATTATTAGCATAAAAATCGATAAAAAAATATGAAAAACCTCATTTTCTTTCTGACGCTTAGTCTTGTTAAATACTTAATAGCAAGCTCAAAATATGATTAAGCAATAACTTGTACTTTTTTCTATTGATAATGCAGGCATTTACATCCACTTTACCAATCAAACAACATCAGGTATCACTATAGATGTGTAGAAATTTAATTACTATTTTGGTCAACAATTAAACTTAGTAATTAGGCTTCGGTGTGAGAGTATGACCACACAGATTCGGACAGAAGTGGCCATGACAATAGACCAAGAAAAACTTTGTTTTTCTACCGACGAATATCTACTCTATTGATTTATTTTCAAGTGCCCGCTCACTATATATTATGTGTGTAGATACTGAATCTTCATAAAAAAAAGAGATATTTGCTCTTGAGAAACGAGTGAAAAGAAAATCTTCAAGTTGTTTGTAATGTGATCTTGTTTGAAAATAAGAGAGAGAAAAATATATTCGTAATAGAATTAGCGTTTGAATACGGACTTGATTTAGCGTGAAGTGATATATAATGTTCTTTATTTGGAATGAGACAGTAATTTAGACTACGAATTAAGATTTAAGTCGATTTTTCATACATTTTGTTATATCTGACTGCTGTTGAAAGCCTCTAAGGAGGTTTGTTAGTCTTTTTTTAGGTGTTATAATTTTTTTTTCATTATTCTGTTATTTTTATTAATACGATGCCTGAGAAGACCTTCAAGACAAAGGTATAAATAAATATACAATCTTTTAATTGTAATTCTTATGAGATGTTTATATAATAGTTTCAAAATCAAAAACTTTTTATTTGTATATACTTGAGCCTTTTCGGGTACGTTCGAAACGTTTCATTAGTGACTCTCGTTGCTAGGTGCCAAAAAGTCATTTTTAAGTTGATCGATCTTGGGGATTCCTTGTTCATGATCTTTTGACCAGGGTCAGCTTACTACATACTACCGTACTATAATACTTCCATGTTGTATGCGGTCCTTTTCTCTACTTTTTATGTTTCAGATTGTATTTTTATTGAGTAATAAAACTATTTTTAATTAGTTATTAATTTATCACGTTGTCAGCATTAATTGTCTGTCTCTTACAAGTTTTTAATATCGTCTGACTCTTAAATTCTCTGTAAAAAGTTGATAGATGAAGTATGTAGGTTATTTAAAAAGTACGTACGCAATTGTTTCTTCTTTTACGCATATCGTAATTATTACTATTTACAGGCAATTCGTGGTATGGAATAGAAAACATTGAACATATCGTGTTATTAAAAAAAAAGACAACGCAAAAACCAGTTTAATTGTCTTCAGGGTGCTATTAATATTTGAGTTCTGTTCTAACACTGCTCTGTAATACTAATATTATTCATGTTTAGTCGTTATTTTAGGTGCACAAAAGATTTCCATTTAACGCTTGGCATCCCATGAAATTCAGACTTCAGTTTCGCGCTGTTATCACTACTGTGAAAGGTTAATATACTGACCTTTTTTTACGTTTGGAAACCCCCTCGGACCTTTACCCCACCGAGGTTTGCGGCGTGGTGGTTTGTCGAAATCGAACCGACTAAAACCACACGGTGTGCCACTCTGCGCCTGAGACGGAAGGAATCCGGGAACCGCTTTCTTACGCCATCCGGACTAATATACTGACCCTAGTTGAACGTTAACTTATATTTTATCAATTTTATTATGAATTTCGGCTGTGGAAGGGTTAATTATATCTGTATTCAGCTGAAATCACTTTTGATCCTAGACACATAAAGAGGGATGTTATAAGTTTGACGTCGATGTCTATCTGTCTGTGGCATCATGGCTGTCTAACGAATGGACCGATTTCAATGCGTTTTTTTATTTGAAAGCCAGTTTCCTTGCGATGGTTTTACAATTGATATTTATTTATACCGGCGAATTTGAACATACATAGTAAAAGTATTGGCACTTTAATACCATACTGCTTCACTTGCTACAGACGAAAAGATAACTTCTGCAGAAGCTATTAATCAAGATACAAACAATATCGTTAGAAAGAAACCCAATAGAACTTAAAGAGCCGAAGATAATTCAATCGGGAATTGGCGAGAATTTATAGAGGTGATATAAATTTGCAGCCAAGAAAGAAGCTTGTACGGAAACGGACCAGATGTAGTTTTTAGTGCCATTTCAAAGAGAGTTCGCCAAAACCTTTAGTGCAGAAATTTCACGAACTTGTGTTAGTGTCTAAAATTGGACTGTTTTAGTTCTTGCCATGGCACAAAGGCTTAATCGATAACCTGGCAAACTGCGGCATGGAATGTTATAGGTTAGTTTCACACATGGTACAGATATTATTTAGGGTCTGGATATTCGGTAATCCCTCTCACTAGTTTGCAGTTCAAACTTCGTAATGGAAATCTGTATCGCATTAATTTTTTAGTGACATAAACACCCAACGGGTCATACGGATAGATACTAGAGCTGCCCTTGATCGTGTGCATCTGAAGAATCACAATCTCTGTAGTATATGGCTGTAGCAAACGAATTGATCATTTTAGTCATCTATGTAATGAATGCACTCATGGCGTCGTGGTTTAAGCGTTCACCACGCCGTTTTCAAGTGCACTCATTGTTGTGAGTTCAAACCCCACGTTTGACAACACTTTATGTAATTCACAAATTGTTGTACTGAGTCTGGGTGATCTTTGTGTCCGATTCATGTATGTTTGTAAAGTACCCCACGGTAGAGAATTAAATCCTAATGTGGTAGTTGTATTTTTTTAAACAGAAAAGAAGTTATATAAATTTGTTTCTGGTTTAAGCATATGTCAAACAATTACATTTGCTCGTTAGTAGTAAACACTCTCGCCATCCGTGATCGCTTACTGTGTGAATTATGGCCTTATTTAACAGTAACCCTACGGAAGTAATGAAACCTGTGAAAAATGCACACACAAAACGGTTAACGGCTTAATAAACCACAAACCTTTTTCATTCTTGTGGTTCAAAAGCGACAAATGTGGTTTAGAAAAAAATACTGAAACCTTGAACCGAAGCCATACTTTACTTTTTGACACATATATCACACCTAAAAAGACATGAATAATGCATTCTAAGTGCTATTTGGATACGGAAATAAAAAAGTTTTACGATTTAGTATTAAAACATAAGTTCAGTAAATGTTTTCTAAAGTGGAGCCCCCTTCGGTTTGATTATAGATGGTAACTACTTGCTCCTCTTCTTGCTCTCTTGGGTTTTCCACTCTGTGACAATAAAGGTGGTTCCCTAGTTTTGTTGATAATTAAAGCGATAAGCCTGAACCAATTGATAAGCTTAGTAGAAACCCTTGTAAATTTAAGAACCAAGTTCAAAGCAGGACTACAGTTAGGAACCTAGTTAATTTAAGCTGAGCCAATTAGGTCGCTATTATGTTACTGGGTACAAGGTTCACTAGAAGAGAATGCCATGGGCATTAAGTCCGCCGATCCATGGACAAATTTAGTGCATAAAGTTTATAAATAATTAAATAATAATAAATATTACAGTTTGTTTGGCTTTGTTTTCCTTTTCTTTTGTTTTATTCTCTGTAAACTTTTTATCAATATTAACCAAGTTTGTGTCATTAGTACCTATTCTTCCTTCCTAGCCTTTATTATTCCCAAGATTTGGGGTCGGCTGCTAGTTCAACCGGTTTACCTGAATATCAGTTTTTACATGGAGCGACCGGCATCGGACCTCCGCTACCCTATGGGTAAACTGAATTCGAAAGTTAAACTAGTTGTCATGGCCATAGATGTTTATGAAAACCGATACCGACGGCTTAACGTACTCTTCGAGGTACGGGAGGGAAACACCGCCATCTGCCATACTCCAAGCTGCTGTTAAGAATTTCTTGTAAGACAAACTCAACAGCAGTCCGACCCA
Source organism: Hyphantria cunea (assembly GCA_003709505.1). Classification (NCBI taxonomy): domain Eukaryota; kingdom Metazoa; phylum Arthropoda; class Insecta; order Lepidoptera; family Erebidae; genus Hyphantria; species Hyphantria cunea. Next base: position 323,859 of record PKRV01004380.1, on the reverse strand, counting down.
GGCATCGAACCCAAGACCTCTTGATCTGCAGTCGCTTACGCTAACCACTAAACCAACGAGTCAGTACCTAATGTCTTACCTTTTTTATTTGTTTCCATGAATTTTGTGCTTGCCGATTGATGCATGTTTTGTTTTTAAGGTGTGTGTAATAACTGTAGCTAAACCTATAAACAATAAATAAAGACTCGAGTTGAGAGATGTGATGTAAAAAAATCTATTACTACAAGTCTATATGTTCTTTTTATAAAGTGGAAAGTGATATAAGTAGTTACTGTTTTAATGCTATTTATTATTGCAGATAGACCATTTTTTAATACTCACGTTTTTATTATGATCTTTTAATACAACCACAATATTCAGGGATCACGAATCTACTTATTGAAATCATTTGCGTCGGTCACGATACAAACTGAAGTATAACATTCCTGATATAAAAGTATTATAATTTACATATTATTGAGTACAAGTTCACTACTTATTTGTTCATTAAAGTTTAGATAGTTTAATACAAAAACAGATAAAAAATGTCTAGTGACTTGAAGTTATTAAGAGTTGCATACTATCTAAACTTAGGTAGTATACTCTAAACAAGCAACAAATTATTAATTTAATTTATTATTGAATTTTTGTTTTTGTTTTTATATTTATTTTGATGTACGTGACACTGGGTGTCACTCTCACGACTAAGACGAATCTATTGATATCAGCCTCATAAAAATAAGACAAGGCGTTTAGGTTCCAGAGCGTGCCAAAAAAGAAGGAGGTTTATGGTTTTCGAGTCACTCGAAAACCATAAACCTCCTTCTTTCGCAGATGGATAGACGGGTAGATACAGGAGATCAACAATAGCGCGGCCTTCGTTATTTCGAATTAAAACAAAAATCTTAGTGTTGGATAGCATATTTATTGAGGTATAAAGGAAGGATTGGAAGAATTTAAGCTATATGATATCTCTCTGAGTCAAAATGATGGCTTTTAAAATGTCGCAAAAACGGCAAAAGTCCTTTTGAGACGAAGTTGCGTGGGTCAGTCAGTAAATTATATACCATAGTGTGTAGTTTGTCATCCATCTGCCTGTCTATCGAGACCCTTTTTTCTATTGTCCCCTGGAGTGGTGACAAAATCAAATTTCTAAACCAACGCATTTCAAAAATACAGCCTTTTATGCTGCTAATTTTCGATACTTACAAAGGAATCAAAACCTACGGTACTTCCCGTGAACTCAGAATCTAGAAATTTAGTACGAAGCAACGTCTTATAGCACTGATAAAGAAAAAAAATGTGAAAATACTGGTTTGATCGAACCCCCGGTGCGCGAGACCGTCTCGCATTTGCATTTCTTTTTATATTACTTTTGGAGTAAGTAATTCTATGTTATTTTATTTATTTTGGATCACCAGCAATTGATAGACAGCTTATGTAGGTACTAAAATACGAAAACATGCCTTGTGTACGAAAACATCTTTGCATAGTATAATATGAACGGGTCTGTTCGCGAAGATTATTTAAAGGTATTAAAAAGAAAGACATTTTAAAGGCTTGCAAAGCCGGACCAAGTCACTAGTTTAATTATAATCCATTATATACAATACGTTCGGCAAACGTAGTGTAGGACGTCCACAGGCCAGGTGGAGTGATGATTTGCGCAAGACGGCAGCAGGAGCTGGATGCGAGAAGTCGAGGATCGAACTAAGTGTAATTGTAGACCCTATATACAGCAGTAGACTGCCATAGGCTGATGATGATGATTATGATGATGACTTCAGTAAAAAAAATATTTGCTCTTAATTAAACGTTTCAGAGTATACTACTTTCATCTCATGCAACAAATAACCTTTACAATTTAAGTTGCATTCCGAAATATTATAAGACTGAGGCTAATATTCCGTCTGTATGGATAGGCTGACTCCATTATAGTATTTTCTTCAAAATGCCAGCACGGACCTTATACTGTATTCGTCCAGGGACTTAATAGACGCTATTGTGATTTTTTTGACATTTCGTCCTAGACTATAACTATTGAGAAATGTCAGCGTCTTGTATCTTTTTTTATGATATAGATAGCAAACGAGCAAACCTATCGCCTGATGGTAAGCGATTACCGCCACCCATGGACACCCGCAACATCAGAGGCGTCACAAGTGCTTTGCCGGCCTTTTAAGAAAGGAGTACGCTCTTTTATTGAAGGTTTGATGGTCGTATTGTATCTATCTATCTGTAAAGCTCGACTCATAACAATATCTGTAGAGGTTTTCTTACAAAAGTTTCTTATCATTTATAATTTTAAAACCTTCTTTAAAACAAAACACGCAAGCAGCAAGTGAAAGTGGTTTAGGAAAAGCATCATAAATCTAGCTGTAATCACGCTGGGAAATAAAATAAACATGTTGTGCGTCTTACGATAAACGGTACAATTTATTATTCTCTATAGAAAATTTTTAATTCAATACCGACTTTTTAGTGCGTGGGTATAAAACACCGTATGTTTTTGATTTATGCAAACGAATGCACAACGAAAACAGTATTCACTAGTAAGCTGCTAAATTGTTATTGCTTTTTGCTAAATTAGCGATACAGCGTTGCCGTTGGTACTGTTTTCTGCACAAATATGAGTAGAAATATCATGAGAGTAGCTTCCTATTTCATGATGAACAAGGCTAAAATTCGTTATGAATTCTGTCTTTCAAAAATATTGGCTTTTCCATGAATCGAAACTGAAATCCAAGCCTTCTTCCTAATATTAATCTCGAGTTTTCGTTTTAAACCTAAATCAGAAAAAGATATACCTACATTATTAAATTATATTGAAATAAAGAGCTTGTGTTATAGGTACTAAATAACTGATTTATAAATACATGTATACTTTTTTGTGAATACATACATATTATACATAAAAAACTCCCAAACCCGGGAATCGAACTCAAGACCTGAAAAACAGCAGTCCACTTCGCCACCAACACAGAGGCAGTTTTGTATTCAATCCTATAGCATCTTGTTGTCAAATAACTACTTCTGTCTTCAAAATCTAGTCCAAAACTTACAACTTTAAAGCTCAAACTAAAATGCTACTCATGTAGCCAATTCTCTGACAAAGCTGAACTCCACCTGTCGGTAGATTTTCCAAATAAAAAGGCCAGTGTTCACACGATCGACGAAATTCATTTATATCGGCCTCGATACAAGATAGGTGTACTCCCGAGGGAAATCGTTCTCTTTATTCTATCACCAATCTATCTTCGCAAACAATATTTCGTGTGTACTAGACTTTAGGTAATTCTGTTTCAAAGGTGGGTGACGGTCGACACTGACAAAGTCGGATAGAAATGTTCCTCAGAATCCTGTCTATCCAAATTTAAGGATTTAACCGATTTTTTTCCGACTGTAAAAGAAGGAGGGTTATGTTATTCGAGTGTATGTGTGTATGTATATTTCTTTGGCACGGCCTAAAGCCTAAACGGATTGTCTTCTTTTCATGTGAGCGGTGTCAATAGATTCGTGTTTATCGTGAGAGTGACTTTAGCATTACATCAAAGCTAAAAAATAACAAAATTAAGGATTATAGGCACTAAAAAGTAATTTAAGAAAAATATTTTTTAAAATGCATCGACTGTGGTATCAAAATAAAGAATTTTTAACGCTGATTATATGTATGTATATATTAGCTCACCGGCAAACGTTGCTTTGCTATAAAAGAAAATAGGGGTGGACTACCCTTAACGTTTAGGGGGATGAAAAATAGATGTCCGATTTTCAGACGTACCCGATATGCTCACAAAATTTCATAAGAATCGGTCAAGCCGTTTTAGAGAAGTTTAACTACAAACACCGCGACACGGTAATTTTACGTATTGGATAATTTTACTATTGATCATTGAACAAAAGTTCAGCACGTAGGAAGTGATACTATAAGGTACGAACAATGTTATAATTATTATAAACCATATAAATTTAATGTTAAAGCAATAATAATATGCTTAATTCTAACAAGAACAATTAAATGGCTGTTCTCTTCAAACTTCATCGTGAACACGGCTAAATCATCTGTTCTTTACCTATGAATACATATTGTCTAAGTCGGGAAACAAATATATTTACTACCCAACCTAAGTTAAACCCTAAGTAATTACCGTACTGGTTTAAGCGGTTACCTTCACTTTCAACACTGTGTGATTCACGAATTGTTGTTCTGAGTCTAGATATTCTTTGTATCCGTTGCATATACATATATATATTCCTAAAATTAAAAAAAAACGTAATTAAAGTGGCGCAAGATAAAAAGATCAACGTACAGCTAAATCTTCTAGATAAAATGATTCACTTCCTAATCTAAGTGTTTCACGGTTTGTTTGTACACAACACACATATGTACTCCGTGTACAACAGTACATATGTGTACGTTGTAAACCTTTTCGTTTGCGAATTTCGCGCGTCACAGCACACAAATTAACTTTGATGTAGGTATCTTAGTTCTGCTGAGTGTACATGTACAGTGTATGTTAATAAGGGTAAGAACAATTGTTTTGCTGACAGTGTTGAGAGGCCGAACGGTAATTGAACTAAATTTAGTTTTCTAAAATTACTTGTACGGAAATTTCTAGTATATAGGTATTTATATTTTATGTAATATATATCTAAACAAATAAAATTACAGTGTGTGCTTGTAATTTTGAACTAATTTTACTGAATGTGTATGGTATATATACCAAAATAATATCTTTTACAATCTAATCTCTGGAATGTCTAGACTGATTTTGTCGGGGTTTTCACTGGCAAATAGCTAATGATATAAGGAATAACTTAGGCTACTTTTTTAGACTAGTTTCGTCCCGTGGCCTTACAAGGAGTTACTGTTGTACCGCGGATAACTCCGATGGACTAAGCTAGTCATATACGTCACAGAAACTTCCTCAGTTACTTGTTCCCTTAGATCTGTAAAACTACTCAACGGATTTTAATGCAGTTTTCTGCAATAGATAGCGATTCAAGAGAAAGGTGTACATGTGTAATATATATATGTAATTTATACTCTCGATTGTCGGCACTTGATGGAATTTGTTGTGATACTTTCAAGAATTAAACTCATCACTCAATATATTTATCTCATGCGCCTAAAGATGTTTCACTTCAAAAAGGAAGGAATGAAAATGAAAAAAATATACGTAATACTTGCATATTTTAGTAGAAGTAATGCGAGATTTTCAAATATTTCCGTGCACTGCCCGAAAGGGTCGTTAGGTAAAACTTTTGTACATAAGTGTATAAAGTTGAAAATAAATAAAATAATATTATAATTAACTATTTAAACCAAACACAGTCTTTACGCAGGTGTTAGTTAGGTACGTATCGAATATATTTATATCAGTAAAGAATACTATACGTTCATCAAAAACTGTTATCACGTCAACACGTCATAATAACACGACAAATTGGGCATGTCGACGTCTTCACTGATGCTATTGATGTTTTTCAAAAGGCTGCCGAGGAAATAGGGTGATACCCCGATGTGAATGGAGGTTTATGAGATATGCCCGTTGTCAACAGCCAATTTAGTAAAATACTCCCAATATATTGTTGTTTATTGTACGGCTGTTTAGTGAACATCTTGATACTTTTATGTGTAACAAAGTGATTTTTCTTGGTTTGTAATTGGTAGAAAATTTTGAGGTGAATGTAAAAAAAAATAAAGTAGGTGTTCCTGTAACATTATTAAGGAAAATGCGAAAAACTACATCAGTGTCTACACGGGCGTGGGAGGAGGGCTTCCTTTAAAATCGTTGAAACCGAAGGGAAAGCAAAAAATACAAAGCATTTATGAAAGCAAAGAAATGAAAACTCAAAACTATAAACAAACAGTTGTTTGACCTGACATTAATCTCTTTGCTCTTTAAATAAATTGCGCAATAAAATGAAGTAAAAAAATATAGCTCATGGGAAGCGTTCGGCGACAATGACGCGAATTCCATGATTTTTGCTCACCCAAAAAGTGCTCAACGCGCCTAAGGAAGTTTTCAAATCAATTTTTTTTCTGAGAAGAACAGCAAATTCAGCAATACGGTACCCTGATTTAGCAATAAACTAGGTCAATTATGGACATTATTTGAAAAGTACCTCCATATGAGTATACCAATAAATATTAAAGATGGATTAAACCTCATTCATCATCAGTCTATCGCAGTCCACTGCTGGACATAGACCTCTCCAATCACGCCACTTGATTCGATCCTGGGTTTCCCGGTTCCAGTTCCTGCCAGCCGCCTCTCGACAATATTGACCTTAATGTTTTTAAACCAAGACTGATACAAAAGTATCTGAGAAATGTTAACGCTGTCCAGTTACCCTAAAAAGCATACTATAAATTGTTGTCTTATTAGGATTAAATTTTAGGATTGCTCAAACAAAATACTAGCACTCAAACATCCAATTAGTCACAGAATGCTTTTAACAACCACCACATTTTCTCGCGTTTTGAACAGGAGCTTTTAAAAAACGCTGTTATTATTCGCACAGCTCCACAAAGTGATATGAAGTCGTGCACAGGTATATCAAGCATTGGTCCTTTCGCGAGCGATTTACGTAGGGTTAAGCGTTGTTGCCTAATGCTACTATTAATGAATTGGACTCTATTGATACAAACAGTATTAGAGTTACAGATAACTATACTTTTTAAAACGTAAGTTTGCATACGGACTACTGTCTGACTCTGTTATGTTAGTGACTGATTATAAAGCTTAAAGGATTCTATTTATAAAAATCCTTGACACCTTATATATTTTGTTCAAGAGTAAAACAATTCTAATCACTTAAATTAAAAAACAAGCCTTAAAGTTAATTTCAAATTCTTAGTTGATTACGAATGACACTTTATTATATATATGATATTTGCATGTATACACCTTTTTTTATAACAACTTACAATCCTAACTAAATATTTGGTATCGCGTTGAACTTAGAATTACGACGCTTAATCCACAAAATTGCGCTTTCAGGCGCCCATTGTAGAGTAATCACAAATAGTGCTTATAAGCACATCAACAATGGGTTATAAACACTAATAACTGGCAAGCTATTGTGGATATAGGGCTCACTTCAATCCCAATAAATTGACTTATGTATTAAAGCCCGCTTGCAGTGAGACAGTTGTTTATGCTCGTAACCCAGTTAGCTCGGCGGCCTATTTCACAACTGTGCTCGACTTTACCCATGACACTATCGTATACTAGTAGTAGTACCTCGCCTTAGTTATCGCTACTTTTGTAAAACATTGGTTAGTGATATGCATTAATTTTTTTTTAGTTTTTTGATCTAACTAGATAATACGGCTACATGTAAACTGACTGAATGCATACAAGCAGACGTATCGCCTGATGGTAAGCGATTACCGCTGCCCATGAACATCCGCAACACCCTAACTCGACAAGTGCTGGTGTGCCACTCTGCGCCTGAGACGGGAGGGATCCGTAATACCGGAGGCCCATACCCCAACCACTCCGGTATCTTTATTCACTCTATTAGACACAGTGCAAGCATTGTTTCACACAAGTTTTCTGTGAGGCCGTGGTATCACTTCGGTCTAGTCGGCCCATTCATGTATTATTGTAAAACGTAGCTTTAGCTTCCTCCTAATTTAAACTATCTTCAAACCAAAGTTCATCTTAATTGTTTTAGTGGTTATTGATTCCCCGTTAAAAACACTGCCAACCATTTTACCCCCTTAAAAGGTTCTGGGTACAAAGTATCTGATATCCTTTCCTAGGCCTCTAACTATCTCCATTCCAGATTTTATCTAAATCGAAGCAGCGGTTTAAACGTAAAGAGCTGACATACAGACTTTGGATACTAAACATTTTATTGAAAAGTGGGCGAGACCAAGTCACTACACGCATTATTAACTATTTATTTATACGCCTTGTAAATATAATGTATTCATTAAATGCAAAATTAATTCATGAAATTCATAAGGTTAGACTTCGCCGCCTTCTAATAAACCCTCACAGGACATGTTACAACCTCGGGATATGCATTAACTTAACACAATACAGTTAATGCTACTAAGAATAGAAAATAATCCTTTGTATATTACTAGCTGTTGCCTGCTGCTTCGTCTGCGTATATGTCGGTTATCGCGGCAAATGGTAGCCTATGTGTTAATCAGATGTATATGTATGAAAAAGTAACAAACAGACACACATCCTTACAAACTTTCGTATTTATAATAATAGTGGGATAAGGAGTTAAAGTTTGTGAGGCTGTAGGGTACTCATTACACTCAGTAATTATTGTACCAAAAGTAATAAAAAAAAAGTATTTTGCTACTCACATTACAATATGCAAAATTTTCTTAAAAATGCATAGAAAACACCTTACTTATAATTATTATTTTCACGGGAATTGAAATGATCACTTATTTAAAGGTCAGTCAGCCAGTGACCACAGCTAATGCAATGTCATTAAAGTTGATAGTTAGTAACTCTTTACCTGCATATTATATTAAAGACCAATTCATAATCACAGTACAAATGCTTATGTTAAATCACAAAACATAAAGCAAACAGAATCCCACTGTTTAGAATAGAAACACTGTTGTAGTGTGCAATTAGTACCTTTATCCTTTCTTTCTGCTGTCGATAAGTACGTATTGCTTTCTATTTCTAAAGGTCTGCAAAATGCAACCTTAGGTTCCATTACACTTATAGCACTTTATCCTCACTCGAATCAAGTCTTGTGAAGCTGGCGTCGAGCCAAACTTTTGAGATATGACTGCGAATCCAGAGTTTTACAGAGTTTTGCGGGTTTGTCGGCCGCCACACCTTTTTTTTCTCTCAAAGGATTTATCTTCACGCTTCTCAGTTTTGGAGTAACTGATTTTTAAAAATAAGCTCGTGAGTAATATGTGCTTTGATTTAAGGATGCAGTAATAATGAATGTCGGATTTGGTTTATGCCTCTGTGGCGCAGCGATAGCGCATGCGACTGCTAAGCTTGAGGTCTTGGGTTCGATTCCCGGGTCGGAACGAATGTTTGTATACTCGGCAGATATTTGTCTGTTTTCTATGTACAATATGTATGTATTTACAAAGAAAAGTATACATGTACAGTTCCTCCACACATGTATAACCCTATAAAGGCATAAACAGCTTAAAGATACTGTATTAATCACGTCTGCGGTCCTGCTAAACGAATTACCCTGTTATATTCTTATTTTTAAATCACTGTATAAAGCATGGAAAAGTTTTATTGGAAAATGTATAGGAGTTGTTCCCAACTCGAATACCAATATTGTATTAGGCGAAATGTTTTATGTATTATGAGACAAACGTTGATGTATGATAAAATTTATTGAATAAACTCGAATTTATTGTTCGACGTTTATTTAAGTTACGTTATTTATATTCGATAGTAATCTAATATTATAGAAGAGACTTTTAAAACAATGCTTTTAAAAGTCTAGTCCATATTTTGATACTTTTTTTTTAAATAAATTTAATTTTAGCTTAGTTTCTCTTTTACCAATAAATTGCATTTTATTTTGTTTGTAACCCAAGAGAGGTGCTGTAAGTTTGACGTCGATGTCTTTCTGTGTGTGTATATGTCTGTCTGCGGTGGTTCTTAGCTATGTTTGGTTGATATCGGTTCAGCGGTGTAAGAGTATCAGCTCTTTCCCAAGATGATGTAAGGCATTTTTGGCGTATGATTACTAGACGTAAGTGCTTGCGTAGGTGGTTTTTAAATTTTAAATTTTGCCTTGTATATAGCTTTACTCATAAAACAACTCTCGCAATGCATTGAAAATCACAAAGTTTTACTCACATTAACATATTGCATAAAAACCCTTTACAAAACTTATTGCTTTTTAAACTTATACCTTAAGTCTATTGCGAAGATAAATGATTTATGTCTTATCCCCAATATAAATCTGTCTATAAATCACAAAGAAAAATATTACGCGATTATATTCCCCCAAATGGTCGTCGCACTTGATAATGCCATCGCCTGATAGAACCTTTTATATTGTCCGTTTACCTTTGGGAAAATGTAATTGAATATAAACAACCAATTTATTGATTTTTAGCTTTTAATGAAATTTGTACTTCGAGTGATATTCGTAAGACAGTCAAGGGGTTATTTTCGAAATTCATTTCAACTATTTTTAGGGTTGGTTACGACACAAGTGGTAAAACGGGACCCTATTACTAAGACTTCGCTGTTCGTCCGTCTATCACCAGGCTATATCTCGTAAACCGTGATAGTTAGACAGTTGAAATTTTCAGAGATGATGTATTTCTGTTACTAAAAAATATATGTATAAATACTAAAACATAGAATAAAATAAATATTTAAGATGGTTACCATTCAACAAGCGTGATTTTTTGGTTCGTTTTCGCCCGACATTGATAACGGCAACAGGTAGGCGTACATATCGTAAAATATACTTGAAATATATAGATAATGGTGCGGAACCTTCTCGGCGCGAGTTCGACTCGCACTTAGCCAAAAGAACGCCACCCATCTCGGATCAAGGAGAATTTCTGATAACAACATACGTACTGAACATTTTGTATAGCATATAAGAACCGTTTAGAAATATTATCTAATTGTTTCGAAATTAAACAGATTTGTTAATCAATGTTTGTCTGTTTAGTGGTTATTGGTCCGGACCGGCAAGCTAGAGTAACTGATGAATCGCAGGTTCAAGTCCTACTGGGTACAACTATTCTGTGACGAGCATAATCTATCATACTGTAATGAATACTTTATCTAATTTGAGACGAGCTTGTAGGATGTTTTCTAATATAATATAAAATTTAAACAACAAATAAACCGACTTCAAAAACTGGACCAAATTGAAATGAGTCCACGCGGGTTACACCAGCTTTCAAATAAAAAAATAATCTGTTGGCGCGATATTGAGTTATTCCTCTATTTGTCATGCACATACTTAATGCAATTTGAAGACTTATACGGTTTTCTCGTTGATGATGAAACTGTCTAAACTGGACCAAATAATATAAAACCTAAATAAAATAGGACCACACGGGAAGCACCAGATTTTCACCCAGTCAAAAGTTGTGAGATGACAAAAATTAAAATACAGTCAAATTGATAACCTCGTCCTTGTTTTGAACTCGGAGTTACAGAAAAACCATCAGGTCCCCATCATCAAGTGACTACGTGGATTAAAAGTAATGTTTTTTAATTTCTATTGTAATACAAACGAACACCCACAAAACGCCTGCGCTTAATAGTACTTGATATTCAGAGTGCATCTGGCTAGATGTCAAATATGGCAACGTGGTTGACTGCGATTTTTTAACCCGTTTATACCCGGGTGCGTTTGACAACTCGACCGGTCTCACTAACCCACATTTATCATTGCAGGGTTGTGTTGCGATTGGTTCTTTTTTAATTTTCGTACGGCCCAACGGTCAAAGGGAACCATTTAGCGATCGCTTTGCACCGTTTTATTCAACGTAATTGAACAATTTTGGTGCGTTGATAACACTTTTTTGCATCGAAATATTTAGTTTTTCGATCAAACTTTTCGCGCAATAACTTATTATTTGTGGTCGGTTCTAAGTATAGTGTCAAATTGTATGTAGTATACCTTACATATATAGCTAACTATTATAACTCCCCAACCCGCACCTGGCCAGCGTGGGGACGTATGGCCTTAACCCTCTCCTGAGAGGAGACCTGAGCCCAGCAGTGGGCCATTATGGGTTGTTGATTGATGTAGCTAATTAATATATGCTTTTCTACCTATAAAAATAGTGGGTTATTAAAGACTAACTCTCTTTCCCTTTAATGGCCCATGTTCTCTAGATGGAGGATCTACACCAAGTTTCTAGGTTCGGTTCTGAGCCTCGTGCCTAATTTTGCTAAAGATAATGGACTACGTATTAAATTACTTCAAAGGAGGCTGGCCTGTTAGATGCAACCAGACACTTTAGGCTTAAGGTAAGCTGAATATAGAAGATATTATAAAGAAAATTAAAAAAGAAGTGGAGCAAAAGGTGAAATCATAACCCCCATAATGTTTGATTCAAATTCTGTAGATGTCCAGAAAATTTGCCTGAATAAAAACCTGAAAAAATAATACTGTTTTTTTTTACCATTAAGGTACTCGCCTAAGGCTAACCGGTGAACATAAACTGCTGGCTGTAACATGGAAAAAATATCCGGAAAACTGTTATTAATGAGTGCATTTAGAAAAGGTTGCTTCAAAATTTATATTCCTCTCTTTGATGCAGCCCAAAAAATATGTTTAAAGTTAATGAAGTAAATTAATCACTTGGTTGTGGTTAAGAAGGAATGTGAAAAGTTTATTTAGAGGAGTGGGTCTAGCTCATTGGTATGCTATTTGGTATTCGAATCATTAAACTCTTCATTTGCAAGTCTGGTACCTCAACTATTAATTACGCTATCGCAGCTTACACAGACTATCTTAACGCAAATGAATTAAATGCAGTTTGATTTATCTTTATCTCTGTTTAAAATCGAATTTTAAGCAAGTTGTTTGACGCGCAAATAACGGCTATTAGTTTAATTATTACAATTCAATGCTTGTAGTTATTACGCCTCATTTAAATTAACTCTTTAAACTCGCATCCTGTTTGGGAAAGCGAGAAACAAATGTTTCTGTATTTACTTTTACGAATAAAGCGGTTGAAAATAATCGAATCCGTTAATTAAAAACTACATAGCACTTCCGGTGAACTCAGAATCTTGAAATTCACAATTATAGGGAAAAAAATACGAAAATATAGGTTTATACGGAACCCTCAGTGCGCGAGTCTCACTCGCACTTGGCCGGTTTTTATTATTGCATTTACCGCTATAAACTACCTAACATTTTCTGTATGTACTCTTTCCTTTCTATTCTGGTTATCCAACGTAATAAAATAAAATTAACTTGACAAATGTTTGCTCACCGCAAACATCTTGATTAACTTTTACTTTTAAAAGAATGAGTTTAATCAAAATATAGAAAGTGGAAGGTCCCTTGGTGATTCAAGTTCTTTGTAATCTTGCATCTTGATGTCTGTTTTAATAGCGAAATAAGAATAATAACTCTTATTTGTCTCGCGCAGTTAATCTGTGTTGGTAATTTTCTGAACATTAAACATTCAAGGTTCGCCATTATTAATTTCTAAGAATAGCTGTCGAAAACAACATCTACGAAAAAATTATTAAAATTAAATATTCTTTTTTGAGTGCAAGGTTGTATATTTTTTTATGGAATAGAGGGCAAAGGAACAGACGTATCGCCTGATGGTAAGCGATTACCGCCGCCCATAACACCCGCAATATCAGAGGCGTGACGGGAACGGGTTGGGTATGGGTCTCCGGTATCCTCACTCGGTGAAACATAGCGCAAGCGCTGTTACACACCGGTTTTCTGCTGAGTCTCACTCCGATCTTATTTGCGATAAATATGCCTGGGTCTAGCAGTGGACTACGACAGCTTAATGATGATGATGATGCGTATGAATTCGTTTAGCCTAAACCACATGGTACAAGTGTGTAATGTTTGGTTAAAGATTTTCTACCTCAGCTTTGAATTCACTAAATAGACACATATAACCTTAACACATATAGCCTGCAGGTAAGTACATAAAACAAACAAATTTACATATAACTCAACAATTTACTTCTATAAATAACAGGGTAATGAAACTGAAACCACAAAGCTTTATAACCGTCAAATTATCGACCGCAGTAAAGCCACAAATCTCAAAAAATTCGAATTCAAAATCCTGGATAATAAAGTCTCCAATAACATGTTCCGTAACAAACAACAGCGTATTAAGACGATTACGCATATGCCGCAACACGGTATCCCATTATAGTATGCCAAGACATTACATCAAACCGCAGACCGCATCAGAGAACAGAAGTGAGACTATTGTATCAACAATTAAGGTTGTAGTCATCTTTGCTGAGAAGGAAATTGCTTTCTTTAGACTTGGCCTTAATGGTCTGTTTTGATTGAGTTAGTTACAGGTGTCATTGGGATTGTTGTGATTTGTTTTATTATATAAGCTTTCGTTTTGGTTTCTTTCCAATCTTATAGACTATATAATATTCTTATTGAATTAAGGAATTATTCGGATTATTATAAGTTTCAAAATAACCATGTCTTCTGTCTTTCTGTCTATCCCGTTTGCGACTAATCCACTGCATCGATTGCAATGAAATTTTGCAAATAGATACTGTGATTCTCGAGAAAAAATATAGTCTGTTCTTACCGCGATAAACGACAAACATTTATCTATATGTTGGTACGAAACACAATGTTGTAGGAGATTTTATAAGTGTCTTAAATATAAGTTATAAAGTACTAAACGAAGGTCTCCCCCAAGAAGCGCCAACTATCCAGGTTTCGGGCAGTACGCGTCCATTCCCTGTAAGCAAATTTCTTGAAATCATTGATTCATTTAGGATACGTACGTACGAATTAATAGACTAATCACTAAAGGTGAATAAATATAAGGTTCCTCTCGTATCCACGATATCTATATATCTATACAAATAAATGAAATTTGAGTGTCTGTTTATAATATTAAAATAACTGCTTTTTACTAAATCCATATATATGTATGCACCGTACACGGTCTGTCTGTTGTTCTGTCTGTTTGTTCCGGCTAATCTCTAGAAGGGGTGGATCTATGTTGACGGGACTTTCATTGGCAGATAACTGAAGTAATCAGGAGTAACTTAGGCTACTTTTTCTTAGGCTAGCTTTGCTTCGCGGTTGTAAAGGTATATCAGTAACCGCGGGTAACATCGCATACTCAGTTAATTGAGTATAAATTTGTTCGAAAAGCAATTCGTATATCGTTTCATAATCGTACGTAATCCTATCTTTCTCGTTATATCAATCTAATGACTTTGCTAATATCCGCTTTCAGCATAACGATTCCGTTTTAAAATTTCAATAACTGATTAATTCATTAGTGTAATAATTTTAATTGGCAAACATGTTTTAAGTTTATCATCACAAGGTTGATTTACGTGTTGCTTTTTTAATAAGCTATATTGGGTGCATAAAAAGTTTCAAGTATTAGTAAAAACATAAAATTATGTAGTACAAAAAAGATCATTTTTTTTTAAATTTGTAACAGACCGAATCTTTTAAGGCAAGCAACTTGTAATTACTTAAGTTTCAATTATATTCAGAGCGATGGTCATCAATACTATCCGTGAACCCGTCTTTCATTTGACGCCATTATTATTATAAAAAAGATATTTGAAGCCTATTTGTCCTATGCAATCCGACGTTCACAAATCCAGCTGAGCTAACTTTCCGAGATAAATTGTTGATTTGCGCTACTATTTAGCGCTTAAACCGTCCAAATTCATTAGAGCGCCCTCGTATATTAAGCTTGCTACCCTCGAGTTACTGGCACTAGTAGCACGCCAAGTACTTGCATGGGCTGTTGTCTGTTCAAATTACACTGTCATGCTTCACTCGCCTTTAATTGTGGGTTAGCATAAGTGCGGTTTTTCTGTGGTTTGGTGTTGTTAATGCGGTATTAAAATCATTTTTGAAGGGTGTTGTAAATTAATTCTCAAAGCAAGAGTTTCGCGTTGAATTGAACAATAGATACCGATTTTTTTTTAATTTACCAAGCGTTGAGCGTATGGATGTGGGTTGTACCAGGCCAGGGTAGTTTGCGCTCCTTAGGGGAGACTCTCGTTCAGCAGTGAACGACGATTGGTTGAAGCAGCAGCAATAATTATTCAGTTGTATAAACTGTTTGGTTACGTTTGATTAAATTGTAATGTGTAATGAAGAATATACCATGTTATCTAAACGTGAAAAATACGGACAATATACATATGCTAACCAGCTTAATGTAAAAAAAATAATATTTTTTTAGGATTTTCTGATTTATATTGTAATTCTTTTTTTTATATATAAAAAAAAGGCCCTTCCAAAAATAATTCTACTCTACATGCTGGAAAGCATAAGCAGAATCCAAGAGTGGTGGTCACCATGCTCATTGCGAATGCAGACAATGCAGCATCGTGACCCACACCATGGCGGCCTATTGATGCTTCTGCATCATTGGGCCTCCGGGTTCGCACTCATCACCAAAACACGCCAACATGAACGCTTTTAATTTATGTTTATTATCCGTGCGAAAGTAGTACCGCCCCCGTTCAAGCCGGTCCGTTCGTGATAAAATCAACGAGGCTCTTACTACCTTGCTCGCAGTTTCACCTGTTTATCCGAACGTTTATCACCTCACCTCTCCAAAATCGCAGTGTAATATTTTGCAGCCTATGAAATTCCTCAATTATATTCGTAGGAGCTGGAATCGAGAAGCCGAGTTTGAACCAAGTGGCGTGCAATTGGAGAGGCCTATGTCCAGCAGTGGACTGCGATAGGTTGCTGATGATGATGATGTCCACTCCTTGACATAGTGTTTACTTTCGCAAAGAAGTTTTGGTTTTGATCTCTTTGCAGTGATGTTGTCTTCCAAAATTCATTTTTCGGCTCACATGACTCCCTCGAGGTATGTGTTGTGATACTTCCTATTCTGCCAATCGTCTTGCGCAAATCATCACTCCACCTGGCCTGTGGACGTCCTACAGTACGTTTGCCGAGACCCGGTCTTCAATCAAGAACCCGTATACCCCAACGGTAATAAGTGCTGCGGCTAATATGGCCAGCTCACTGCCACTTTAGCTTGCCAATCCTTTAGGCTATATCGATAATGTTTCTTCGATTTCGTTCTTTCTTAAAAATAATATTTTAGTATATGTAAAAGCAGTTAAAGAAAAGCTAGCGGTCACGGCCCAGCGAAGTGGACACGAGCCGGCTAGTCGTTAATAAATTAGTTGTAAAACTACAAAAAATCGCTAACAAAATTTCTCTCAAAATTTAAAACAAAATAACCTTAAAAAATGTGGGAGCCGATTAATTAATAGAGAAAAATATAAAAAGGAAAATGGATATTATTTTTAAGAAACACTTCCATTTATTTGTCTTTCACGCCTGTTTTCCCCTAAGTCCTATTTAAAACGACCTTATTTTAAATTACTTTACACTTACATGGTACTATTGTCTAACTATCAACATTATCCCCATTAGGCTTTCTATTTAAACAAAATTACACTAAAATTATTCCCTTAATAGGCATGAAAACTTATTAAATATCTCCTATATGTAAATTTGAAACTTAAGGCGGTTACCGACATTCGATTTCATAAACAAAAATAATGACGTAACATCAGTAAAGAGGATTACTACTATTCTCCTGGAAAGAAATAGATACGTCGTTGAAATTGTTATTATTTAAGACTCACTAACATTAAAACAAAATAGGAAAAAATAATAAACTTAGTTCTACATTACCTTATATCTTACACTAATTTCATTGTGATATCAAACTAATTCCATAGAATAATAGTGGGAACAGTACCTCAAGATAGGAGAGGGCTCGCCCTTTTCACTTAATCATAAGGTCGATTATTGTTTTACGGTGGGTGGGCTCCCACGCATCAAATTGTCCTTAGAAAGGCCATTATAGAATAAAAAGGAAAATAGGAAAGAAGAAGAAAAATATTTGTATATTTTGGTTCAAAAATAACGGTTTTGATTCATTTCTAAACATTGTTTTAGATTCCCATTATTGATTTAGTTTGTAAAATCTCTGGAGTTTCTGAGATTCCTGGGAGATCTTTCCTTTTATGATCATCGTTGTCGCTGATATAATTCCTAATAGTCTTTTTTATTTTCGATTACTCACGTTTTCAGTGCTGTCGCAGGTCAGCCAACGGCCTAACTTCTTAACAAAGGAGGTTGCATCTATTCGTTGTTATTACCTTTTCGCTATAGTGTTACTGTTAGTGCACCCAGGCCGGCCATTTTACAACGTAGGTTCACTAGACGTTACGGGTTATATATCGTGGTAGGTGCATTATGCTCTTCTAGAACGAACAGCTAATATATAATGAATCTCTTAACCGTGTAGACTAAGTATATGGTCACTTCAATTTTATTTTTTACAAATTTGTTTTAATTTTTTATAGAAATTAAAACAAATTTGCGGGGTTTTTTTGTGTATATTAATTTTTTAACTTAAACATTCGTTGGATTTGCTGTGAGATGACTACCTCTAAACCATTGCGCCATGCGTGAAACTTTATTATAAGAATTATATATAGTTTATACCTTCGTTCAGCAATGGACGAGATATATATATATATGTATTATCGTTAGAAAAGTTAGAAATGTGTGATATTTTTCAGTACTTGGAGTTTGATGCTGTATTTTCTACCCATCATATATATAAAACGATATTACTTGCAGAAACGAATGGATTAACTTCTTTGTCTTTATGCCTTCGGTCTTATTGTCAGAGCTACAAAAATGTTTACCTCAAAGCCACGTCTCTAAGAAAATTCAAAGGTTTCTTCAGTACCTACGATTTTAGCTTAACCCACGTACATACAATATCTTAATGCATAAAAAAGTCAGGACGGGAATACAAATGATAATGTCACAGCACAACCTCGGGGAGCGTAAAGTAGTAAACATATGAATGGCGGCTAGTTACAAAAAAATGGTAGCATTCGCACAATGTTTTAGCAAATTGTTCAGTATCTGCAGACGTTATAATCCATAAAAAAATACTATAAATTCCAAAGTAGCTCTGTCTGTCTGCTACGCGTTTATTTCTGGCACCGCTGTACCGATTTCAATAATTTGTCATGGATAAATTGGTTCTTGAGTAAGATAACTAAAAATTAAAAATTTAAAAGACCTCCACGCAAGCGCTTAATCGAGTATTCATACGCCAAAAATGCCTAACATTATTTTGGAAAAGAGCTAATACTCTGCACTGCTAGACATATATTAACCAAACGCAGCTAAGAACCACCGCAAGGAAAGTGGCTTTCTAATGAAAAAAAAAATCGCAACGAAATCGGTCCATCGTTTGAGAGCTATCATGCCACGAGCAGACACACACGCAGAGACAAACAGACATCGACGTCAAACTTATGACACCCCGCAGCAGGCAAAAGCTGGTAGTTTAAAATATGATATATTATTATTTTGTAATTTAAACTCTCGGTTGTCGTTACTTGATGGAACTTGTTGCAATACGTTCTAGGATCAAAGTCACTTGTACTTATTCCTGTATTTGTTGTATTGAATGTTTTATTATGTATTATATTAGTAAAAATGTTACAATAGTTATGACATATTTACTGAAGTTAATATTAAATAGTGCTCTAGTAACGTGATAGCAGTCAAAGTAATATAAATATTATTAAGACTATTTAAAGATGTAAAACAACGGTATTTTTATTCTTTCAAAAATAAGTAAGAGCTATTCAATAATTTAATGACCACTCAAGAACTGAGAACCTTCATTATAACATACAGATGAAAGGTTTCTCTCATATTCAAATATAAACTTTTTCTTTTATAACATTCAAGAAAGGATTCCATGTAAAACCTACAACTCATGTTTGCAATAATCATTCCTACCAACCGGGGAATAGTAATCTTTAGTTAATTACCTTTCTTAGAACTTGCAACTAATTAAATTTTATTGAAAAGAAAATAACCCTGACCTTAGTCAGGGTTATTTTCTTTTCAATAGAATTTATTATACACATGAACAGCCACATCGGTAGGTATACCTTAGTATACCTACCGATGTGGCTGTTAACTTTACCACCACACAAAAAACGGAGAGCAAGCAATTCCTAGTAAATTTTTTGTTCCAGAAGATCAAAACTAAGGAGTTTGGGTTTCTTAGACTAGCCCCATGGCCAGCAGTTCACTATGAAAGGCTGTTCATGTGATTTGTGTCCGATAAACTGTACTCTTAGAGGATATTAACAGCAGTAATATGCTCAGTAAAACCTCGGTTGGGGATATATCCATTCCATGTTATGGATTTGAATAAACATCGGTTGCTCTCGAATTGACATTTCACCTTGTGGAAATTATAATATTAATGTTTTATACCACTAATTTTATTTTCATTTTTGACTTCTATCAGGATATAAACAGCAGAGCTTGTACTTTGAATGCTAAATTGACTGAGAGAATATCTATATACTTTTATGAAATAAATTCATAGAAAAATCTCAAGTAGAGCTCGGGAATCTCGAGACCTCATCAGTGCAATCGCATACGTTACCAATGCGTCGCTGAGACAGTAGCCACGCTTGGGCCTTGCATGGGCCGGCTCCACCGGAGTGATACCACGGCCTCACAGAAAACCGGTGTGAAACAACATTGAAAAAGCACAAGCGCTGTGTTTCACCGAGTGTGGGAGGATACTGGAGGCCCATTATTCAACCCTCATCCCTCTCCCAGTCCCCCAAGGCCGGCAACGCACTTGTGTCGCCTCTGGTGTTACGGGTGTCCATGGGCGGCGGTAATCGCTTACCATCAGGCGATACGTCTGCTCGTTTGCCCCCTATTGCATAAAAAAAGTTTTCCTTATCAAGGACCGAGACCCACCAGCCATACTATCATGACTTGTATAAAAATTTTACATTTTTTGTTTTAACACAATCGACTGAATAGCCTTTACAACTTCTTTAACGTAATCAATAAATTCCATTCTCTTTCGTAGCTTAAGCTAGAATTCGAAATATCCACTGCTTAATTTATTAAGTAGTATATTTCATGAAAATTCTTCAACACTTAACATTTCCATCATCCAAGCTATGTGTACAACGAATGAATACTTTTAGAACAGTTTCGTCCCGCTTGCTTTTTCCCAGAATTGGTTCGTTTTAAATTAATTGTACGTACAAGAAAATCCGACTAAATCCGTTGCATTTTACTGCAAACTAGATAGTCTCCGGACGCTAGCCTCCATCATCTGAAACTGCCCATAAATTTAATTGGATGTTTTTTAATCTAGAACAATTTCTACCAGGCTTTTAGAGTTATTTAAAATAGAAAAGCATATACATAACAAATAATGATTTTAAATTCATTTCTCTTCTTGCAATCAGAACAAAGCCATAACTTCTTAGGTTTATTCCCACATTCCTATAATATAAGCTTGCTTCAAGCCGTTCCGCTATTTTCCGGAACGATCTTGCAGGAACAAGTGCGATATCAAAATTTCAGTGTTTTCAGAAAGTCTTCTAACATCGTAATTTCCCAGTTGACTTTCGTTTTCAGCGAAGTCTTTAAAATGCAAGTCGTGTTAATAGATTTTTATGGATTTGTGAACGGTCAGGCTGGATTTACAATTTTAATGAAGACGCTGCTTGCGCTCATGGTGGTAAACTTTGACGATTATGCCTTTAAAAATGGGTGTGCTAGAAAATAGTTTCAAGTTTCTTCTGTATAACCTTCGCAGAATCACGTTATCCACTAATAAATTGACTTAAATTCAAGAATTAATTGTCTTTGCTAGTCTTTGAATTTATCACTGATACATGAAAAATTTATAAGCTTCATTGATTGATGATTCTTAACATTTCGGAATAATTGTTTGAGCATGGTACTTTCTCAGAATATGTATTCTGTGAACTCCTGAAACTAGATTGTGCAAGTGAATTTTCTCATAAACTTTACAGTAATGAAATACCAAATTATCTTAATGATTTAATTAGGAGCTCTTCTACATGATAAAAGCTTTAGAGATTGCAAGAAACAATAAAATCCCTAGGTTTAATCATTCTCCTCACAGTATCATCATCATGTATCGTCATATCCTTCTTATCCTTAAATTATTCTAGATTATATTAAACACATTAATTAAAAAACAAATACACAATCGGACTAAAGTGCCAGAATTAATGAGACTTCCCAAAATGGGGTTCTCGCAATGAATCTTGTTTTTTCCCAATTACAGAGATTTCACGTAGAAAGAAATAGAAACAATTAATATTAATTATTTGGAGATTATCTTGGCTGTCGCGCTTTTCATAACGGATATGAATAGCACTTTTTTTGCTTCAGTTACAATTTTACTTGTTTTTCTCTGGCACTAAACAAGATTTAATATAATAATAAATAAATTGATATTTATGGACATTGAACGAACAAGGCCGTCTAGTCCCAAAGTAAGCATAGCCTGTGTTATGGGTACTAGACAACTGATATAAAAATACATATTATACATAGAAAACACCCAAACTCAGAAAAAAATATTTGCAGATCATACAAACATTTGGTCCGACGCGGGAATCGAACCCGAGACCTCTAGCACAACAGTCGCATACGCTACCACTGCGCCGTCGAGGCAGTTTGGGAATGAGAATGTACCGTTCTAGCCTTCCTTTATGTCAAATGAGATTTGTAAGCCACAAATAGCTCAAACCAAATTTTCTCGAACCACTTAACCCAAGTTTTCGACTATTTTTGTATGTCTTCAATATTTTCATATAATAGAAGATGTTTCATTTTAGGTATCTCGGCAAACCTTCGAACGGTTCCATCCTGCCTCATTAAAATTAATATACCTTATATTTTCTATATATGTTATGTGAGCACTATAAATATCCTTGGAATGTGTAAATATATCTCTTTATTAAATTATATCAAAGTTACAAGAAATTTCGAGAAGTCTTTGTGAAGTATTCATAATATACATTACAGTAAAACTACTTTGAAATTCACTTTACTATGCTTACTTATCACTTTAATTAACATTAAGACAGTATAAATATTAAATAATGAATAATCCTCTAATATAACATCAATGGAATATTACGTACCTACTGAATATACGATAATTTCTGATTATACTTTTAAATTAAGCCGAGAAAGTAGAAACATAATTATGGAAGTTTTCTCTGACCTTCGGTATATAATTTTCTATATTTTGGTTAGCTCAAACAGGACTCTGCTAGTAAAAAAATAGCCTTGAATATGTCCGTCTCACTTGCGGGAACGCCAAACTTATATTTTATTTAATTACGTCATACTTGTTTGATCTAGTTAGTGAGTTACTTGCGTTGAATACCTTGGCTTTACTGACGTGGACACGTCATATAAATATTATCTAAACATTCAGAAGCATTTATGTTTAAAACTATAACATTACAAAAGGACACATATAACTTATTAGTACCCACTGGTGTGTAATTACGTGCAATAATTTTTGAGTCTTTTGCTATATAAATTTAGTAAGAAAATGCAGGTTAATACAGTAAGAAGGCATATAAATATGTGCATAAAGCGCTTATCAAACGTTGCAAAGAAAGTTTTAGTTTTCACTTGTTTTAATTGATTAACCTAAATTACTTTGCCTTCCGTTTCTTTCCGCCATCGTCCTACGACAACAGTTCCATCTCCATCACTTAGATGGCTAGCAGTCTGCAACTGTGCGGTTTTCTAGTAACTTTCTGCCTCGCACGACAAAACTGTGGAATAAACTGTACCCTGCAGTATTCCCGGACCAATAAGACCTTCAAAACTCCTTTTTAAAAGGCCAGCAATGCACTTGTGTCGTCTTTGCTGTTGCGTGCGGCCATGGAGGGCGGTAATCGCTTATTCCGATCCATACGCTCGTTTGCCCCTCATTCAATTATAAAAAAAAACTTTCAATAAATATATATGTATTAGAAATTCACAAACTACAGTACAATAAGGAATATGCATAACAAATTTATTTGTCTCAAATATTTTTTCTAGATTATTTATTATCTTCACAATATACGTAAAGGGTATTTTTTTATATAGATGTTATTTAAACTCGGAAAACATTAAATAAAATATGAAAATTAAGGGAGGGAAATTCAAACTTACAAAACGCTTACTATTGGTCGATGGTCACGTCACCGAAATTATTGGAGTGGAAATCCAAACTGTGTTAGAAGTATTTGTGAGAAAAATTACCCTCTTAACTTATTTTTATAGCAATCAAAACTGCTAATAAGTATTAAGTAGCTGAAACACTGAATAGTAAACAAACTCAAAATGATAATGACGTCATTGGTTATGTCAAAACGCGCGCAAAATGGCGGCGTTTGAATAGCTCAAATTTAGTCAGTGTTTTAAATTTCACTTTGAAGATTAGTTTGACTATTTTCAAGCCTATTTGTATTTTTTTATGATACAGAGACGTAATTGATCGGATTAAAAAATAAAAAAAACATGGCTATTCCATATTATGTTTGTTACAAATGAAAGTCAAATAACAGTAAAAGTGGGCATATTATTATAATGAGATAAGTTTTATTTGTTTAGAAGTCGTGTATGAACACAACAGCCATTGATCCCAAATCAAAAACCAATTGTTAAAACTTTTGATGTTATTACTATTTACTTAATCAGAAATTTTGTAATACCCTCGAAATATTTTAGTTTTGGGAATAGTTCCCATATGCCATTATTTAATTCATGTAACTTTCAAATAATTCAATTAATTGAACATTTTATCAATTTTCAATATTGAATATTGTTGAATGAACTAATAATGTGCTACGACGTGGAAGCTCTCAATCATCATCTATACAAACTTTATAAACGTCATGAATTTTCCAATATAACAATAAAATATTAGGTTGTTAGACTAGATTTAGATTGGAATATCTAATTGTAATATTGAAATAATCCATATTAACTGAATGCATATGGCTTTATAGGTACATATATACCAAAATATTTAATTTTTCAATGTTGTCTATCTCTTTATTTTGGTTAATCTCAGGAACGGCTGGATTGGTTTCGACGGGTCTTTCACTGGCCGATAGCTATTGTAATAAGGAGGAACTTAGGCTACTTTTTAGATTAGCGTTGCCCCGCGGCGTTACCCGCGGCTGTAAAAGTACAACAATAACTGCGGGTAACAACGTGAAACTCAGCTATTAATGGATAAATTTGAAAATAAACACGGTCTCGTGGTGACAGAGTAACACACCACACAGCACCGCAAGAAGAAGGATAACTTAAAATAAATTCTGCCTTACTCGTGTCGCCAGCATAACCAAAACCTTCTATTTAAGAAGAAGCCTATTGATGATTGATAATGATATTAACATTCTTGAAGTATCTCACTTGTCTACAAAACAATTATTAATCTCCGTTTCCATGAAAAATACGCTTCATAATTTCACGAGCTTATGATACCAAGAAATCGACTTATAACATCATATCACTTTCTCTAAAGGCCACCAATAATCCAGTTCTCTTGATGATTGTTAATGATACTAACATTCTTGAAGAGATACCTGCGTATAAAAAAGTAATTAATCTCCGTTTCCATGAAAAACGCGCCTTACGATTCCACAAGCTTATAATACCAAGAAACTGACTTATAATATCATATCACCTTCTCTAAAGACCACCAATAATCCAATTGTTTTTACTTCTAAATATTGTTCTAAATTATTACGAACAAAATTTTGTTTTTCACGGCAATGTCCTCTCTCCTGTTTAACGCAGAGAGAGTAGGCCGCATAGAAAACTGCCGGATCACGGCTTGAATAATTCATTAAGGCTCAAGAGGCGATGACGGAAAAAAGAGAAGCGGTAATAAAGTACCGCCGTGTCCGGAGTTTGGCGCATCAAAACAAAAAACTTCTGATTTTAGTTGTGGGAGTCGAGGAGTTTTGTGCTTAAGAACAAAACTTGCGAAGGTTATACTGTCAATTTAAACTATTTCTTAGTCATATTATCGGATAGTTATTTGCATTTTCTGAGTACCATTAAGGACATTATTATATTTACGACTAGCTGTGCACCGTGGTGTTTCACGCAGTTGTTGTTGTACCTTTGCGAAACAAACTGCGGGAAACCGCATCATCATTACCACCTCAAGCCTTCTTCAACCAATTTGGTGTAGGCCTTTTTTTTTNTGTGGGGGAATTTGGTGTAGGCCTTCTTCAACCCCCTCTACTTCTTTCTATGTTGAGCAGTTTGTATCCAATTAAATAATTAATTAACAGACAACTCGAGTAACACCTTCTCTGAAATAAAATAAACCTCTTGTCTATCCACCAGCTAAAGTCCCGTTCCGTCGGCCAAAATAAATAATAAATAAATATTTTCGGACATCTAACATAGAACACCATCTAGTCCCAAACTAAGCAGAGCTTGTATTATGGGTACTTAACAACTGATATAAATACATATATACTTTTTATTTTGTAAATACATACATATCATACATAGAAAACACCCAAACTCCGAAACAAACATTTGTAGATCATACAAACATTTGATCCGACCCGGGAATCGAACCCGAGACCTCAAGAACAGCAGTCGCATACGCTACCGCTGCGCCACCGAGGCAGTCTAAAATCAATTCAACTATTCTAGAGATAAGCCAGAACAAACAAATTAAAATTAGATTTTTTGATGTAAGTAGCGTACATTCTTTTGTTAATTTGTGATTAAAAACAAAGACTTTAATGTTGTTTATTTGTATGTTTAAATTCAGGTTGATTCACTACGTGCCTATTACATTTGTACTTTGAAAGCTTTTGGTGGAAAAAAATGCATTTCAGAGCTCAAACCGGCGTCGTACATTTTATCTTCTATCTTTCTACTGATTTGGTATTTAATCTTTGATATATCTACAATAGTTCGAATAATCCAACCAAGCAAGCCAGCAACAGTCATTCCTGATTTTGTGTGTCGATTCGTGGACTTATAGTAGTTACTTACTCTGGTATACATAACACGAATTATTCCTAAGCTTTCTGAATAAGTAGTACATGGAATATATAATATATACAAATTTACCTTAATCTATTTTATATTTATACTGAAATATACTTAATTAAAATTCGTACTTATATTATTAATTCGAAAGAATCTGTCGGTCTGGCTACTACTTTCATGACTGAACCGCTGCACCGATTTCAATGAAATTTATGCATATATTTTGTTTCCTGAGGAAGGTTACTTTTTACCCTAATCCAAAATTTTTTAACCTAATCCAAAACAAACATAATTTAAATAAGATATGATTCAAACAAGGAAAAATTTGCGCACTCGCATTTCAAACAAAACTGTTTTTTGTATAAATATCTGACAATGTAAGAACCTTGTCAGACTGTGAACGCTTTTAGCGATAAAAGCTACTTTATAACCAAAGGCTTTTTCTGGCTGACATATTTAGAATGAATTTGCTGACAGTGGGACTTATTTAGAAAAGGAAAATGTAGACAAGAAGATTAAAATTAATAGTGTCAAAGAGTTTTCTTCAGGCGAATCCCTTAAAGAACACTGACTTATATTATGTTTTTGATGAGATGCCGCTACTCAACTAAGATGTTATGAAAAATCTTTTGGTGTTAATACATCACATTATCTGAGTACCTACGCGCGTGTGTTGCGACTTTACAAATATACATGAGAGAGACATAAATGATTTTTTTTCCCCAGATTCAGAACAACAGTTTGTGCACCATATGTAAGGTTTGAATCCACAACTCTCTTCGCAGTTTAAAGGGGCGCGATGATCGTTTAAACCACTATGACATCTGTGCAGCCCGTATAATACGTAAGTAGTTCAAAAACTGAATCCATTCAATATTTCATTCTACACGATCCAGAAGTTCCTCGACTTGTTGTTGGACATTTTTGTGTATTCGTGGATATCAGTGAAACTAGAAAAATAAGGAGAGAAAAACAATTCTTTTCCAACAATTTTCCCACACCGGCATAGAGGTGTGAGAGTTAAGATAAAAAGAAACATATCGACCGACATAAGCTTCAGGACACACAAGATAAGTATAAAGCTCAGTGCAATGAATTATAGAGGTACGCTGAGAGCTAGCCGAGACCGTACCTTATTTCTGCTAAAAGAACTTTAAAACAAACAATAGTAAACGAATACTTTAAAACCTGAAATAACTTAAAAAAACCATGTTGTTAAAGGTAAGTTTCTTATCATGCCCTTGTTCCAGAAATCACTCGTTGGTTGAACTTGCAGATATATTGCTAATATACGCTTCTAAGTGTAAACAAATGATATTAAAGTTTGGCCAAAATTATAAACTTTTCACTCAAATAATATAAGTTAATATTTTCAAAGTCGTACAGGCTGCAAAGTTATTACACCAATTACGTATATATCATCTTGTTAACTAACCATCACTCAGATACGGCAGATCAAGTGTAAATTCATTAACACCCAGTATACTGTTCCTAGACTGAGTCATTTGCTTGCCTTTGATATATTCTCTATCCATTGGTTTAATAATTGTCAAAGGATAGAAGATAGTTTATGCTTTCAATATACGGAGATCTATACGCACATAGTTGCGTCTATTTTTTATTTGACTGCCTCGGTAGCGCAGTGGTAGCGTATGCAACTGATGTACGTAAGGTCTCGGGTTCGATTCCTGGGTCGGACCAAATGATTGTGTGATCTGCATATATTTGTTTCAGAGTTTGGGTGTTTTCTATGTATAAAAAAATATGTATGTCTTTATATCAGTTGTCTAGTACCCATAATACAAGGTCTGCTTAGTTTGGGATTATATGGCCTTGTGTGTTAAATGACCAAAAATATTTATTTATTTATTTTCTCAATACATTGCATTACTCATCTATATTTATTCTCACTTCAAGACAGTGATAACAACATGAACGGGCCGGTTCTACCGCGGCTGTACTACCTTCAATAACTTCTCAAACTTAAAACAGCTAATTTTGAATATAAGGTTAGCCGTTATAATTGGAAAATAAGAGGTCTTTCGTACCTCGTCGATGTATTAATTGTATCGATATCGTCCAGGGTCGGGTAATTAAGCTCGATATTCCTAGAGTGGCACAAACTAAAATAATTATGTACTGGCTTTAACACGCTAATGATATAGCTATTTTAAATTGTTAGCAGTATAAGTCGGACGTTTTAGTTAAACGAGTCTTTTAACAATTAAGAGGTATCACACTTGTATTGATATATCGATGGTTCACGTATTTATGTGTGATAAAATTTTAGTGCTTATGTAGTGGACAAACCAAATTAACACTTAGGCTTCTTTTTAAAATTAAAATTTATGAATATTACTCCAAAATGAATATATTACGCAACATGAAAAAGCTTGCGCCTAATGGGATTTTGTTTTTTTTATGTTTACAAAATAGGGAGGATCTATAGCCATTCAAATTGTTTTGCATTCCTACAGTCTTTTACTGAACATATGCTTATTTCAAATAACACAATAGAAGAGGGATTGAAGACCACTTGAATGTTAGTTATATAATTTTTTACTGCGCGTGTAGCTTGGCTGTTTAAGCGGTTGCCACGCCGCTTTTTACTGCGCCAAGTTTTGTGGGATTGAACCCCACGAGAGAAAACGTTTCATGTGAAACACAAATTATTTTTCGAACCCAAGACCTCAAGCACAGTTGTCACATACGCTACCACTACGCTAATGAGGCAGTTGTACATTTAAAGTTTATAGGAAGGAGAAGAACACAAAGCTAAAAAAGGTATTAAATGAATCATGGTCGATTTTTATTTACGATAAAAGTAAATAAGTTAGATGACATTCTGTAATTATACTGATGACCAGACAGTCTTTGAAATGAAGACAATTGTGACGTCATTAGTTCCATTCCCACGGTAAGTGAAGCACGCGAATATCTATTGTGCCCACGTCACGACCATAGATTAATCTGACGTGATCTCAGTGATACTAAGTATTTTAGTAGTACTACTAAATAGGTACTATTTATGTATGTTGTACGGATTGGTAACGAATTATTGAATAAATATTGGTCGTTACAAATAAATATATTTTTATTTTATTTCTTGTCTTCGTTTCGAATAACTTTATTTGAAAAAAACACCCAAACTAAATCTTTGTATGACCGCACCGATATTTCAAATATTTGTTACGGAGTTTGGGTGTTTTACCTATGTAAATGTGTATGTATTAACAAAAAAGTAAATATGAATTTATATCTGTTGTCTAGTACCCATAACACAATCTCTACTTAACTTGGGACAAGATGGCGTTGTGTGTTAAATGTCCGAAATATTTATCATTTATTACTGTAACAGTTTTTTTTTAAAGTTCATCACATGGACCAACATCATGATTTTTTAAAACTTTTCAAGACAGCCGTTTAGCCTTTAGGTAGGAGGAATATTTTAACCAAAGAAAATGGATTATAAAGTTGAATATCGCGCAAACGGATACCCAAATGAAAAAATCATCTTCGCAACCTCTAAATGTTTTTAAAATCCCTATCTAATGATACCCTATACTATAGGGTAGACGAGGAGAAAAAAACATCCTCAGTATACGGGTTACCCAAAAAAAATGCGCGATTGAAGTTTAGCACGCTGTAAACATTACAATGTCTACAATTCAATCCATGTAAAGTATCCTCTTTCTAAAACTAACCGTTTGAAAGATAACCGAGGTTGAATAGACGGACGGACAAACATGACGAAACCATAATGGTTTCGGAACGTAAACTACGGAACATTAAATATGTGTATTTAAAAATAAATACTACCGAATTTCTATGTGTTCCTAAGGACAATTTGATATTAATATAAATTTAAAATTTCCAATTCGTGTTTTTTAAGTTTATAGGTAACCGTGTATTTACCTCATCTGTAGAAAAAGCCATTATTCCAACTAACCACAATATCTCAAGAGGTGCTCATACATTTCATACTACACAAAGGTCCACATAGATCACCCGTTACGGGACCACTTAATGTCTGAACGTTTTTCTTTTCAATTTACGACCCTACCACAGTTTGCTAGTGAGCTTCGTACAGAAATTCTTTAATTGAGGAAAAATTCATTCCCTTTTTCCATTATGACTGTTATTTGGTAATAACGAACGTACTGATGAAATATTTGGAATATTTTACGAACCAATAGGACTTGACTGCCTCGGTGGCGCAGTGGTAGCGTATGCGACTGCTGTACTTGACGTCTCGGGTTCGATTCCCCGATGCGAACCAAATGTTTGTATGAGCTGCAAATATTTGTTTTGGAGTTTACATGTTTTCTATGTGTAATATGTATTTTACAAAAATAAAAGTTTATAAATATTTTGGAACTGAATGTCTTTGTGTGTTAGATGGCCGTTATATTTCTTTATTTATTTAGTATGATGAAATCCAGATGGATAACCAGATGGTAAAGCTATTTAAGTGGTAGTTTTGAAACTGAGTTTTATTTTTATTGTATAAAGGGTCAAAATAACAGACTGGTCACGGAATGGTTACTGGTTACCAATGTAGGATAGGTCTATGTCCAGCAGTATACTGTTGAAGACTGTTGATATCATTAGGATTAAGTTAGGGATAAGCAGGAGGCACTGAAGGGAAATGGCAGGCCAATATTTCATACAAAGACATGAAATACTAAACAATATGTAATTTACTTTGATGATGCCATAAGGCGAAGCCGGTCAGGTGTACAACTAAAAATAAATAACTAAAATAGTGGAATAAGTGCAAGTGAATTCAATAATAGAATGTATCTTATGAATATAGTAAAACTATCAGCACTTACTAAAGCACCTCTACAAAATTCACATAAAAATATTAATCAACGAATCCTAGCCGTAAAACATCAATTTTAAACTACACGCAACGAAATACTTCAAAAAATATTGCCCACACATAAAACACACCCCAATTATAGGGATCCCACCCCTTTGACAGGAAAAGTTATTACAGGCAGGTGCCGTATCCCATAACCAAAAACGAACCGTAGCAAAGACGATACGAACCCTTAAGACAACCTTTATTAACTGCCCTGGAATCACTAGGCCATTGTCTGTCTCTACCACACTTATATAACGATAGGCCTGCTAATATCCTGTCCTTCTCTTTCTAAGGCTGTCATTAGATACTAAGCTCTCAATATGCTGCTTAAGTACCTCCCCTAATTGGGGGTGCATTAAACGCTTGTGCTCATATAAAATGATTTATGTCTAGTCCTACTTATAATAAGAACCCAAGGGTCGCCAAGAAAGCTGTAGGCGACTGATTTCTCGAGGGTTTTGAGGCAATTTGAAGGAGGTCAGCTTAACGTGTGTAGCAGGTCTCATATTTACTTGTGAAAATAAACTTTATCAAATAGTGGTATATAATTGTTGATTTTATACGAAGAACTACATATATAGTATAGTGTTTGAAACAAACAATATTAATTTTACAGGTATCTAATGCATCCGATCTTTGCATCAGATGCGTAGCCGTTAGAAAGACAACAAATACCGGATTTCAAAAATGTGTCGGTTTAAAATTGCAATAAGAATTTAGTCTATTCATTTGAAGATTTTAATACGGAAGCTTATGAATCTATACTAATATTATAATTTATGAATCTATAATAATATATATTATTTGTTACTCTTTCACGCAAACACTACTGAACGGATTTAATGAAACTTTACAAGTAATATAGCTGATACATCAGAATAACACATAGGCTACTATTTGTCGCGATAACCTACATAGGCGCGGGCGGAGCTACGGGCATAAACTAGTATAAAATATAATTGCTACAGAAATTCATGTAAAATTGGTGACAAAAACTGCCTTTTAACTAATACTTTAAATAAGTATATAAGATTTTTTTCAAACGTCGTTACTGCCCATAAATCGACGACATACTTTTCGACGTATATATATTTCTCTCTAGAAAAGTACCTCTAAACTTTTTAATTTGATTTAAACATTTCAATAAATCGATAGACAAAAAGTACAATAATGTCAGTGAAAATCCATGCAAATAGCTTTTCTCAGTCAGTCAGTCTTAAAGAAAACCTACATCGAAATCATCAAAGCAGCGAGCTATTATTTCATAAATATATATCTATAATTTTCTTCTAAGATCTTCATAGCTTTTATATGTTCTCGCTGTCTTGACACGACCTCTCCCAAAAACGTTATAGCCGAGACTAATGGCCGCTCATTACACAGACATACAGGCCCTCACAGTTATTTTTAAACACCCTAATAGATTATAATGACGTTAATTCATTTTGTGTAAGCGTTCGTGACTGTTACTAATATGTTTAAGTTGTAAGATGAACGTGAAAAATTAACCTTTTCTCAAGTAGGTACGTATTTTTTTAATTTTACAGTTAGTTTAATATTACTTTTATTATTTTTAAGTTTGAGTATTTAAATATGTTAATTGGTTGTAAGGAATTTGGTATTGGATTGATAATTATAAAGATGTCGAAAACTAGCTTTTGACTGCAGCTTCGCCTACGTGTATGTAGAATATCGCGGTGAAAAGTAGTCCGTTACCATTTTTTTATGTCATAGGAGGCAAACCTAAATGAATAACAAAAAAACCAGCATACGTATCGCCTGATGGTAAGCGATTACCGCCGCCGAGGCGTCACAAGTGCGTTGCCGGCCTTCGGGGGAAGGAGAGAGCAATGGGGGAGGCGTTGGGGTATGGGCCTCTGGTATCCTCAATCACACGGTGAAACACAGCGCTTGCGCTGTTTCACACCGATTTTCTGTGAGGCCGTGGTATCACTCCATCCGTTAGCTGGCCTCTGTTGAGAATAGGTACTGTGGCTGAAATTAACTAGAAATGTATCATTTTTATGTTGGTAAAAAGCAACAGTAGATTTGCTTAACATAGATTTTCTGTGAAGCTGTGTTATCAAATTTATGAACAAATTTAACCAGACTGTTTTATTTTTGTTAAACATTTTCCTTATTTATGACAGTACACCTACGCACCTACGAATATTGATTTTCAAACAGCAAGTCAAGTTCAGGAGAAAATATATAAGGTAAATTTTGTTCAGAAAAAAATATTCCCCGAAAGAAACAGAATTTTTAAAATCAATAATGTCTAAATTGTAATAGTATGCTTTATTATATCTTATATTGTGATCCTATCTAATAGTAATTTATAATATGTTCTCTGTAAATTTTATTCTGAAATATTATATCTCATTTCAGGTAAGACGTCTTGTACACATTTCGTGTAGGTGTAAGTGGAAAACGCCGACGCATGTATATATTTGGAACATTAATATTATAAGTCTTAAATTACTTAAGTTTTAAGAAACATTCTTAAGGACTTGCTACTTAAGATCCGAATCTTTTAGACGAAACGAAACAACGCAATGTTTTCCTCGGTTTGATGACTATATCTACCTTAGTATGTACATATAATTTGTAAACCCCAATTTTGTAGCGGCGGACATCTTGGATTTACAATGAAACAAAAATCGTTTAATTGTATTGTCATCAGAACTTAACATGTGTGAAAATAAAATTTCAGATCAATCTGTCAACAGGAAGGGGGTCAACATGGTTGTAAAGTAGCCCCAGACTCCTTGCTAAGGAGCGGCTGATGATGAACCCAATCCATCTGTGTAGTATATTTCACGAAAATTCGTCTAGCTTTTTAGCGTAACGAATTAATAAATAATCTAAGACACAGACTTTACGATACAGTTTCATGGTTGTTTTATCAGCATTACTCTGTACTAGGACGAATATTAGTTCAGATATTATATTAAGAGTTATAAAATGTATTACATGTTACAAAGCAAACATTAATTTAGGTTCTCTGAATATATGTTTACCGTGATTCAAGGGCGCTTTTAATTCGTTTCGTTTTAATATTCGACTACGAAAATTAATTAACTAAAAACGAAATGTACTAAATTTGATCTTATTTATATGGTGAGGGGCTAAAGTTAAACAAAGCGTTGAGTATATTGGTTTTATCCATACAAATATCATAAAAAAACGAAGTTTGTGTGGTTATAGGAGGTAATCTCTTGACTCTTGAAATCTATTTTAAAAGTCCTTTACCAATAGAAAGCCACGTCTCAGTGTACTGCAGTAGTACTGCTCTCTCATTCTCTCTCCGCGTTTTTTTATGTATGTACAGGGGGCACACGAGCATACGTATTGCCTGATGGTAAGCGATTACCGCCGTCCATGGAGATCACCAATACCAGAGGCGTCACGAGTACGTTGCCGGCCTTTGGTATGGTTGGTGTGGGCTTCCGGTATCCTCACTCACTCGGTGGAAGACAGCGCAGGTGCTGTTCCACACCGGTTTTCAGTGATATCACTCTGGTCGAGCCGGACCATGGATGCCGAAGCGTGGGTCTCCCACGGTGATAATAGTTACAACCGTTTGAGCACACGCAATGAAAACTCAAAAGGAATAATCTTCCCCCGTTTCTGTAACATTATTTGTTGATACTCCGCTCTTTTTGAAACAAACAAACTCTTTAGTTTTGTAATATTAGTGCTTATCATATTATATACAAGTAACGAATTATAAAAAAAACCGACTTCGTCAATATCTGCCACCTTCTTTGTATTTATTGAAGAAAATAAACATTTAAAGAAGATTTTTTTGATGTATTGACAACCATTCTCATCAAAATTCGACAAGCCTTTAAGGCTCTAGGGCGTGCCAAAGAAATATACATACATACATACACTCGAAAAACATAACCCCCTTTCTCTTGTAGTCGGGTAATAAATGCAGTAAATCTCTAACAAGAATCTTTAAACAATGCTGTTATGACTGACGTCCAGACGAAACGAAAGCACTTATACCAAAACAGTACAATTGTGCTTCTCAATCAGTTTGTTTGCCTGGGTTGGGAATTGTACCTAAGATCTCTGGCTTACCAGGTCACTAACCAATAACAGGAACGTCACAGCGCAAGCAAAAGTCTTAGAATTCCTAGTGTCTCATCATCAACAACCTGTAAAGTCCCTCTGCTGGGCTCAAGTCTCCTCTCCAGAGAAGGTTGGTCCAGTGCGGGTTGGGGACGGGAAAGACAACGTTGTGGCTACGTTATCTTGGCGTTAGATGTTTTCAAGCCGCCCAAAGGCCTCCAACTAAGCTTCACAGCTGTAACTGTATGATAACAACCGGGACGGAATCACGGAGACTTCCATGGTATCATGCTACCAGCGGTCACCCCTTCAGGTACTGACCGCGCCTTCGTTGTTTACCCTCGGTGATTGTTTCTAATCACCTATGTCTATGAGCGCCTAGTGCCTAGTGTGTCTAAGCTCCATAATTCCTTCTTTTAAGCGGGACGTAAGTCGCTATGCTGCATTGTCTGCAATGGCAATAAGTATGGAGGAGGATACTTTTCATCAAACATTGGAATCACATTGGCAGGCTTCAATAAAGATCCTAATAACAACACCCTAGTAACAAAATTAAGGTAACACAAGCAAATTGCTTATTTCCAACAAACCACATTCGTGCAAGCCCACGATTGTAAGCGTAAAGTACTTTTTCTCCTCATCCTTAATTAATATGGAGATTCGTACGAATATTCGCCGCAAACTGTCTCAGCTATCTAAGATCTGCGCTATACGATCCCCGCCCCGCGGCGACGCCTGCGATCTTTGTGTTAAACACCGTCATTCGCTTCAACACCTTCCCGCGACTTTTTATTATAAACATTTTTACATTTATGTAAGAAGGCTTGGAGGTGGCAAAATAAATGTGCAAATCTTTTTTTATAATCCGAATCTTATAGTTGAAATCAACCCCCCTGATGGGGTCATAGTGGGCTATGGAAGCATAGTTTTAGAACCTTCTTTTAATTTTTTTATTGCAGGGGACAAAGGAGCAAACGGGTGTCCTGATAGGAATTGAATAATGTTACCCATGGGCGCTTTCATTGCGTTGCCGCTTTTTGAGTACAGTTCCGTTCTCCTCAGTATCAGAATAGAAAGGGGTTGACTTTTTGCTCCACTTTGATACTGATATTATAAATATACCGTATTAGTATTATACAGTAAGGCTTTCTGTGTTGCTTTCATGACTAAAAAGCTGCGCCGATTTCAATGAAATTGGTATGGAGATACTTTGGTTCTTGAAAAAAATTATTGGCACTCTTAACTGCGATAAACGATGTACACGCGGGTGGAGTCGCGGGCAAAATCTAGTTGTCAATAATTATAACAAATACCACATCCAAGCAACATTACCTCACCACCCCTTGAGGGGTGTGTGTGCAATTTAAGAGATAAGATCAAACCGAGACGTTGCTTTAAATTATTCAAATAAAACCCCGCAACGATATCTGTGATTGTAAATTTTGGTACATCTGTGTACGTACACTTGAAGCCGTGTTAAGTGGAGCCCTCTTGAGTTATATTCTGATTTGATTTGAATGAGGGTGCAGTGTGTTTTTCTTGTATGTTATGTTAAGGGGAAGGTGTTGTAACGAGTATATTTAGGGGATTTGTGATGTTTCATGTCATCAAAGAACTGACTTCTTGAAGGAACGTAGAGATGAACGGCTTTTGGCTGATCGTGTTGTAAGTTCCGTTTCTATCGTTATTTTTTTATAATATAAGATTTCTTTTTACATTTTGCAATAGAATTTTTTTTTGTTTGATATGTCAATTAAAGTATTCGCGGAGGCAAACTATTAATTTTTTCTCAGTTCTAATGGTCGTGTGCAATACCCGATTTGATTCTAAATGTTTTTATATATAAATCATTAGAATAATGTCTTACGTGTTTATGAAATTTAAATTATGTTAACTAACATGACTTATAAAAATCACGTTATTCGGCAGGAATGGGCCGGCTCGACCGCAGTGATACCACCGAAGGCCGGCACACACTTGTGACACCTCTGGTGTTTCGGGTGTCTTAGCAGCGGTAATCGCTTACCATCTGGTGATACCTATGCTCGTTTGCCCCCTATTGCATAAAAGAAAACTAGCCAATGCCGACTCGCG
This sequence comes from Hyphantria cunea, assembly GCA_003709505.1. Classification (NCBI taxonomy): domain Eukaryota; kingdom Metazoa; phylum Arthropoda; class Insecta; order Lepidoptera; family Erebidae; genus Hyphantria; species Hyphantria cunea. Next base: position 286,214 of record PKRV01004380.1, on the reverse strand, counting down.
AGATTATATCTTAATCCTAATTTTAACTTTTAAAATGAAGAAATCTCATACGCCTGTTCAACTTTTATTACCTTTGAGGTGAAACATTCCAAAAATCTTTATTTAGTGTGTTTAGAAAGACATAAACAGAAACAGCTGCCTACATTTTTCAGCCCCATTTATGCGTTGCTGAATTATTCATCCAGGGTAAATATTTCCATTAGTTTTCATTCAGGGTATTATGTACAAAGGTATATAGATTATTATCTAAAAAAATAGCAGTTAATATAATCAAAAAATATATTGAGAATATAAATCTGTAATGAGCAATCGACCACTTAAGATATTCGAAATAACAACACACCAAAACAATTTATTAGGTATCCAGCCGAACAAATGTATAACGAAATCGAGAACTCATTACGCTCACAGTTTGACTATATTTTTACTCGCAATCTTGATTTTGTTTCCGTGTTACGGATGTTGTTGAATACATTCTCATTAATTAACTATCAAATTATTTCGTGTTATATGAGATACAGTTAACGTACACATAATATTTTTATGGAATGCTTAGAGGGCAAACGAGCAGACGTATAAGTGGCAACAGCAGTGGCGTCATAAGTGCGTTGCTGGTCATTTGGGGATGTCGAGGGGGATAAGGGAAGAGGTTCCGGTATCCTCACTCACTCAGTGAAACACAGCGCAAGTAATAATAATAAAACTATTTTTTGTTTACAACCTACTACAACTACTACTACAACGGATCTATATTCTAAAGAATAAAACGTTTAAAAAAACTGTATCCCGAGTACATAAAAACTTTTAATAACATTTTTGTGGTCTACGTTATCTGGTCCATTGTGACGAATGCTACGGTGCAACATACATACATACTGCCAGAACTATTATCCTTCCTATTCACTTCACTGTAGATGGGTAGTAAAATGCAACTGAAATAATACAATAAATAAAATAAAATAACGCAATATAAAACCGCACTCCAGTTACCACTTATTTAAAATACAGCCTAAGTTACATCTAAAAGTAACTGTTACTGAAGTTGACATAAAAATGAAGAAATATCCTTTTGCTATTCTCTGAAAAATTTAACAAAACACTGAAGAAGTTAGAACTTAACAGGTAACCAATTGTTAGTAGTAGAAGCTATACAAATAAATAAAATTGGAGAGTTCTTACTGTTCACCATGATATCTAAGTATTATTATAAATTAACAAATTATATATATAGATGTCGCTTCCGCTGATAGAACATTAACCTACGGATAACCGCATAATCTCACCGATCTAAATCTCACACCAGTTCAGTGAGCATAAGCGACACGTTTCAACACGCACTGAGCGATTACTCGCCGTGTTTCGGTATCTCGGATAGGAAATGGACATATAAACAAACTCTTATATTTAAATAGCTATAGGCCTCCACGTCATGATGTATTGTGGTTGCATTGATGAAAAATGACGAACAAAACTAAATTGATTAAACAAACTTTGAAGTCGTTTAAGACACAGATGTTCAAAATACGACACGATACGTAAAAATAATAATAATAAATCGTTTAATTGTTCGCGTTCACATTTTGCGTCCTCGTATCGCGTTCCTGCACCAGGTACCTAATTATGTAACTTAATGCTAGGTCACTGTAAGTGGCGGCCTTATCGTTCAAGGCTATGTCTAATAGGCCACCATGGGTTGGAAATAAAAACCAAGTTAGGGCAGATTTTATATAGATAGGAGGAATACACAATCGTTGCAAAGTTAAGCTCAATCAGTGCGTAGACGTAAACGTACATAAACCATCTATATTTCTAAAATAAAATGTTGTAAACTTACATCAGTAAATAGAAGCTTTTTTAAGTTTCGACTTTCAGTTTAATGACTTTATTCACTGCTAGCTGAGCCTCGTGGTGCTACCCGCGGTACAACAATAGCTGCGGGGCAAATGTAGTCTAAAAAGATTAACCTAAGCTACTCATTGTTATCATCAGCTATCTGCCAGTGAAAGTCCCCTCAAAATCGGTCCAGCCGTTTCAAAGATTAACCGAAACAGACTGAGGACAAATGTTGTTACATTTTATACGTTATTTTGTTGTATGTTCCGTGTATACATACATTATGCGTTTCATAAAAAGCGGTTATTTTAATATTACAAACAGACGCTGCAATTTTATTTATTTGTATAAATTTTAAAAGAAGTGCAGTTTTAATGTCCGCAAGTGTAAGTAGGTCCCCGCAATACAAAGGGGCGTACTTGAGATCACCTGTTTTGTGTACCGTTAGTACACGTATTTCGTACACATAACAGAATCTCTGACGTATCACTTATGAGGAATCAGGTAAAAATATAGTCAGTATTTTTTTGTAGGAAGCCAGTGTACAGTTAAATGTGTTATGTGATCTGGTTGGTCTATTTTTGTAGAAATGTATGTTTTGTTTTTTTATATCTATCTGTTATCGTACTATACAAGCTTTTATTTAGTTTCACCTGTCCCGGTGTTTGTCTGTAATCAAATCTTGTTAGTTAAATTTGATCCACTCTACGATTTCTGATTGAGCTGAAATTTTAAATGTCCCTTTTGTTCTAATGACAATGCAATTATAAGTAATCGGTACTATTATGAATCCAAAATGGCCGCCGTAACAAATTGGCGGCTTATATATTTTTGAACAACCCACCCAATATGGGTATCAAATGAAAGGGCTTAGTTATTTTTTAATTACAAGTAACAAAAGTTTATTTAAAAAAAAACTTTTTAAATAAATCATGTGTTCAATGTTATCGTTACATGACCACAAGTAATTATGTTGCCACATTATCTATACAACTATAAAAATAAATAAAATTGAAGTATCTTTTTGTAATTTCAAATTAAGTGTTTCTCACTAAATGCAAGTGAAAGTATGTAGGATACTTACATAAAAAAACAATTTTATTTCATTTTGTTTGATTGTCTATCTGTTAGTTTAGACTAATCTCTGGAAAGGCTGGACCGATTTTGACGGGACTTTCACTGGTAGGTAGCGGCAATCGCTTACCAGCAGGCGATACGTCTGCTCGTTTGCACAGTCATCATTCTGAGCAGCAGCTGGTAGCAATTAGACATTACTAGATATTATAGAATACGTATTAGATTTTCGATGTGCTTTGGACTGTATAATCCACCGAATTACCTTAAGTTGTGGTTGGTGGATTATTGTAGACCTACTGTTTTAATCTTAGAAATGTATTAAATTTATTTTCATATGTTATTCCAGAACAACAACTGTAAATAATACATTATGATACACATAGAAAAAAATCATACAAGCTAAACAAAACAAAATATTAAAAACTCCCTACATAAACACTTAATCGAGTTATCACACGCCAAAATGCGTTACATCATTTTAGAAAAAAGCTGATGCTCTTACACTGCTGGACCAATATTAACCAAACAGCTAAGAACCACCGCAAGGAAAATAGCTTTCAAAAAAAAAAAACACCACATCGAAATGGGTCCATCCGTTTGAGATATACGATGCCATAAACAGATCCACATACACAGACATGGACGTGAAATTTATAACACCCCTCTTTTTTCGTCATAAATAGAAAATATCTTCAGTGAGTATAGCTTTTTTAAACAGCGCTTGATTAATATTTACTTTTTGCGTTTTTGAAACACAATCTGAACTGTTCCGTTCCCATTATTATCGAAACAAAAATATTGTATAATTAGTTTCGATATTTAGTTACTATAAATAATAATTATCTTGATGTCGACCATTGCTAACAGGTGATAATACAATCTCATCAAAGCAAGATCTGACCCGTCTTCTTTTTTACTCCTTAAATCCAAGCTATGATTCTTAAACTTCGAGGGTTCACAACATAATATGGCACTTAAATCAATTCCTATTTGCAAACTGAAACACATCCGTGTTTATGTTGGGTATATCCTCAGAGAGCTTTCGTCACTAAAGCCACTAAACGGCATTAACTGAGTTTGGTCCAGTCCAGTGGGCATTTGCGCAGCTAGTTGTTAGCTGCTGCAGACAACATCACCAATACATAGGCTATTGCTAACTTGTAGTTACTGATTAAGATTTGAGGCTCTTTTACAAAGCAAGGAGCTTAATTGAATGTATTGTTTTATATTGCTTTATGTGAATGGATTAAAGGATTAAGTCGTAAGACCTGTAAAAGAAGGTTTGTGGCTTTATTATTCTCAAGATTAGTAGAGTCCAATACATTCTAGAATCAAACTCACTTGTACTTCTTCAACTATTTTTTATTAAGTTTACTCCTGACCAGTTACGCCTTATTATATGTTAGTAAAGTGGAATGAGTACAAGTGAGCTTGATTCTAGAATGTATTGCAACAAGTTCGAGCTAGTCGAGAGTATAAATTACATTATTTGGATCCCCAGTTTCACCGTTTTAACATGAATATCTGTTTTACCATGGAGTTATTGACATCGGACCTCCAAAATGAGACCTCAAAATTCGCAGTTTTAACTAATTGTCAGTATATTTTAGGACTAGTGACTTAACAATTAGAATTGCGATAGATATTCCTGACAACCGGAATCAGCAACTTAACATGCTCTTCGAGTGACTTCAACACTCTAGATTATAATTAAGTATTTGTTGTAAGTAAAACTCAACACCCTATCTGGGAATTGAACCTGAATCCTCTCGACTCTCAATCATACACGCTAACCGCTTCACTAACGAGGCAGACCAATGGGAAGCCTATATTATTAAAGATAGATAGAAAATTATTTCCGAACCAAACACGTTTCAGTATTAAGGTCGTTCTCCTAATAGGCTCAGACTTGGCGTGATTAGGCAATGAATTAGGCTCTAACGAACACTCCCAAGTGTAAATTAATTACTCGTAAGAACTGAAAGTGAATTCTAGTTTTTTTTTTTTTTCTTTATATTAGGAGTTCGTTTATGGATTATTAGGTTGTGTTCAAACTCTTGAAACTTTATATTGTTTCAAACTGATAGCAACACCTTGTTGGTTAATTGGATTAATAGCGTCCACCACTATAAATCCTGCACACCAAGATCAACAGCAGTGACCCACCAACACACCGAGATATGACTCTCGGGGAGTCCCAGGAAAAAAAAATAATTTGGAATTCTTAACCAATGAGGATATTATTTCAGATTAAAGTGGCCATTGCGACAAAACGCCAATTAGATATATAAGGAGCAAATATATACAAACAAAGATCGCAATCCCAGTTTACTCTGTAGCACCCATTCAGTTATCCAAGGCAGTCATCCTTTCCATTAAACCCAAATATATGCAAAACCCTCTTTTAGATATCTTCGAGAAGAAATGGGCCAATTGCCTTTTTATCCGGTAACTACAAGAGCTCAGCACGATTTGTTCTCGTATCTGAATACAATGTATGTTAGCACATGCAAATCCTACCAGCTTTCTTCTACAAATGTTTTAACTTTACATTTTAACAGCGAACTTGTCTTTGCTGTGAAATTTTCAGCGTGTTTTGGGTGAGTTACCACCAATAGCGGGTGTAAAACAGCGATTTTGGAAAGAAAAATAAAAAGCAATAATATAAAACGACAAGCGCCATTACATTTTCTTTGTATTATTATAAAGTTGTGGTATTATTATAAATCATTATTATAAATCAGGATGTCCACAAACCGTTTTACATTTAAAGAGAAGGTGCATGAGCTCCTTAACGAAATGGCAGAAACTGCTAACCGATAATTGGTATATATTCAAGTTTTATTAGTGTACTAATATAGTTGTGTATATTTATATTTATATATGTATATATTTGTGTTTGTATTTAAGACATATATCCTATATGTGTTTATATATGTTTAAGTAATTCTTTCATTCTTTGGTGTACTGTTTGCTATTAGTTTCATACGAAAACCTCTGTGCACCACTTACCTTACAAGATTTCTACACCACCCTAAGATTGACTGGAAGAGAATGCCTTGGGCATTAAGTCCGCCATTGTACAAAAGTGCATAAATTTTAAATAAATAAATAAATATGTACGGTGAATCAATTGAATATAAATTGGCATATTTGTTACAGTACGACTTTAGTTTGGTCACTAAATTCAACTTGTTGACAAGCTAAAATAAACATTTTTAGAAACCCCCTACAAAAGCATTTGATCGAGTAATCATACTCCAAAAGTGCGTTACATCATTTTGGAAAAAAGCTGATGCTCTTACACTGCTAGACTGATATTTACCAAAATAGCTAACTACTACAAGGAAACTGACTTTCTTTCAAATGAAAAAAAATCCCTGACACACACCGACATCGATGACAAACAATATATGACACCCCTTTTTTTCCGTCAGGGGTTAAAAAAAGGTTCAAACGTTATTAAATTAGAACGAATAGAAGAACGTTTTATTTTTAAATTCTTAACCATATACGCTAATACTAAAATTCTTAAAATATACAGTACTAATTTACCGTGAAACTTTAAGCCACTTAATAGGAACACTAATAAAAAAAAATTATTCACTGACGAATTATAAATGCTCAGAAAATGAGACTCGCTCATTTCGGTTAACTCACTGCAAGGAACCTTTTCACATAATAATGAGTTCAACGTCATAATCTAACTGGAAATGTAGCCGCAAAACGCATTATACCTTAATCAGGCATTTCTGGGAGCGACAGACATTTTGCATTTTAATTTCAACTTATTTGGTAAGTGAAATTTAATACCATACTTCAGGTTTTATGATAAATTAGACTTTTTGGGTACAATACATTTTATTTTTCGAAAATTATAACAAAGAGTTTTACCATTACTGTTACATATCTATACTATTCTAACATTAAAAATTTCGCGTTTCATGACATAATATTTTTTTTTAACTCGATAACTTATTTAAAGGTATATACCATACCTCTGATTTCCGATCTGAATCCTTATTAATTAATTATCCCATACGGTAAAATACAGTTCCAGGATTTTTCGCAATGTTTTTAATGAGAAACCTAAGTACTATATTAAAAATGAGCTGACCTTTCCTGTTTTGTTCAAATGAGTTTGGATAATTTTTGGCCTCAATATTATATTACTTTTTCCTCTGGCACACGTTGTTTATAAAACTAGGGCTTCATTTTATATAAAGGCGAAAGAAACCGAGGGTCACGGATAAATTTTATATGAAGAGGTGAAGTAATGATTGTTGACCAAATGGGGCACTGTGTCGTTAAAGTTACGAGTAAATGTGAGATGTTGTGATGTAACTGTAAATATAGATCTTATTTTGAAGGTTGAGGAGATTTCGGAGAAATGACATGATTTTGGATAAATAACAGATTTAAATTATGAATGATATGGTCGCAGAAATTATATACCATAGAGATCTCCGAACGATCTCTGTCCTCCATAAGCGCAAGCCTGATAGTGACAGATGAGGCCATCTATCATCTAGCAGAAGCAGGCTCGGGTAGAGATGCGGACGCTATGTAGCGTGCGCCCCTAGGAGAATAGTAACGGGAACATCGGGGTTCCCAAACCGTAGGAGGCCATCCACGAACCGTAGGTGGCCCGAGGTATGTCGGGCTTCTAGAGTTTTCCTTGCTAGGGTGCACCTAGTTCCTCGGCGTCTAGTACTCGAGAGGGCGTGTGGTTTTAGTCGGTTCAAGTCCGACATGCCACCAGGAGGGGAATTCCGCACGAGAAATAAAAAGGGTACAGTTAAGTAAGTATGCAATAAAACTTCTTTTATTTTTCTCTCAAAAAGAATAGTGTTTACTATCGAAAGTCAGGTTGTAAACTATTACATGACTGAGTGGGTGAATCTGTGTGAGAAACTGATATCTCCACTAAGACAATCTGTATGATACATTACCAGCCTTTCCTATCTCTGTCTAAACCAGAGTTCGAGTTAATGTAACCACGTTTATTGGTATCGAGAAGAGAAATATTTGCGAACCAGGCTTAACAATTATACGTTATTAAAATTGAATGTAATTACATTTTATGTTTAGAACTTTAAAGGAAAAAATACTCACCTTTTAATATTATTAGTAATATATTTTAGTAATGCTGATTGGCAATATAGAATATTTGTTTTGAACAATGTCAAGAATCTCAGTTCATACATTGTTTGTTTGTTTATTTGTTTTACCGGGCCACTTAGCCTCTTAATTGGGCGATTGTACGTGATCAGTTCATACATATGATAAAGAATATACCTATTTGGTTCTCAAGATGACTACAAAGAGATACATTTTCATACTATCGGGATTATACTTCTCTTCGAAGAAAGTGGAAAACCGTTGTCTTTATTTCCTTAATACTTTAAATTATGTTGCACAACCCTAAAACATTCTGTAAATGAAATGAATAAATAACAAATATTTCATATCAATCACCCAAACCCGAATAAACCAAAACTTCGAATAACACCAATGTTGGTTTCCATTATACCTAACGACGTCATCTGACCATTATAATTTGAGCTCAGGGTCTACGTCAGTTCCCATTGTGGTCTGTGACGTCACGACGGCTAGACGAGTTTGATAACTTCCGGCAAGTTAGCTAAATGTGTTACTAGGAGTTAGTAAAGTTTGTTGGTTTCGTGTAAGGAAAGTTGTTCTGTTATAATAGGTTGGTCCTATTCTCACCTTCGTTAAGTTAGCTTGCTTTCGACCTTTATAGTGGAAACATATTATAAAATTTTCTATCATGATAAAAATATTTAAAATCAATGTTTTTACTTAGATGGCGATGTAGTTCAAATGGTTCCCTTGCCCACTGCAGGGGCAACAAAGTTGGCTATCTTTCTGTTCTCTTTTTTATTGTACTGTCTTTGTAAATTACCTTAATTGTGAATGACTTAACAAAGTACACAGAAACCTTGCTAATTCTTGTAAGGCAGGTGAGCGAATATAGAATCGCAATATCAATCAAGTGAGTCAATAAAAATACATATTTTTTCAAAGTCAATTCCCGTATACATCCTGTGTCGGGAAGGACTTTACAAACTGCTTTAAAAGGACAATCAGAACAACTGTGGGTGTGTGGGGTTTGAATCTACAACATCGTGGCGTAGTAGAAAACAGCGTAGCGACCGCTTAAAGCACTAGATCAACCGTGAAATCAAACACACGGCATTATGATTCTATCTGTTTGAAGCCAAGCCAAGGTATATACTGCCACTTTAATCAACCAATCATTAAAACTCCATTCATTATGGCTGAAATTACACCTTCACCTTCTTAGTTTTAATACGCTTCAATAAGGAAAACGCTGGCCTTGCAGAAACTCCCATGATAGAGTGTGATGGGAATAATTTCTCACTTTCCAAGTGGAATGGGGTAAATTCCATGTTTTTTTTTTTTCTGATGATGTCTGTACTTTGTATCCATTTGTTCTTTGTATATATTTCTTTTAAAAATAAAAAGACAATATGTGTACTATGTATTATGTTGGTTAACGAGAATTTCGTATTTTCTTGGAGTGAAATTAAATTACATCATTTTAGTTTATACAACTTGTTTTGTGTGCGGTGACTGGGCGCAGAAAGCAGCAAACCAGGTTCTGCGGTATCTTTGTTAGAGGCCTATGTCCAGCAGAGGACTGTAACAGGCTGATGATAATAAGGTATTAACGAATGGTGAGGAAGTTTGTTAATCTTTCACGCGAAAACAGCTGAACGGATCTGGATGAAATTTAACATGAAGATAGATTGTAGTCTTTTGTAGCTATTATATATCTTATATATATATATAGACTATTATTATCTCGTAAAATTTAGTGTTTCTGTGAGATAAGCCAGGCACAGCGCAAAAATCGCGGGTAAAAAATAATAATGAAAAATAAACCCTTCGTGGAAATAACGATCACCTTAGGCGTACACTTAATAGCTAATCGTAGTCTTAGACCCAAAACATTAATTACATCGTATGAATAACATACCGTTTAAAATATCATCTAAACGTTCCACCAAATGGTATTACCATGGAAATAAGATGTTAAATCTACATTCCCAAAGCAAATGGTACCCGCCTCCCTCGGAAAAAATATACTTATAACTGGGGTGTCCATTGATCTCAAAAAGTTTGGGATCAGACAACTTAATCTTGTTTTTTTTTCCTTTTTAGGGTGATAATTATTTCTGAATGATTCAGTACTATTCCGTTTTTCTTTTCTTACTGAATATAAACCAAGCTTATAAAGTGCCATTTGAATTATTACTTTTATATGTTTGAAGACATATTTAATTTCGGCCCAGACATCGTAGAAGTAGACCTACATCAAAAGAATTAATATTGAGTAATTATTAAGTGCTACAATGAATTCTGTTAAATTTTTCTCGAAACGTTTGCCACTAAACATCAACTAGCAATATACACTCTGGTATTTCTATTTATTTTATCTCAGCAAAACTACTTAAAAATACCTGAGTAATATACCCAGCTTTCCAAGATCTATTGCACCAATAAAAAATACAGTATTTTATTACCTCACGTGTGGAATACAAAAGCGTTCCGTAAAACTTGGAATATCTCCTTAAATTCTGTATGTGTGGTGTTATTACTCATAACCCACCCCTCACATTTAATAAGTCCGGGACTAACCAAGATTTATTTTGTCTAATATTGCGAATGTGGAATATCTTACACAATATTGACACGCGTGTGGATAAAAACCGAGGTTTAACATCATTTACATACTTTGAAATACTGATATTATAGACATTATTTGACTGCCGACTACCTACTTATTTTAATAAACTAAGACATGTTTGTAATGGCAAAAAACGGAAAATTGCTTTAGATTGTTTTGAATCTGATGTAATTGTTGAGGCATTGGACTAAAATAATTTCCGGTTCGAATGCCACCTAGTACATCAAATATATTGTCCCATTCTTCTCACAAGGATTGAACTGGTATTTGTATGGTACTAAAGTGGCATATGCACTATATATACATCTATACAAATAAATAATACTAAATTGCCTATTTGTTACTTCGTATTAACAGTTTTTACTTAATGCATATGAAATAATATACGGAACTTACATCAAAGAATCTTTATTTTTTTATTTTTGTTTGTCTGTCCGTCTGTGTGTCTGTTTGTTCCAGCTATTCGCTGAAATGGCTGGGCGAATATAGTAGACTTTCCTTGGCAGATAGCCGATGATATAGGGAGTAACGTAGTACACTATTAATTTAGATTGGCTTAGCCCTGCGTTATTAATTGCGTTGCTCAGGCTAACTAGTTTATATGCTTAACGTTCTTTAAAAACCAAACGATTATTAAATGTTCAAAGTAAGACTCGATTAAGCCCAGCTCTATTCAGGCTGATTCCTTAGTAAAATAGTCGACAACTCATTTCTAGTCGATGCAAATGACACAATCTGAAAAGAACAAAAGCAAACGTAGCCTAGAAATAACTATTCGTTTAAATCAAGGAATAGAATCTTTTCATTAATCGCGAATGCTAATTAAAACAACGCCGTGGAACCTAGGTCCAATCGATTGTACTTACATTTGTTGGCCGGGAGTCGACCCTGATATACAATCTTGGGCTAAGGTTAATTAAAAACCACGAGTCATGGGCGCAGACCTGGTAATCAGGCTCTCACATCAGTCGAAACATCACTGTTTCAAGGAAGTTTAAACCTTATTCTATGTTGAAGAAAGTGTTGAATCTTTTACCGTTTTCTTGAAGGTATATGCTTTAAGATTACATACAAAGTATTAGTTTATTGTAATCTCTGTAGCATGCCTTAACATATCCCATTTTGAAAAGTGACCCTAATGACGCAGTGAGGTTAACTCTTCTTGAAGGTTAAATTCACTTATTAGTATTGAGTTTGTTTCATGAGACGTGGTTTGATCTTCTGTATTTTACAGTAGAATTTTCCATTAATAATGGATGTCTTTATAGATAACACATTACTATAGAAAATGTATTTTGCACTTTGGAAGTGGATCCTATAACGGTTATTGAAGAAGTTGATTTATTCCTATTTAAAAAGATGCTATATTCTTATAGGTAACTATCGAAATTTAAAAACATTTACAAATGATTCTCAAAATTAATTCTTAAACTGTTATCGATAAATGTTGTTTCATATGTAGATATTAAATTGATTGTAATCTATATTATGTAAAAAACTTAAATATTCTTGTTGGAAACCAATTTTAACATACAATTCGTATTCAAACTAGTTTTTTATCCTCAAACGGCACACAAATGTTGACAGGTGTTTGTTGAAAAAAGAAAGATTTATTTGTGTTTAATGTGACTCTAAAACGTTTTATGTATTATTTACATAACGTTTACCAGTTTTATCCTAAACTAGTAAGTATACGGATTCGAACTATTATAAAGAAGAGCCTCTTTCATTTAATTGTTTAACATGTTTTTGCCTTTCACATTTCTTTCATTTAGGACGGTTATACGAATATTTATAGTATTTATCCGTTTGTATTTTTTTGCAGGAAACCTCACTAGAAATCTATCCTGTCTTGTGTCGCGGGAGACTTAAGACCTATTTATGAAACGTACATAATACGTAACGTACACATCCAGATACAGGACAACAATATGTGGATCTTATAAAGTGCTTAACCGTTTTCTGTTATAAGCTACCGCGGGATGCCATGCTTCGGTACGAATGGGCCAGCTCGACCGAAGTGATACCACGGCCCAACAAAAAACCTATGTGAAACAGCTTCCCCTCTCCACCCCGCTATCCTCCAAAGGCTGGCAACGCACTTGTGACGCCTCTTGTACGTCTATGGGTAGCGGTAACCGCTTACCATCAGGCGATACGTCTGCTCGTTTGCCCAACTATTCCTAAAAAAGCCCCACATTCTAAAGATTAATAATCTGATACCTTTAAACAAGCCATTCTTGTATATATATATTACCGGCAATCTGTATAAGACGGTATTTTATTCAATACCTAGGCAATGTGTACAACACCTAAAACATATTAGGTAATATGTGAAATATTATTTATTTTGCAATTAGCCTAGGTATTTTTATACTATATTGTTTTTTTAATATTAATCTCTGAAACGGCTGTAACGATTTTCATGCAATTTGGTATGCCGGTGGTTTCGGGAGCAATAAATCGATCTAGCTAGGATTCAATACAAATTTACCCAAAAAAAATTATATTTCAGTAGTCTAGCAACCATAGTACAATCTCTGCTTTGGGACTAGACGACGTTGTATGTCAGATGGCACACCGAATATAGAAATGAACATTAAAAAAAAATTACAAACTACATGATGTGTATCATATTTTTGCAAATAAAGTGTTATATCAATGCCAAATCTGTTGACTTTGTAAAATATAAAACGTGGTTAATACGTATTATGTCAAATCAGTACTGTATCTGAAAGCCTTGGGGCCTGGCAATTATTAATTTTCAGTAATCTATAATCTCGATGCTCCCATTACCTTTAACGAATGAGAGGCGCTTATTCTCGCCTCGGGCATTTCGCATTGTACGACTCTTGGTGCTGTAAGTGTGTAAATAATAGCGGTATACCCAAAATATGAATTTTCCTTCTGAAATTATTATTCAAGACCTAAACAACTGTCTAACAATAGTTCGTAAATTTTTGGTCATTTTTGTATATACATCCCACATGCGGTCGACTGAACTTAAACTATATAGAGCCTTGTGCTTTCGAAACCAGAATGCTTATAAACATAAATAAATATTAAAGATATAATCACCCAGACACAGAAAAATTTATCGTAATTATAACACATTGTTTGTTGGAAATCGAACCCACGTACCTTTGACTGTCACTAACTGCTAGATTGACAGGCCTGTCAATGTTAAATGGCGCTGAGGTTCGACAGTTCAACTCAAAACGTCGTATATGCCATTAACTGTAGTGTCACCTCTTAGTTAGATTACATTGTCTATGGTATTATAGATACATAATTAAGTCCGACTCTAAATTATAATAAAACTCAAACATCACAGTAATATTGTAAATTTATGGAAAAATATCCTCGGAAGCTTTCCCTGTTTCTAGCTGCCGTTTCTCGTTTATTTAAACGGGAAATGGCAATTTTGCTTACTCTTAGTAAAATTTGTTGTTGTGGGAATAGGTTTTAGCATTATTTATTGCTTGCCCAATTTACGGGGCAATAACTTTGTTGCTTTTGAAATTAATCGAAGTTTTTATCAGTTAAATGAAGGATTTTTGAGGTAGCCAGTGTATATTAAGTCTGGTGTTAGAATTTTGTATAAAATAATTGCTTATTATAATTTAATAGCCAATAGCAAGAACTTCGATCGCGTTAAATTAAATTTAGTTAATTAACTTGCCTTTTTCTGTATAGACTTAGTTGAACAATTTAATAATGATTGAATGACTGGTTTAGGCGTGAAACCATAGAAAAAAAGAAAATCACATTAACGGTATCAGTTTTTTTTTTAATTATAAGACTTAAATGAATCTTACTGACAGAAAATAGTTGAAATATTGTTTTTTTACTATGTTTCGATCTATATTTCGAATACGTATCCGAATACTTGCCCCGTATTGAGGAGTAATATCTTTTGAGAAACAAGCTTCCCGTCCTACTTTTACCCTAATGTTATAGGATAACCCACAGCTTGAGTGCCGATCCTGATCGTAGAGGACATCGGTGGCGACACCAATCGCCGACGGGACCACAAGCAGACAGGGATTAGGAACCTTTGGTAGCAGATTAATTGCTGTGGTTGGCGGCAAGAGCTTGCAATATATAATGAATGGCCCGATATTCAGGGGGAAGACCAGGAATCCCTGGCTAGGCTCGGTGTCGATTCTGAGGGAGGTTTGAAGTATTATGGTCCGGGTTCACCAACGGTTGGTATTTAGTTTTAACACCGTATACTCTCAGCTCCTGCAGCTGCGAGGAGCCGGAAATCCGTAGGGATGTTCAGGCCTGAAGAGGCCTTTTTATTAACAAGTGAAGGTACACTGTACTGTTGCAAGTTGTAATAAATTACATTTAGTTCCCATACGCATTAAAGGCACGCAATAATTCTATGTTATGATATATTTATAAATTGTAAGTAAGTAGCAATAAATTCTCTATTTACGAATAATTGTCGGTATATTAGTGAAAAAACTAGTTAGTACTTTATTTCTCAACACAATAACATAATAAATATTTAGTAAGCCATTGTACACAGTTCAGTTTGGATTACATGGATGGCCGGTATTTTTTCTTTGTAAATTTTCTATTTTTTTCTTTTTTATTGAATGGAGTGCAAACAAGCAGACTTATTGCGAACTTAAGCGATTATCGCAACACTAAAGGCGTTACAATTGCGTTGCCGGCCTTTGGAAGATGCGGAAGGGGTATGTACCTCCGGTATCCTCACTCACTCGGTGAAATATAGCACAAGCGATGTTTCATACCGGTTTTCTGTGAGGCCGTGGTATCACTCCGGTCGAGCCGGCTCATTCGTACCGAAGCATGGCTCTCAAACCTAGAAAATTTATGCCGCAGAATCTGCACTTCAAACTTGCAATATTGGCAGAAAATGCTTTTTATATTTGATGCGCCTATTACAAATTTTTCGGGAAATTTCATCCCTAAGGGGGATAAATAGAGGGATGGACAGAATGAAACCAAGTTTATAATATACAAAACTAGATACAAGACACAAATAATATTCATCAGCTTATAAAAAAGTAATTATTTTAATTTAAAAAAGTTTTTTTTAAATACAAGCTTTTTTTTACTTGTTAATAAAAACAATAACTTTAAGCCCTTTCAATTGATACCCATATTGAGTGGGTTCTTCAGATATATGCACGCCGCCAATTTATTACGCGGCCATTATGGATTAATAATAATACCGGTTAAAAAAGTTGCATAGTCATCAGAACTAAAGTTATATTGAAGCTCAATCGAAAATCGAGAAGACGGGAAGGAAGGACCAAATTTAACTTGCAAGATTTGATTACATACAAATATCGGGACAGGTGAAATTAAATAAAAGCTTGTAATAATATAAGTTATATCATCGAAAATATATTGTGTATACATACATTTGTCAAAACTGTGTAAGTTATGGCATCAAAATAATAACATCACCTGCTAACAAACCGGTAACATTAAAAATAAATAAATGGACATCATTATAACTTTAATATCGATTATTATTAAATTAAATCACCACATTTATAACCCAGTTATTCGACTTGGTAATAACCTGTCGCCATGTTTTAGGGCAATAATACGTAACTGACCTTATGGGTTAAGTATAGAGAAATATGTAAGCAATCTCTATAAGACCGTGGGTTAATTTGTAAGGACGAATATGTGGAAAGTATATGATGATTATTAATACCTCTCCTTAGTAACGAGATTTGAGATGGGTATAGATAAACTAAATGATGATATGATATAATTTGTAGTATATAATATTTACCGAATGGATGCCATATTCTAGTTGGCTACCCTGCTTGGTTGCATTGTCTTTTAGTAAGTATGGTGACCGCTACTCTTGGTTACAATTCTTTCTTTCTTTTCTTTTAAAAAGACAACTCCCGCACTAGGAATATACATTCCTGTGTCGCGGGGATCTTTACAAACATACATGAAACGGACACAAAGTACACCCAGACGTAGAAAAACAATTTATGGATCACACAAAGTGTTGTCTCATGTGGGATTTGAACCCTCAACACTTGGCGCAGTAGGATGTGGTGTGGCGACCACTGAAACTACTAGGCCAACCGTGTAGTCTACTTTTCATGAAGCAGAGTAGAGGCAATTTGGCATGCTCGTATAAAAAGTGTGTGTGTGTACTTATGTACACGCGTTAGAAGTTATTCTGCTTTGGCGTAACAAAACAAAAAATTAAAAAACTAAAATGTTGACTATAGCTAACTTCAGGATGTCGGTATTTCGTGACGGTGTGCGCTCGCATCGCAGAAATTTACTCTTATCATTTTTCCCTAACACGCCAAAAGAAGTATAACTTCAAAAATCCAAATTATACATTACCTACTGCAACGAACAATAGTATCTGGAATAGTCGAGATCCGTCCTGTGGAAGTTAGGATATGGTGTGGGTGCAACGGATGTGGTATAAAGTGCTTGCACATTTCCTTTACCTGCTCTAGACGTAGAGAGTTCACTTTGCGACCTAGAATATAATTTACTATTGTAGATTTTGGTTAAGAATAGAGTCAGAATGCATAAAATGAACCCGACATATATATAGACGAAGTTTTTGTCATATTTACTTTCTTGTGTTCAATGCAGATATACTATTTGACAATAAATTTAAATATTGTTATATTTGTCCATTTTTTTTTCTGTCAAAGACAATTTCCGCTCTAGAAATGTTATTGTTGCGAGGGAGTTAACAAACATACATAAAATTGACACAAAGAACACCCAAATAATTTGTGTAGATTCGAACACATAACACTCATCTTAGTAGTAAGGCGCGAGGTGTTCTATTAAATCACTACGCTGTATGTGCAGTCAAAAATTATATAAATTAATTCGTATGAAACATTTCCAATCAGCGTTACTTATCCAGCCCGGATCCTCCAAGATCATTAAACGCCACGTGAGGCCGTTGCTAATTTATTTTTCCCTTTAATCAACAGGGCTTCCCCAGAGAGGGTCAAGGTCAACCCCTTCGAGAATTCCAAACGAACTACAACTACCCTCATCAAATATGAAGAGCGTAGGAAATTTCTACAAAACTAAGTTGATAGATAGTTAATTGAAACCTTTGGTCGGTATTAAGAGGAGAGGGACTATTAATAAATAAGTTGAAAAGTAATTAAACGCTTTCTAGGAAAGATATCTTATACCTTTTAGAACTATGTAGCATGAGAGAACTGCCGATTTTAGCACAAAGGGGCCTGTGCAATCGGGATGATACTTCTCTCTCACAGAAGACCTACCTGTTTTTTTAACAGGTTTCGTGTTTTCGTGTTTCATTGGTGAGTGCGAGGCTAAGGCCTAATAATGCAGAAACATGTCAATAGATCGCCATAATATGGGTCACCATGCTGTAATTTGGCATTGTCTGCATTCGCAATGTTGTGTATGGTATGGGTATACCTTATATGTATTTGTAATACGTATTTATTGGTAATGGTACCTCTGATTAATTGTACTTATGCTTTCCATCAGGCAGAACGAGTAGGTTCATAAATGCGTAATACATACGATATGAAAAATGAGCATTATTTGTCATTGTAGCATTAGATAAAAAACTATAATACAGCCAAGAATTCATTATTTTTGCTATTCATTTAACCTCAAAGCCTTGGTGTTGCTCTACAAACCTGTCGCAGTCCACAGTTTAACGAAGGCCTCCTCTAAGAAGCGCCAACTATACCGGTTTTGGTTAGACATAGTTCATTCGAAAGAACTTTTTACACCGATTCCAATGTAATTTTGCATGGAGGTATTTTCATTCTTGAGAAAGGACATACTTAGCTACCTTTTACCGCGATAACCGATGTACACGCGGTCAGAGCCGTGGGCAAAGGTGTGCATTCCTGTAATTGAACAGCAGGCGGCACTACAAGCAAACATAATAATATAGTTACGCGGGTATATAACCATAGTGTTAGTAATGCTAAAATATTTCAACCGCGATCATTACTTCGGCCAGTATAATTATAATAACCATTCGGACTATCCACATCTGAGACTTTAAGTGATAGCAATAAAGATCTATAGCTACATTTCATTCTTATACGGGAATAATTTTAGTAGTAATGTACCAGAATTTTCATTATTGACCTTGTTTTTTGAAACATGGAGCTTTGTGTTGTGAATAATTTTAATAATACATAAGTAAATATATTTCGGACATCTAGCACACAACGTCATCTAGTCCCAAACTAAGCAGAACTTGTAATAGGGGTACTAGACAACTGATATAAATACATATATATACTTTTTTTGAAAATACATACATATCTATCTATATGGAAAACACCCAAACTTCGAAACAAACATTTGTAGATCATACAAACATTTGATCCGACCCGGGAATCGAACCCGAGACCTCAAAAACAGCCGTCGCATCCGGTACCGTCGCATCCGTTACCTTGTTTTTGGAACATGGAGCTTTATATTGCTTAATTGGTACTGCTTTTCAGGTTTTCGTTTCAGTCTCAGTTCTATCTTTCATTTTCTTTTAAAAAAAAGACAACTTCGATACTCGGCCAAATTCTTATGTCGCGAAGGATTGGACTGTGATGTGTGACTGGTGGCGTATGCGACTGCTGTGCTTGTGGTCTCGGGTCGGACCAAATGTTTGCAAATATTTGTATCGGAGTTTAGATGTTTTCTATTTATAATATATATGTATTTACAAAAAAAGTATATATGTATTTATATCAGTTGTCTAATACCCATAACACAAGCTCCGATGAGCTTGGGACTAGATGGCGTAGTGTGTTCGATGTCCCAAATATTTATTTATATTTAATTCTTAAGGAACTTTACAGACATTGATAAAACGTATAGAATGACAAAACAACAACTGTATTTCCACACAACAGTACACAAACAGTGAACACAAGTTTATTTCCGTATGAGTATCAAACCTACAATACTCAGCAATGTAGGGAGGCGATAACTCGCACAATACACCAAGCGCGGAGTCTTCTAGTTCGACCTAATTCGACCACTTCTTCGATTCCTCTTACCTTTTGGTTTTTGCATTCAACCACGAATCACGATTTGGAATCCAAAATAACTCAAAACATGAAGAATAGAAATAGGGGACACGCGTTGAATTATTACCATATTGAAATACTAAATGATGTGATAGAATGAATACGTTTCACTCACCAGCGCCGAAAGAAATGTTTTGTGACACACACGTTAACACCGCATAATATTGAATATTTGCATGATATGTGACTCCTGTATCCCAGCTACATATTTTTTCATAAATGTTTAGTTAAATCAAACACAACACAGACATATTCAATATTTTTTGCATGTATTGAAAAGATTAACACTTTTATGCTTTAAAGTGTGTTAAAAAGTTTTTAAGTTAAACGGTTTTCTGATTTCTCATGTTTCATATTTATTAACTTTTTGTCTTTCCTTCCCATGTCAACAGATGGTGGGAAAATTACAAGAAAATACTTAATTGTATCCATTTTATTTTTTCAGGTAAGCCACTAGAGATCATCAAAATAATTAAAAATCTTCTAAATGCAGGTAAAGTTTTATCACAGAGGTTAATTAAGCCAATATTAAAATCATCAAACTTTGAAATACAATTTAACTGTGTAGTAATATCATTTAAGAAAATGCACCCACATTGGAAGTTAAACTTTCAATCCAAGAACTTAAACTTAAATTTTTCAGGTAGAAAACTATTCAATATAATTTCTTTAATCAATATCTAGTAGCAATAAAGTTTAATAATTATTAAATAGGTATTTTAAAAACATTGAGAGATTGTTTAGATACTTTTTCATTTGGGTATCTGTTTGCGCAATTTTCAATTTTAAAACCCATTTTTTTTTGTTAAAATATTCATCCTCTACAAATTAGACAGCCCCGATTTAAAAAAAAAAATGATATTAGTCCATCTGATGAACTTTGAAGAAAAAACAATACACGTACAATAGACTGAACAGTTACATATATAGTGTTCTTAGATTCATAGAAACTTCTACGCAATCTCCTAGCCTTAATTATATCCAAGATTATTTGGGTTCGGCTACTAGTTCAACCAGCTTTACCTGGATATATCAGTTTCACTCTAATCTATTATAAGTTACACAGGGCAATTAATTAAACCAGAGATTCGAAAAGGTTAAAATTCGACCGTCATGCGAACTCTAGGGCTTTAGTTTTAGACCTTCGAGTATATGGTATTTCTAACAGAACAAATACAGAGCTTTAGTAACTGTATAATATATTCATAAACAATTCGTATTTTTTGAAAGTAATAAGTTTACAAAAAATTTTCAATTTTCAAAGTTGAACACAAAAATGAGTTTCAGTTTTAATTCTATTTTAATTGGAAAAGGTGTTCTCTTGAACAGATATAATGCCGCTTTGTATGTTGAGCACCTACTATGAAACAAACTTATGTTGTTAGAATGTAAATGTTTATGATAAAAATAATGTTTTTTTTAGCTATTTTGTAATTAGTAGGTACATTCACACATTCTACATAATTATCGGACATTTCGAAAATGGATAGTGTACTAGGCAGAAACAAAGAAAAGAAAGATTTTTTTGTTCAATTATGATAAATTACCGTGGGAGAGCCACGCTTCGGCATGCATGGGCCGGCTCGACCGGAGTGATATCACGGCCTCACAGGAAACTGGTGTGAAACTTTCTTAATAGAGTCTCTTTCGGTTAGTAAATAAATATCCATGTTCAGATTAGTACTTCCGAAGACTACTCCCTACAAACATACAAACAAAGTTAGAAGCTCTACCTCTGTATAATATTAGTATTGATTGTAAATGTGTAATGTGACTTAGAAAAATGTAACTTCGAACACATTGGATATAGTATTGGCAATAAGTTTTCTTCCTGTTATATAATTGGTCGGCAAAATAAGATCATTTATGTAATACAGCTCTGCCTACCGCTTTGGAGATTTAAAAGGTTAGTGTTAAAGATGTAAAGATTAGCCTAATGAATAGCGATTCCATTAACAGGAAGGATAGGAAATTTACAACCAACAATTGTCTATATAAATACATAGATACAAAAAATATATACATATACATATGATTTTTAATGTGTATTAGGAATTAACGCAGGTGTTACGTACCTGAAATTCGCACTAGGTTTGCTTTACAGAATTAGAATGAGTTCGAATCGAGAATAAATAGTAGTGGCATATTGTCTAGTAATATTTTACAAAGGAGTCGCGTGCAGAGTACTCATTATACGTACACCAATAAAAAAAATACTGAAAAAGTATTTCGTTTTATGTCGTAGGTAGGTTACAAAAGATATTTTTCAGGGGTTATTACCAGCAATAGCTATTGATTTTGAAGGTCAACGATCTTATTATGACTGTTCAACTTGATTGTAGTATTATGGCACTAAAAGTGGAGTTTGTTTGGTGGCGTATTTACTGGATATATATCTTATTTATTTATTTTCGTAATAAATATATTTTCAAAATGATCTAGTAAACACCTATGTAATGATATTAGTATACTTTAATACTTTAGTGTTTAACACAATTGTGTAGCTGCGTATACCGGTAAAGATTTGCTAGGGTTCTCAATAATGCATTTTCTAGCGTACATGCGAATTCCTTGCAATAGACTTACATATAACGGAACACCATGTAGTTTTAATTGGTTTGATTCCAAAATACCACACCGTGAGTCACTGGGGGCGAGAGTTACTACATGAAAAAAGAAAACCTTATTGTATTACTCCACAGAGTCAATATGAACTATTAGACATCAACACTACAAACTAAATTTTATAAATATGATTTGATAAGATGATTCATTTTTTATGTTAATGTACATGAAACACATTATCTGAAAAATAACTAAACGCCACTTAAACATCAAAACTATCGAAAGCTTTTGAGTGGATGGACTGTCAACAATGGAGAGCATTAGCCATTGATATGACAATAATTCAAATAAGTATCTAGCATGAAACACATCGTACCTTAGTATTTCTGCTTCTGCTAGTTGTTTGTCGTCGCTCAGCGTTCGCAAATTCCAGCAAGTAATTCGTGGACGTGTTTTCATGCCAAAAACTGTTGGTGTAAGATCGGTCCGGTTTTATACTGTTTCTGTTTCAAAAATCTGTTAGATTCAGGTAAGTGACTGATTAGTCCACTATACCTTAGCCCATCGATGGTGTTGCCGCCTTGAAGCCTACGGGCTTGCTCAGTTTTATTCGGGTTTCCTCCCTAGTGAGTAAATTCTGTTTTAAGGCCCAGAAAATTCGACTTTCACCTTTTATCCTCGGCTCATGTGCATCTCTTGGAGGCGGCGCACGTCTGCGTGGATGCAGCATTGTCCTTCAATGTGACTGGCCTTTTCTTCACTTCTTTTTACTGATATATAAAAAGGACCAAGAACTCGATTTCTTTGTAATCTTATTTTCCACTAAGAAATTATTATTTTAAGTGCTCATTTAAAAATAATCATACATTATAATAAATTATGTAGCTTTCTTTGCTTTCATACCAAAAGAGTAATTTTAATAGGCACTTTCCAAGTTTTATAAGAAAACTTTTTACAATGAAACACCTACACATAAATTTCACCGCCAAAGTTTCGAATCCGTTGCACAAATGTGGGTAGATAGATATTCTGGTCGGTTCCCCCGGGATCAATTCATTAGGCGATCATTTAAATATCAAAAGAATACATTTGAACCTGATTCACCTCTGCATTCATTATGTATACCGGTTTGCATTATATTTTTATTGCTTTGCCATTGGGTTGAACCTAGACATCGATTTTTTTGAAAATCTAGCACAATTGCTTTTCGAACGATGGAATATATTTGTTGGGATGTGAAACGAATTGATGTTGAATATTTTTGGAATCTATGTTTCTTTATTGAAGTGAAAACTTCTTTAACGGCATTCTGCACTTTTTAGTGATGGATAAGCAATCTTAAATTCGTATCAGGACAGGTGACCTGATCGAAAATTCGTAAGAATTTTGTGAAGAAGTTTAACTCGCGTCGGAACACGTGACTTGGTTGAAAATTCGTAAGACAGAGAGAGATTTGACCATCAATTGTCATACAGCTCGAATGAATCCGGGACCTCCCAGTGTACCCGAGCGAGAAAGATACAGTAAGCAACTTTTCATTGTTGTGTCACTTTGTTTAGTATATTTGATTAATACTTAATTATTATCATTGTTTACTCCTTTTTATCGCGCATTTTATTAAAAGAGCAAAGAGGTTCATTTCAGATGAGCTTAAATAATTGTTTGTTTATAATTTTGAGTTTTAACTTTTGGCGGCAGTCCTCATGACAACTTTGCTTTTTTTTAATTGTTTTAATTGCCGAAGGTGTTTGAAATCAGTAAGCTTCCGATTCTCTTAATACTGGCTGTAACTATCATTTTTCAACACTCCCAATGGTTTTTAAGCCGCCCGAAGGCCTCCAACTAAGCTTCACGACTGTTATCCTGTGATAACAACCGGGACCGACTGCTTAACGTGACCTCCGAATCACGGAGACGCTCATGGTAACATGCCACCAGCGGTCACCCATCCAGGTACTGACCGCGCCGTCGTTGCTTGCCCTCGCTGATTGTTTCTAATCACCGAGTGCAACAACCAATGGTGATTATCACCATCTATTAACAGGCTCACCGTACAACAGCTGGCTTTACCTCATGGTCCTTATTTGATCGAGGAATTTCTTTCCTAGGGAACCCCTAGAGGGAGACAGGGTTTTGTAGAGTGGATTTGGTGGGTATTTCAACAAAGAAATATAAAAATCCTAAGTTTTGATATTGTTGCATTTGTATTGATGATTTAAAAGCTTTAAGGACGGGCAACGCACTTCTCTCTGCTCTGTTATCGCGTTGGTAAAACTTCTAGCAGACTGAGTACTCATTTACCAACTCAGTCAAGTGTAGGTTAACAATAAAGGATACCGTTTATACAATATATTATGTAAACAAATAAAAAATAAACGTTTCCGACATCTTACACACAACGCCATCTAGTCCCAAGCCAAGCAGTTCTTGTGTTATGGGTTCTAGACAATTGATATAAATACACATATCCTTATTTTTGTAAATACATACATATTATACATAGAAAACACCCAAACCCCGAAACAAATATATGCAGATCATAGAAACTTTTAGACCTGAGACCTCAAGCACAACAGTCGCATACGCACTCACTTCTACACCGAGGCAGTTGAAAGGTAAAGAAGGACCTACTCCGAAACATATTAAAAACTCATAGCAAGCAACAACCCATAATGTCCCACTGCTGGGCTCGGGTCTCCTCTCAGGAGAGGGTTAGATAGGATAGGGATAGAGGGTTAGAGAAAAACTCATATAGATATACATATTTATATATTTTGTAAACATCGTCCGAAATGGTATTTATATTTTACATACAGTCTTAAATTTCATATTACTTGTATATCTCATTCGGTAACATTTATTGCGGTATTAGTACCTCATGTCTCTATGAATAAACCCATTGAATTATAAACCCGCCGTAATAATATTGTTTATAAGTGATAAGCATCCTAACTCTTAGAACCGTATAAAATCATCCCACGATCGTAATTATTACGTGATTTAACTTCCTAACATTCATACATAACACCCACAATATATTACATACAAATTTCAACTGTACACTCAAAAAAATAAGAATCAAAATCTTTTAACCTTCAACTGATGATGAAATTTTACATACAATCAAAATCTAATGAATTTCAATCTTATGATTTAAGAAATAGAGTTTAAAGTTGTCGTGAAATGAATTTGATTTGTACACAAATAATATTCGAGAAGGGAAAATTTTACGATGCTGTGTAAATATGGTATTAAATATAATTTAAATGAGCTTGTATGAGGGTAATCCATGAATTTTTATTGCCACATAACCAACACTATATACTTACTATAATATTATAAATTCTAAAGTATCTCTGTCTGTCTGTCATTTTTATTCAAAGGCCTAACAAAATGACTGTTTTGCTTGATGAAAAACTTGAAAAAATCCAAATTGTATGGTACGCTTTGACCCCTAAACAGCTGAACCGATTTGGATGAAGTTTACAATGAAGATTTTTTGTTTGTTAAGGAGAGATAGACTATTTAACACAATAACCGGCATACACGCGGGCGGAGCCTTGGGCAAAAGCCAGTCCAGTTGTAATATGGACACAAATCGATGTTCATTTGACAAGTAAAACCCATTACGTCATCACTGTCAAAGTCTTTAAACGACAACTGTTTGTAGCATACATGTTCCCGGTGGAATAGAAGGAACAGTTGAGATGCAATCAAAAGGAGACCAAGAAATATAAAGTTTTGTAATTAATAAAAATTTGTTTACAGTTTTAATTCAATTTTGATTACAGTCAGGATTGCCTCGGTGGCTCAGTGGTAGCGTAAGCGACTGCTGTGCTTAAGGTCTCGGGTTCGATTCCCGGGTAGTACCAAATGTTTCTATGATCTGCAAATATTTTTTCGTATTTTGGGTGTTTTTTATATATACTACGTATGTATTTACAAAAGAAAGGTATATATGTATTCATTCATTCATATCAGTTGTTTAATACTCATAGTACAAACTCTGCTTAGTTTCGTACTAGATGGCGGTCTTTGTTTGATGGCTGAAAAATTATATTATATACTATAATCTTTTAGAGTTTTTAGTTTAATACAAGCTTATAGAATTATTTTCAACTAGCTGAGCCTTTGGTGTTACCCGCGCTATGACATCAAACGCGGGCAATGCCACAAGGTAAATCTAGTGTTAAAATAGTAGCCTAAGTTACTTCTTATATAATCAACTACCTATCAGTGAAAGTCCCGCCAAGATCGCTCCAGCCGTCCCAAACAGACAGACAGCCAAAAATTGTAGAGTCGTTTTGGTATAAGTACCGTGTATTGCAAACCAACACTCCAATTTTATTTATTTGTATAGAAGTATAGATTTTCAGTAGTATTTGGTATTATATACTGAATCTATATTTGGATTAAAACTTACCAGACCACGACTTCTTAGAACTTTACTAATAATAATTCGGTCGAATCAAAAATCGTGTAAACCTGGTCATTCAGGAATTCTATTTTTGGATAAGAACTCTAAGCTCCGGTCAGTACCTTTACAATAATTCGCCTGGAACCCACGTTCACTGTAGTAGAGGTACAACGAAAACTGCGGGTAACGCCACAGTGCTTAGCTAGTTATAAATATGTATAATTTACCAGCTTTTACCATAAATTACCTAAACGAACTTAAGTACTTCATTCTTATCTAAGATAAACACATTTAAAAGTTTGTTTTTAAATAAATAGCTTATAGGGTAGAGAGGCAAGAAAATTTATCTTTCAGTATTTTTCACAGACTCTGTAATTACAAGAAGGCCCGGTGAAGGGTTCCGAGGTTGTTGTAAAAGTTTATACGTAGTTTCTGCTTTGTTGACTGTACAGAATAATGCGCTGTATACAGTTCAACATTCTAGAACGTGGGTAGTTGCTAAAATAGTAACGGTTGTGATTGAGTTTAGAATTTGTTGAAATAAATTGTAAGAAGTTAGTTAGCTTAACTATTTACGGGTCTTGAAGTCAATCTCTTAGGCTCTTTTAGGAGACTTATAGGTATTTGACTATTATATTCTAGGTACATGTGACATGATATACTAACTCCCGGCTAATGGTTACTTCATGTTAACCCGTAGTTGTGTTAAAATTTTGTGTACATTTTAATTTCGTATTGAATTTGTCGAAAGAGGTTAATGTGTCTTGGTTGAAATCCTGTAACGCATAAATGAAGACTCTGATCATTGGTTCACAAAATAAACGTCTTATTGTGCATCAATCAATTGTCAGAAAAGTCTCAATGTTTACTAATAAATATGGCAAGACAATGCCGTGTAATTGATAAAGTATAAAAGGTTGTAATTACGTAATTAAACATGCACTAAAATACCAAACCAACTCGTTATTGTTCTTGACCGTGTTTCTTTCTGTTTTTAGACTTTTGCGACTTTTGTACCTATATAGTTTTTGTTTTCTGTCTGCCCCAACTACAAGCGAAATACTCGTTCGGAACATTATGAAACAGAATGTTTCAGTTATCTTTTAAATAATTTCATCGCGAATAACTTCCAATGTACGGCAAATAGTATTACTTTTTTACTGTTCCCTAATTGTGACTTCATATGACTATGTGGGTATCATGTTCCTCCAACACATAGGGAGGATCCTCCGACTAGGCGAGGTGCTCGTACCTGTCAGGCCACTGCCCAACAGTTGATGTTAGGATGTTGTTTATATTTCAATCGATGTGAGAACTTCTATTGCGCGATTCAGAATAAGTAGTGTAGTAACAACACTCCGTAGTTCGGTGTATCTTCGGAAGATGGCGCTGTAATATGCTGCTGTATGTAGAAGTCACCACACTCTTGTAGGGATGTATCTTTATTCTGTGTTTGTGAGAACCATATTGTATAACCTAACTTCATAAATAAGGTAAACTAGTTATAATGTAGGGTAAATTATAGGATCACTTATATCGAAGTACGTGTGTAATTTTCTCTATGTATCATACATCAATCCTTCTTTTAAAATCTGTGCCAGTTTCTTACAAAAAATTGTATTCCGAGCGTCCTGAATCGGCACTTTCTGACGCTCCTTAAAAGTCCTTTTTGATCAGTCCCTCAGATGTCCATTAAGGAATGACTGCGCGAAACGCTAGCAAATCAAGTGGAAACGGTGCTGAAGGTACCCTCGGGCAATGACGATCTTCCGGCATTGGAACGTTCAAAGTAGGTGACATGCCATGTATAAAGTAGGTAAAGGTTCGATTTTTTAATGTCACTTAATACATATCAACTTTAGTTCACATCTCTATCGAAACAAGTTATGAATTATTAAAAAAATTAAAACCGACTGCCTCAATATCGTATATAAAACATATAAGTTATACATATATTCGTAATTACCGTCTAAAATTCTTTATTTTGATACCACACTTGTTGTATTTTGAAAACATATTTTTTGACATTATTTTTGTCACCCTCACGACTAAGACGAATATATTGACACCACTTACATAAAATAAGACAAGCCGTTTAGGCTCCAGGGCGTGCCAAAGAAATATACATACATAAATTCATACATACACTCGAAAACCATAACCCTCCTTTTTCGCAGTCGGGAAAATATTTGATACAAATCTACAATTTATGGATAACGTGTTGTCCTATGCTGGATTTGCCTCGGTGGCGCAGTGGCAGCGTACGCGACTGCTGTCCATGAGGTCTTGGATTCGAATCCTGGGTCGGACTAAATGTTTATATGATCTGCAAATATTTGTTTCGGAGTTTGGGTTTTTCTATGTATAATATGTATGTATTTACAAAAAAGTATGTATTCATATCAGTTGTCTAGTGCCCATAATACAAGCTCTGCTT
Organism: Hyphantria cunea; assembly: GCA_003709505.1. Classification (NCBI taxonomy): domain Eukaryota; kingdom Metazoa; phylum Arthropoda; class Insecta; order Lepidoptera; family Erebidae; genus Hyphantria; species Hyphantria cunea. The sequence goes on along the minus strand of PKRV01004380.1, from coordinate 257,076 downwards.
AGTTTGGGACTAGATATCGTTGTGTGTTAGGTGTCCGAAATATTTTTTTATTAATATTTATTTATTTGAACCCACGGCATTTAGCGCAGTAGTAAACGGCGCGGCGTGGCGACCGTTTCAACCACCACTATACTCTTAAACCGTCGCCACGCTGCTTCATAGAAAATATTTCACCTGCTTACTCAAATAACATGTTTTCTTCGAAATTATCTTTGAAAAGAGTTAAGAGCCCACTTGTTAACAATTGCACTGCCTGAAAATTATGTGTTTAGACACTTTAGTACTGTGTTTTTTTATGGAATCGCGGGAAAACGACCAGACGTATCGCCTGATGGTAAGCGATTACCGTCGCCCATGGACATCTGCAACACCAGAGGCGTCAACACAGCGCAAGCGCTGTTTCACACCGGTTTTCTGTGAGGCCGTGGTATCACTCCGGTCGAGCCGGCCGAAGCGTAGCTCTCCTACGGCGATTTTAATCTTCTCCTAAAGATGGCGGTTCATTTATTATTCTATTATCCCTTAATGTGTAAGCATAACAATAAACTGGTTCAAGAAAATTACTACGGCCCATATTTAGGCAACCATAATCTCCATTTTGAATCACCATTAGTGTGGAACAAGTTGAGTTTCAGCTTCATTAGAGCAATATCAGAGGCGCTAGCGTCAAGGTTAGACGGACAGGTTGCCAAATGAGGTGCTGATAAAACACACGGGGGAATATTTACGACGGTACTCTTGTGTTTTTGAAAAAATCGTGTTAAAGTTTCTTGTATGTTTTCGTTATGATACTGGAATAGTACACCACTTGTAGAAATTTTTAAGTTCAGAAAACTTGCCACTCACTTTAAAATGCCGGGAGTATAGATTATTTTTCATGAAAAGAGCAAACATCCTTTGACAAGCACATGAAAGAACATTTTTTTTCCAAATAGTAATATGGTGATCAAAAATGCCCGGTAAAATCTTATGCTTTAAACATAAACATAAAGCATTTTGGTAATTATATATACCTTATTGATCGTTTTTATCAAAACCATAAAAAAACAGTCCATGAAAGAAGTACAGTATGTTAACGTATGTCACCACTTGAGCATAGTACCTAACTACCACTACCTACGGAACAGTTCAAAACACAATGGACAACCGTATATTTCGTAAAAACTCATCTGTCTAACAGACCAACATTATGAGATCCCTTGCATCACTCTTTGGCTACCATATTGTACGTGCCACCTTCCTTTCGTGGGCCTAGACCTACTGGTTATGGGATCTCATGATAGATATTACCTGAATGCGGGAAAGACGTCCTTAATGTCCCTCTAATGTAAGTGAACATGTTCAAGGACTGTGTATGTATGTTCAGGTGAGGTCCAAATTTGTAGGCACTTGAAATTAATTTCCAGGCGCTGTAATTTCATGAATTTGAAAGCCAAATATCAACAACCAGCTACTCTAGTTTGTGTTACTTAGAGTAAGAGGTTGTTTCGGTGCTAAATTAATTTAGTTTACTCCATTAAGTCATAGCAGGACCTGTAAAAGCGTTGTTAAGGTAGACCTGTAAAATAAATCATGTAGAGATGATTAATTGTTCATCTAATGATAGAACTAGATGACTGGATTAATGCTACAACAATCATAATAGAGACACAGCTAATAGAAGAATTTGATTCTCCATTCGACATAACGAAGGCAACCAGCGGTAGGCGAATTCAAATACAAACGATTTTATCATACACGCAGTAACAATGTTTACTGTAGATCCCATATTTTTTTCTGAATAAAAATACCCACTACATTATAACAGCACAAAGATAACTGCGCAGTTCCTTCAGACAATAAAGGGAATGAAAATATAAGCATTGTCCAAACTAAAATATAATAACAGATGGAAGTGCGAACAAGAAAGGCGCAGTTGGACTATCATGGGTGGAGCTCCGGGCCAATAAAGGCCTACGGATGGGCCCGCATACTGACTACATAGAGGTATGATAGACATGGAAGGCGTATGAGCGTACTTGATAACTTTTGAAATGTAATTAAATTTAAGAGAAATGAAACAGCTCTTTCTCTGTAATTCACCGAGTGCCTGCAACGCCGTTGTGACGCTTCAGGTACTGCGAGTGTCCGTGGGAGGCGGTAATCGCCTACCATCAGGCGATACGTCGGCTCGTTTGCATATGTATTTATGGAATATGGAATAGTATGTGTATGGTACGTATGCAGATCCTGCAGGAAGCTTGTTATATCCCCTTTTATCCTAAGAAGGATTTTCATTTTTTTTATTGTAATCTGTAATATAAAGAAAGGTAGTTCTTCAACAGAAATAGTGTTCATGTCGATGATGAAAACTAATTGATTTTCTGTGACAATAAGAAAAATCCCCAGGTATTTGGAACTTCTGAACCTATCTCAAATAAAATAAAGCAATACCTGTAAAGATGATCTTAATTTTCCTGTCGATGATAAATAAATAAATAAATAAATGTTCAGACATTTTAACACACAACGCCATCGAGTCCCAAACTAAGCAGAGCTTGTACTATGGGTACTAGACAACTGATATTAATACTTATATACTTTTTTTTGTAAATACATACATATTATGCATAGAAAACGCCCAAACTCCGAAACAAATATTTGCAGATCATACAAACATTTGGTCCGACTCAGGAATCGAAACCGAGACCTTTTGCACACCAGTCGCATTCGCTACCACTGCGCCACAGAGGCATGATGATTATTTGAATATAAATAGAAAGGTTACTAAAGAATATGAAAACATTTATTTTACAGTTACTATACTTTTGGTCGGAATACGAGCACTTACATCTTACACGTAAGACTGTCTCTTCCATTAGCCGTATTTGCTTGTCAATACATGTGAGGTTGTTATTAAAAAAAGCCCAGAACAATCACAGTGCGGCCCAGTTCGCTCATTTTATCCACGTATCCAATTACTCGGGGCAAACTCGACGTCCGTTATGCTCATATTGAGCACAGCCTTACTGCTTCGTACAATCAGGTGTGCTTGTACTTGAAGGAAAATATCTTGAGCTGTTTAAAATTTTAGTGTCTATAAGTGTATTAGCTCGAGGCTTAGATACTGTTCGCAATGTTCTTTCAGAAAATTATCTGTCTTGGGGCAAAAATTTATACAGATTCGTTCAGCCATTCTGGTATGCTCAATTTTGCATTAATGATAATTCCTACAGTTCGTAAATAAATATGACATGATATTTAGCCTTCATTTTGACGATACAATCTACTGATTTCCTTCCTTGTCATCGCGATTACATCAAAATTGTATGTCCGGGATGGAAATCGAACTCATCATCAAGAAGAAACGGTCGGAAGCACTAGCTAAACCAAGCTCGCGACTACAGTAACAATATTATAATAAATTATTTAACAAGTAATACATTGTTAAAAAATAAAACCCGACTGCGTCAATATCATATATAAAACATATATGTTATTGGTATATTCGTAATCATAGTTAAAAATTCTTTATTTTGATACCAGACCTTATATATTTGGAAAACATCTTTTTTGAAATTACTTTTTGCCTCCGAAAATCCTTAATTTGTTTTTTTTATTTTGATGTACCAAATGTCACTCATACGACTAAGACGAATCTATTGACACCACTCGCATAAATATACGACAAGCCGTTAAGGCTCTAGGGCGTGCCAAAGAAATATACATACATAGACTCGAAAAACATAACCCTGCTTCTTTCGCAGTCGGGTAAAAATGAGTATCTGTCTGTATCTTGACAAATACCTGAGTTCTTTCTACAGCGATAACATCAGTACACAAACACAAAAATAAATTTTCCATTAACTCACTGCTTTAGCTTCAATTATATTAATTCTTAAATTAAAAATGGATCCAAGAACTCATAAACACTAGGAGAAAGTGCTCAGTTAAAAGCAATAAATGTTTTGTGTCGAGACTTCACCTTTGTTCTCGAAGGTATGTACAAATATTGTTGGAGAAAAATGTCCTTTTCTGTTACAGTAATGGACGTATTTATCTAAGACATTTGTTTGGCTAGGTGTTTTTATCAGATTATCAAGAACTGTAAGGAGGGGGAGGATTTTTTGTTGAACGGACTATTCTTTTAAGGTTTTTGTTATCTATGCTATCTGACCCACGCAACTTCGTCTGCGTCTCTTTTCAGTCATGCTCGGCTCCTTTTGGTCGAAGCGTGATGGTAACTATCCTTTTTTTTACCTATGGAAACCACCTCGGGCCTTCACTCCACCGGGGTTTACGGCGGGGCGGTGTGTCGAAATAAAACCACACGGTGTGCCACTCTGCGCCTGAGATGGGTGGGATCTGGGAACCGCTTTCTTACGACATGCAGACCCCTATGGTAACTATCCTGCCTTAAGCACGATAGTAAAACCAAAAAAGAAAAAAAATATCGAGTAGATAGTTTCGGAGTTCATCGTGAGCAATAACGTGACACGAGCAATCTGTACAAGAAAATAAAATTGAAATACCTGTTTTTAATATTAAAATAACCACTTTTTACTAAATGCATATATATGTATGTATACACGTTACATATGGCAAAATAACATATTTTACATTTTTTTCTCTATCTGTCTATCTGTTTGTTCCGGGTAATCTCTGGAACGGCTGGACCAATGCGATTTTCACTAGCAGATAGCTGATGATATAAGGAGTAACTTAGGATATTTTTTTAGACTACCTTCGCCCCGCAGCGTTTCCCCCACTTTCAACAACACAAGCAGATAATGCCGCGGAGCTAAGCTAGTTATTAATAAAGTCTGAAGATAAAAGAAAGAAGAAGAAAAAGAAAAAGAGAAGCCATAGATCGAACTAAGTGGCGTGAAATTGGAGAGGCCTATGTCCAGCAGTGGACTGCGATAGGCTGATGATGATGATGATGACAATAAAGGAAAACTTTATTCGCATGCTATATTTGTATTTAATAAAAGAAATATCACACAAGAGCGTATCAAGTGCAGTCGCCGTGTATTTTATTTATAGTTCTTTACACAATACACGAAACAATGGCAGACTTAAAACCTTTATAGTATACGGTATATGAATGAATGGCGCGTTTAAAGATTATCAAGTCTATATTGACCACTAGTATATTTATCCGAATGCGAAAGAAAGCCGAAGCCTAAACGGCTTGTCGTATTTTTATGTGAGTGGTGTCAATAGATTCGTCTTGGTCTTGAGAGTGACACTGGGTAAAAGAAAATTAAATATATATATATATATGTGCAGTCGAGTTTTTTTTAATAAGTCATTACTTGTTAAAGGTTATGTTTGATGTTTAGGTATATTTTTTAGTATTATTGATATTTCTAGTAACTAGAATAATAATAAATAAAATAAATAATATTTATTCTATACTTAATGCATGTACAATATTTTTATTTAATTTTTTTATTAGAACTAAGTATTTATAAATCTGCTACCAAATAACAATTCTTAAACTCGTTGTTCAGTAAGATCAATATTTCAAATTAGTGATCTGTCTGATCCCCAGACCTGTGTTTCAGGCTGATAATTACTTGACATATCACGCACACAGCCGTCTAATTTCAACTACACGGGGTCTATAGCATTTTAATTAACCTGCATATAAACATACATATTATACATAATAACACATAATGTTTTGTAATTAACCAATATGTATAATAATAATATTTATTACTTAAATAGTCGGATAAGTAGCATGATCTCACATTTTTTATCATTCATGGTGTATACTTATTAATCATGTCGCACAAGAAAGGTCCTTGAAAGAAATAGAATCTATAAAACTAAATCCTTAATGAGAATAAAAACAACGACCTCTGGTTTATCTATCAAGGTCACTAACGATCCCAAAAGACATGGCAATATAATTAAAAGTTAGAAGCTGAAATACCAACTCTCATATAAATGGCCCCACTTACGTTACCTGCTTTTAGAAATCAGTAGATCCTCTTACGTGTTTGTAGGACATTCTAACAATTCTAGAAAGTTCCAAAGTGTTACATAAGCACAGTTTGTAACGAGTTCAAAGTTTGAAGAGGCGTTTCGTATAAAAACTTGTAGCGTTCTAGATTTTTGTAGTAATACAAGCTGATGGGCTGGAATGTATAGTAAAATTGGAATTGGAAAAAAAACTAATACTCATACACAGATGGACCGATATTTACCAAACATATGTAAGAACCACCGCAAGGAAACTAGCTTTCATATGAGAAACACGTTTCGAAATCGGTGCATCCGTTTGAGAGCCACGATACCACACACACACTCACACACACAGACACACACACAGACAGAGAGACACGCACAGATAGAGACATCGACTTCCAATTTATAACACCCCTCTTTTTGCGTCGGGCGTAAAACATAGATGAAAAGACATTAAATATTTTAGAACTTTACTGACAAAATTAATTACGTCTATGTGTGAAAATATTTAAAACAAAACAACTGTCAAAAATGTTGCCACATCTAATAAAGTTTTTAATTTATTAAAAACCATTTTTTTAAATGACATGTAGACACGCATTGTTTTATTATTTTAATTAAAGTAATTTACGATGTTCGTGGTATTTCTTCTTTATCAAACATGTCGTTTGTCACCCTATTTCTCTTGTTAGACATAGGTATATGAATTTAGTATATGTATATCATGGTGGTCTCAGAACGCAGTGGTTTTAGTGGTGTGCTTACCATCACGTTCAGAATTAGAAACAGGTACATACTTGAATGTATAGGTAATGGTACGGAACCTTTCCTGCGCAAGCCCGGCTCGCATTTAGCCGATTTTATTTCTATTCGAATTATCAAATAAAAATATTTATCTATTTTAACACAAAAAGTATTTGTTTTAATTTGAAACTTGCATCTCAAATACAAGCGTAATATTTTCATGCTATTAACCTAGTATACGACCGAAATAATGTCAAAAACGGGGGAAATTATTAGACAATTTGAAGTGTAGTAAATAACTCTACCACCGAGGAAATTTAATTAAAACCCAGCGTAGTTTATAGAGCATAAAACTATATAGGATAGTGCCCTTGAGGTACTTGGGGAATGCTTGTGCCGTTGACTGGGAATTGTCCCTTCGCGAAGGGAAATTAAGATATAGGCACCCTTTTTATTAAAGGAAGGTATCGGTAATATAACTGTTGAATATCTCTGAGAGACGATATTTACAAAATTGTTTATAATAATGTTTAATCTTCTCTATAAATATAAATGAATACTAGAAATGTATGTACGCGTATAACTTCCGATCGACTGCACCAAATTGGATAATTCTTTTTTTTATGTGTTTGTTATTGTCAGGACAAGATTCGTAGTGTAATAAATAAAAGAAAACCGGAGTTGTTATATTTTCTAAGTCCGCTTAGACGTATTTAGTGCGCCACTTATGCAAGTTAATACGGGTTTACTAAAATAAGTATTTCGGTAATTCGGAAAATTTCCACGAAAATGAAAATGGCGTTACGAAGTTCGCCGGGTCAGCTAATTTTTATTATAAAAAAGCAAAACTTTTTATATATTTAAATGACTTTAGTGAGTATACTGCTAGTAGTAAATATAATAGTTTGTGGGGATGTATGAACGTTTGTTACTCTTTCACGCAAAAACAACACAACGAAATTAGATGAAACTTCACAGTAAGTTTGTACACATCACAATGGCATAGGCTAATAGAGAGTCACGGGCAAAATCTAGTTATTTACTTTCGCTAACTATTCTCTGAAACTCGTTTATGACTTTGAAGCTTTTAACATTCCTTACCCTACATTACTTATAAGGAATGTTCATCTCCCATACAATATAGGGTTGGGGACTAAGGAGTAGTCCTCAACCCACCATTTTTGTTTTTTTTTTAAGTGGTGTAATGCCTTTGCGCACTTCGCTCCCCCCCGCGGGGACAGGAGGTTCGCTTTGTGTGGGACTCCTGACTGACTCCAGCCAGACTACCCACTAAACCACCACGGTGTGCCACTCTGCGCCGGACACGGGAGAGATCCGGGAACCGCTTTCTTACGCCATCCGGACCCCTCCCAGCGCCTGCCCGCACTGAAGCGGGCACCGTCTACTGATGTTAAACTCTCAAATTGGGTNCTCTGCGCCGGACACGGGAGAGATCCGGGAACCGCTTTCTTACGCCATCCGGACCCCTCCCAGCGCCTGCCCGCACTGAAGCGGGCACCGTCTACTGATGTTAAACTCTCAAATTGGGTGACGTACGGCACACGCGTAACGTTGCCCCCTCGCTGCTGGCCTGTGAAGCGGATGGGGGGAAAACCCGTCCCGCCCATCCGCGGCCACACTCAGGGCGGCATAAGGCGCTGGTATGCGCGTCTCCGCCGCCCGGCTCGCCCGCGACGGATCGGGTCCGTGTGGAGGTCGTCCTCCCGGGCCTTCTCCGCCGCCTCGTTCTGCGAGATTACTTCTTCGCAGAAGGTCGCGACCGCGGTAAAACTGCTCTCGCCGCCGGCCATGCAGCGTACGACGGCTCCGATGACTGCAGTGAGGGCCCGACGCTGCGGTGCCCAAGCGGGGCACACCGCCAGCGAGTCAGCGATTTCTCACTGCAGTCGCAGTGCCATCGACCGGACAACCCCCGTGAAGAAGCTTCTCGTTGCGACACTGGCTCCACCCAGATTGGGCAAAACTCGCCCTAGGGCGTAGGCAGTGTCAGTACCCAACCCGCCGTAGGCCAGCGTGGGGACGTATGGCCTTAACCCTCTCCTGAGTGTAGACCCGAGCCCAGCAGTGGGACATTACGGGTTGTTGATGATGATGAACATTCCTAATAACGCCTTCATGTTGTATTAAAATTATATCAGTCTTCAAGGGTGAAGTTATAATTTGACACCTTTTTCAATCTTAATTTACGAAACTTAACCTTGATTTTAACTATGTCTGACACCTTAACAGTAGGGTACTACATCATTTTTTTATATTAGAACATTGTTTTCTGTTCTTTAGCTATGAGTCTATTGTAATTACGTACTACTTTCTTAGAGGTTTCAGTATAAGAATGAATAATCGGTGTAACGCGAGAGTACAGCTCTATATATATTTAATTAAACACCTCTAAAGATCTGACTCATATATTCTACACGGGTACAGCAGATTAATGAGTGTTTACGACGCAACCGGAATGCGTGAGTGTTATATACTACTCTATCGTTTCAGGGCCAGTATTTTCAGCAAAACACCGATGTAACTGAGGAAAAGAATCACTGGTATTATACGTAGTACGTGCAGGCGAGATGTGAAATTTTATTAGCTCTCTTGTTATGTTAACAACTTCGCTTACTGATTCGAATTGTAACTGCTCTTGTTTGTAAGGAATTCATACATTTTTTTGTCTTTATCTGTTTAGGGGCTTTTATTATATTTTTTTATGATATAGGTGGCAAACGAGCAGACTTATCGCCTCATGGTAAGCGATTACCGCCGCCCATGGACACCCGCAACACCAGAGGCGTCACAAGTGTGTTGTTGGCCTTTTAAGAAGGAGTACGCTCTTTTCTTAAAGGTTTGAAGGTAAAACTTAGGTCACGTTAGATTGTATAATGATATATTAGCCGAATCGTTGCTTTGTCTAGAACAATAAATAAATATACTATTATAGGTGACAGTCTAACGCCGCATTTGGATTACAATTACTTGAATGTGAGTTTTTTCAATTCATAGTAGCCTTGTCCAGACTTACGTGATTGGTTTATTAAGAAACTAGCTTCGCACCGCGGCGTTGCCCTCGGTTACAACAACAAACGCAGGTAACACCGCGGGACTCTGCTAGTATCTTTATAAATGGTAACCTTTATATTATTCTATGTATAAGCTATATTATTGGAAAGTTTCATGAAAATCCATTCAGTAGTTTTCGCGTGAAAGAGTAACAAACATCCATCTATGCTTACACACTTTCGCGTTTATAATATTAGTAGGATTACTTAGGGGATTCTAATGCATGGATAAAGTACTGGTTTAGGCGGGCACTTTGTTGCTTTCTGCTGCGTTGAGTGTTTTGGTTTCTTATTTTATTTACAAAAAACGTTTTTTTATTTACAAAAAAAAGTATGAATATCAGTTGTCTAGTACCCATAGTACAAGCTCTGCTTAGTTTGGGACTAGATGGCGTTATGTGTTAAAATGTCCGATAACATTTATTTATTTATTTATTTATTGTAGTGTAAGTATGTATATGTAGGTAGTTTTATATGTTGTTAATAGTTTAAATCTATTGAAGTGCACCGCTGACTATCCAAAAGATCAATCTATAGTATCCGTACACAAGTTACCTGAAAGAAACCGCCGTGAGTGATTAGACCGCTTATTGTTATACTTGATGTTGATTTCCGTATATGTTTCTCTGTAAAAAAATTAACTTTAGTGGTGTGCAATAAAGTTTAATAAATTAAAAAAAAATATTGTTCTGAGTTTAGATGTTCTTTGTGTCCATTACATAAACATTTACAAAGTTCCCAAATAAAATAAAAAACTTATACTCGTAATGGAATCGTTTTATTCTTTTTAGAGGTTGTTGAAGCTTACATTGTAGTGATTTTTCACGCAAAGAAACATTTCTATCATTGTTTATCTGATAATGATAATAAAACGCCTGTACTTATTTTATTACAGTATTCAAAGTAAATAAAGGTATCCCGTGTTAACCTTGCAAATTTTCAGCTTCTCCTGAACTCGTCATTTCGTGGAGATTTGATCAAATTGTGTGACACAAATTTACAGATATATCGTGTCCAAAGGTAAATTGAATACTGTATTTATTAGGTTTATGCATACTTACGTGTCCTCGGTCTGTAATTCAATTAGGCTGACCAAATATGGCTGGCTTCCTCATTTAAAAAAGTAAAAAGGTTTGACCTTTGACGCAGATACACAATGGAAAAAAAGAAAGGTTATTAAAAAAAATAGAACTCAGCTTTTTTTATGGAACTAAGGATATTTTGATGAATTTTATTCGTGTTGAGCCGGACTAGGTGTCACTACCTTCGTCCTGTGGGTGTGGGTTGACATCTCTTTTCTAAGAAGATATGCGTATGTTTAGCAGTGGACTATTTACTCATGATGATTACTTTGTGATCTTATACAAAGAGTTAACTAATTTAAAACTAAGCTAGACCATGAGAGAGTCACGCTTCGGCATGAATGGGCCGGCTCAACCGAAGTGATATCACGGCCTCCCAGAACACCGATGTGAAACAGCGCTTGAGCTGTGTTTCACTGAGTGAGTGAGGAGACCGAAGGCACATAGCCCAAACCCTGCCCCCATCCCCTTCATCATCCCCTAAAGACCGGCTACGCACTTGTGTCGCCTTTGGTGCTGTGGGCGTCCATAGGCGGTAATCGCTTACCATTAGGCAAAACGTCCGCTCATTTGCCCCCTATTCCATAAAAACACACCCAAAAATTGTAGCTAAAGAAACAGCCGTTAGCTGTCGGCTTACTAAGTAGGGTTTCGAGAGCGCTTATGCATTGTAAGCGGATTAATGAAAGCTATCGGACATCGTACTATCGCTTAGCGATAATAATTTACCCAAAAAACGCTCTGCTGCTTTGTAGTTAGGCACATACTAAGCAGCGGTATATATTTTTTAAATTAATGATTGGTTGTCAGTTGTTTTTATTCGGAAGTGTAAGTTTATACTCATAACTTTCATTAGAAAAGCTTTAAGTTAAATCGGAGGGTTTGAATAGTTCCAATAGTTGAAAATCAAATGGCTACTTTTGTCAATACATACGTAGTAGTATAATAGATAATATTATATCTATATTTTCAGAGAGTTTCGTCCTTATAAGTTACTAGCTTGTGCTCGCGGCTTCGCTTGCACAGAAGTAGATACTTTCATCCCCTATTTTACCCCCTTAGAGGTGACATTTCCTAAATTCCTTTCTTAGGTGCCCCCTATGTGATATAAAGATCCTACATGCAAAATTTCATGATTCTAGGTTCAGCGGTTTCGGCTGTTCATTGATCTCTGGGTAGCCAGTTACATTTCTTTTTTATTAAAATAGATGATAAGAAAATATAATATCTTATAAATATAAGCTATTTTAATGTAGTTCGCATCTATTTATTTGTAATTTCATAGATGCTATAGACGTTTTTTAAAGTTCGTTGAAAGAAGCCCATTACTATTCGATGGCTTTACTCTTAGAAAATAAGTAATGAAAAATACCTAGGACTGATATTCGATAAAACCGACTGACCTGGGAAGCGCATATAGAAAATGTTAGTGCAAAAATGTCGAGTCTTACAGGAACATTGCGAGGAATAGTTAGATGTTTGTCTTTAAAAGTACTTCATACGATTTACAATTCACTTGTAAAACCCGACTTTGAGTATAAATTGAAGTATGGGGATCTGCACGTAGAACGAACTTCAATAAACTACAAATTTCCCAAAATCAAATTCTTAAAGTTTTTTTTAACACCGTCACAAAAAATATACCAGAATACAAAATTATTTACCATTACACAAATTACTAATTTAAGATATGTTTTAAATCGTGAAATTCTGTCTGGTGACGTATACACACAGTTAACATTCACAAAAAATATCGGAAACACAAAATCGTACTACAAGACGAGCCCATTACCTTGTTATACCAAAACCCAGAACAAATCGTGGAAAACAAAAAAACAATAAATATAAACGCTCATAACATTCATTTTACTCATCATTAAAATATTAAAAAATACCTACGCAAGCACTAATTAGAGGAATAAAAATGCCCTTACATTATTATTGGAAAAGAGTTGATAAACACTTATACTGCTTGACCTATATTAACTAAACCTAGCTAAGAACCACAACAAAGGGACTGGCTTTCGAATGAAAGAAACCGCATCGAAATCGGTCCGTCCGTTTGAGAGCTACGATGCCACAGTCAGTCACACGCACAGAGACAGACATCGATGTCAAACTTATTACACCACACTTTTGCGTGGGGGCTTAAAATATATTAAACATGAAGAAGCACAAATTTATAATTAATTACCTAAGAAAATTAAGTACACAGAATTTTTAAGTTCATTAAAAGATATTTAAAATGTCCCATCTTGAAAGATCATAAAAAGTTAAAATGTACTATTGAATAAGTATGAATAGTTGCTAACTGGAATTGCGCGTTTTATGCCTCAATTTTGTCGCCTGACTGCAATATAATTTAAAGTTGTAAACGGGCTCTGAACTATGTCCAAACGTACCTACATTTAATCATTATGTTTATTTCTTACGTCTGTAATCTTTAGAAATGAATTATTCCAAACTTAGAAATGCATTCCAAACATTTTAAGATTTCATACACTGAACTCAAACGCTAATTTCAGTTCTTAATAGTTCTAGTTTTAAGTAAAAAGTTTAAGTAGTCTGCTTTTGGGCACAGAATGATAATAATTATATTTAAGACATCAGACACAGAACGCCATCTGGTCCCAAACAATGTAAAGCTTTTACTATGGGTACTAGACAACTAATAAAAATACATAAAACTAAAACAACTATGTGCAGGTCACACAAGCATAAGACCCGAATCGGGAATCGAATCAGAGTTCTCAAGCACAGCAGTCGCTAAAGTTACCAGTACGAGGCAAATATATAATATTTAATGCCTCTATTATCATCTTGAACCATAAGCCATTACCATAAATTTAATCGAGTAGGTTCGATGCCACTTCCAGGTGAATATAATAATGTCGGAATAGAATAACCTACTTATGACCTTCGACATGACTACATTCATTTTAAGTAGATATTTAATGTAGATATACTAACTATTTGCACTTTATGACCAGCCTTTAAAGTTTCACAGGTCTAGAACAGCCATTCTCACCGGACCGTAAAATAAAAGGAATATAACTTTACGCCTATAACACCTTATAGAGTTAAACAGAGGCATGAACATGTTTAACAACCACATTTTGTCATGTTTAGGTAGTCTAGAGTCTACAGTCAGCCACAACATTTATAGTCTAAGAACACAGTACAGTCTATAGGATCATATATTGTACCGACATCAACAGCCCTTAAAACAGTCCACTTCTATTAGTCTCCTAGTATTCTAGTCTTATGTCTGTAGGAAATTCCTTAGAACGAAGGTTTTGGTCTACTATTATACCGCGATTGCACCGGTGAGGCCACCAGACACCCTAGCGGAAACAGTCCGGGGTGGCGGTGCGAGCCTTATAAAGTGCTCGCGCCCTCTTCTGAATAGAATAGGAGTGTTAGGGTTCGTTCAGGAGTGGGCCACTTACAAACATTATTAGCTCGAGGCAGACCTGTCGGACGCTCAATTCGGGTTCCGAGAGGGGCGTTCGACGGTCGATGCCGTGATGCGCCTGTGGGCCGTGACTGANGTTCGTTGGTCGTCGCGGCTGGAGGCTCCACGTGCTGGCTTCGCCACCGTGGAGGCGCTCCAGCCCGTCATCCTCGAGTGGGCAGGGCGGCAGCACGGGACCCTTTCCTTCCGACTGACGCAGGTGCTTTCCGGGCACGGTTGCTTCGGGAAGTACCTGCACTCGGTCGCGCGGAGGGAATTGAGTCCCGCCTGCCACCACTGCGACTGCAGTGAGGACTCGGCCCAGCACACGCTGGCGGTATGCCCCGCTTGGGCCCCGCAGCGTCGGGCCCTCACTGCAGTCATCGGAGGAGATCTCTCGCTGCCGGCCGTCGTACGCTCCATGGCCGGCGGCGAGAGCAGTTTTACCGCGGTCGCGACCTTCTGCGAGGAAGTCATCTCGCGGAAGGAGGCGGCGGAGAAGGCCCGGGAGGACGATCTCCACTCGGACCCGATCCGCCGCCGGCGAACCGGGCGGCGGAGGCGCGCCTACCAGCGCCTCATGCCGCCCTGAGTGTGGCCTCGGATGGGCGGGACGGGTTTTCCCCCCCATCCGCTTAGAGGCCACCCGCGAGGGGGGGCGACGTAATGCGTGTGCCGTACGTCGCCCACCTTGAGAGTTTAAAATCGGAGGACGGAGCCCGCTTCAGTGCGGGCTGGCGCTGGGAGGGGTCCGGATGGCGTAAGAAAGTGGTTCCCGGATCCCTCCCGTCTCAGGCGCAGAGTGGCACACCGTGGTGGTTTAGTGGGTAGTCTGGCTGGTGTCAGTCAGGAGTCCCACACGAAGTGAACCCCCTGTACCCGCAGGGGGGGAGCGAAGTGCGTAAAGGCATTCCACCACGTCAAAAAAAAAAAAAAAAAAGGTGTGGGCCACTTACAAACATTATTGGCCCGAGGTATGTCGGGGTTCCATAGATTTCCTTTCGATGACACCATCGAAAGCAGATACACATCTGGTCCAACGGCTTGTAGTAACCGGGATGGTGTACGGTTTCTAGTCAGTTCGAGTCTGAAATAACCACCAGCTATTGGTATCCGAGAGGATATTAGCACAAAAAGGCATTTACACCACGTATTCTTAATCCACACAAATAAATATATTGTAATATAATATAATATAATAAATTGCCCTTCCTTTTAAATAACTATGTACGCACAATAGGCACGAATAGAAAGACGTGCTTAATATGAATACATGAATGAAGCCTCTTATTGTTAAAAAATAAAATAAAAAACTATTTACAGTTTTATTCAAACAACTTCTCCTTATCTTGTACTTCTTCGTTGCTAACCGTACGTAAAGAATATCGATGTATAGTTTGTACAGGATATGGAATAACCTGA
The DNA here is from genome assembly GCA_003709505.1 of Hyphantria cunea. NCBI lineage: Eukaryota > Metazoa > Arthropoda > Insecta > Lepidoptera > Erebidae > Hyphantria > Hyphantria cunea. The sequence goes on along the minus strand of PKRV01004380.1, from coordinate 241,345 downwards.
AACATTGCTTTTAAACATCATAAATCCTTTGGAAATCTTACATGGTACTTATGTTAAGCCATTCGAGAGGTCTGTAAAATAAACAGCCACTATACAAGGGATCTATACCTACTTGTATGTGTCAATTCGTTTCCAGGTTAATGAGGAACCGTTTTATAGTGAAAGAATTACACCGAAATGAAATGTCTTTGTCACGTATTCAATAAGAAAGTGGGGTTCTGTTTTTGCCTTCGAACGCGGTAATTTCGATCATATTTTTCAGGATAAATTACGTAATTACTAATATCTTTTTTCATTCATCTAACCTTCTTTGTACTAAATTTCATTCAATTACGTTCAGTTGTTCTGGTGTGATTAAGTAACAAGATCTATTCATACCTTAAAGTTTTTAAAATACATATGTGTATTAGTACATCTATGACAATCGTTATTGGAAGTCAGTGCCCTCAAATATGCTGACAACTAGTTCAACTATCGAATTCGCCCTTAGGGATGCGGCGAATTCGATATATATATATGGTAAAAGAGATATTCTGGTAAAACCGGTTGAACTAGTAGTCGACACAAAATAATTTTGGAAATAATAAAGGCTAGGAAGATGATTATGTATATGAGTACAATATTTTTTAAGTTCAGCAAGTGTTTTAAGTAACTAGGGTTTTGCTAGAGTGCCATGTGTAATAATAATTGTAATAGTTTATGCTGTGGACGGTTGATGGCAGTTACTACGCGTAAAAACTAAGTTTCACCGTGACGTAATAAACTGAAAGACGACTTCAACCTATTGAAAAAGGCTCTAAATGTGAAAATAAAAAGAAAAGGTAAAATATAAAGAATGTTACGCTACGGTATGATGGACAGCCTATATCGTTTTACTTAGTGTTTTATTTTAGCTATTAGAACGTCGCATAGTATAAGTCCTCTTTATTCGCCGGCTTATATTAACAACAACATTGTACAGAATTGACAATTAGGAAATTGATTTTTAATTTATATACCGCTTTGGTATCGTGACAAATTATTACGTGTTTGTTTAAACGAACTCACAAAAATGAATCGTGACTCTGAAGATGAATTCCCAGATCTGAAATATGTGTTTGATTTTTGTAGTACAATATTTAGATTTAAATATTTCGGCACGGAACTTGGAAATGTGAAACGAATTAACCAATGGTTCAATCATTTGGTGAAAACACAACATGACAAATGACCTACCTAAAATGACAGCATATGTCGTGTTTCCTTGGTGAGTGCGAGACTGGAGGACCGGTGACGGAAAAGCATCTTAATATTCCGCATTAGAGTTGGTTACCATGCTGATCTGTCTGGAATTGCAATGGGTGAGGTGACCACCACTCTCGGATTCTGCGTGCCATGAGTAATAGTAAAAACACATTGACAGGCTCATATATAAAAAAATAGAATGCAATAAAGAAACAGAGGTGTATTTCTTTCTCAAACAGTACTTTAAGTTTATTTGTACCTTTTTTTTGAGTCAAAACGGTTTTTGGAAGCGAATCTTATAAGTTGGAGCAATTAATGTGCGTTAGTATTCCCTTACCATGAAGAAACGTCAACTCTTTTGTCCCATATTAAATAAAAGAAACTTAGTAAATATTTTACTATGACATTCGAAGCAGTGAATTTTTTCTCCGTTCGATAAGGCTAATTTTGTGCACTGCATTGTATATTGTTTTTGGATTGAGTATAAATTATTGTGAATTTTAACTTTAATAGGCCTGTAGTTACTATGACGTTATTTATTTTATTATATTGCCTATTGCAAATAGCGCGTGTTGAAAAGAAAATCATGATAGAATTGTACCTGTGGGCTTTAATAAAATTGTTTTTAAACTCACTCATTACGTGGTTGTAGAAGCTTTACGCTCATCTGACAGTATTGTTTAAATAGACTTTTGACTTAGACTTTTGATAGTATAATAAGAAGTCATCTAACTTCAGACTTGAGACACTCTCCAACCCCCGATCCTTGAGGACAGTCAAACGTATAAGTTGAACTAATATAAAAATCACACTTATTTCAACCGACTTAAAGTTCAAATTAAGATACAAAAGCAGTGGATAGTTTTTTTTAGGTATTTATTTCTTAAATTGGAGCAGAGAACTCATTAAAATAGTAAAGAAAAGCAAAGCAAAACAGCGCTAAGCAAAAGCGCTTGATGCGACTGAATCTTAAGTTGGCGGATTAAGACTGTCTTAACACTGACGATTTGTCGCGACGTTTTTGTCTAAAATGTTTATATCTTAAGGAAAGGTGACCTTATCAATATTCAGTTTCAGAAAAAACGACTCGTTATACCGTCTTAAATGATGAGAGAAATGGAGTCAGTGAGACTCGAATTACAATTAAATTTCGAAAAAGTATTGTGGCTGCAGTTCATATATATATTATTTGTATGAATTAATAAATGTATTTTCACACCTAACACACATTACTCCATCTTAACTCAAACTACCTAGAGCTTGTACTATGATTGACTTTATATTTTTTTGTGAAATAATATGATATATTATACATAATAAACATCCAAAATCCAAAACAAGTATTTGTAGATCATGCATACATTTCGTCCGACCCGTGAAGAGAATCAAGATATCACTGAGCCGTTAGAAGGGGACAATTCTTCTCTACGAAGTAATAACGACTGTCAAAAGCACTGTTGCTTTTTAACATCTGTTTTTTTACTTCATAGTACCTCTTTGAGCACTAACGGCTGAGAGAAAGGCTAAAGCCTATGCTGGATGTTGTAAGCTATAACAGCAATAGCGAGAGTAGAAAAAAGAAGGCCTGCCTGAGTGACGAATATCAGCTCACAGACCTGATTATAAATGCATCAGATATACGATATACAACTATATTATACTAATTTCGAAGTTAAATATGAATTTAAACTTAGATTTTAATCAATTAGAACTAATACTCTCATTTCTACATTTGCGTAATGATTAATTATAGTGGAAATGAATGGTAAAAGTTATATTTTCCGTGTAACCCAATATCACTAATTTCTAAACCAGTTCACGTAACTTAAAGCCTACACAGCGCTGATTGATCGACGAAAGCTGTTAGGTTTTGACGTACAAAATATTTACCAGGAGTTTACTTAATAAATCATTTCAGCTCTGAACTACCATGGAAAGTGATAGCTCGGTCTAGATTTTGGGAAAGATTAAATACTGTATATTTTCTTTTAGTTGCGCAGGAGAATTCGAAAGTATATAATTCCGTGGAATCTTATGAATGAAGTAGTGTCAAAGTACACACAGCGAACACAAAGGAATTTAAGTATTAGAGTATTGAAAAAAGGCAACTGTACTCTACCAGACTACTTATAAAAATTACTGCCTCGGTGGCGCAGTGGTAGTGTATGTGACTGCTGCGCTTGAGGTCTCGTATTCGATTGCCGGGTCGGACCAAATGTTTGTATGATCTGCAAATATTTGATTCGGAGTTTGGGTATTTTCTATGTATAATAAGTATTTATTTAAAAAAAAGTATTATATAAATATTTATGTATGTATATCAACTGTTTAGTACCCATAACACAAGCTCTGCTTAGCTTGGGACTAGATGGCGTTGTGTGTTTAGATGTCCGAAATATTTATTTATTTATTTTATTATTAAAGTAAAAATATTGCGATTAATAACTACAAATTGACTTTTATATATATATTTTCATCCTAAGAAGATTGTGAATTGATCAGAATGAATTTAGCGATATATTCTTAACCATATATAAATCATGACTATATGATCAAACTTTACGATAGTCAATTAAATATCAAACTTGTCTACGTCAGTCACCATTCAATCAGGAAACAAATAGCATCAAGATAACACGCCAAATGCAAGATTGACAAAAATCATATATTCCCTAGGTTTAGCTCGTAACCGGCTACGAGAAAACATAGCAATTGGATTTCGATATATTGAGAATGGACTAACTTTAGATTGCTTCAACATATTCCGTCTCTTTAAACTCAGAAACAAAACGAACATTTTCAGTCAACCTAACTGCATTTTCTCTACAAAATTCTTTCATCTCTTATTCGTTTGTGTCCTAAAAATCCAATACGGAATGGTAGCAAGTTTGTGAGTTGCTTTATCGTTTTATAACGCCATTGTGCTCGTACAATATCATTTGTTGCACTCAAAGTGCGCTGGATAATAATTTCTGATACATTGATGTAGGGAATACTAAATAAGATCTTTAAACTCCACAAAAGATGGATGTAGATTTATTTTTACCATCTACAACGGCATTAATTTTTCTTCTGCAAGATATACTCCTATGCCTCTCGTTAGCAAAGAGGTTTGAGTCTGCTTAACCACAGACGGGTTACTATAAGATTTGGATCAAGTTATCCTTCTCCTCGTAGTGCTCTTGTCGGCTTGCTTCCTAACCGTAATTAAAGACAGCCATGGGATTTATAAATTAATAGGGATGGTAAAGAAGAGGATTGCCATTGTTTGAAGGCTGGAAATGGTCTTTGATGATGCTGATAGTACAGCCACAACATTATTTGTTCGCGATAAGTTCTAAAGCTACTACACGGATTTTTATGCTGTTTTAACTTATAGGTAGAGTAATTCTTGAAGAGAGTTTTCGTATATAATTTGTTAAATTTTTGAGCATATTAGCTAAAATGTAACAACATTTTTTGAAGACGTCGGTAAAAATAAGCTACACATTTCAGAGAAACGTACGGTATTATATTTTTCGTAACTAATCCATCCAAAGCCAGGGCGGATTGCTAGTTAGATATAAATAAATGTTCTTACCCTTTACTCGTAGCTGTTTCATTTCCATTGTTGGTAATAATTCATTTTTTAATGAAAATGTCAGTAATAAGCTTTTTCAGTGTCGCAAAGCAAAACGAAATCTTATTTGTAGGTGTTTAGTTTTAGTTAAGTAATCCTAAAGTAACATTTATTTCTTTATTTCTAATAATTTTGTTACATTTTTTCGAATGAACAAAAAATGTTTTGCATATAATGTTTAAATGTGAAAAGACGCACACTATCTATTGAAAACTTCAGCCTTCCTTGAAATTAGTAAACGATGCCCATAGTATGACGAGCCGATTATAAAATAAACAACTTTATAAAATTAGAATACTATTCTAGAAACTTGAACCAAAAAAATGCGTAGAACTCGGGTGATACGTAAAACCAACAGACGTGGTTTTACGCAAAACTCATTTAAAAAAATGTAGTATTTTTTTACCAAGTATCACATCTAGTTATATTCTGTTATCCCTGTGGTTTTTAGTGAACCAACAACTGTTCCGTATTCGCTTCTTACACAAACCCGTTTCAGTGTAGCTAATACAAAATTTTGAGGAAAATTAAGATATTGCCAGTAATAAATAATCGCAGAGTTTATCTCTTTGGTTTTGCTGCGTTTGCGTTTAGTTTTTGCTTCTGGTAATTTATAACTGACGTTTGTTATTAATAGTATAGAAGTATTTCCGTGTTTTTAAGGGTATGGTAGTTAGGGTGTGTTTTAAGGGTTCTGTTTTGTGAGTCAGTTATAACTGGGGTCGAGTTTTTTAAGTAGTAGTTTTTTTGTGATCACACCTGTCGTTTAAACGAATTTTTTTTAGGTTGCTATGAATTTACCTTAAAAAGAATAAAAGGCAATAATTTAGGTCTTTATGACACTTTAATTTTATATATTTTTAGATTGTCATAATTACATCCAGACTCAAATTCAGGATTACCAAAATCCACAAAGCGTAAAACTATACAGTAATAAATATATCATTTCATACTAACGCATTTATATTTATTCAATTTAAGGTTTATATTCCCCTAGCAATTAGAATTTCCCACGATCTTTTCCTTCACCGTTATACGACAGATAATTTCCTAATCACTTCACAATGAAATCAGAGCTCAGTGAGCAATTGGACCCAGCCATAGTTTTAGCTCATATAAGTAAATTAATCTTACGCGCTGGCGAGCCGAAAACCAATTTTTGGGGCGCATCCTGGCCCTCTTGCGGTCTTGGCTTGACACGTGACGAGGGGCCTGAGTTACTCGGTTTAGTAACACAACACACGGGTCATTAGTTTAGTGGATTTCCCTTTGGCTACTGAAAACGATGTTGCTTCGGTTGTCATTTTTGACTGCTAGTTTTTCTTGTTATTAATGGAGGTCGTTAAGGGGTCGGTATCCCTCCATAATTCAAACATTTTTGCCTATTCACTTCTAAGATTTTCCATAGTATGACTAGGTAACATTGAGATGTATACTGGATTCGTGTAGATTACGTTGCGTTAAATCAGTGCAATTTTTAAATTTTCCTTCAAATTTATGACATTGATACTATGTTTACAAATTTAGGATGTCTGACATTTCTCATCTATAGAACTAACAGTATTTACAGTTTCGTGTTCTTCTTGCATTTAAAACTTAATTGAGTTCCAAGAGTTTCATAGCGATACATATAGATTTAGCCATTCATGGAACATCTAGGCATTTTGTTCGCGGTTATTAAAGAATATTTTTTTATCTATTTCGTGTAAAAGAGGTTTTTATCTGTAAAAATAAAAAGGATAACGGTGATTAAGAAGTTGTGCGAATTGCGTCGAACAATAAGTGAACTGCTCTCAATAAGTAGCTTTGAATTGTAGGCAGCTCTACAGTTTTTAAGAGATGATGACTCGTCAGCAGGCTCGTTCTTTGAGCTCCAGAAGTTTTCCACATTTTGTGAGAAAGTTATTGTGTATTGTTCTACAGAATTATGTCAGTTTTTTGCCTAAAGCAAAAATAGAAGAAGGATGATTTGGCAAAAGCTTTAGGTATAAGAATTACCAGCAAGTTAGTTGGATTTTTTATCTGTCTGTATGTCACCACTATAGTTGAACTTGTAGCCACAGCCTCCGGTTTTTGCCAGCGATATAATAAATTATGTAGGATGTTATTGTCTCTTGATGGTATCTTAACTTGGTGGTCCATTTGCTCAAGTTCCAACATTTTGCGTCGTTGTTTATAAATGCTTCCCTTTTGTTAGCATTCTAAGTCACTCTCTTGTAGCGTGAGTTATATTGTTTTGGATGTTTAATTACTCTTTAGATCTTAGTGGTAATGTTCCTTAATTTATATTTCGAGAATCTTTATTCCATTACTTTTATTTCAGCTCGAAATTGAATCTAGATCGGAGGGTGCTAACCAGCGAACGAAGCTGAATTCTATAAAATAAAGGCGAACAATAGCTGCAAAAATATCATTATTCAAGGAAAGATATACCTACATGTTCTTATTTTAGCTAGGCAAAGAAGGTAGAAGATAAGTTTTTGCCTTTACCCTAAAACACAACATGTTCATAAGTAGAATCGAATCAGTTACTGGTAGAAATAAAAATCGATCGACTATTGTAGATATTCCACACTAAAGAAGTTACGCATCCAACTAGTCACTTCAACATAAGAAGGTTATTTTTGACTCACCATATGTGATATCTGAGGCGCTCATAGCCCAGTTGTACTCGGTGGTTAGAAACAATCACCGAGGGTTAGCAATGACGGTACAGTTACCTGGATGGGCGATTGCTGTTAACATGATACCATGAGCGTCTCCGTGATTCGGAGGTCACGTTAAGCAGTCGGTCCCGGTTGTTATCATAGCATAACAGTCGTGAAGCTTAGTTGGAGGCCTTTGGACAGTTTAGAAACATCGCGTTGTTTTGCCAGTCTCTAAACCCACTGGTCCAGCGTGGGCACGTGTGGCCTTAACCCTCTCCTGAGTGGAGACCCGAGTCCAGCAGTGAGACATTAAAGGTTGTTGATGATTTGACGTCACTGCATTACGTAACTTAGCATATATAACCACTTATCTTCAAAACTATGAGTGCTTCACATCACATCAGCGCTCCACCGCTGGATAGGCGCCTGTCTTTGGAATAGAGAGTTTTCTCTCTAAGAAATGTTTTTCATTATACCTAACAAGTTTTATTAAATTTCTTTCATCTAAAGTTGATATCTATCAACTTCAAGTGTTCTCACAAGTAAGATACAAGTGCAAACATTATAGAGTTTCTGTTGTAGTTCTCAAACACGCAAACTCAGGTTTGGAGTGAAAACTTTTTCCATTTCCACGTGATCCCGCCTTTGTTTTCAGACATTGACATTTTAAATGCCACCGACATGGGAATAAGAACTTCAAACTTTGTTGACGATTGTCACTTGATATGTGTTTTATTTTATGAAAAATGTTCTCTGGAGAAAAAGCGGTAGATTTTTCCTATCGATTTCATTGCTGAAAGTTTCAAGGCTTTGGTGTTTCTTCGTGACGATTCTTTTCATAAATTTTAACTTAAAGTCCCGTCAGTTAAATACATTATTCCTTTGTATGTATTTTCTGCTCAGTTTATGCGTTTTCTTTCAAATTATCACATGTAGGAAACCGTTGCCCACTATGAAGGCAATTATCAATACAATTTAGTGCTGTGCGTTTCCCTTGCGAACTAGGTGACGTAAACTTGCGACTTTGTTACTATTAAGATTATCAACGACTCGTTCCAGCTAACGACTATTCAGCGTAACGTTTCGATAATTTTGCATGGTTTCGAATGACACTAATCTTTTTTTGTAAGGCTATAAACGTTGTATTTACACTTAAACTGATAACTTGTTGATTGAACTTTTTATCTGGTGAATGATACGTTTATTTTAAGATATAATATATGCGGTATCGAAGAGTCTAGCTCAGTACGGAGGCATTCATTGTCATTAAGCTTATAAAATCTTATTGTGGTATGGATCGAAAATAATAATAAAGTGAGGAAATAAATTATAAAAAAATAGTTATTCAGTTCCCACTCAAAATAATTGCAACGTAATTGCTACAATTACATTAGACTACATCCTTAAAAAGTATGCACTCCTTTTTAAAAGGCTGGCAACGCACTTGTGACGCCTCTGGTGTTGCGGGTGTCCATGGGCGGCGGTAATCGCTTATCATCAGGCGATACGTCTGCTCGTTTGCCACCTATATCACAAATAAACATCCCCTCTGGCCAGCCAAGTCTAGCTAAAAATGTCTTCACTAAGGCAAGGCCCATGTCTAATAGTGAACTGGTAAGGTTTTCTCATCATCAAACGGTTGATGAGAAAAAAAATGTTTTTAAGCTAGGAAGTTTCTCCTCGTTTTTGAATACTTAACTAGCTCCAATAGTCGTCGGTCTACCCACATCTTAGCGATAACGAGTCGGAGACGCTTCGTCATCTGCGGCCACTCGCGGCTTGGAGCATCGCCAGGGCACGAAGTGCTCGGATTTTAAAGTGCGATCTCGCTAATGCGGCCTCTTGTATGTTAAGGGTCGTGTACTTTCCAATCGTAGACATTGCCTTTTATGTGTCGGTATGTAATTTTACTGTAACTGTGGAACCTAGATGGAATTTTTTAAATTTATTGTTTAATTTTTTCATGGGTCACACCAGTAATTACAGTTATTAAACATATTTATTACATCAGATACGATGTATTTCAAAATGTCATTGAGATTAAAACTGATCCATTTTATTAAAATAATTAAAGTACATTCCGTCTATACTCCTCTAGTATAGTTATTTTTTATAGTTTTCAGATTTCTCAAGTGGTTTCGATTGCATATATTTAGATTTTATTGCTTAAATTGCTTTCTTCATTGTTGAAAGGTACTATATATCTTTGTGCCCTCTGATAGCCTTATTTAGTCGTTATTTGGACTATTGAAAGCTGTTAAGGCGACGTGAGTAAGTAATGGTGGATGTACAAAAATTGATATTTTTGTTTTACAATACTATTAACGATTTTCATCAAATTCTCTTATACTATTTACACAAAATGTAACAAAAACTACAGGATAATTTATTGAAAAGTAATTTCAGAGAAAAACAAACGATAATAATGTACATGTTACATTATCTGCTCCAATTTGTACCTCGGCTTATCACAACACTTTGAAAGAATAACTCCTCTCCCTCTTTAACTTTTACGATGTGTTAGGTTGTAAGGGTAGATAGACAACTGGTATCTCCCCATGGGTGCCGTACAAGACGATTTAAGAATCGTTTCAGAAAATAAACTGCACTATTAAATATGTTCCGTTAGAAAAAAAAGGTTTGTGTTACTAAAAGTTTGGTATGAATATTTGGTCGACTGCCTCGGTGGCGCAGTGGTAGCGTACGCGACTGCTGTCCATGAGGTCTGGGGTTCGAATTCTGGGTCGGACCGAATGTTTGTATGATCTACAAATATTTGTTTCCGAGTTTGGATGTTTTCTATGTATAATATGTATGTATTTACAAAAAAATGTATTTATGTATTCATATCAGTTGTCTAGTACCCATAATACAAGCTCTGCTTAGTTTGGGACTAGATGGCGTTGTGTGTTAGATGTCCGAAATATTTATTTATTATTTATTTATAATACGAAACTCATAGTTTTGCTGAGGATGAGCCATGATTTGGCAGAATTATGCAACCCGATTGTACTACGGACTTAACGAAAGCCTACGTCAGGCAGTTTCTTCATTGCTTTTCACTGATTGGGTGAGTTGCTGGAGCCCAAAAACCGCATGAAAAGAAGTTTCAGTGAATGGACTCAACGGGTAGCAATGGACTCAGCGGCGATTGTAGCTTGTCATCAGTTGCACCGTCTTACTCTTTTGCATATTAAAAAAATACATGTAATTGTATTCTATAATTATCTGCATTGTTGAAACCACACCTTCAACATTGTCAACGTGTAATGGATATATTTAACGGGAATTTGCAATTTATGCAAGAGTTTCAGCATAAATTTTGTCGGATGGTTCTGAATAGTCTCACGATTTGGCCGTATCTCTAATTTTAAAGTCTAACTGATTCTCCAAGTTTCAATTTTTGGAAGTTCCCTATCAAGATTTATGGAAGAGGCTGATGAAGATTTCAATTTGCCCAATGTTAACTTTATGGATTGCCCATGAGCAGAAGGATATTGGATAATGAGTGAGTGTCACTGTTTAAAACTCCTTAATTGTTTATAACCTCAACAGCCAGCGACAGTCCTTGAAGATCTGAATTCCGCATCGGTACTCTATCGCAAGAGATATTTTTTTCACAGATTGGTTGTGTAATTCCAAATATAATCTATATGATGTTAATAAGGTAGACGCATAGTTAGTAGTTGAAATTCATTTAAATTACTAAAAACGTAATGACATTCTAAATAAAATATTCATCACCTAAGGTGTAAACTTAATTAAAATAGTTGAATAAATACAAGTGACTTTGATTCTAGATTGTATTGCAACAAGTTCCATAAAGTGCCGACAATCGAAAGTATAGATTATGTAATGAAACCTATGTGATAATATATTATACTAGTATGGTATATTTTACAAGGCCATTATATTTTTTTTTAGGAATAGGGGGCAAACGAGCATACGTATTGCCTGATGGTAAGCGATTACCGCCGCCCATGGACACCAGAGGCATCACAAGTGCGTTGCCGGCCTTGGGGGATGGGGAGGGGGATGAGGATGATGAGATATTCATACCACTTTTATCTTTTTACCCCTGCAGGACTTAAAAAGCGTGATTATTTATGAGTATGTATATAAGTGTTTTTACAGAATTAACGTTTCCAAAACCTAAAAAGACCCATGTAGTTAGTTATTGTCAGTTTTTCGTTATATATAAAACATTCAACAACTTTATAAAGCTATCAATCAACAACCCATAATGTCCCACTGCTGGGCTCGGGTCTCCTCTCAGGAGAGGGTTAAGGCCATACGTCCCCACGCTGGCCAAGTGCGGGTTGGGGACTGAACTTATAAAGCTAGAAAAGATATTAATATAAAAAACATGTTTTACAGTCTGCATTTAATAGTAAATACACCACTTGAATAAAAAACGAAGGACACCTAAGGAACTCCTTTACTTCCCGGATTAATTACTGGAAGTCACTAAATTACAGAGTTTTGGGGTAAAACTAATTAAGACTGTTACAAGAAACCGAGTACCGCGACTCTTTAGAAAAAGTTCCAAGTTACTCGCAGCAATTAATCATACTAAATTTGTAGAGGTTTTTTAGGAGCTGGATAAGAAACCAAAATATTATGCCGGAAGAGTTGTTGGTGCGGTTGCCTTAAAAACTTTTAACTGGTACATATACATTTTCAAGACATTTCAATCAACATTTATAGTATATAAGAAGAAAGAGAGAAAAATATTTGTTTCCAAAATAAATATTTATCTTACTTTCTTGTTCTTTTCTTTTTATATGTAATTTGATTAAATTTATTCTACATATAATATCTTAAATCAGTTAAAACATATGAAATATAAATATAATGATATAGAGAACAGTTAGATTTTACCTTGCTTAATTAGGGGAATCAATTTTAGCGGGATTACCTCTGCCTCGTAGGTCTAGCGGTTAGCGTAAGAGACTGCTGATCAAGCGGTCTCAGATTCGATGCCCGGGTCGTACTGCTGTTGGGTTTTTCTTACAAAAAATTCTTAAAAGCAATCCGGAGTATAGAAGATGGCGCTGTTTCCCACCCGTGCTTCGAAAAGCACGTTAAGCTGCCGGCCCCGGTTGTCATGAACATCAATGGCAATCGTTATTGGAAAGTCGGTGCCTATATATACTGACAACTAGTTCAACCTTCAAATTCAGTTCACCTCAGGATTGCGGAGGTCCATTGTCAGTCACTCCGTGGAAAAACTGATATTCAGGTAAAATCAGTTGAACTAATAACCGACCCCAAATAATCTTGGGAATAATAAAAGCTAGGTAGAAGAATTTTAGTACGATTACATGTCATAAATTAGGTAGTTACTGTCATGTTCCTACACCTTGATTTGAAGTAGTATTTCGACTCCTTTCTATTATATTTAAAATAGTAACTCGTGGAAATTCTTACCAATTATTCTCTATAGGAACGACATTTTTGAACCGAGCTACTATACTTATTAATATAACATTTAAAAAGCGCCTGAAAAGACCGACTTGAAATTAAAGCTTTTTGATTTAAAACTGACCGGTTATTCTAAGGATATTCTTCTAGAAAAACTTACTTTGACAGTTTTATTTCTAATAATATAAGAAAGAGGAACAGAATAAAAACAGAAAAGAATTTAAACTGTCATCATATTTAAAAATCTTTACTTTGGTGACCAAATTTCTTCCTAAACCCTAGGATTAAGCTGGCTAAAGTTCCATAAAGTTATTTAGCTTTCGTACTCTTGCAAGTTAAGTTTCTCAGTTTGGAATGTCGTTAAAAATTTACACCGTGCTTTGGTTCAAAAGTTTTAATTAGCTATTTGTAAGTTTTTTCCGTATTTGAATGTGTTGAAAGTTGCTTCGATGGCTTGATATTTTACGCACCTTACACCTAATTTTTATCACACAAATTAGCTACCAAAATAACTTTATTCAGCCTAATTGAAAGCATGAAACAGTTGAAAGAAACAAATGATTATGAATTTGAAAAGTGACTAAAATACAATAATACCTCCTAAAAGATTACGATAGTTCGATAACATCAATGTCGACTCACAAATACTCGAATATAGATGATAAATTCCGTCAGGATTTCGTAAGGCAAAGTGCCCTTAAGCCTGATGACCGTACAAGACCCTATCGCGATATCTTTCTAGTTATTGGAGAGTGGACACCATTTAATTTTCCACGGCATTGGTCAATCTCTTTATATTATATTCCTGTTATCATCTTCGAGGAAAAATATGAAAAAAATATCTGAGCACCTATATAAAGATATCTTCTAAATATGAAGGTTTTAACAGAAATGATTTTGTGTAAATGTGTTTTGGATATTGATAAAATTAACTTACATTTACATCACATTTACAAAATTTATATAGTAGAAGAAAAATGTGTAGGGTTCAGCAAGGTTAAATACTATTCCTTATCCTGTTAAAGTTGAACTCAACCTTACAGGGCTTAAAATATTCTTCGTAAAGTTTTTATTGAAGAATGGAAACTGTCATGGCAGTTGATATTCTAGACTTATTTAAGCATCGGCACATAATTCCATAAAGAGTCAGCGAGTACAGAAAATAATAAAAAAAAACATTAAGTTGAAAACGTAAGCGGAGAAGGGCATAAAAAAGCAGAATCGTAAATAAAGCCGCAAGACAATACTATGCAAATACGTCCGCAGCTGGTTGAATATAGTGCGAAATATTAAGAGTGTATTGACACTGCACGGCTGTGTTCATAATGGTGTCAGATTGTATTGTCTTGTTTAATAGAAATGTAGGGTTATTTCAAGGTAGAACCTCGCTGATTGCGCTCAAGGACGAGCGGACTGGCTTGACTCTTGGCTTGGCTTGGCCAGTACTATACTCAACTAATCTATCAACTTAAAATAAAACTAAAACTAATCAACTTAAAATGACAGCGTTCGTGCTGGCATTGGTACTGGTGAGTGCGAGACCGGAGGCCCAATGATGCAGAAGCATCATTAGGCGCCATACCGTGAGCGTCACCATGCTACATTGTTGCATTGTCTACATTTGCAACGAGTATGGTGATCGGCACTCTTGGATTCTGCTTATGCCTTCCATCAGGTAGAGAAGAGTTATTTAGGCAAAGCCATACATAAAAAAAAACTAAGTCAACAAGCTTTTGATCTTTTTGAATTTGAATTTTTGAATTTGAGACAATGTAAATTTTCCACCAGGATTTCGTTTAGCTCTTTTCATCGGTCTAAAATCTCAAATCGTAAAGAAAGAGAAACACGTAAGTTGACGACGGGAGGCGTCGTGGTATTGCAAAAAATATGAAATGCCAAGGTGTCAAATCTATCCAAGGTCTTCTATCCATCAATATTCTAGTCTCTCTTCATTGAATACAATCAGTGCAGAATAAACATATTATTCCAAATGTGACTGGACATACGCTTTATAAAATCGTAGGTGCAAATGGATACACGATGGAACACGTAAACCTGTCTCTAATGGCTATAACTTTGGCTATATGATGTATAACTTTGAAAGTATATGAACATACATAAGTAAGTCTCTCCGATACTTTTTGATCCATGCTAAGGTTGCCTGGAAGAGATTGCTTTTGGCAATAGGCTGCCCTGAACATTATATTATATGTTGATCATTTTATGTATTTAATTAATATTGTAAAAACGGTGTACAAAAAAAGAGGTTTTTATCTATGTATCTATCTATCTAATTCTAACATTCAATAAATCTAAAAACCAAGCACAAACTACAAATAAACAAGAACTCCTCCTAGAAATCTTATCAGAACTAAAACTTTATTAAGAACAAGGTCACAACAAACGCTCGAGTTGAATACGCTCTTGTTTTGGTAACTCCACTTTGCACCACCGATGTCCGCGGTTAAGGAATAACTTAGTTCAAGTTATTTAGTTGTTCTTAATTGTCGTAAATGCTTGTCATCGGTTATATCGTATGCTGTCTTGCCACTCTGCCATTGTTTGAAAAATCTCTATCAATTTTCAACGTGGTTTCAAAGAGTTCAAATAAAAGGTCTATTTATAAATACCAATAGTCGCCCAGAGATCAAAATTCGGCCATAATTCTTTTAGTTTGAGTGCCGTTCCTCAAAAGGAAACAAAGGAACCCTTATAGAATCACTATGTTATCGTGCGTCAAGACCATTTTTCTCAGAAACACGTGGAGGCATCAAGCTGGAATTCAGATATATTGTCCCTTTGAGCATTCATAAATGAAACGCCTAAGCCTCATCCAGCTGCACTCCTTCTCTATATAAACTTTAAGTTTGCGAAATTTTATACTCCTCAGTTCGCGCAATTTTCCTAAAACGGGTAATTTTTTTGCTTTACGAGTTAATATATAAATAGTATGTATAATATAATGTTTTTAGTGCAGTAAGAGTTATTAACCATTTTAAAGTTAGTAATTGCAAGGTTAAAATTCAACACTTAATCGTTAACACAACTCATCTCGACACCAAATATGAAGCTAATCGATTGAGCTTAAGTTATATATATCGGTATTTGCTTAACATTTAGTGGTTTGTTTAAGTTTTATACACGCCTACCTTATCGCATAATTAGGTTTAACCCTCATCTATATATACAAAAGAGGAAGGTGACTGAATGACTAACACACAGCCCAAACCGCTGAACCAAAAATCCTGAAATTTTGCATAAAGGTTCTTTATATAACGTAAATGAGCAATAAAAAAATGGATTTTGGAAATACCACCACTAAGGTGGTAAAATAGGGTATGAAATGTATTTTTTATAAAACTTTTGATTTCTATGATGCCTACTTCCTTCTATTGTGATGCTATATAGAAGGAAGTATAGTATACGTAATTACTTTTACTGCTAAGATAATAAAATTGTGACTAATTGAACAACAGGGGAATGTCACAATTTTCAAAAATATCACACGTAAAGTGGACCTAATGTAAAACGACAAAAGCCGAAACATTCGCAAGTCAACGACATAAACACGGCGAGCAATTGATCGAGTCGACAAAACGACTTATTTATGCAACATACCCCGTCCGTAAACAATCCGCTGTTAGGTTTTGTGGAAGTGCGATTTTTAAAGTTTTACAACAAACTTTCTGAGGTCGGTAGAAAGATATATTTGTAGTGTACAGAATGTTGTCAAATGCTAATACGCTTTGGTGCATGTTTTTTATTTCTGCTCTTAATAGTTAATTAGGTAAAAGAAATATTTTAAATATAAGACCTTAGTGCAACTTTAACCATATTTACCTTACAAATGTTTTATTATTCGTGTTATAAATATAGCGTTTGTTCATTTTATGATTGATTGTTTCTTTTTACTTGATTTTTTTTTAAAAACAACAAGTTACCTGTTTAAACCCTTTAGATATAACATGTTATTCTATTTTAAGATACAGGCTGTTCCAGAAAATAAATAACCTGGCGAATGTGTGTGGGCAGTATTTATTGTCGGCACTTCGGCCTGGGACGAGCAATGAATCACCCTGTATAAGGCACGCGATGCTTACGTTTGGGTGTTGATGGATTTATCCATGTTCATAGCGCCGTCGAACGGAGGCTTGTTTTGATTTATCAAACTGCCAGCCAAGAGGGATTGCCGGTTACGATATTTAGTATAAAACCCGGCTACAATTTTTCACCGTAACTTCTCTTTAAACGATCGTGAAAGTGTGATCAAATATTAATTGTAAAAGTTTTGTTGACATGTGGAGGCCACGTCAAAAAAGAACCTTTTGTCTCTCGCTTTTCTGCAGTCTGTGGAACCTATTTCGTGCAATGCAACGGAAGTGTGTTACGGGAAGTCGGGGAAACGCAAGCTTGACTTGACCAATTAGGTGTCATATGGTAGCTGACTACATGACACTCATCACATGGGACTTCTGTAAGGCGCGCTCACTGCTGGCACACTTACGTTATTTGTAATGAATCGTTGTTTTTTTTAACTTATCTCGGGAACCCTTAAAACGGATATTATCTTAGTTATATCACAGTTCAAAATACTGCTAATAGTTTATTTTCTTTACCCTACACACTCACTACACTCCTGCGTATTGAGAACCGCCTTTGGACTTGACGTCGTTTAAAATATCAAAACATTCACTTCAATTCGATATTGATTAACGTTATTATTTTAAATATACACGCTTTATTACCAAATCGTATAACCTCACACTCAACAAAAAAAAAGTAAAAAAACCGAGTACATAACAATTTTGATTAAATTTATCTAGCTTATATCACAGTTTACGTATGTACTTTGTCTACTCCTCCTTTAGTCGTACGCGGTTGCTGTTGGTCTAGGCATGAAATTATCTATCTATTGTAAACATACTTAAAATAAAAAATTAAAATCAGTTAGACGGTTTCCAAACATTTCCAAGACTAAAATGAGAGAGAAAGCTAATACAAAACAAATCAATAAAACCTTATACGGATTGGTATTGAGTACTCATAAATGACAAGTTAAAATCATTTTCAAAAGTTGTCTCGAGTCCAGAGTGCTTTAATTCTTCCAAACTTTGCCAGAAAATCATCGTCTTACGCATCCGTTATGTCAAATTCCAATCACAGATTACTCGAAGCAACGGAGCAAATTTTTTCCGTCCCAACGGTGACAGTTTCATTAAAGCCAGTCAACCATGCTCTACATTTACAAGTAAAATAGTCTGGCGAAGTAGCCTTAAGAAAAGTCTATTAAAATATAGAATATCCACGAAATTTACCCTAAAATTTGATATGGACAGAATTGGGACAGGTCTAATGTACTTAAAGAATGTTTTTGTAAAACACATTCATTGCTTTAAGAAATCTTATGTGACTCCTTCGGACCTTTCAAACTAAGCGATTTACAAACATTCTATCAAATATGGTGTTCTAGTTTACGCCAACTTTTAGTTATATACTCCAGCCAACAAAATAAAAATGCATAATAATTTCCCCCTTTAAAGGTCAAATCGAGACAAAAATACTGTCAAATCCTTTTAATGAATGAAAAGAAATAACGTTTAAAGAGAAACCCAGATTTTTCTACACCAAACTTGACATAAAGTAACTTTGGTTGTTATTTTTTTCTGAAGACCGTTGTCGAGACTCTGCTAAGCTCCTAGGAAAACATTGAAAATCATGGCATTAAGAAATAATAGCGTATCTGTGTGGATCTGGATGTATCACACAAACTAGACACACACACAGATACATTAAAACGTACTGATATTCAAAAATGCCTTTAGAAATTCTTACTACATTTTCAAGTTTAGAATCAAAGCTAGGATTGGACTCCGCAATTATAATCACAAATAGGTATATTAGGCAATATAATAGGCAAAAATAGGTACATGACAGTTTAGTATTACCTTTGAAATCAGATGAAAGTGTAGAGGGGACAAATCCTGTAATTAATCTTAGGAATTTGGAAAAAAATCTCATCTCAATCTCATTATTCGGCAACTAAGGAGAACTTATAA
The DNA here is from genome assembly GCA_003709505.1 of Hyphantria cunea. Classification (NCBI taxonomy): domain Eukaryota; kingdom Metazoa; phylum Arthropoda; class Insecta; order Lepidoptera; family Erebidae; genus Hyphantria; species Hyphantria cunea. The sequence goes on along the minus strand of PKRV01004380.1, from coordinate 222,374 downwards.
AATATTTCAATCCAATTTCTTACTTCTTTAGTACAAGCCTAACCAAACATCGGTCTAGTACTCGACTCTTAAGTAGCTCAATTTATATTCATAACTACTCAAGATATTCTCTTATCCAGGCATCAAAAAACAACTAAGAATTAAAGAGTTATATTAAAACGTTTTAACGTTAAAGAAAAATAACTGAATCAAAGGCGAAACTTCAAATTTTTGGATGGGAAGAAAGTTGGTTAAGAATTTTGAATAAGAAATAACACTTGCTATATAAATGTTGGAATATCTTGGATATCTTGGAGTATCTTCAGAAATTTTCTCAAAGTTTCTTAGAACATTTAAGCATAGTTTACAAGTTTCCTTGTTCTGTAAGTGTTGTTGTACAAACTTTACTTGTCTTAGTAAAGTTTGTACAAACCAAAATTTTTTTACATTATTTATTTTTTGTTTCAGGTAAGCAAAGAAGAGATACATTATCCTTTAGCTGTGTGAGTATCTAAGGTACCTTCGTTCTTCTGAACTCATATCATAGACTCGGATCAGGATTTAAGAGTAGACCAAAATAGAAAACATTGGTCTTCTTTATGTAAGTACCAATTGTTACTAACATATACCTATAACATATAGATGTTTTGTTTTCATTACATTCGCTAATTCCGTTTAATATCGTTTGAAAATTTTATCAAATTGGAATCAAAGGAAAATCTTCATCAACAACCTTTGAGTCCACTGCTGCCCTTGGGCCTCTGAGTGAGGTTTATTCTTACACGGGATAGTCAGTTCCATAATAAATAATAACTTATTTACCATTGCCCATAAAAGCCACGTAGGAATAACTTCCAATAGTGAATATAATATCCAAGTTCTGCCGTAATGGCAATAATATTCCATAAACATGTTACTTTATTATATGATACATGATGCCATGAGAATACGCCATTGTTTGAATAGTTATGGTGGAATTTATGGTAAACTTATACTGGATTGTTTTGGTGCCGTTTCACCATAGAATGATACAGGATTATATCTTTATTGAGAACTTGTGGATTGAAGTTATGAATAGAAATATGTATTTGATAGTTCTCTTAATGTAGAACTCAGGAAATAGACTTAAGGGACAATTTTAGCGAAATTGTACTAAGGATAATTCGACTGCATCGGTGGCGCAGTGGTAGCTTATGCGACTGCTGTGCTTGAGGTCTCGGGTTCGATACCCAGTTCGAACCAAATGTTTGTATGATCTGCAAATATTTTTTTCGGAGTTTTATATGCATGTATTTACAAAAGAAAAAGTATATATGTATTTATGTCAGTTTTCTAGTTCTCGTTACACAAGCTCTGCTTCGCTTGGGACTAGACGGCGTTGTGTGTTAGATGTCCGAAATATTTATATATTTATTTTAAACAAACCCTTCTAATAAAGGTATGGCTCATTATCATTACCTATATGAACACTAGCTGTTGCCCGCGGCTCCGCCCTCGTATATGTTGGTTATCGCGGCAAATAGTGGTCTATGTGTTATTCTGATGTATAAGCTATATTATTGTAAAGTTTCATTAAAATCCATTTGGTAGTTTTGACGTGAAGTAGTAACAAACATCCATGCTTACAAACTATAGGATAGTATGACATGACCGTAAACGCGTATATGTATGTATTTCGTATAGTATAATTATTTTATAAGCATATTTATAAGCAGTTTAGTTATTATAGTTTCAGCTCTGATTAATACGAAGTCAGATGGCGATATTTTTACGCTATGCCGTATTTGTTATTTCCTTTGACATCAATATTCACCACACATTAAATACATCAAAAAACCTATTTCAGCCATTTTTATTGTAAAAACTGCCAGTATAAAGATACAATATTCAATCATTTTTACTGAAGAGCTCGAAATATGGGAACGTAAGTACATAATTGAGATATAGATTCATCTAAACTATTCTTGCATCCATCTTTGAAACGAACGTCTCTAAAAGATGGATTGGCACAATTCACTATTGGTTAGGATTCAAGGAAGCCAATCACGTTGCATTTATCCTGTTACCCCACTTGGGTGTTCGTTTTAAAACTGCAAACGACACTGCAGTCACACTTGAAATTCCCACACATTGTGCCTCACCTTAACTTATTAAATCTTCTCTTTATTTCACATATTCTATTGAACGTTTCATTTGGAATACATTACTGGTTTTTTGTGCTGAAACTGCAATGGATGCTGAAGTTACTGCGCATTGGACACGCGCAAGAGAAAACTGTCGTATGTGTTGGTGCCTTCGAGCAATACATTGGTGCATAGGCATCCTTCCGCCGTTGATTGTGTTTGCACTGTACAGTCAATAGGACTTAATTTTCTCGGAGCTACGAGTTCTTCTATTTTATTTGTAGTTTGTCGCACTGTATTGAAACCTCTACGTATTTTATATGGCTCTATAGTGTCACAAACACTTTTTGTGAAATGTTTTGGAATTTTGTTCTTGCGTTGTTGAATGAAATACGTTTTCTAGTGTAAAGACTTAAAGCTGAGTGCTTCTATTTTCTTTATATAAATTGCAATGGTGTGATGTAACATTTCGGATATCTGATACGCAATACCATCGAGTCCTAAACTAAACAGTACTAGTACTATAGGTTTTTGACTACTGATATAAGTACTATTATTATTACGTATTAACTTAATTTTATAAATACATACATGTAAACACATAGAAAACACTAAGAAAATAGTAATGTAATGTATTTATTTCAATTTCATCGTTGGATTATTGAGGTCATGAATGTTTCCAAACATTTTTTTTTTCTTTACTTTTTTAAATCCAAAGTCCTGTGTCTATAGAAATGCACATAAGTTAACTGAAGAAAACATATTAGTAAATTATAGTAAGGCATATTAAGGACATCACCGTGGGAGAGCCACGCATCGACATTCATGGGCTGGATCGACCACAGTGATACCACGGCCTTACAGACCAGCAGTGTGAATCAGCGCCTGCGCTTTGTTTCACCGAGTGAGTGGGAATACCGAAGACCCCTCTCCGCATCCCCCAAAGGGCGGCAACGCGCTTGTGACGCCTCTGGTGTTGCGGATATCCTTTGACGGCGGTAATCGCTTACCATCATGCGATATGTCTGCTCGTTTGCCTCTGATTCCATTAAAATACGTTCTGTTAAAAAAAATGAGGAATTATACATAAGATAAGTATAATATTTCTCCTTAAAAAACCAATTTCCACGATTCCGATATCCAATTCCACCTCTCTGACAGCGCAGAAAACAATATCAATACATCAACCTTTAAACGTAAACTCGTGATGTATTTATAGACCAAACAAAGTCCAATTGATACTAAAGCAACGAGCAACGATCCCAAGCAATCCCCGATACGGCGGAGCCAGGCGAATCTTAGACGCATGTCTGAATAACCACCAAAATAACCTGATCTTTAAAACTATTCAATTACATCTAACAACGAGTTCAAACTTAACTAGACGTGTCATGTTGCCTTGCTGCAATAACTGACTTAGTTAGATCCTTCTGTAGTCTCAAATAGAAGAAACATATAGGTCATTTTAAATTGGCCTTCGTGAGGGTTGGACCAACTAGATTCACAGCAACATTCGAAGGTAATTGTGATCATGAATCAATCGTATCTCAAAATCCTTTCAAGGCATGCTAGTCAAACGACATCTCCTTACTGTTCTGTATACATTGATGCTTATAAGGGCTATTGTTGTCTGTCGTTTGTTACGAAATAGGCAGTGCAGTTCGGAATAGTAGATATTTTACGAATTCTCGACTTGGATATCAGAAATTATGTGAAAAAGACTGTGTATGGGGAAAATGATAGTTTAGGGTTCAAATATAAGGGTATAACCGTTGATTTTATTAGTTCTTTATCGGTTTGTATATTGCTATACAAATAATAATAATAACTGACATATATGATATGGCATCATTCCCATGTAATAGCTTTTTTATCAATTTTTTATAGTAACTTTGGCAAATCCCAAAGTGACTACTCCACCTGATGGAAAGCATAAGCAGAATGCATGAGTGGTGGTCATCATACTCATTGCGAATGCAGACAATGCGCCAATACAGCATGGTGACCCACACCATGGCAGCCAACTGATGCTGCTGCATCATTGGGCCTCCAGCCTCGCACTCACCAACGAAACACGACAGCACGAATGCTATCATTTTAGGTTGTTTTTCTGTGCGAGTGTAGTACAACCCCTGTCGAGCCGGCCCGTTCGTACTGAAATCAGCGTGGTTCTACTATCAATAGTGATATCGCGTGAATCGAGTATAATATGTTATTTGTAAGTGTTTTGAATATAAGGTTCTATTAGTGACGTCATATTATTTTTACTTATTTTGCAAAAATAACTTGGTAAACCAATAAGGAACCAGTGTGAGAGGTATGTATTAATAATGACAAACAAGGCAACTCGTACCGTATTAATTTTTTTTTTGTATTTTTTTTTTAAAGACAACTCTCGCATTAGGAAAATCATTGCTGAGTCACGGGGATCTTTACAAACATACATGAAACGGACACAAAGTACACCCAGACTTAGAACAACAATTTATGGATCACACAAACTGTTGTCCCATGTAGGATTTGAACCCACAACACTTGGCGCAGTAGGAAGCTGTGTGGCGACCACTGAAACCACCAGGCTAACCGTGTAGTCAAATTTCAATTATGGCAACCCCATTTGGTTGTTTTACTTCTGGGATTCGCAGTATATGAATATCAAATTTCGCAGTATCTGAATATTCAGATAAAGATTGAATTCCTGTAAACATCAATAATCAATACGAACAAAAAAGTTACATAAACATAACAACATTTATATCCTTTTTTTCTGTTTGAGAATGTATTTTCCTATTGTTGTCTCTCGCTCAGAACTCGGAAAAAATATCCGGACAAATTTACCCGGTTGAATAGTTTTATCCGGTGTTATTACAAGACTTGAAACCTTGTTATAATAAGCCTGTGCAAATAAAACCCAGTATATTATGAAGGGACTTGCGCTTAAAGGACCCGAGAACTGATAATACAGTTTTTTTGATTCCACATTGAAAATGATGAAATCTTTGATTAAAGGTAAAATCCTTGGTTCTATACTCAAACTGCTTTCTACAGTAAGTTCAAAAAAGATTTTGTAAGTTTTACACTTTCATAATTGGGGTCTTGTAATATTTTAAATGGTCACACATGATCACATTAGCAAATATTTTCTTCAAATCCGCGCTGGTGATTTTTGTGTTGCAAGCGCTCATTTGTGATCACATTCTACTCATTTTCCCGTATTTTTTTTTTTATGGAATCGCTGGCAAACGAGCAGACGTATCGCCTGTTGGTAAGCGATCACCGACTACCGGTCGGACGCCCATGGACACCTGCAACACCAGAAGCATCACAAGTGGGAAGAGGGGCTGGGATATGGGCCTCCGGTATCCTCACTCATTCGGTGAAACACAGCGCAACTTAAAAAATCATGGTAGGTGTAGCAAGTATGTTTTTGTACCTCTTTGCCTTTACGACTAGCGTTATATATTCTAGTATACAAATAGTTAGAATAAGAGAAATACTTACGTAAAGTTTCGTATAAAATGAAAGATAGCATCCATATGAAACCACATCACCAGTACATAAAATTTTACCAACACTCAACGGTATAAAACACGGTTTATATTCAACCTTTCTCTAACATAAAACAACTTTGACATAGTTATACCAAACCCGCCAATAAAAATAAGCTTCAGCGTTTAGTTCTAACAAAGACTTTCAAAACTACTAGTTTGTGGGAAGTTTGTTCTGGAAAGGCGGGAAATTTTGTACACCCATCGCTTCGTGATTGGCACGCCATTACTTTTTTCTACCTTTTCTGTTAGCAGCCAGTTTTTAAATTCTAAAGTTGAATTTTTTTTTTAAAACCTTCCAATTTCAAAAAGGATTTTGTTTTGTTGTTTTAGTATTATGCCATCGGGTTTTAATTAACTATTTCGGGAATTAATTATCGTTACTAATTAATACTATAATACTATTAGGCACTCATAGCCCAGTTGCACTCGGTGATTAGAAACAATCACCGAGGGCTAGCATCGACCACGGTCAGTACCTGGATAGATGACCGCTGGTGGCATGTTACCATGAGCGTCTCCGTGATTCGGAGCTCACGTTAAGCACTCGGTCCCGGTTGTTATCATAGGATAACAGTCGTGAAGCTTAGTTGGAGGTCTTTTTTTTTTCTTTAAAAAGACAAATCCCTCTATTAGGAATATACATATTGCGTCACGGGGGACTTTACAAACATACATGAAACGGACGCAAAGTACACCCAGACTTAGAACAACAATTGATGGATCACAAAAAGTGTTGTTCCATGTAGGATTTGAACCCACAACAGTGGACACAGTAGGAAGTGGTGTGGCGACCACTTAAACCACTAAGCCAACCGTGCGGTCATACTTAATATATATATATATATTTTGGGCGGCTTAAAAACAGCCAACGGCAAGATTTACGTAGCCACAATGTAGTCTTGCCAGTCCATAACCCGCACTTGGCCAGCGTGGGGACATATGGCCTTAACCTTCTCCTGAGAGGAGACTCGGTTCTTGATGATGATGATACTACTATTACTAGTATACTACTATATACTAGTGGTCGCCCAGTAATTCAAACTCAACTTATTTACTATTTTTTTAGCTTTCTGTATTCCTTTATTTATTTAATAATCCTCCATTCGCAAAAACCTTTCGATTTAAGTATATATCATCATCATCATCAGGCTATCGTAGTCCACTGCTGGACATAGGCCTCTCCAATTGCATGGCATTTAGCTCGATCTTATATGTCTTATTATATCTTTTTTTCAAAAGAATATTCCTGCGTTAAAATATATCTTGCGTCGCAGAATACTTCACAAACATTTATAAAACGCTTAAGTATAATCGCTTAAAATACAAATTAAGAAATAAACTTTTTAGCCCCTTGTTATATTATGTTCAATGAAACGTTTGACAAACATTTAGAGCAGTTTTATAACCAACGATTACGTAATATTACCGAACGAATGATGTCATTTGAAAATAGAACAACACTCCCTCCATATTTTCTTCTCCACAGACAATGAATCCTTTTACGTATTCGAATGGCGCTTGACGTTTACTTTTTTCAAAGTAAGAGGCACAGATAACAAAATAAAGTTTACGCTGAAGGGTTCTTTTAAGCGTCCATTTTTTTACAATTCATACTGTATTGGTACGAACTAAAAAAAACACTATTTTCAAGCTGGCTGTCTAAAGGTTTTGTTCCTATACTGAATAAGTTAAAAAGATTTATTTCGTGAAAATGTTGAGGGCACTAGATAAAACTCTTACAAGCACTTATTCTGTGATCTTTTATTGCCAATATCATTATTTTGAAGAGACCTCTGTCGTTTAGATGTGATATAATATATATAAAAAAAGTCTTGTTAATTATACTATTTATAACTAAGGATACTTTTTAAATAAGTTTTGTTTTTAACATTGCGCCTCGACGTTAACCACCGTTGTTGTTATACCGCGGGTATCACCCAGCATTATACTATAAGGTATGGTATACAATTATTTCAGAAATGGAATGGAGTTCCCATATATTTTTTTATTATTTTAAACTTGTGTTAGGATTTTATTGTTCTGTATTCTAATATTTAATAAAAACTCATTTTATTTTTTTGTATTATATAAAGAGTATTTAAATATATTACATATAATAATACGTGTATTTGTACATTAACTACTTTAAACATCAGTCAATCTATTTCTGTCATCTAGACTAATATTAAAATATGTGTTTCGTGTTATCGTTAATGTAATAAAATTTAAATTTATAATATGTGTACAATATACATTTCATTTATGACAAAAATAAATCCCTTGACAACTTTTCAATAACTTTGATACTATAACTTTCAGTTTAATTTAATCTTCTAGATCTCGTAAAGTAATAAGAGGCAGTAACTCTCAGAATTTACTATAATTTAAATCATTTGAGATCACACCATTGAAGTTTTAAAGAGCTGCGATAAATTCTAACAATAATAACTAGCAACACTTTCATAAATACGTCTAACTTTACTGATTTAATCCCGATCTGAGAGTTTTTAGGGTTCCATACCTCAATAGGCAAAAGCGGAACCCGTTTAGGATCAATTTGTTGTCAAGATGCCTGTCAATTAAGACCCTCAATCTGTGTCTACTGTGCCTGATTGCTTCGTTGGTCTAGCGGTTGAAGTATGCGACTGCCAATCAAGAGGTTTCGGGTTTAAATCCCGGGTCGGGCCAAAAGTGTTATTGAGTTTTTCTGATTATATAAATACTTAATAACAGCTCGGAGTCTGGAACCCCGTGCCTCAGAGAGCACGTACAGCTGTCGGTACTGCGCCTGATCTCTCCCTGCTCGTGTCGGTTAACCGTCCCACCAGATTATGAGAGTGAGGGAACAGAGAGTGCACCAGTGTTTGCGCACACATATGTGCACTATAATATCTCCTGCGTAGTGTGCTGTTCTCTGTTGAGACTGGCCGCCGTGGCCGTAATCGGCTAGGAGGACATCACTGTGCCTTGGAGCTGTAAAAAATCAAACTTCTAAGCCAATGCTGATTGCATTGGCTTAGAAAGATACAGCCGTTTATGCTGCAAATTTTCGACACTTGCAAGAGAATCGAAACCTACAGGATACTTCCCGTTTACTCAGAATCTTAAAATTTGGTACGAAGCCACGTCTTTTACTACAAATAAAGGGAGACTTGCGAAAATTTAAAATTTTTCGTCACATAATTCAATAAACCATTTATGCTGCAAATTTTCGACACTCGTGAGGAATCAAAACCTACAGGATATTTCCCGTGACCCGTTGAAATTTGATACGTCTTAGAAAATCATAAATTTTTTGTACGGAACATGTTTGTATGGAACCCTCGGTTCCGCGAGTCCGACTCGCACTTGGCCGCTTTTTAAGGGATTGTTTGAACTTTATATTATGGGAGCTTTTGCTCGAGTTTAAGATGTTAACTTCTGATTTAGTACTCTCAATTTATTCGTGTTACTATTTCAGTATAAATAATCTTTTTATTATGTACTCAAAATTCCAAGCATTTTTCTAAAATATTTTTCGATAAAGATTTGTCCACCTGTTATATCAACCAATCTTAAGGTCTTATTTCAGGTCTTACAGATAATTCCAGATAGCTTATCTAACGGATAGCATGAGATATCTTTCTCATAAATTGTGTCGAACCATCTGTCAGATAAATTATACGAAATTTAACTGTAATCTGTGAAACAGGGCCTAAATTTATTTTTTATTACAATTCTTTAAATATAACTTATTCTCTGTGGCAGTTGCCGCTAGTTTAGTTATAGAGATCAGATCTGCTTCATTGATGTAGCGGCTATGTGATTGCTAATCAAGAGGTCTCGGGTTCAAATCCCGGGTCGGGCTTAAAGTGTTATGGAGTTTTTCTGATTATATACTTCATAACAACTCGGAGTTCGGAAATTGGACCCCGTGCCTCGTAGAGCACATAAAGCTGTTGGTCCTGCATCTAATAACTACCCGGTCGTATCGGTTAACCGCCCCAAAGGATTATGAAAGAGAGGGAACAGAGAGTGCACCTATATTTGCGAATCCACTTGTACACTATAATATCCCCTGCGTAGTTCGCTGGTTTTCGTTTACAGTGACCACAGTGGCTATCGTAATCGGCTTATCTAATCTATAGTAATCGGCTAGAAGAAGATCACATAGAGATCAGATAATATTTTACTAGGACTAATAGAAGCTACAACGAAAATCTAGAATCAAAAATATTCATTTTCTGGCAACATTGAACAAAGTGCACAGATAACACGGCAAACATGTCATTATTCTTCGAAACTGTCACTGCCTACGTTCGAAACTTGAAAAGATGCAAGCTCAGCGGAATTCGAGGTGTTTACTCACTTTGAAGTTTCTGAACAGGTGTAAGCGATTTCGAATACGCGTTCTATATTCGAACTTATACAATAATAGATTTGTTACACATTCGGTTGATGGAATTATTGTTCTTATAATCTTGTTAATATAGATTTAACTACTTAGATCTTTGTATATACATACAACTGTATTCGCGTAATAGTAAAATAACTTGATCATCTGGTTACATGAAACGTTATCGAATACTTTAGATTTTTTTGTAGAGCAGGGGGCAAACGGCTGTCGTATCATTGCCTGATGGTAAGCGATTACCGCCGTTCATATACATCAGACACGCTAGAGGCGTCACAAGTAGACGTCACAAGAGAGCCACACTGTACAGGTTCGGTATCCTGTACAACGTGGCTCTCCCACGGTATGATTATTTGAGATTATTTCACACTGTGCTGTCTGCGATAAAATTGAGCCTTTGTAAGAATGTACCTACTAGTAGACTCAAAACGGACATATATCAGATCCGATCTCAGGCGGCCATTTCCGAAATATTATCATCCCAGCAGCACGATGACCACTTCTGGACTTAAATCTCCCCAAGGTCCGTCATAAGAACCATGCTGTGTTGCATTCAATAATTACCTGTGACTGAGAAAATACGAATAGAATTATTTCATTACAATTAATGTTATATATACCCAATATATACCTACATCACATAACGTTACTGACGGATAACAGATTCCTGTAATACAGTATCTTTTCAAAGTTAATTCGATCACCGCAAGTTTTTTTTTTAATCGAGAAAAAAGCGATTTCAGCCTATTCAACTTGGTTTATCTGTGGTCGTATAAAAAGTTAGAGAAATCTTTTTTTATATTCCCCCTGATAAGGCCTTGGGCATAGATTACAGAGTTTGTACCTGATATTTATTGGTACGTATCTGGTCTCGGAGTGAAATTTGACCTCATATATTTTGTTTAACGCTTTTTATGTAGGTTTTAGTTTGATTTATTCTATTTGCTAGTCTATATCCGTGTTTTTTTAATCGCGGGCAATACGCCTGATGGTAAGCGATTACCGCCGCCCGCGGATATCTGCAACACCAGAGGCGTCACAAGTGCGTTGCCGGCCTTTGGGTGACGGGGATAAGGATGGGCCTCCTGTATCCTCAATCACTCGGTGAAACGCAGCGGTTTTCTGTGATGCCATGGTATCACTCCGGTCGAGCCGGCCCATTCATGTCGAAGCGTGGCTCTACCACGGTATACGTGTTTCATTACCATTCCTGGGCATCCCGTAGGTTTCATAAGAGGCGACTAAGGGACAAATTACGCAAGACCACTACACTGCAAAGAGAAGCAAAACTTGGAAAACCTGACACAAGCTCGTATGGCCAGGGTGGTACAGTAGGCTACACCCTCCTTTCTAAAGAGAGGCCTAAGTCCCGCAGTGTACTGTTAAAGGCTGTAGATGATGATGGTGATTAATTGGTCACATGTTGACATCCAATCGAAGTACGATCAAACGGATAAAAATCTGATTTTTACAAACTCTTAAGTACCAATTTTTTACTTTACATTTGTAGACCAGAAAAAAGAATGGTTTTCTGTAATGTCTCTCTCCCTCACTTTGGGATTTCAGATGTTTAAATAACAATGATACAAAATATTTTTATGAAAAAAAAAAGAAAACCTATTTCTTTTTCTTAGCTATAATATGTGACAGTTTAATTATTATATTAGAATAACCTTATATTTTCGAAGGTCGCTACATCTCTTGGTACGGTGCTCTCGCCAGGGCCGATATTCATACGACATCTCCCAAATTAGAAAAAAAAGTAATATATATTAAAATAATGTTTAGAAATTTCCATCTATTTATAGTTGAAGGTACTTCCCTAATTCGTGCCGAAACCTTCTTCAATAAATTACGACTAAAAGAAATATGTGCTCTAATGTAAACTAATTAGAATCCACTTGAGCAAAAAGCCAATTACAATACTCGTGCCGATCGTTGCTTCTAAAAGTTCGGACCGTAGAGTACATCCGATTTAAATCCGATCGAAGAGCTGTAGATTACAGTAATTAGCTGAAGCAATCCGCATGTCAATTGTTTGTAGGTTTGATTTGGAAATGCAATTCAGTTAATAAATTCTGCTATTGACGAGTGCGGGCGTCGTTCACACCGAAGTGTCGCTTTAATATACGTACATAACAATCAATCAATCAACAACCCATAATGTCCCGCTGCTGGGCTCGGGTCTCCTCTCAGGAGAGGGTTAAGGCCATACGTCCCCACGCTGGCCAAGTGCGGGTTGGGGACTGGCAAGACCACGTTGTAGCTACGTAATTTTACCGTTGGATGTTTTAATCCGCCCAAAGGCTTCCAACTAAGCTTCACGACTGTTATCCTACGATAACAACCGGGACCGACTGCTTAACGGGACCTCCGAATCACGGAGACGGTCATGGTAATATACCACCAGCGGTCACCCATCTAGGTACTAACCGCGCCGTCATTGCTTACCTGGTGATTGTTTCTAATCACCGAATGCAACTAGGCTACGAGCGCCTCTTACGTATGCATATATTCCAAAACAATTACGTAGAAGAATATTAAAGACTAAAATTTAAGCCTAGTTATGCTATAGAATAATGCACTGCAAAGAGATAGACAACTTGAAACAAACCATACCAATCCATCTGGTCAACATGTTATAAAGCAGACTAGATCCTACTTTTTCTTAGGCCGTGGACTGTTACAGGCGCTAGTATGAGAAAGAATGAAAATGTTAGGAAAGACAAATTCATCTGTCCATTAGTCTGTCTCAGTCCACTGCTGGATTTAGGGTTTTCGAAATGCACGCCACTCAGTTCGATCCTCGGCTTCTTGTGACCGTTGTCTCGGTTCCTACCTGAATTTAAGCAAATATCTCGAGTAATTCAGCTGGCGAAATGTACGTAACCTTCAATGGTGACCTGCAACTGAGATGAACCTAAATCATAATAATTTAATGCACTTTTCCATTATATAAAAAGGATTTATAAAGTTCAAAAATTAAAAAAAATCAACGAAGTATAGATAAAACCTTGACATGTGACATAAAACGTATGCCAATTAAAAGGTGCTAAGTTCGTGTACCCATTGCGGTGTGAGGCGCGTCCTAATCTGTCGTGGTATTAGTCCCATTTGCCTAATTTCGATTTTGGTTAATCCTTGCCATGGCAATTTGTTAGCGCGTACCTAAATTCTGTAGCCTAACATTAGTATGTAAGTTCATGTAACAGGCGAACGGAATATTTCTGCAAGTCTATATGGTATATACACATAGTTATTTAGGTTATTCCTAGATTTTAAAAGTTTAATTAAGGAAAGTAAATTTAGGACTTTTCAAAAGCGATAATTTACAAATCATGTTAGTGTTAAAAAATTATGTATAATTAGAGGTTTTTATAAGCTCGTAGTACTACACACACTCTAACATTTTCACTAAATAAACTTTTCCGACTTCAAGAACTTTTTTTATATATTACATGTTAAAATTACTCTGCTCTGCCCGATGGAAAGCATGAGCAGAATCATGTAGTGTAATCAGTGGTGATCACCATCCTCAATGCGAATAAAGAAAATCCAGCACGGCGACCCACACTATGGCGGCCTGGTGAGATTCTTTTTCGCGCCCTGATTAAAGTATCCGGGATCACAGTGGGAGGGAAACACTGCCCTGATAGTTAGTTCTGTACGCTCAGCAAAGGAAGGAAGAGCCGAAGTGATGTGTATGAGAGCGTATGTGTACCACTCTGAAGCGGTGATTTCCAAAGTCGGGACGTGTTGTCCTCTAAAGAAAAGGAGAAGGGGGAACTAGTTGGAAGAGCTGTTCGGAACACTCCATGATATTGTCATATAAATTTAATAACAAGAGGCTTGAAAAAGTATCCTACCAAAAGTTTTTTGTTCAACGATAGTCATTGTCATTTGTTTTTGGCTGAAATTACATACATAATGTTCTAATATTTTTCGTAGTAGTACTCAGTATACGTATATTTTTCTTTCAAAGCAGAAAATATATTTTAAAATGTACGGTTTCCGAACACGCTCATGTTTGTTTAACATTTAATTTAATCTAAATATGTGCCTCACTATCAAAATCTATGTCAAAATGTGTAATGGATACAAAATCTAAATGAAGTAAATATTTAAATAAAGATTAAATGATAAAATTTTCCGGATGTGTACAATTTTCTTTAAAACCACGAGCTGTTAATTACAAGAACATCTCTGAGTACATGTAAACGTTTTATGTGTCGAAATATTTTTAATTCATCTGAAATCTGTAGTGTGATAAAATAATTTAAAAGGTTTTAGTTAAAGTGATAGGAAATATAAGACCCATGCTATGTTTAATACGCGATCTTATGAAGAGATAGATAGTTTACTAACTCCAGGTAAGTTTGTAAAGTTCGTAATGTGGTAGCCCATGCTGTCCTATCAGTCTTCTTTCTGTATGAAAGAATATAGAAGTTTGATTGAAAAAGATTCTTCCTACCTACACACACGGGAGCTCAATGATGCAGAAGCAGCATTAGACTGCCATAATGTGGTTCGAAGTGCTGCATTTGCAATAAGTATTGCGACCAGATTGTGGCAGCGTTGAGTCATTTTGGCAGGGTAATACATAAAAAAACACCTAAGTGAACAAATAATCATTTTTATTTATTACTTTATGTACAATAAAATGCATTTGTATTCAAATTCAATCATTGTTAAAATCTTGCACTAACACACTAATGTTTATAAAAGCATGCTTCCTATTATGGCATGGGTCCGTGTCGAATTCGTTCGCGCTAGCCAGGCAGGCAGGCAGGGTTGTCATGTAAAGGATTCACTTAGAAATGAGAACACAACAGACTGCTGGATAGATACTGAATATATTGGAAAGATAAACTTATTTATGTAAATAGTTATGCGCCATACTTATATACTAAAATAATACTACATTTCCCCAATATGCTTAGGTTAATTTTGTCAACCAATTTGTTTGTTTACATATTTTGTTAAGTCAGTATAATTCGTACAGTAGTTACGTAAACCGAAAGGAAGGAAGAAACTGTTGCCAGGGACGTAACTTAATCGTATCCATTTCATATTAAAATATAGGGTTATTTTTCTAGGGTTGTCATACAATAGCAAGTCTTGAATTTAAATTTATGCCACTGGTATTTGTTTTAGTGTAACTGTACAACTTGTATCATAAACAAGGTGATCCGACAAAGAACCAGGGTCATCGACATAGTCCACAGGATTAGCAAGCTGAAGTGGCAGTGGACTGGCCACAATTGCCATAGAACCCATAACCGTTGGGGTAAACGAGTTCTTGATTGGAGACCGCGTCTTTGTAAAGGTAGTGTAGTGTTGGAGGTCATAATCGAAACATATTATATGTTTTAAAGACATATATCATATGATATAAATAAATATATAATATATTTATTTATATCATATGATACCTTTTTTGTTATGCGACTGAAGTGAAATTAAATGCTTAGTAAGGAACATACTTGTATTTTTTTCTTTCTTAATAAGCTGTTTTGTCTCTCTTGTTAATCATATTTTCTCATTTAGATACAGGTAAATAGCAATATACATAATGGATTCTTAAGATTCTGTCGAAGAAGTATTTTTATGTTAAGCATAAGTCACAATAACTGCTTGATAGACAGCCCTAGCTTACTTATTCTTACAAGTTAGCACTTTTTCCAACGCAAGCCGGTTTCGTCCCGAAGGCTAGCTTAGATTTGTTTTTATTAAGTATTCCTAGTTTTATAGCACTGCCGTCACAATGGACGCTGTAAATTTTCTATATCTTTCCATAAAGATGTTGTTTTTGTGTTGCTGGTATTTTAACCTTTGTAGGATTTGAATAACTATTACGAGAGATATTAATTTCTGAGTTTTTTCACCAATCTAGAAAAAAAAATAAGTAAGAAACTAAATACTAATACGTGAAATAAAAACTTATTATCTACCCATTTTACAAAAATTAGTAGAGGAGGAGTACCTATGACATTTGAAACAGTTAAAGTTTAAAAGGAGGAAGGGGCAGAAAGTAAAAAAATAAATTAATTATGGCCGATTTCGACTACTGGGCGACTGCAAGTATAGTAGTAGTGTATTTAGTAGCGTCATTGATGCCCAGCTTTATCGAAGTTAATCTATGTTCTCCTTTAATTTTATTAGGTGTGAATCCTGTCACAAATATTAAACTTATTGGATATAAATTCTACAATTATATATATGTCTAGTCTAAATCATATAAATCAATATCAATTTATCAATTACATGTACACGTACGCCTTATAATTCTATTGTCATTTTCATTGCCATCTCATTCCTCTAACATTTTTCGTCTAGACCATGGAATATTTACTGGACTCAGCTGTTTACAAATAACGCCCTTGCGAGGTTTTCATTATCATTAAAACACGTGTCCTCAAAACACTGTATTGTTATGAAACGGAGCGCGATCAAAATAAACAATATATTTCGTTCTTCAACAAAACAAACACGTAACTTGTAGTTTATTCAGATACAATTTTCTTGGCCCAACATTTGGCCCCAATATGTGCAGGCGACGTTCCACGGCTGCCAATTCTCATTGAAATCTGTGAGTCCTCGGGAATGGTTCGAACCATTGCCAAAATATAATTTGGACGTTTTAGCTCCGTTGATTTTTATCGCAGCCATCTCTTTTGTGTTTGGACTCTAACGTGGCTTTACTTTGTTAGGATTTTGTTTATTGAACAATTGTTTAGTTAAGAAACTGTTGCGAGAGAAATGAAACGCCCTTGTTTTGTTTACATTCTTGAAGTTTTCCTCAACAGTCATTGATTGTTTTGAATACACAAAAACTTAAGATACGCAAGATAAAAGCCAAAAAAAATAATGTTATAACGCTATAAACAGTCGTTTATCGTTAGTCTTACGAGATTAACGATACTTATGTATATTCGGAACTATGAAGTTCTCGGTTTTTTTCAAGCGCCACTTTTTAGAAGGCTTTACGTATTTCATTTGTGTTCTTATAAAACAATATTATATGTACACTAATATTATAAGGAGGTAGGTAAAGTTTCTAATTTTGTTTGTATGGTTGTAGGGGGTAATCTTCGGAAATACTGATCCGATCCTGAAAATTCTTTTTCTAACAGAAAGCGACACTATTCAGGAGTGACACGGGCAGACATATTTTATTATGATTGAACAAAAAATTAAGTTAAAAATAATAGTATTTGTAAATGAAGTCGAAGAAAAACGGGCGGTTAAACCCCAACAAAGTGGGAACGGGTCGGTGAGTGCACAATAAAATATTTCCCGAATAACTAAATTATACTTTGAAAAGAAGATGAAATAAGGATAAGAATATAAGATTCTCTTTTTAAAAAGAAGCCTGCGGGGTAAAGGCTATTAAAAACTGAAAATAAAGCTTCATATTTTATGAGAATTACACGTATTGAGTACCTACACATGCCACAGACCAATGAATTGCATACAAAACGGGTAATCATCACCACGTCACCGTGGGAGTCATGCGCTTCGGTATGCATGGGCTGTCTCGACTGGAGTGATACCACGACCTTTCAGAAAACTGGTGTGAAACAGCGCCCGTGCTGTGTTTCACCGAGTGAGTTAGGATACCACCCTCGAAAGGCCGGCAACAAACTTGTGACGCCTCTGATGTTGCGGATGTCCATGGGCGGCGGTAATCGCTTGCCATCAGGCGATACGTGTGCAAATGATAAATTCTAGACGAGTCTTGCAAATCAGCGCAAGCAGTGATGGATGGGTCCCTGCTGTCTAAATTGTATTAAATTGCATCTGTAGCATTTCAATTTCAATCTCGTTGCTGCCCTAAGGGATTATAATGTAAGATTTAGACGCGAAATCTATTATAGAACGTTAATTGCATTCAGAACTAACTAGCTGAAATTTAGCGCAAGATTCATGACTTTATAAAAACATTTTATGAGCTTCATAAACGTTTACTGAAAACAAAACTATAGAAAATTAAAATAAACATGTTTGTTTATCTGTACTTAATGTTATAAAGCCGAAAGGAGCTCTATCTGTTTGTTCACGGCTAACACCGCTGCACCGATTTCGATAAAATTTGGCAAGGAGATATTTAGATTATTGAGGAAAGACATAGGTTACTCATTACCGCGATAACTGATATATACACTCGGGGGAAACCGCGGGCAAACGCTGGTATTATATTGACCACAATTAATTATTACTATGGATGTCCATTTATATTATTATTTCAAACAGAAACTAACGCTAATACTACTACTACTAATAAACTAATTTCATTTTATATTACTTGAAAAATTATAAAATACTCGTGTATGCAATCCATTAAGGTAGGCCAGATTCATTAACGAAATGGGCGAATAACAACAAAGTTTTAGGTGACATTATCACTCTTGTGGATTTGCTGTCAAAAGGTCAAGTACCCTAAAACAACAGAGGACTCCTCGGTGAAGTATGCAAATTTAACTAAATACTAAAACAGCACTGATCAACTTATTCATAGAGTTAGATTCTCTTTTGAATGTTATCGCTTGTTTAGACACGAACTGGAAAAGATTAGTTTGATTTAAAGGAGCTATAAATTGCGAAGCATTAAGAAAACTAGGTATTTATTTTACTCTTACCAAATGTTAAAATAAATGCGAACGTCTTACCGAAATAATTAAGCGATCGTGTAAGGGGTAAATGATATTCAGCTTAAATAAAAATATAATAAGTATCATATAATATAATCTAGATATTTAAATATCTAACCATAAATGGGCTTACTATTACCTGACCCATGACTCCTTCTTCAGGGTCAATAGGCATGGCCATTCTTTTCTTTAGTTCTTAAATAACTAATTTAATGAAAATATGTAAATTTCAAACTTGTTTTTTTATTTATCAGTGTGTTACCGGATTAATAATACACAGTGTCACCAATATTCATGCCGTGGAAGAACTACTAAGGAAAGCATCGCTACAAAAGAGAAGGAGAACTTGTAAGGAGCCCCATACTAGTTTGTTCTAAAGGCGTACATCACTATAGTAGGTTTACCTACAGTTGTGTAGAATTTCAAATCAATCCGTACATTATTTCACTCGTGAGGGCTGGCATAACTAACAAACATCCTTAGGTTTCTCATATATGATATTATTGCCTATATTAAGCTAGGATTAGGATTTCATTTATAAGTTCTAATCGTCGAAGTCAAAGCTTCAGGCACCTTTAATGATTATGAATTCCCCATTGTGAAAAACATGGCAGCGACACGTGTAGAACTCATTAAGATATTACACGTGTAGAATAAATCCAATTTATAACACGTGTATCTTCTGTAAATCATTTGCTCTACTCCTATACAAACCCAACGACAATAATACGAAATTCTGTTTGTTATTTTATTCCTTTTTTTGTTATGGTTATAAATAAAACACTCGACATACTTATTTTCCCGTGAGTTATTTTATCGAACTAAGAATATTATTTTGAAATCTTCAAATTATCATCACCTTTAACAGTCTACTGCTAAACAAAGGTCTAGAAAAGAGCTTTTGATCTACTTTAGGACGCTGTCTTGATGGGTTGTTGTCTTGTATGGTCTGCTTTCATTGTCGGCTCTTGCAATACCCCCGTGGTGAATAAGTATGGTGACAATCCTTATAGCGACAAGTTTGTCACTATACGGACAATATTTTTGAATCAGAATTTGTGTAGTTGTACATAAGAGATGATATCTATAAATCTTAAGGGATGCTTTATTTTTTTATATAATATAGGTGGCAAACGAGCAGTCGTATCGCCTGATGGAAGGCGATTAACGCCGCCATGGACACTCGCAACACAAGAGGCGTCACAACTACGTTGCCGGCCTTTTAAGAAGGAGTACGCTCTTTTTTTAAGGTCGTATAGGTCCAAGAATACGGCAGGTGACAGTTTATTTCACAGTTTTGTTGTGCGAGGCAGAAAAGTAATCAAAGTATCATTTAAAAAACTCCACAAAAGCATATAGCTGTATAAAATTACCATTTGTTTTCGACACGAGTTCTATTGACCGCTCTGTTCTATTGGTTTCGAAACAATCGAATATAATGGTTGTGGGTATTGGTAGACAGGGATTATTGTTGCGATGTTTTGTATTAAACGTTATGCCGCTCTTTTGTGCTCATTGTCGCAACATTTCCAATTTTAAACCAAACACGGATAAACACTGAACCATTATAAAAAGCAAAATTGGAAGTGTACCTTTCATGGAGAAAAAACGATTTGGTAAATAACCTAACGCGATTGAAGCGGAAAATTAAAGCATAGTATTTCTCTTAATCCCTTGTCGAGGATTAAAGATTGGCACATTAATAACCTTTAACAGTCCACACTGCTGGATATGAAATTCTCTTTAGAAAGGATGTTTAGCCTACTACACCTACCACACACGTTGGACAAAAGGGTTGATATGGGGCTCCTTACAAGTTCTCCTTCTCTTTTGTAGCGATGCTTTCCTTAGTAGTTTTTTCACGGCATGAATATTGGTGACACTGTGTATTATTAATCCGGTAACACACTGATAAATATAACTACCGATGCAATACTAGTCAGAGGATGGATTAAAGAGTAACAGCGTAATCAGGTCAATACAGGCCGCTCATGTTCATCGGCAATCTCCATGAGTCACAAATGTATTGCAGTCCTTTGAGGCGAGAGAAGAACTCGAGTTTGGGTGTTTGAGGACTCGGTGAATACCAATGGATGAGGTTTTCAGTGAGTTCGTGGTCTCCTTCTTTATTATCTTAAAAAAAAGTTGTAATGATAAAAAATCTTGAAACGGCTTGCATTAGTTCCAAAAAGGTCTAAACTTGTTTCAAATTATTTATCCATAGATTATTGTATTTGTAAACGGAAATTTTGCCTGTTTATTTAAAGTATCTACTTTAATTGAACAAACGAGATTTCAATCTAATATTGAATTTTGTATTTATAAACAGACAACCGATACAGTAACGCTATTAGATGTTTCACACAAATAGATTATGCTATGAACATTTGATTTATTAATTAAATCATTTGGTTGGTTTAGCTTTAGTTGTTTTAGACAGAGAGCAGGTTTTTATGATGCTTATTTTTGCTTGGATCTTTGTCGGCGTATGTGACGGTTATCACAGTAAACAGTTGGCTATGTGTTATTTTTGATATATAAGCTACATTACTGTAAAGTTTTATCCGTTCAGTAGCTTTTACGTGACCGAATAACAAACATATATTCACAAACATTTTCATTTACTTAAATATACAGAATACCACTGGCGTGAATATACATAACGCTGATAAAAGTTTTTTAAAATCCAACTATACTATAGACATATCCCACGTTGAAAAACAAGAGACCAGACCCTTAAAACAATATTATTCCATTAGTTGTTCCATCAAAACCGTGCAGTTGCATAAAATAGAACCAAAGCAAGTGTATTAGTTGATATTTAAACAACCCGGCAAAACCGAAAACGTTACATATTGATGCGCACGCGATTCTTTGTATAAATTAAACGGATTGTTATTCGAGCGATCGTTTTAACTCCATTACAGTGAATGTGCGTTAGTCTATCGGCTGGTTAAGGCTGTCACGTATAAAAAAATACAGTTGAAACTCTTTTAGTTAGAACTTCTTTTTTTTCGTGCAATCTGGATGAACTGGGCGACTGTTGGGATGGTTGATGGTTATGTTGATCGGAGTCAAAACGGCACGTCGTGTCGGATGGTGTGTCGTGGGGATTGAGCACAATCATCATTCATTTAAAGGATTAACAATACGCAGTGTCACCGCAATTCACGTGGATCCAAGACTACTAAGGATAACATCACTGCGAAAAGGGAGGGAAACTTGAAATAAGCCCTCATGCCAACTCTTTTGTCCAGTGTGGAGGAACAGGTCACATGTCCCTCCAACACAAAGGGAGGATCTTCTGACCAGGCGAGATGATCATGCCTGGCGGGCCATTGCCCAAAGGTTGATGTTGGTAAGTTGTATATATGTTAATCGGCGCGAGAACATCTATTGCGCGATGCAGGATTGGCAGCTTCTTCGAGCACAGTGTTACTCCGTAGTTCAGTGTATCTTCGGTGGATGGCGTTGTCATATATTTATGTTGCCGCTGTATGTGGAAGTCGCCACATCCAGCATGGTGGCCTTTTCTAAGAACCTCATTTCTAAGAAGACGCTTTTATCCAACAGTGTGGACTGTCAAAGATTGTTGATGTACATCATATCGTATTTGAAACTATTAATATTATTTTTTCGATTGAAACATATTCAAGAAAATCATTCAATAACAATTTAAATTTAACTGTATCCGGCGAACATCGCTGGGCGTCATCACACTAAAAGTCTTTAATCCTCCAATCAATAAGAGGATTAATACCATGCTTTTATACGATATTCCAAATAAAAATAGCTGTTTCAATTCAATTTAAAATCATCAGTACTGTCGTAACAGTTTAAGCTTACTATGTGGTCAAGCAATGGCCTCCAACTTTGCAATACACATAATCCTTTTAACCTGCTTGCTGTATAATGCATTTCATAGCTTTTATATGACAAGACTATACCTAGTAACTAAATCTCAATCGTATAGACATGTCTATTTTACGATAATCAGCTTGCCACCTTATAAGTACTTAAATACTATAGTCAACATAATGTGGACTTTTAATACGCCTCCGATACCTTCCTCCGAATATTTTCCCCTAAGGTTGTGTGACCACAGGTAAGGTTGTATGTTAACTATGTATTTTGTTTTACAAAAGACAAGTCCCACCTTAGGAATATACATTCCAGTGTCGCGGGGGACTTTACAAACATACATGAAATGGACAAAAAGTACACCCAGAATTAGAACAACAATCTATGGATCACACAAAGTGTCGTCCCATATAGGATTTGAACCCACAAGACTTGGCGCAGTAGAAAGCGGTGTGACGACCACTTAAACCACTTTTTTTTTTGACGTGGTGGAATGCCTTTACGCACTTCGCTCCCCCCCCCCCCGCGGGGACAGGGGTTCACTTTGTGTGGGACTCCTGACTGACACCAGCCAGACTACCCACTAAATCACCACGGTGTGCCACTCTGCGCCTGAGACGGGAGAGATCCGGGAACCGCTTTCTTACGCCATCCGGACCCCCACTGAAACCACTAGGCCTCCCGTGCAGTGATATAGGTCAACTTCAGTTTTCTACTTCAGTGACT
Organism: Hyphantria cunea; assembly: GCA_003709505.1. NCBI lineage: Eukaryota > Metazoa > Arthropoda > Insecta > Lepidoptera > Erebidae > Hyphantria > Hyphantria cunea. Next base: position 199,090 of record PKRV01004380.1, on the reverse strand, counting down.
GCCGTCAGCCTTCTACAGCCTTCTACTAACACGGGGGACTGAGCGACGGCTTAACGTGCTCTACGAAGCACAAAGAGCTCTCCAAATTTCAGGAGAGTTAACCGATCCAAAGACCATGAGCCCCTCTTGAAAACTCCTTTTCGCTGATGTACATAGTCGTGTAATTAACATTAGAAATTGAAACTTAACCTCCATCAGAGCACAAAGTTGATTTTAAACACTATGCTTAATTATTCCTCAATTAGACAGCCAATATTTTTTATCAAGAAAATACTTATTTAAAAACGCAACCGTTCGCCTCAAAGTCAATTTTTCTCTTTTATTGAATCGGATTTTTCTAGGTATTTAGATAGCAGATATATCTGTATTTATTCATGTGGATTGAAAACGAAAACAAAATGCGAATAGCGACGGTATAAACAAGTATATCAAATCATTTTTCACAACAAACGTGGCTAAAAAATCGGTTAACTTGGGTATATTATCGTCTCGGTGGCTCGATTTATTCATGTTAGGGCTACAAGAGAAGCCACTCAAACGATTACCCACGCGTCAAGTGGAGGACATGGAGATTTTTTCTCTTCTATATTTACTGCACGCTATTGAATCTAATTTATGGCTTATATTTCGGAGAGTAAAGAGCAGGATTGTTTTCATTCAACTACCATAAGACATATGCATCTTACAAGACATAGATAGTATGAATGTTTTGTGTGCTAACTGTGATTTTGTGTTGGCATCAACTTATTTTCCACTGTTAACATGAGATGATTATGATTCACATGGCTTTGGTAGTCGACATAGGCAAGCTATGTTCGCATAAAGTTAATGTGCTTTGTACGAACAGTAAATTTACACGTACATTGTACCAAGGATTAGGGTTTTTATACGGCTATGTTTTCGATAAAAATAAACTATGAACCTTATATGGAATGTTTTTGGCTCTTTCTATCTACACAAATAAATAAAATTGGAGTGTCTGTTTGCAATATCAAAATTACCGGTTTTTACTAAATGCATATATATGTATACATGGTAAACAATATATAATCAATCAACAACCCATAATGTCCCACTGCTGGGCTCGGGTCTCCTCTCAGGAGAGGGTTAAGGCCATACGTCCCCACGCTGGCCAAGTACGGGTTGGGGACTGGCAAGAATACGTTGTGGCTACGTAAATCTTGCCGTTGGATGTTTTAAGCCGCCCGAAGGCCTTCAACTCACCTCTCTAATCACCGAGTGCAACTGGGCTATGAGCGCCTTGAGCGCCTACATGGTAAACATACCAAAATATTTTTTTCAAGATTTGTCTATTTGTATATTTAGGATAATCTCTGGAACGGCTATCCCGATTATGACAGGATTTTCACATTTTTGGCATTGATATATGAAAATATATTAGCCTTGCACCGTAGGGTCACGCGGTTGTTGTTGCATCAGTAAAACCGAAGGACTCAGCTTGTCTAGCTATAAATATATATATAAACTCTTATTTCAGTATCAATACTAAACAATCTGAAGTAAGTTTGTATTTCAAATAACAGAATTATAAAAGGATTAATAAAGCCCTAGTTGTATTCTATTTTATATGCATCATAAAATTTAAAAGCAGCCATTTCGAGACCACAGTCGTTCTACCGAATTTAAAAACCAATCTATACGGTTCAATTTCGATTATATTATGAGAGCAGGATCCCAGTGCACTTTGGGGTTATAAAAATAAAAGACCGGACGGATTTCGAATTCTTTGAGTCTTGGATATAATGCCTGATATTAGTTTTATCTCAGTCCCGGATCAGAACGAAAATTGAACGATCTGTGCGGTTTGAACAACAAGCAACGAATTATTTAAAATAAAAAAACACGACTGCGTCAATATCTGCCATCTTTATTAAATTCATTACAAAGACAGACAGAACTGGAAAGACTTTTTTTGTTTTTTTTTTTTATTTTGATGTACCCAGTGTCACTCTCACGACTAATACGAATCTATTCAAACCACTCACATAAAACAACGACAAGCCATTTAAGCTGTAGGAGGTGCCAAAGAAATATATTATACACACATACATATCCTCGAAAAACATAACCCTCCTTCTTTCGCAGTCGGGTAAAAATAAGCGTTATTTAAAAATATATGTTGTTTTTAACTCACAGTTGTTACAGGGAAACAATCCGAGCTAAAATCCAGTTTGAATTACATTTCGGAAATTGATTTAAAATATGAATAAGCCAAATATCATTCGTATTTTATTCATATTTGTCATCATAAAAACAAAACAGTTTTGAGCACGTTATGAAGTATTGTGCTTTAAATTTTATTACTTTTAAATTTAGTTTCATTGGTGTTTAGCAGAGATAAATTTATATTACTTACAAATTTCGCTTATCAGCGTTTTAACTTCACCGTAACTTAGCTCCTCCGAACATTAGAACCAATTTAGAGTTCATAAACTTTAAACACTTTCGAAACCAGGTGATAAAGGCTTTTGGCACGATATTTTAGTGCTCATTACCGTTGCCCATGGACGCCCGCAACATCAGAGGCGTCACAAGAGCGTTGCCGGCCTTTGGGGGATGGGGAGGAGGTTGGGGGGAAGTTTCGGGTATGGGCTTTCGGTATCCACTGGATGTCGTAATAACAGCGGTTCCCGGATCCCTCCCATCTCAGGTGCAGAGTGGCACACCGTGTGGTTTTAGTCGGTCCGATTCCAACACTCCACCCTGGCGCAAACCCCGTATTTACAAAAAAAATATACATATATTTATATCAATTATCTAGTACCCATAACACAAGCGCCGCATAATTTGGGACTAGATGGCGTTGTGTGTTAGATGTACAAAATATTTATTTATTTTTATTGTAAACACATGTCGATATGTATGCTATTAGAAAATCTCGTGTACAAAGATAAGCTAAACCCAAACCTGCAGCTTCGTTTTCTTCCAGCGAAATTTTATTGTGAATAATTAATTAACAAATGAGTAATTAAATAACAACTATTGAGAAATGTAGTATGTGTATGTATGTAGTCATGTTTAATGCTACTTAACTTTAAAATTCGCTTAAAGGTGGTATTAAAGAAACAATATATATATATCTCTTTAAAATCTTAACGTAGGATATTCCTTTTTTGGCATCAAACGTCTAAATATCAGCAAATGTGGGTTTGATTCGATCAGAACGAATGGTGTCATCAGTTACACGTGGAATAAGATTGATAGTACGACGTATGAGATCGCGAATATGTCTAAATAAATACAAATATGGATCAAATATGACACGCAGAATTCTTGTAGAATGAAATATAGAAGTAACGGTTCTAAATGTGTTATTATACTGAATGACTACACAGTTGGCCTAGTGGTTTCAGTGGTCGACACACCGCTTCCTACTGCGCCAAGTGTTGTGGGTTCAAATCCTACATGGAACAACACTTTGTGTGATCCATAAATTGTTGTTCTAAGTCTGGGTGTACTTTGTGTCCGTTTCATGTATGTTTGTAAAGATCCCCGTGACACAGGCATGTATATTCCTAATGCGGGAGTTGTCTTTAAAAAAAAACTGATAAAATGAATTGGCGAATGTAATGTTTTGACTGATGACATTCATCATCCGCTGTACAACTCAATGAAATTTGCATTGATACATTTTTATTGAATTTATGCGTGATAGAATTAGGACTGAGAAATAAAACAACATTGTTACACCCGTGAAGTAGCGCTAGAAAATACAAATAGATAACCTATTTGCATTCCAAAACGTTGGAAATAAAATGACAGTTCCAGATGTTTTGGATTACATATATACATTGCCTTTAACTTTCTTCCGAGTACATATGTGGAGGAACGGATGTCTCATGTACCTCCAACACAAAGAGAGAATCCTCTGACCAGGTGAGGTGATCGTGCCTGGCGGGCCAGTGCCCGCTGGTTACCGTTGGGGTCTAGTAGCATGTGCTTTTCGGTTCGAAACTTTAATTGTGCAATTCAGGATTGGTAGTTTCTTCGTTTCCTCATTTACTTTTTAGTTGGACGTATCTTCGATAGATGGCGCTGTATTCTATATCACTGTTGTTGCGCTGTATGTGGAAGTCGCCACACATATATGTATATTCTCTTATATCTTAATTCCCGAAAGAGTAGAACTATATTAAACTTGCGCCTATTGACAACTAGTTTATATTTTACATACATATATATTTTTGTGTTACTATTAAATCCAGGTCCTCGATCGATCTTCCTCTAGTTACGAACTTTTGTCGTCTGAACTAAGTCAATGTGTCACGTGTGAAATAGGTCAGTACAGTTCCTGTAACTTATATCCTCCGTCATTTCTTAATGCAATATGCATTAGCTTTGATAAATAGGGGGATTGGGGCCTGTTTCACTTCATGGTAATCGCTCGGGTTCGCTTGTTTAGTGGGTCTTGTTTGTTTGGCGAAGTTCCGACTTGATACTATCAAGATATAAGGTTTTTTAACACAATTTCGATTGTCGAGAGGCTTATGGCTATAGAAGCGTATAGATTATTTTCTCGTAATAGATAAGAACCGATTAGTTGACTAAATCACTTTTGATGATCAGAATATGATATCAGATAGTCAGAATATGATTGCAAGGGTGGTGTAATGGTTTGAGCGATCACTTCGCGCTTCTAACTCCGCTGCGCTGTGTGTGGTTCCGATCTGCACATAGAGAAACACTTACTTGCTTAAACCTACTTGTGGTATCCAGAAATTATTGTTTTAAGTCTAGGTGTGAATTGTGTTTTTAGTTTATGTACTGGCTAAGCAACTACCGCTGGTTTGTGTTTGTTTCATTAAATCTTTGTAAAGTCTCCCGCACTACGGGACGAGAGATGTCTTTAAAAAATAGATAGATAAGAAAATAACAATTCTGAAATACTGCATGCATAACACTGTCGTCTTTTGCATCTCGAATAAATATTTACAACTTTCTGAAGTTCTTATGATACCCGTAATGACAATAACATCACAAAAACTTTAATATATTGGTAGTGAATAAAGTAAATCAACTTTTACGAGAACGTCATTCTGAAGCTAAGTACATAACTAAAAGTATCAAGGAATGTTTTTGTTGGCAACAGTACGAGTACAAAAAGAAAGCTTTTATCCGTAACAAAAGTATAAAAAAGCTATCTAACTATAAAAGTATCCGGAGGTCTATAAAATAATGAATTTCTGTGTTCGGCAACTGTCTGCGGCGGGAACCTCCGAGATGATTGAAAAAGTTTAATTTGACACTTCACAATATCCCGTAGATGAGTAAATGTATAATATAGTGAGTGAGGTACTCGTGTAACTCACGCGGGGATTGTTAAAAATTGAATTAAATATTAATAAGAAATGTCAATCAAAGTGACTTTGTTGAGTTTTTTCGCGAATGTTTTAAAAAGTTATTTTAGTACGGACTTGCTAAAGTATTTGCTTTACAGAGCACGGTAACAACTAAGTCTAATGCGGGGAGTTTTTAAGTTTTTTACGTGACCTTTTTAAGTTTTATCACTACCTAACTGGCCTACACGATAGTAATGTCCGATGTTTAAGTTTAATATTAACAACCAAACCAGTTTTATTTTCTATTTTATTTTATATTTGACCGAATAGCTTGTTAATTCAAACTAAAGATTGCTTGTTATTTTTTTTGTTATTGTTTTTTTTTGGTCACCATCCTCAATGAAAAAAGAACAATGCAGCATGGTGACCCACACTATGGCGGCCTGGTGAGATGCTTTTTCACGCCCCGCTTAAAGGACCCGGGATCATAATGGGAAGGAAACACGTACGCTGGTAGTGAGTTCCAGGTTTTGACCGCTCGGCATAGGAAGGAAGCACCGAAGCGATGAGTACGAGAACGTATGTCTTCCATTTTAAAGCGGTGACTTCTAAGGCCGGTACGTGTTGTTCTGTAGAGGAAGGGAGAGGGGGGTAGAGGAAAGGAAAGGGATGTAACACATGAACCGTGAATACATTATTAGCATAATACTTTTACTATACAGAAGTCTAGTCGGGTTAGATGTATGTGTACTGGTACTTTGTATAGTAGTGCGAATACTACAATTTAGCATCATTTTTAAATTGCTCTCCTTAGGAGGGAAGTAAATGTGTGTTTTAATCATCATGTTCAAACCACTCTTATATCAGTATAAAAAAGTTCAGTCAAGATTTTCACGATATGAAATAGTGATGTGGTCTTTTTACACAGGAGTAATTTCCATTTAGGCCATATTTATTATCTATTATTTATTTACTTTTAATGGTTTACCAACAATTGTTTACACAGCACAAAAACAAAATAAAACAAAAAAAATACATTAAAAAGAAAAATAGCAAAATAGCAATAGTGTTACAATTATTTATAGGTAAACTCCGCATGCATGAGTTGTACCGTATATAACCATAGACTATACAAAAAAATTATTATTACCTCACTTTATCCCAAAGATTATTAAATTGAAATTCAAACAATTATCTGACAACAAAATCCGTACGATAACCTTTAGTTGGGACCAAATCGCGGCAGGGGAAAGCGGACAATAGCCGGGTGATTAAACCGAGTTATTTCATTAGCACTTGGTCTTCGAAATTCTATTAGGCCGATGGTGTCACTTTTGATATATTTCGATCATCCTGTTAACATGTAAAAACAATATTGTACCTGGTCTTAAAATTACTAGACCTGACTGAAATAAATTTGTCAGCGTATTCATTTTGGATTCTAATCATCTGCCAAGAAAGGTGTTTTGGAAATTTCACGCTTAAGTTGTAAATTAAGGGATGAACGCTTGTATTCGGGATTGTGATTCTCAAAGTTAGAAACACGAAGTAAGAAATGATGACGTAGATCATCCTGTAACTAAGTTTTTGTTTTAAAAAGTGACTTAGCGCTTGTGAAGTGGATGAGTTGGGGGTTTTGACTGGTATAACGGATCAGAGTGTGAGACGCTGTTGTAAAACTTGGTGTGGCTTTTTATTCAGTCATTAATCAAGCGTATTCGTTCCTAAGCTTGATCGATGTTATGCTGCCGAACTACTCTGGCATATTTATAAAGAACAAGGTCTTGTCTTCATGCGACTTTGAGAAATTTTTCAACGCTTGATTTTGGAAGGTCATAAACAGTTATGGAAGGTCCAAATAAGTTATAGGTAAAGTTTAATAAGGGCTTTCAGTGTTTTGTGGTAAATGGAGACAAATGAGCAGACGGGTCATCTCATGTTAAGTTACTACCAGTATCCATGGACACCTGCAAGTCAAGATTGGGTTGTGGCCTTTTGAGTTCTTCTCCTTGAATCAACACAACGAACACAAATCCCTTTTGGGTTTTGGTTCTAGTTACCCTGTCGGTAATCCATCTTAGAGGACTAATCTGATTTTTTTTTGATTGACTAAGTGAAATCAGTAATGCCTATGTCGATTTTGAACCTTTTTACAAATAACTGAACTTTGTGAGAATAAATGGAAAAGTAGAATAAAACAATCTAATGGACGAAACGCGAATTGTATAAAATAAAAAGTAAATTTCCTTTTGGTATCTTTGAGGTCTTAATGCGGAAAAGGAAGCTTGCAAATATAGTATTTCAGTACTTAGGCAAAAACTTAATTGAGAAAGGATTTTCTCAAAAAGAAATTACGGAGAAAACAGTTGAAAAGAATTTATTTACCACAGAAATTTAATTCCTTCGAGATAGCTCGTGTTCACTTTATCATGTTTGTACCTATTTATTAACAAACAGATTTACAATACTTATTTGTGTGTCATGTGCATGATTTTAAGGACTGCTTCGTTGGTCTAGTGGATACCGTAAGCGACTGCAGAACAAGAGGTCTCAGGTTTGATTCCCGGTCGGACTGCTGTTGGGTTTTTCTTACAAGAAATTCTTCATAGCAGCCCGGAGTATGGAATATGGCGGTGTTCCCCGCCCGCGCCTCGGAAAGCACGTTCAGCCATCGGTCCCGGTTGCCATGCACATCTACGGCAATCGTTATTGGGAAGTCGGTGCCCTCAAATATACTGATAACTAGTTCTACCGTTTATTTGTAAAATGAACATAACCAAACCCTGAAACAAATATTTGTAGATCATACCTACAAACATTTTATTTGAACTGGGCATCAAACACGAGAACTCAAGCACGGAAATTGCATACCCCACCACTGTGCTAACGAGACAGTTAATAATACACAAATAAATTAAATTGGATGACTAAGAAATAACTCCACATTCTTCGGCCTTAACGTGATCATTACAATATAGCTTTACTCACTACAAATGTTAAACAATTTTTTTTCTCTTAGTAAGCAAAGGACAGTTACATATACGTTTCGTGCTTACTTACTATAATCAGTCTGTATATTTCCAAGTTCCAAAGCAATTATGAAAGATTGACCCTAAATTGTAAGCTATACAAATGGATGTAGGGTTATCGGTCTAATGTACGATACTTTACGTAAACTTTTATGTTTAACAACCATGAAATCGACTAAGCTCGGTTGTCACTTATTTTTAATGTATATTGACACACTTGAGTGTGTAGTTTTGTTTACTTTGAGGAGGTTATCTTGGAATGTTCATAGTGTTTGTAACTGTACTTATTTTGGTGCATAAACACACAACAGAACAGAGGAGATACAAGAAAAGAATATCCTATTAATAACCAACTTCCTATCCTGTCTAATATTATAAATGTGAAATTTTGTGAGTAGATATGGACGTATGTTATTCTTTCACGCAAAAAATACTAAACGGGTATAGATGAAACTTTACAGTAATGTACCTTAAAAGTACAACAAACATATAACAATACCGATATTCGGTCGGGACTGGCCTATATGTCACAAAGCATATTTATCTCATTATAAAAGTCACGAATGACTTATAACTTTCTTGTGGTGACCGATGGAAACAAGTCCAAACACATTTTACCCGACTGCGAAAGAACGAGGGTATGTTTTTCGAGTTTATGTATGTGTGTATAGTTCTTTGTCACGGAGCTATTCTCTTTCCCTAGAGCTTAAACGGTTTGTTGTATATTTATGTGAGTAATCAATAGATTCGTCTTAGTCGTGAGAGTGACACTGGGTACATCAAAATTAAAAGAGAAACAAAATAAAAAAAAATATACGCAGTCGGGTTTTTTTAATAATTCATTATTTGTTTCTTAAAGATATATTTTTTTATTTTTACGAGATTTTCCTCATGTTTCATATTCATACAAATATCCACCACCAGGCAGACATAATCACTCTGGCCATGATTTACATGTCAGATGTCAAAAAAATAATAGTAATGGAATAACTACATACTAAAGAATCTGATGTGTGTTAAAACTTTTCTTAGCGAGCTTTACTATGTACTGTCACGACGTCTGAAAAAATCCATCTTCTACAACGGCCCCGAATATAAAAGTTTAAATGAATTTTACAGATTTCCATGTAACTTGTGAATTGTGTTTTTTTGAGTAATAAGATGACTTCTCAACTTAATTCCAAGTTAAATGGCTTATTTTTCCAAGGTAAATCTGAGGAGTCGGTGGTTGTGACGTGTGTTAAAAATATATCCCTTTATCTTGAACTCTCGAATAAAGTTATGAGACGTTTTTAATTTGTTTATTTTGAAGACTTTGCAGTCTACCTGTCCACAGAGGACTTGGCCCCTCCGTCCCTCATTTGAAGTGTTTGTTTATAATTTCAAATTATCAGCTTTATTATGTTGTCCTTTCCGATGACGTCCGCGGCGGCCAGTCTCAACAGAGACCAGCCAACTATGCAGAAGACATTATAGTGCACAAGTGTGTGCGAAAACACAGGCGCACTCTATGTTCCCTCTCCCTCATAATTCAATTGAACGATCAAGCAACACAATCAGTGAGATATCAGGCACAGGACCGATAGCTTTACGTAATCTCCGAGGCATGGGAGTTCAAACCTCAACTTCCAAATTCCGAGCTGTCCTTTAGTATTTATATAATCAGAATAACTCAATAACACATTTAGCCCGACTCGGGATTTGAACCCAATACCCCAAGACATCTTGATCGGGATATATTTTTGTCAGTCTGTGCCTTTGACTGGACTGTCACTGGAAGATTTTATAAACAATAAATTAGGCTACTTTTATTTTAAACAAATAATTGAGTTACACGTGAATAAAATTAAAGAGTAATCCAAGATTGAAAAACCGGTTCATAACCAACAAAACCGCAGGTGATACAGCGGGGCGCAGCTAGGATCTTTATAAAATTTGATATAGAAAAAAATATGACGCTATTTCTCAACATACAACGTTTTCCTCTATTTCCATTGAATTGATAAATTAACAGCGCGTCAGTGTATATAATCATGGGAACATTTCTTTTATTAAAATGTCGGTCTTTAAACTATCAAGTAACTGTTTCTAATTCATCAAACAGTTAAGAAATAAAGGCCGCTGCCAAATTTAATTTCATAGCTTTTAACTACGATTGGTTACGGCATTGTGTAATAGATGGTTTTTACGGTTACGGTTGGGTTATCGGTGCTGTTGGACCTACTCCCGTGAACTGTGACGCTATGAGTGACATCAATTTCCATCATCAATTTCCTATCCTTTATTATTCCCAAGATTTGTGGTCGGCTACTAGTTCAACCGGTCTTACCTGAATATCAGTTTTTACACGGAGCGCAATCCAGTAAAAACTTACCGCTTAACAAGAAATAAGTCATTAACTTGTCTTAAAATCATGCACATCATCATCTTCCTAGCCTACTACTAGCTATTATTTCAACCGGTTTTACCCGAATATCAGATTTTACACGAAGCGACTGGCATCTGACCTCCGCAACCCTGAGGGTGAACTAAATTCGAAGGTAGAACTAGTTGTCAGTATATTTGAGGGTACTTCCCAATAACGATTGCGATAGATGTACATGACAACCGGCACCAACAGTTTAACGTGCTCTTCGGGGCTCAGGCGGGAAACACCGTCATATTCCATACTCCGGGCTGCTATTAAGAATTTGTTGTGAGATAAACCCAACAGCAGTCCGACCCGGGAATCGAACCCTAGACCTCTTGATCTGCAGTCACTTACTATCACCACTAGAACAAAAATGACACCATGGACAAAATAAAAAATGAAAGAAACGGTTCTTATTCAGATGTTTAGATTAATAAAAATTCTGAAAATTCACCTCCCTGATTTTGCAGAGCGATTCAGTTCAGTTGAGACTTCCTTCCTCTACTCTAAGATACTTGCCAACTTTGAACGGTGGTAGGCACTTATTACTAAGTAACCGATTTCGATGTGACTTCCACTGGCAGGATATAAAGAGTAACAACTTAGGTTACTTTTTTGAGCTAGCCTTGCCCTCAGCATTTCCTGCATTTCTTGTTGTACCACCGGCAACATCACGGGTCTCAGCTTGTATTCCTAAAAATTCTGTAAAGACATTGACTCCACCTTAACTTTTTACATACGAGTATTTAATATACATCGAATGGTTCAACAAGTTAAAAATAAAAACCGCTACCACAGTACATAACACAAATGACACGATCATCAACCATTCGGTTATTCACTACAACTTCACGTATTATAAAAAAAGTGTTTTTAATATCACTCACTCATCATCATTGCTGCTGTGTCGGAAGGCTCCCAAACGTATACACCCCTTCCACCCTCCCACTGTCGTGCCGTTACTGTAACATTCACACACATTTTCTTTTTTCATACAAAAAACTTATTTTTGTTTCAGGTAAGTCTCATCGCCCCTTATTTTGTGAATAATGGCCGTAAGAAGGTTGTCAGTAACACTCCCGTTTTTCAGATGTTTTTATCTTGGTTGGTAAAAGTACAGGTATGTTATGAGGTACCACCCAAAAAATTTGACTGTGCTGAGTAATAATTGATTGGTGTGTAAGTGAACTAATAGTTATCAACCTAATAGTATATTATTAACAATAAATAAAATAAATATTTCGGAAATCTAACACTCAACGCCATCTAGCCCCAAGTTAAGCAGAGCTTTTGTTATGGGGACTAGATAACTGATATAAACTCATATATAATTTTTTATTACATATTATACATAGAAAACACCCGAAACAAACATCTGCTGATTATACAAATATTTGGTCCGACCCGGTAAACGAACCCAAGACCTCAAGCATAGCAGTCACCTATGCTACCATTTGTGCTACAAGTAAGCAGACAAATATAGGCATAGGGGCATAGTTTGGTACTATAGTTAAGTTGGTTAGTAAAAATATTTTTTATATAAATTTCATGCAGATGCAATGCTTCACTTATACCAGAAATAATGTTATTGTGTGTTCGTTACCTTGAGAATTAGACCTCTGAACCCAATTAGAGGAACAGATATATTCGCACAAATAAATTACTTTTATTTTTGAATTCATAAGATAAAAAATATTCTTTAGGGGCACTACTTTAATAACAAGTAAATTATCATATTATTAAAGACCTAAATATTAATATGCTACTAAATACTTAGACTTAATAGAACGAAAATCACAATTATTTTCACGGGAATTTACGCGATCGCTTACTTCGACCGGGTTGCACTAGCATTAGTCGCATACTAACTCAGGTGACTTAAATAAGTGATCGCGTTAATTCCTGGAGAAATAATTATTATATGATGAAACGCGAAAGATTAAAGATAACATTTGAAATGAAACTACTAAAACTATTGAACTATATTGTTCACAATTCAAAACAAAAGACAGAAAATTTTGAACACATTACTTTCTTACAGGCTAATTATATTTAAATTATTATATATTTATTGCCTTATTTGCTGTTGGCTATGGTAGATAAGGCCAGACAACACTTTCTATCCAACCAACATATCTTGCCACTCTTGTGTAAACACCAGGCGCCATCTTTCTGCCACAGTCTCTCCCGAAAGAAGTAACCCCCACTATCTTGTATAAGGGAAAAGTACGGATACAGTCAATTTTGTCCTCAATTACCTGCAACGGACCCCCTGAATCACCTTGACAGGTATCCCGGCCTCCATTATTATAGTCCCCAGCACACAATTGATTTTCAGTGATTCCATCAGATAGGAGCTTCTTTTTTATCAAAAATCTCATGGACTTATTGCAAGTGATCCTGTCAATTGGATCTACATTCACCATCATCATGGTCTTACTCCCCTGTATCGCACTCGGTGAAGTCTTTCCGAAACCAATAACTGTCATATTCAAATGACTCACATTTTCTCCCAAGTGTAGGCAGGCAATTCTGATGTCTCGGTTCATGATAAATAGTGGTTCCACTTTCATTAGGGCTATGTCGTGATATTTCGAAGTCGGTTTATAATCTGGATGTGAAACTATTCGTGCAACTGGTCTCTCTTGAATTAGTTCATCTACTTCGTCAAATTCGAAGGTTGCTATTCCAATCCTTATGATTTGAGCTTTACCAAGTTCTCTGTCTTCAATGCAGTGGGCTGCGGTCAGCACCCATGAGTGACTGATCAAACTTCCACCGCATTTCCAGACAGGAGTATCTCGGATACTATTTCGAAAACCTATTAAAGCCATATGAGGATATAATAGAAGATCCACTGGGACACGAACTCTTGCTCTCGGGAACAATACGTTGTGACATTCCAGCATCAGCTGCCCGTAGTTTTTGCAAGCTCTGAATGCCTTTTCTCCGACCGCAGAACTTTGAAATGTCATCGATGTTAATATTATCATGAGCTGAAAGTGTATCATTTTGTATTAGTTATGTTGAGTCTTAACATATTGTGTGAGGACTTGAAACTGATTATTTTTCAGATCACAATTTTAACTTTTTTAATTATTATTTTTGGAGCACTTGCACACAGGTGTTATCAATGATTTTGCACGCCGACTGAATAGCACAACTCGACAACCGATTATAATCTGAGCATATCAAATCGATATCCATTCTTAATTGAATAAAAAGCGCGCCAATACCCACTCTTTCTGCGATTATTCGGTTTTATCTTTATGCAGAATTTCATTATCATTAGAAGGAATAATACGTTAGGTTCTTAGGAACACTTCATTTAATGACTTTGGTTTATTAAATATCTTTGGATTGAATCGAATATTTCCAATCTTAACTATTACAAAATGAAGTCGCTTCCGCTGTGTAATTTAAATAATACATTACAAAAAAAGCTGGTATGATCCTGGACTCAAGGAATGAATAATTTAAAATAATCTGGTGTGATCCTGAACTCAAGGAATGAATAGTAAAAAAAAGCTGGTGTGATCCTGGACTCAAGGAATGAATAGTTAAAAAAAGCTGGTGTGATCCTGGACTCAAGGAATGAATAGTTAAAAAAAGCTGGTGTGATCCTGGACTCAAGGAATGAATAGTTAAAAAAAGCTGGTGTGATCCTGGACTCAAGGAATGAATAGTTAAAAAAAGCTGGTGTGATCCTGGACTCAAGGAATGAATAGTTAAAAAAAGCTGGTGTGATCCTGGACTCAAGGAATGAATAGTTAAAAAAAGCTGGTGTGATCCTGGACTCAAGGAATGAATAGTTAAAAAAAGCTGGTGTGATCCTGGACTCAAGGAATGAATAGTTAAAAAAAGCTGGTGTGATCCTGGACTCAAGGAATGAATAGTTAAAAAAAGCTGGTGTGATCCTGGACTCAAGGAATGAATAGTTAAAAAAAGCTGGTGTGATCCTGGACTCAAGGAATGAATAGTTAAAAAAAGCTGGTGTGATCCTGGACTCAAGGAATGAATAGTTAAAAAAAGCTGGTGTGATCCTGGACTCAAGGAATGAATAGTTAAAAAAAGCTGGTGTGATCCTGGACTCAAGGAATGAATAGTTAAAAAAAGCTGGTGTGATCCTGGACTCAAGGAATGAATAGTTAAAAAAAGCTGGTGTGATCCTGGACTCAAGGAATGAATAGTTAAAAAAAGCTGGTGTGATCCTGGACTCAAGGAATGAATAGTTAAAAAAAGCTGGTGTGATCCTGGACTCAAGGAATGAATAGTTAAAAAAAGCTGGTGTGATCCTGGACTCAAGGAATGAATAGTTAAAAAAAGCTGGTGTGATCCTGGACTCAAGGAATGAATAGTTAAAAAAAGCTGGTGTGATCCAGGACTCAAGGAATGAATAGTTAAAAAAAGCTGGTGTGATCCTGGACTCAAGGAATGAATAGTTAAAAAAGCTGGTGTTATCCTGGACTCAAGGAATTAGAGCTTAAAATGCACCTTAATGAAGTTAGTTATAAACAATAAAACGCCAAAGTAAAAACCATATTTTCCTACCAACCGAGAACTATTTCTCGTGAGAAGGAAATTGGCAAGTGTCCCAGAGTTCCTTTAATCAGCACTCATACGGCTCCATAGCGATACAATGATTTAAGAAGCTTCGACATCGTCTTCCTTGTACGACGATTTAAAGAAAAATAGAAGTGAAAGAATTGCTATGTATAGGTAAAATATTTGTTAAAGAATTACTTTCAACTGATCAGATGAGAGGGCTATGAAGAGATTCTTTTAAGTCGTTTTTTAAAAGAAAAAGTAGAATAAATACTTGACACATTATACATAAACAACGAAATCTTCAGAGGCTAGAACTTGCAACTCTTTTAATTACGTGTCAATATATCAATGGATCTGTTGATTTACTGACGTATTTAAAAAGTTGCAACTCGGAGGTAAAACGATCATCCCGTTAATATGTTCTTACAATCTAACTTAAACCCTTTGCCCGCTTTTACATAACAAACTATCACACAAACGATTAATCTAAAAAGTTTTAGATTATAATTTTGGCTGCATATTTTTAATACTCTTTTCTTGGGTTAAACTTAAATCGAATCTAATATCCATTTGTTATTATTCTCGATGTTATTACACAAGCAAATAGTAAATCCTCATTTCGTAGCGCAATGTTGACGATACAACGAAATTGGTTTGGGGTTGCCAATTTGATATTCAATTAGGCCGCGAATATATTAGATGCTGGAAACACTAATAAACTTGATAAGAAAGTGAATAATATTAAGTATTTACTAGAAATTATTATTATATTGGATAAACTTACTTTTATTAATCCTAGGAATATTATTATTTAAGCATCAGAAGTGTTGCTAAGCACAAAAACTCGAGAACTGCTCGACCAATCCGTTTATTTTTTTCTTTGACGCATAAAGGGAAGTTCTTATGGAGAGGTTAAACAATAATTACAATAAGGAAACCGACTTTAAGAACTGGACTAAAGCACCGGCTTTAAAAAAAAAAAAGAATCATCATAATCGGTTCACCCAGTCAAAAGTTCTGAGGTAACAAATAGAAAAAAAAACACTCTAATTGAGAACCTCCTCCGTTCATGAAGTAGGTTAAAATCGTAAAAAATGTGATGAAAATAGTAGAAACAACACTTATTAATTTTTTCTTTTGTACTGCGATTGACTAATAACTTTTGACAGAATGAGTCTGTCGGGGCAGTTAGTTATTCACCAATAAATACAGTCTTAGCCGTTACTTGTCTGTCTTGAGTGTTATCCAGGTATTAAATAGAACTTATAAAATAATGTCTAATTTCGTTTAACAAAATATTGTATTTTAGTAAAAAATTCAATCAAAAACGAACTAATAATGAGTACACAAGTTGCTAATTTAGAGACTTTCTCTCCCTGTCTTTGAGTCTCAAAATTAGAAAACCTCGTTCAATTAATTAACTTTAAAATAATAATGATAATAAAGTAATTAATCTGGTTGAAGACACGTGTGTCTTAAAATTATAAGAAAAATACTAGAAAAATGTGTCATCGATTTCAGTATGTTTTAATCATGTAGGTATGAAGTATTAAAAGAAAAGATTTCTTTTTACAGACAGTTCTATTAAAATCTATTAAAAAAAACAAGGAATTATCTTATTTTCAGGACCAATAAAAACTCGCTAACACATGCAACGAGGTGGGTGTACATGCATACACCGATCTATAGTGTGATGTTCGTACTTAATAGCACTGAAGGCGATGGAGGCGGTGTCGACCCACATGCGTCCCGATTGCTCTCCACACTCCAGACGGTTCTTGTTTAGAACTACGAATGCATAGATGTGTCCGTATATTATTCTCATAGAATAAAATGAATGTTAGAATTATTTAATTGGAAACGCTAAATTCCGTATTAAATTGGCTAATAATCAAATTGGCGCAACACAGACTGGGAAACTTACTGTTTATTTAGTCTAATCTCACATTATTATGCTAGTCAGTTATCGAGAGAAAATCTGTTAAGTTAAAAACGTTATGTTATGTGTCCGTGCATTCTGGTTTTAGCTACTCGAAATTTGGTGTGATTCTTATTGATAAACCACTTCTAAAGTATTAGAAGACACTTCTAAAGGATAAGAATATAAAAACATACAAGATAATTTCATGATTCGAGCGAGAAATTGAAACAGAATTTGTTAGTAAAAATCGTCAAGTTTAAGATCAAACAATATTAAATACTTATCAATGATGCAATAAAGGACAACTCGGCTCAGCAGCCCCCAACTGAAGCACTGCGAAGAATCTTAAAACGTATTCTTAACAAAAGGTACTCGTCCCAGACCGTGTCCAATCTTTTCATCCATTCGAGGCAAATTCTTTCCTTTTGGATGTTTGCCCCATTGTACTGCCCGTTGGTAAATACTGCCAGAGTCGTGGAATTGAAAAAGTAGTGCGTTGGCAGTTCACGGCGGAGTTGAAAGGTTGATTGGAAATGGAATGTGGTGGCGTCTTTTGTTTATTACTACGAACGAGTATAATGGTACGTTTTTGTTGGAATAAAGTTTAAATACATTCTAAGTCTTTGTTTATTCCTGATTACTGTTTGAAATGGTTTTGAGTTATTTTTGTGCGATTGAATATAAACAATAAATGCATTAGTTAAGTATTATAGCTAGTTTTATCCTGAAAAGATACATACATACAGTGTTACGTAAACAGTACGTAAGGACAATATTATTGTACATTAAACGGGTATTTGCTCAAAAATGTGAACCAGAACGGGTCACCATCTCAGCTAAATGGTTCATGGCGTCCGTACATCGCTGGTTTTCAAATAGCACCCTCAAAATGGCAGCACTACACTACACCACCATTACAATGACTAAAGATTACAGAATTTTAGAGTATAAAGCTAATTGGATTCGTATTAAGAGATTCAGGAAAAGCTGGTTCGTTAAATAAAATGTTTTAAAAAATTCCAACAATTTATCTGTGTACTTCATAAGGTCAAAGAAATTGTTCATTGAAGGTAGGCGTATAATGAAAACCAATCAATTCTGGAGGCAACCCAATAATTGACATAACATTGAGGTTTTATTAAGTCCTTGTAAAAAGATCCTACTTCGGGATTAAAATTAATGCTACGAAGGGTACAATTGCGATGGTTATTATTCGATAATTACTGAAATAATACTGATGAAATGAAGGGAAATCATCAATTTTACGGAGATACCAGATCAAAGAGACGACCTTGCTGACAATCTATTAAAAATACTAAATACGATTGAAAATTATGTGTACAGATATGAAACTTATAAAATGAAAATACTTGTGTATTAACTATTTCGTTTTAAATCTATACAGATCAATAAAATTTAAGCGTCTATTTATATTTATAATTTTACAGCTTGTCACTAAATGCATGGGACAGTATGTATGATTATGTATGTGTGGTTCTTAAAATAGTTGACAGCTACACCGATTTTGACGGGACTTTCACTGGCAGATAACTTATGATATCAGGACTCTTCTAGAAAAGTTTTGCCCCATAGAGAAAATTAGATGTACGAACAAGAAAGTGAAATTGCCAAAGTATGATTTTATTTCGACTACTTTTAGCAACACAATAGAAAAATATTTAAAATAAAAACTTAGTCAGCAGTAACCACTGAACGAGACCCTTCTCAAGAAAAAAAGAACACATCACCAACCTAAATTCTTTTGAAGTTTCAGACATGTGCGGAACTGGTCTGAGATGGATTCCTAAGTATACTTATCAGGTATCCATGTTATCCGGGCCAGCATAAGCATGCCGTTGTGTTAGGCCCAAAGCCAAACGCCGAGCACAATTACCGGGCTAATGGCTCTCATGTACGGTTAGCAAATATAAGCAAACGTCAGAATATATGGGACACAGTTGGTTATTTAGGATTATGATTTTGGGTGTACTGTATACATTAAGTCCAGTCCCCGATAAGTAGTGGTTAGGACGTATATTAATAGTCACGGTTTTGTGAAGGTCAAAACTTTATTGCTTTGCGTTGGTGCAATACTTAATAGTGAAGATATATCTAAAGATTAAGCAGACGTGATAATATGTTTTTCTACCGTCATATTGCTTTGCTGCAAATATTTAGTAAATGATTATAAATGACTTTGTAAGCGACTCCGGCCGTGTGTATCTCGGTTATCACATTAAACAGTAGCCTATATCCTTGTTCAAGAATCAAAGTATCCAAGCCAAATTTGATTGAATTTTACCCTTGAAAGCGTAACGGACAGACAGACACAGCTACTATCGAATTCATAATGTTAGTATGGATTTATCATCTTGTCTAGCAAAAAAAAATTAGATTTGCAATCGAGATATTTAGGATGCATTTAATTCAGTCTCGTCTATACGATAAATATTTATTTCGTGGATTTGAAACATATTAATAAACTATTACGTTAAACATAAATACAAACAGAATGTAGTGGTAAGAAGACTTGTGGAAAATTCTTGTGGCATCAATTCCGCCATTTTACAATTTCGGTGCATTAAGTCTCAAACAGATAAATAAATGAATGTCACACCTAAACGCAAAAAAACACGTAAACAAATTCTTTAGATAACAGTTTACAAATATTGGTTAAAAGAAAACATCCTGATCTGCCGATTAAATTACAGACAGTAATATCAGCTCCCATAATGTAATTGCTTCTAACAAAACAATACGACCAATCATTAATTCGGAGAACAATAATACAAAAGCAGACATAAAATCATAATAAAATTGAAAGACTTGCTGACGACAAACGTCAAAGATCCTTAAATTCACTCGGCTCGAGAAAATCAGAATATCATCCACAGAGAGGTTAAAACAAATTACGTCAACTCTCGAGTGTCTCATAGAATTTAATTTTTCTCTCACCTAAGCCATGTTTTCCTGTTCAATCCAATATCTCGCACGAACGGATTATAAGACTGAATTGCCTATGAACCTGTCGGATATTTACAGGAGCGGGGCATCTGGGTCATGACTGCAGTATACAATATACTATTCAAAATTTTTCTTTGTAGTATGTTATAGAATAATAAACAATATATGTCATATATTGTGGTCTTAACGGTACATATTGTGGTATTGTGGCAAGATATTATGTATGAAAAGAAAAACACTAAAATTTATGTTTTAACCTTAGTTTAAACACACTATATATCTTTGGAATAATATCAGATCCGATAAATATTTTTTGTATATAAAATAATTAATAGAATAAGGTTTATATATACAATTCTAGAGGAACTCTATAACCTATAGAATATATATACTTTGTCTCCGTTTCATGTATGTTTGTAAAGATCCCCGCGACACAGGAATTTATATTCCTAAAGCGGGAGTTGTCTTTTTAAAAAGAAAAAAAAAAAAAAGAAAGAAAAAATATAGGCTAGCTAGTTTATTTATGACTATGGAATCAAATGGGTATGATTTGTAAAACTTTATAATAGCCTGGTGGACAGTGCAAAAATTAAACGCGTCAATATCATTAGTATTGCATAATAAATTATTATCAAATGTTCGCATCTTCTTAAATGTGAAGATGGTAAAAGAAAAATAATGTGATGTATGCGGAATAATCCAAAATCGCGATGTAAAATTATTTAAAAAAAATGGATCGAATTAGTTTCACCTCTTTTCCCTAGATGGCACTGGACGACTTTGCAGCATGTTAAGTTGTATGTGAAACATTGTTATAAAGAGAATATAACTCTCTTCTATCTGACATTAACATTGATAAAGCGTAAATCACAATGTTAGGGGGTGAATTTTAATAATCATTTATGTATGTAAATAAGAAATGTTTTCTATTGAAAACTGTACTACCGTGCTGTATATTTTTTCCAATTTTAATAAACTCTTTTTGTAGGCTGTACATTTGAGTATTTTAGGAACGTTCGAGCTGTTTGTTTTGTAAACCGTACATTACACGTTTAATGTGATTCCTTGTACGAGGTTAGTATCTTTGCATATTTAAAAAGTACATACAAGCTGGGATTGCGCTGTCGCCTATTAGTTAAAAGTTACAAATACACAGCTTTAAGAAGTGTGTAAGGCCTTAGTTTTAAAAATATATTATGCGCAAGTCTAAGTCTTTAATAAATAAGGTGATTAATACTGCTCTAATAACTCTAAATCATGCAGAAGCATCACTAGGCCGCCATAGTGTGGGTCACATGTTGCACTGTTGCTGCATTGTCTGCATTCACAACGAATATAGTGACCACTTTGACGATGGTGACCTACGGTGATCTTGGATTCTGCTTCTACTTTTCATCAGGCAGAGAAGAGTTATTTCGGCAGGGTCATAGATAAGAAGTACCATTTTAACTTAAAACGGGTAAAATATTTTCTAGATCGAACAATTGGCTAGAATTTCAATTCCATAACCCTATCTAATGGCGAATCGCAAGCACCATTTCCAGGTTGATGGCTGTGACATATCTATTTAGTTAAACGGCAATGATTAATTCATGGTATCGAGCGGAGCTGACGGCTTCAGTATCTATTATTAAAGGTGTACGAACGAACTTCCAGGCGGGCTGTTAATGTAATGTAATATTCATCGCTATACTATCTTACATATATATATCCATAATGAAGGATTTCTTATTGGTTTTATTTAGTATGTGTTTATATTTTATATATTTTAACAGTGTAAAGCTGAAGAGTATATTTGAACGTGCATATCCCAGTAGTTAGATCGCATTCAAAAATATGTATAAAAGGATAGACCGTTTATCTCGTTGTCGATCAGAATATCGTATGACCAAATCTTATTAGATTTATTTTTGCTGCCCATTTGGTATTTACCCTTTCAATTGTATAACCGTATGTGAATCGGTGAGATATTAACGAGAGGATTTGGTTTTAACATAATTCGTTAATACCAAATGCTCTCGGGTTCGTCTTATTGAATGCGAATGTTATACTATTGGAAATGTCCTGAGAGAAAAGGTCAGAAGGTACACGAAAGTTGACAAGTAATTTTTCTTGTTCTTTTAAGCCTTTCTCCTTTTTTATAAATACTAGGAACTTGAAAATTAATAGTTCTTATGTCCTAGGGTTCACACAACAACCCATAATGTCCCACTGCTGGGCTCGGGTCTCCTCTCAGGAGAGGGTTAAGGCCATACGTCCCCACGCTGGCCAAGTGCGGGTTGGGGACTGGCAAGAATACGTTGTGGCTAGTATATCTTGCCGTTGGATGTTTTTAAAACGCCCGAAGGCCTCCAACTAAGCTTCACGACTGTTATCGTATGATAACAACCGAGACCGACTGCTTAACGTGACCTCCGAATCATGGAGGCGCTCATGGTAACATGCCACCAGCGGTCACCCATCCAGGTACTGACCGCGCCATCGTTGCTTACCCTCGATGATTGTTTCTAATCACCGAGTGCAACTGGGCTATTTCCTAGGGTTGTGTCACTCTATTATTAGGTAAATTAGGTGGTGTTTGGGAGAACTTGCAACTGTTGTCCATGTCAGTTTAATAAGTTTTGGTTTCAGTGTAAGCGATTTTTATAAATGGTTATATAAAAAAAAATATTCATCAGGCAAACGTCGATGTCATATTATTTTGATGTTTATTTATATGCTGTAGCGATAATAATATTATACAATGAGTACAATGAAATAAAATTGAATTGTCTGTTTGTAATTTAAAGTAAATAGCTTTTCGATAAATGCATATCGGAATACAGTATTTACAGTACTTAACTCAAAAATTAAATTTCAAAAATTTTTGTCGTTTGTGTCTGCTCATCTGTTTGTTTCTACCGGCTAAAGTCTAGAACTAGCTAAGACGGCTAGACCGCTTTTGACAGGACGTATACTAACAAAAAGCTGATGTTATGAGGAGTAACTTATGCTGCTATTTTAAGAAAAAAAAATAGGTTTACGCGAAAAGTTAAACTAATGAAATAGGGACCAATAACCAACTAAAAAATAAAATAAAAAATCCTTAGAAAACTTGTTGTGACAAAATTTAATTGCATTAAAGTCACTGCAAATTTATCATGTTCAGGACGTTCTATTGAATTCGTGTAGAAGTGACGTGACGAGTTATGAAATGATAATCGCGTTCGCTTGTGAACTTATTAAGGGCACTGACCGTGTACTCTAGCAGTTGGACCTAGGGTTCGCTAGGGTGACATCCAGCTATCACTTATTATTTCAACGTGCGAATGAGCACAGGTGACGCGTTATCGTTGCCTACACGTCGCCACACAACAGTCTAGTATTTAGTTATTAATGCTTCAAATGTCTTCATACTTTAGCCAACGCTGAAAATGTATACAGTATCCGTATACGTTGGCTAAGTACATACATTAAGCTGTTAAAATAGGATTTGTATGATGAATTAGTGTATAAATGAATTATTCATTAAATGATTATTTGCTGTTGTCGTGAAAATAATAGACTTCAGCCGATTGGGGATTATTAATGCATATCTGCAGGTGCCGGAAGACAAGATATATTTATAATTCGTATTAATTACGATTAAAAAGAAATAGATTTATTAAAAATTGGCACTCTTAAGGACTGCCGATAGAAGTGAAAACTTATAACAGTTAGCATTAAAGTTTTAAATTTCATAATATTTGAATTAAAATTATCATCATCAAACATTAGCATGTCGGTGACGCGAACCTGTAAGATTTTATCATGTCAAAAGGTACTCAACGTGACTACAGAAGTTTTCACTCCAGTAAAAATGTATATTTATATTATGAATGATGTGTATTTAAAGACATTCGTGCTACACGGAAACAGATAACAGTACCTTCTGTTTAAATTTTCCAAAAAGTCGCGGTGTTTGAATAGGTTTTCAAGCTGAAATTCATGTCAAATGCTCAGGTCTACTGCCCTTTGGAGCTGTGAAAAAAATCAAACTTCTGAGCCAGCGCAATCAAAATATAAAGCCGTTTATGCTTCAATATTTCGACACTCCCAAGGGAATCAAAACCTACATGGTACTTTATGTGAACTCAGAATCTTGAAATTTGATACGAGCATTGAAATTGAAACTGAACACAAAAAAAATAAGTCTTATAGCACTGATAAAGGAAAAAAAGGGAAAACCATAAATTTTTAGTTCCATATACCTACAGGTTTGTACGGAACCGTCGGCACGCGAGTCCGACTCGCACTTCGCTGGTATTTTTTTATTATTGCAATGCAGTTTTCTGCACTCCTCCTCCTCCATATAACCCTTAACTGTGCAAATTTCCTCTGTGAGTTTAAATTTCATAAAAAAATGTAGTACGTTTTTGCTGCACGTTTTAATTTACAGTTCAACAGTCTCATAGAAAGTGGTGTTTACAAACAACAACCCATAATGTCCCACTGCTGGGCTCGGGTCTCCTCTCAGGAGAGGGTTAAGGCCATACGTCCCCACGCTGGCCAAGTGCGGGTTGGGGACTGGCAAGAATACGTTGTGGCTACGTAAATCTTACCGTTGGATGTTTTTAAGCTGCCCGAAGGCCTCCAACTAAGCTTCACGACTGTTATCATATGATAACAACCGGGACCGACTGCTTAACGTGACCTCCGAATCACGGAGACGCTTATGGTAACATGCCACCAGCGGTCACCCATCCAGGTACTGACCGCGCCATCGTTGCTTACCCTCGGTGATTGTTTCTAATCACCGAGTGCAACTGGGCTATGAGCGCCTCGAGTGGTGTTTACAGCCACTGTTTAATAATAGTATTTTAAAGTTACTGATGTGTATCAAAGCCCCCCCCTCGGTTCCGAATCATCTGTTATTTACTGATGTGGTCAATATGTAATATATGACTCAATATTGAACTGTTGAAATCTTACTCAATATACGGTATGACTAATCAATCGCCAAGATTAGGTGGTTCTGTTTCGGTCAGGTCCTTGTTTGGTTGATTGTTTACTAAAGGTGACCCTTCGCCTCATACCTACTGAATGCCACTAAAGTATTATAAGAATAGAATTATAACATGACAATATTATAAAACCCGCATATACATTTTAGGGCTGTCCTTTTCGAATAATTTCATAGCAATAACATTATTTTTGCGTAGTTTAGTGTAATGCATATAAATTATAATGTCATATGTGTTTAACATATGATAATTCATGAGACCGCAACACACAAAACGTACAATTGTATTTATCAATAATAACTTTAATACTAGGATAGTTTTTATTAAAACAGATTACTTATTTTTCTTATTTTTCTCTTTTTTAACACAACTCCAGTACTAGGAATGATTCCTGTGCTGCTGGTCCCTCTGCGAACTTTTATGAAACGGATATAAAGAACAATCAAACTCAGAACAGTAATTTGTCAATCACACAAATTGTTGTCCCGTTTGGGATCGAAGACACAACACCCAGTGCAGTAGTGACCACTCAGACCACTTCGCCATCCGTACAATAAATGGAATTTTTTTTTAATATCATAGTACATTACGCATGGCGTTTCAAAGCGTTACACCTTTGTCATACTCGAAATAATAAGCATAAAATAGGTGGTATTACGCGGGTAAATATTAGCATTAGACAACAGTCGTGTTTAAAAGGTATTTCGGATAAATAATAAGCCCGTTGATTGGCCAATTATACTTATCGTGTTTAGAATTAGTGTCACGAATAGCGGGCAATCAAACGTAATTTGTTTACCTCTAGTATTTAAACGCGATCTTTGTCGATTACCTTTAATCACGATTATAACTGTCACCTACACGATAATCGCCTTTAATAGTAAGCTATTAAAGTATAACTTTCCTAGAGATAAACTCACGTGAGTACCATAATAGAAAGGAGAGTTAAAAACCGAATTTTCAAATTGCGCCTACGTACATATGAGATAAGATGATTAATTTTATTGCGTTGGTATTTAGTTTGGTTTTGATAGATCAAAGGGCGAGACAAATAACTTTTTGAGTGTACCTATCGAATAAAAAAAGTTCTAGAACACACTAAAGCCACACCCATTTGAAGATAAAAGAATGTGTATAAATATTAAACGAGACGTGCTCTTCGGTTAATGTCTATATAATTACCATTTGCATGTCAAAGAAATATTGAAACAAAAGGACAAATCGTTTAATTACTATTTCTAAAAGCTGCTAATGATATTGACAAGTTGAATGGCTATGCCTTTTTCAACTGTTTGGGGCATGCAATTGTCAAGTTACGGACCAAAAACAAAACTGAAAAATACCACAGCAATTATATTATTAATATACAACTTTTAGCATTGAGAACTTTTACACATAATTCTTGTTGTTCAGCAGGATTAATTTGCTAAAAAACTATTAAAAAAGTTACGGTACCACATATTTCCACTTAGTTCCTTTAGCTCACATCAGTCTGCCCGTAACCACGACCAGTGTAATCTGTTCAAAACGTCAAGAAATAGAATGAATCGTGACCCTTTAAAATAATTATTAATAAGTCCCGCTGTACAATAAAAACTATGTGTATTTGTATTTTCACTTGCCACCCGAGACCAAAAACAAATTATACTATACCGCATGCTGCACACTACATAGTAGAAATATAGTTACCCTTTTTGAAACTCACTTTTCAATTCCTTGCAATTTTCCCTTTCTCTTTAATAATAAATAATACTTTTTATACCCTTTAACACGTTCACGTAAATATATAAAGTATTTATTAGGGGCAAGTGACACCTCGTGCTATAACAAAAAATAAAAAAAACGTATGGCCTTAACCCTCTCCTGAAAGGAGACCCGAGCCCAGCAGTGGGACGTTATGGGTTGTTGTTTTTTATAACCGAGATATTCGCGGGCGGAGCTGTGGGCATAAGTAAGTATTGTAATGATGAAGCAAGGACGGGGTACTGCAAGCGAGGACCGAACCAAGTGGCGTACAATTGATGACCAGCAGTTTATTGCGATAGGCTGATGATGATGAAATATATCATTAGATGTTAGTATAGAATACATACATTACATCAAATTTAAGAAAAAATAGTGTGTCATTCATTTCAATTCATTTGTCAAAAATAAACCGGTGCGGTACTACCCTCGCAAAGAAGTTCAACGCAAAATGACAGCGTTCGTGCTGTTGTGTTTCGTTGGTGAGTGCGAGGCCGGAGGCCCAATGATGCAAAAGCATTACTATCGATGCAGAAGCGTTACCATGCTGCATTATTGCTTTGTCTGCTTTCGCAATGAGTATGGTGACCATCACTCTTGGATTCTGCTTTCCATCAGGTAGAGTAGAGTCATTTTGACATGCCCTACCAAAAAGTAATAATTTTATCAAAATTAGTTCAGCCATTGAGTGTTTCTTAACAACAAACATACAGACACACAAATTATGCCTTTGTAACTTTATACAATGAATCACATATAACGATATACCTTATTTACAAGGAATAAAGTTTAATGTTGATTGCTGAAAGCCAACACAATCGATCGCACGTATGATTTAACAATTGCCTAATCACGCAAAAGCACTTTTTAAAGCTTTAATGCTGACGATCGTAGTTGTTGTGACGCTTTAGGCTGATGGCTGTCATTAATTGTCATTCATTGTACGAAAACGAAACAACGCTATGAGCCCTACAGTGTGTCAGATAAATATCGTTTATTCGGTGTACGTAGGAAGATTGTACTTAACACTTGGGGGGCCGTAGTGGTATGATTACAATACCTCACTGTCTATCCCCTGTTGACTACACATAATATTTCTCCGATTAGTGTTGAGTGGCCTGCCATCTCAATCTTGGACTAGCGTAACCTAAAGTCTATTAGGCTCCGAGGCCACCCGAAACTCCTAAGGCACAGAAGTCGCCGTTTGAACAGGTAGACACTAGTACTATAAAACGTCATCAAGAAACTTAATACTCCCAGAACGGAGCTTATTAAAAGCTGGTATTACTGTTACCTACAAATTAATTACTCGCCAAGAATAACATAGTTATCTGTAACAGGTTTCATTGAAACTTCCTAATTATAAAAGATATAAAAACGTTATTGGCCATCAAAAATGAATGCTTCTGATGTTAACGTTACTAATTTCAACTTGAAATAGTATAAATTGTTTGGTTTACACTACTTACATTCAAACTAATCACATTGCTCCCACGGTTGCCTTCCATTTCAAATAAGGCGCTTAAAAAATTGTTTTTTCTTATTCAAATGTCCGGATCGACATTTTAAATAACATTCCAACCGCAATTTGTAGTTTTTTAATTTGATATTATATGTTTTAACCATCAGTGAGATCACAAACCATGACGTAGCTCCACCAGCTGTTCCTGACCTTAACAAATAATGTCAAATTTAAACACATGTTAGGTTTAACTACCGTTTGAATGATATGTTTTGTTTAGATAGGAATGTTCAACCGCCTCGAGGTGCATTTGAAATTGGTACCGTCTAAGACTGCAATAAAGTATTGTTTTGATTGAATTGCCTTCCTTATGATGATTTAAGCTATATTTTTTCTAGGTCCTTTTACGTATGATAGACCATTATTACATATATACCTAGATGTAGATCATTTATATGAAGTATCGAAATAGACAATACAAAACGGACCATATTTATAATGTTGGTGATAGAGAGACATCAGCAATAATAGTTAGATCATACTTAGTGCCCTACTGATGGACACTATTATAATCAACGCTTTCTAAGCTTAGATAACCATCTGGTCGCAACCTTAAAATATCATTATTTGAAACTTTAAATCATTTCTACATGATTAAAAACAATATGTTTGTTAAAATTCCATACCAACACAACGTTAGAAACTTATCGACATACCTTCGGCAGGCACTGCTCTGTAAAGGTCAATTAGGCGTGACAATCGCTGTCATTACGACATTCGACCTCTTGTATGTGACTTGAGGTCTAAAAAATAAAGAGGAGCGTTACGAGAGGCCCCATTCAATAAAGTGACGTACCGCTATAAAAATAACATTTTATATCGCGAAAAAACTGTTATCGGCGTACAGTGAAATCACGATACAGAAGCTTTACAGTAATCCAGCCATAAAAAGACAAGTACTAGTCTTATATTAAATATTAGTCCGCCCGCGTGTATGCGATATTTAACGGTATTTTTGCATAGTCTGTGAAACAGATAATGTAGCTTTATATTGATAAAAGAATTCCCAAAATTGGTTCAGTAAATCCTGAGAATATCCCCTACAATCTCAGAAGCTTTAATATTAGTATAGATTCAACATAATAGTCTAAGACGCGATAATAGTAAAATTGAAAGGTTTGTTTGCTTAATTTAGCCAAAGGTAGTTTTTTTATATTTTTAGTTTGATAGCTTTAATCACAATTTTGAATTTTCACAAAAATGTTTCAGTGAACCAACAAAATTGCATAGCCTATTTCTGGTTCAGTGCTTTTAATATAACATGGCCAACTGCCCTTCTGCCAACTATTTGTTCAATGTCATGATGTTCCTTCGCGTGGAAAATGAAAACTAAATAAAAGTGTGCCGGGCCGTCGTCAAATATTGGCGCGGGAGCATCTGCTATCAAAACTTTACGCGTTCCACTGGGACGTGGATGTTTTGCAACTGGATTGGAAGTTTCTGTAATCCTACATAAACTAAATATATTTTGTATAAGTTTTGTGTTTTTTTGAGGTTTCTTACTTTTTATTGAGATTGCTCAGTTTTTGTGAGGCATATTGGAAAGACTAAGCTACTATGTACAAAAAATAAAACCATTCAAATATTTTCTTGTTGTTGATGAAAATAAGTCAGTTTTGTATACCATGAATTTTAAGTGTACGATGTATACGATAAACTATATGCCGTCTTAATCATCAATAACCTTTAACAGTCCACTGCAAGACATAGGCCTTTCCTTGGAATTGAGAGCTTGGTCAAATAAACCAGACTAGTCAGAGAGGTTGGTAGAAATGGTATATAAATCACAATAACAATTTTACCTTTTTATAAAAATATGGAGTAGTTTTCAAGAGATTACTTATCTTTTTTAAAGATATCAAAAATATCTATAACCAACTATGAATCCTACCCAATACTATAAATACCAATTTGGGTACACAACAAAAAACAGACCGCTCTCGATATGAAGTATTTTCAAAATTAGTAACTATGAAAAACCTACAGAATTACTGATGACTAACCCTGCTCAAAGGTCAAATAAATAAATAAATATTTCGGTCATCTAACACACTACGCCATCTAGTCCCAAACTAAGCAGAGCTTGTATTATGGGTAATAGACAACTGACATGAATACATAAATACTTTTTTTTTTTGTAAATACACACATATTATACATAGAAAACACCCAAACTCCGAAACAAATATTTGCAGATCATACAAACATTTGGTACGACCCAGGATTTGAACCCGAGACCTCTTGCACAGCAGTCGCGTACGCTACCACTGCGCCACCGAGGCAGTCGTGACGGCTTATCCATGCATTACCTACTCTTAGCAACCGACTCACGTGGGTACAGTTCGACCAGTTATTGCCTCCAGCTTTGCGACAATTTTTTGCGACTTTTTTCCGTTATAACACGACATCGTATAACTAAGTCGTTACAGTTTCATTCTCGCTATGTTTTGATGTGGTGTTCGAGCTTGCTTGTATCTTTTTTCGCCGTTTCATCATTTCAGATTCAGCTTTATTTTGTAAATTCGAATTCGAAAGTTAATCGTATGCGTTGAAGAGGAGAATATTCTTTTAGATCACATTATTATGTAAATGCCATCCCTAAGGAACATAAGAAGAAATGTTTTTTGTTCCTTTGAAAGCTTTACTTAGTACTTAGGCTCGGCTTAATGAACTTGTAAGACTAGGTTGATATCGTGAGACTAACATATTAGAATAGTATAGTGGGGGAACGGTTCTGGAGGTTTATGATCCTGATTTTTTAGAGATTATACTTTCGGTTCTCATCTAGGACAAATAATTGTGTGATGAACACCGTTTTACTTTGTATTTAAAGGTATTTAGAATACATATTACGTATTTAGAATACATTTTAAAATACACTTTCGATATCTTTAAAAGAAATCGTTTCTTATAATTTTATTTCTTTTAATAACGTATGTCCTTTTTTCCTGTAGTAATACAGGAATAAAGGACCTTGACAGACAGATAGATGGACAACAAAGTAATCTTATAAGGGTTCCATTTGGAAACCTTTTGAGATACCTAAGAAAGAAACTGCTTATAGCAAAGTTGATGAAAATGTAATTTATTTGTTTTTTCCTATATAAATAATTTGGTATTGTTATTCGTCATGACTATATAAAGATATGAAATTTGACTTATACAACTAGCTGAGCTCCGCGGTGTTACCCGCGGTACCTCCCCACAAATTTTAAGCCAAATCGGTTGAGCTGTTCTTGAGTTATTAAAAGTGTAGGTAACACGACTTTCTGTATATATATATATATATATAT